>JAHVAK010000472.1:1200000-2400000 GCA_019845155.1 Luehdorfia chinensis
ATATGTTAATAAGATATTCCTAAAACTATTATGCTTTACTAATATTATTATTCAAAGTATTATGCCTACCAGGGCTTTCTTTGAATACAAAATGATGCAAGTAAATTATATGGTTCTATTTTCAGTGATTAAGAAAAAAGTATATACCAATATTCAAGAATAATCCAAGTTATGACACTATTTCAGAATCAGGATCAAAGGTAAAGCAGTGAGGAAAGGTATTACATAATATTTACCAGTACCTATGAAAGAAAAAAGTTATAAAATCTCTGCTCTACTGTAAACTAGCATTTGAATAATTGAATTTAATACTAAAAAATACAAATGTAAAAATACTTACGTGTATGCTTTCGCCCAGTAAAGCGGCTTGATGCATTAACTTCTTAGGTATGCATCCAACATTGACACAAGTACCACCAAGACCCCATTTTGTGCCTTGTGGTGACGGGGTCACATAATCTAACACAGCAACTCGCGCTCCATGACTTACTGCTTCTTTAGCACAGGCCAAGCCTCCAGAACCTCCTCCAATAACCGCCAAATCATAGTCAAATGTCCCATCTACAATATAATTGACAAACCTTTTTATTTGCATAAAATGGCAAATTTTAAAACAATCATTTAAAGGCAAAGGCTTTGGCTATATTGTTTGTTATGTATATTATCAATATCTGCATAATTTAAAAGGAAAAGACATGGCAAGTGAAAATTACTCTATAGGTTGTGTTGAACTGTAGAAGCCCTTTAACCTATTCAGGTTTAATCCAATGAATATATTTTTAAATAATAAAATACCCTTTACCTTTTAAACAGTCTAAGTGTGCAATCAACATGGCCTTAGAGTTAAATCATATGGAAACATATAGTTTTATCGCCAATTAAATATAAAATTTCTCATGTAGTAAATTCTAAACAATTTTAACAACAAATGAAGTTCTGATTAAGGCACAAACTAAAAAAGTACTCTTTTTGTTTTAATTGTGATATTGAGTAAATTTGATATAATTTTGTAGTATACCTTTGTTATAGCATATATATAAATATTATGTACTAACAGCTCAAACTGAGTCAAAAATGTTATATGTTATATATATATATATATATATATATATATATATATGTTTTTTGCAAATATTTTAAAAAAATTCATCAGAATAACCCAAAATAAAGAAGTATAAGCAAAAACATGATGTAATAAGATGATCAATATTCATAGATTTAACAGAGTACAGATACAGTAGTTCCCACAAGATGCACATAAGAACTATAGGTTAGGTAATGAGATAATTATCAAATCAAGGATAAATTACCACCCGTTACTTACGGCTTGAAAACGTGCGTCGCGCCAGTACCAAGATACCATCTATCTTTTGTACCGGCCTAAACGAATTCGTAATTCTCAGTAAACTGTTTAGGATTGTCATATTGACGTATATGACATTTACACACGAACCGCAATCTAAAGGTACCTATGTAAAGGTTGTTTTCTACTAAACGTCAAGCAATTTCTACCCGTGTGACTGATTTCAAGATGAAAACTGTGCTAATCACTGGTGCCAACCGCGGTCTGGGGCTCGGAATGGTCAAATATCTCACAAAGCAAAAGAAGGCGGAGAAAATTTTCGCTACTTGTCGGAATGTCTCCGAGGTACGTAAAAACTTAACAACTTACCTATTGGAGCCATTATCAATTATAACTCAATTATATATTTAAATATTTATCACTGTTACAGTTCTGAGACGTCTATACGTCTACAAAGCTTGTAAAAAATGCTTCTACTCGCAACAATGAGTGTTTAAAAGCTAGTTTTTAGATACTATGGGAAGGTGCGAAAGAGATGGCTTGTATCGTACTGACAGCTGACGTCACTCAATTATGACGTATTACAATATTCGAGTGACGGCACGAGATAGATGACACAGTAAAAAGTCAGGACCGAGATATTTCGAAATGATCATTTAACATTAACATGAAGGCCATTTTTTATACCGCATATATATACAATGTAGGTTGCAAACAATATTCGGTTTCTATAAAATATATTATGTTTTGCAACTATAGGCGCTATACAATCTTTAAGTATTAAGGACTTTTAAAAGAAACTAATTTTTCTTTTTATTGTGCAGTGTTCGCGTAAATATAAGAAATCATTATTAGGGACTCTAATACATTAAAAAAGGGCGCGTGCAGCTCCTACTGTGTTGCACGTACTCTTTTATTGACAGTAGTGAAACTTATAATTATTAGGAATTTGTTTAAAATAAAATAAAACAACATGAAATAACTAAAATATTACTGTATAATAACTATTCAGAACATACAAACAATTATTAATTAATCGATAAAAAGTAACAAAACCTTTGCACTCAAATTTATCCTTAAAATTTTATTCTCATCTCAGGTTTTATTTCAAAAATACAATAGTTATATTTATTTACTTGCAGGATCTCACAAAATTATCTGAAGAACATAAAAATCTTCACATCTTACATTTAGGTAATGTAAATAACTTGTATAATTTGTAAATGATAATTTGTGTAATTGAAAAGACTATTCTAATGAATTCTACATTATGTTTTGTATCAGATGTAAAAAACGTAGGGAGTTTTGGCGATTTTGCATCAAAGATTAACGAAATAGTAGGCTGCGAGGGCCTCAATCTTCTTATAAATAACGCGGGAGTAACAACAAAATTTACAAAACTTAATCTTGTCAAAGAAGAACAGCTAATGGATAATTTCATGGTGAATACCGTCGCGCCGATTATGCTCACCAAGGTAATTATAAAAAATTCACCATCACTCAGATTCACCATTTTCTTTAAATAGTAAAACAAATATTATGAAAGAAAACCATATATACCATATATACGTTTCTTCTTGTTATAATTTGCGGTTAACAACCTGCCTGCGAAGCGTGGCAACTATGGCAAAATCCCTCCAAAATGAGAGCTACAAACTTTTGTGGCTATCTATGAAGGAGGCCTATGTTCAGCAGTGGACTTGTGATACATGTAATAGATTATCCGACTTCACAGAGTCAGTAACTCTTTCATGGGGCAATGTATACGTTTTTACAACCAAATCCCAGAAAGTGCACAAAGTCTTTCAATAAAAAAGTTCAAATTATTTGTTAAACAAAGACTTTTTAAGAAGAGTTATTATAATATTAAGGAATACATGGATGATGATAACCCCTATGAGGTGATCGCTGCCAAGCTATTTCTACATCTTTATAAAACTGCTGTAATTGTATATTTAAAATGACTGGAAAAAAAATCCCGCTGGGTTTCTTACTGGTTCTTCCCAGGATAGAGGCATTTCTTTGCGAACCAGTGTAGTTTAAAAAAAAATTACGTTCAATAAGTATTATGTAAATGATATATATTGAATAAAAAATTATTCTATTCTATTCTATTCTATAGGCTAGAATGATGAGGATGATGATAATGATATTAAGCGTGCTTATGTAAATTTGTCATTCAGTGAATATAACTATGTCTTATTTAATTTTTGTTACAAATGCCAACTATTAATCTAAAGCTCACCGAAGTAATCTCTATTGAAAAATGCTTTACGAACAGCTATGAAGTATATTATTTGGTAAAATATGTAACAATATAACAATCGCTTTATCATTTTAGACTCTTCTGCCGTTTTTGAAACAAGCAGCTGATGTAAACAGTAACAAACCGGTTGGGGCACAACGTGCCGCTATCATAAATATGAGTTCAGTGCTTGGCTCTATTACGCAAAACGATCAAGGCGGCTTTTATCCGTATAGGTGCTCAAAAGTAAGATATTTTGTCTATGATATTTTAAAAATTAAAAACGTCAAGAAAGTAACATTATTTCAATTATTTTTTATCACTGTTTTAAAAATAATAAGTCTTCGCGGTCGTATAAATAAATAAAATGAAAATTGCTGATGTATTCACTCATATCGCATTGTTAAATTATTAATTATTCCAGGCAGCACTTAACGCAGCAACGAAATCAATGAGCCACGATTTAAAAAAAGATCAAATTCTTGTCACTTGTTTACATCCCGGCTGGGTGAGAACAGACATGGGAGGAAAAAATGCACCGCTAGATGTCGATACTAGTATCAACGGTATATTCAACACTATAAGCAAACTCGGTGAAGCGGACAGCGGAAAATTCCTACAATATGATGGTAGTGAACTGCCGTGGTAAAAGCAATCTTGTTAACCACCACAATGCTAATTCTCTAAACGTTAATAAATGTGAAGGATTATAAATACATTTCGTATTTCACTTAGACGTCTTACATTGCGGAAACAATTGTGTAGGTGTTACTATTCAAATACAACTGTAACACTAACTCATCTATGTTTTTAAATACAATTATTTTCCTACTGTATGCCTCTGTGGTTAACGTACCAGCTTACTAATAAGTAATTACTTCCGAATAATTCAAATTATTTTTGGATCTTCAACACAAGACTGTCCCGAAACTCATGTTACTGCCTTCTACCCTGTTTCGAATTGCAAGCTAATCAAATCACAAGCCCAAAATCCGTCTAGGTAGGTATTACCTTAGGGCCAGTAATTCTGCCGTGAAGTAAGTAGTATTTTAAAAACATTACCGTTTTTTCGTCTGAAGGGGACTGAGAGTTAGTGTAATTTCTAGGCATATGAGACTTAAGAACGGAAGTCTCAGGGAAATCGGTGCAGTGTGGTGCCACACAGAAATGTTCTGGGTGACACAGCATTAGTCATGGGCAGAAATGCACTTTCCATTACGTGAATGCATTGCTACTCTCGTCATTACTCGCAAAAAAAAAACAATAATCGTACACCATGACATATCATAGAAACATATAAGGGTTCTGGTTTAGCATGAATTTTAAGAACCTACAATGTTGTTGTTCTGAGCAATGCAATGAGCAGTACGCGCACATCGCTGTTACATTGAAGTCCTACCACCAATAAAACCATCACCATTATTGTTATTGTTATTAATTCTGATTTAGTGGCATGATACCATCGTGACGATAACCGAATTCACCGCACCGCTGTTGCGTTAATAATGAGATTCGAGGAGTCGAGGGAAAAAAAAGACATTTGTTCGACTTACCTTTCCATCTAGGAAAACACGTAGTGCCACTCACACTATCGATTTCCGATTCGATGTCTGTCACGTTGTCTATATTGTCAATTTTGAATTTAACTGGAATTTTAAAAAGGTGAGTTATATCTATATGAAACACCTACAAACCGTAGGACGGGTTTAAATGATGGCCGTGTCGCCTAGTATAGAATAACTGACTTTAGCGCCGCGGACCCTGGACTCGAATTCCAGCCGGAGTCAACATTCGTGCAAAAACACAAATTAGTTAAGACTACGTTACGAAAAGGTTGCCACTTTTAAAAACACTTATAAACGACTTGACATGACTAAGACTGAGTTAAATGTCAAATAACGTCATGTAAACTTATAGATCTACATAAGTTTCGTCTAGGCAGAAAAATAATATTTTCAAAACAGTTCTACTCAACCCGTGCACAATCATGGACAGTGACGTGGAACTGGCTTACAAATTGGATGTTGCTCAGCGAGCTTTGGAAAGAATTATGTTTGGCAACACTGTGACAGAGAATTATTTCTATCCTGAGTAGACCAATGAATCTACATACTAAGTCCGTGAGTAGAGTAAAGTAGTAAAGAGCTATCGTAACAACCGAGTGATCTGCGTCCGATTATCACCTGAAAAATTATTCTACAATTTTAAATGCAAATTTACCATGTGCTCAGCGGTGAAGGAAAACATCGTGAGGAAACCTGCATATTTGAGGAATAAAAATATATCGAGGCTATATAAATTGGATCACTGTGGCGGACTCTTCCCGGCTAAAAAACCATCAAGAAATGAGAGGAGGCCTGTGCTTTGTTACTTTCTTCTATGTTTGTTTTTTCTATTGACCTGTTGTTGATGATGACAAAGCTAAGGAAACTAAAGGCTCATTGAGGTGGTCACGTTTGTTGCGGACCAATAACCGGTGGAGTTGTATAATAATATGTTTTCTATACAGGAATCCGTGAAGGTAGGTAATATCTCAGGACTCAATATTCCGCCGTGAAGCTGTACCCAAGAAACTGTAATGTGATAACATTACTGTGTCTCGGTGTGAAGGGCACTGAGAGCTATAGTCCGTCCGTTTTATTCTTTCGAATAGGTGAGGTATTCATTTTTAAAATTTGATGTTGAACGAGTAACACGCATAATACACAAATTCACAACCGTTTTGTTCGAAAGTCTGACTTCAACTGGTCACTGTGAACTCGACTTTCTAATTTCCAGCATTCTAATTGGCTGGGGGGCGTGGCCAGGCCGGCGGACAACGATGACTCACTATTTTCCTAATGCGAATGGACTATAGTGTAATCACTGGGCAAATGAGACTTAAGTACTGACGACTCTAAGTGACGGATGCATTGTGGTTCCACACAGAAATGTTCTAGAAGACACAGCATTTGTTATGGACAGACGTCGCCCTTACCATCAGGTGGACGTTTTGCTCGTCTCGTCACTTTATCCAATAAAAAACTCACTAGGTTCAACAGCAAGATAAAAAAAAAACAATAATATCGGATATATACTAGTACTATCTTCTTGTATATTAGGTACACGTGTGAGAATTATTTTGTAAAGATTATATGAGCTTAATGCAAACACATGGTTCTTTTTGGTAAAAATTTTATCGTTTTACAGTCATAAACTGCACATGCTCAAACACCCAAACCTGGAATTACTATATAAAGGCCATACAAAATAGCGTTCCGTGCAGTGTGGTGTGGTAGGTGTATACACATGATGAAATTAGCTAATCCGCAGTGGAGCAGCGTGACGTTTTACGCTCCAATGCCCCCATGTAATGGATGTCCTGCTTTCGGACTACTAAAATGGTTGATATAATAATGATACAAGTATTATATGTGTGTCGTAGAAGGGGCCGGGCACTCGCCTCAAATTTCATACGCGAGAGACCTAAATTCGATTTAGATGCCGACACCTCTAAAATGGTTCTGTAATTTTAAGTGTTATTTTACCACGTGCTCAGCGGTGAAGGAAAACATAGTGAGGAAAACGGCATGTCTAAGCAATAAAAATAATTCGACGACATGTGAAGTCCACCAACCCCCATTTGGAGCAGCGTGGCAGGTTCTTCTCGGCTCCAAAACCCTCTGAAATGAGAGGCGGCCTGTGCTCAGCAGTGGGAATGCTGTCATAAGCTGCCACTTTACTTATGTGAAATCAGCTAACCTGATAAGAATTCGCTCAACACCTAACAATATCCAAGTTAATAGCCAATATCAAAGTTTTACTTAGACATTTTGATATTAAGTTTAGATTGGTAAAAAATTAAACGTCTTTAACACGTGTCACCAACACCATCGTCACCATTTCAGCCCACCACAGGTCAACTAATGATCATATGGCTTTACCATAGATTGCCACACTCTCTTGAGCCAATTGCATCCATCGACTTCCCGCAAAACCGTGCAGGTCGACGCTCCATCTAGTGGGAGATTGCCTTATACTTTCATCGGTAGGTGGTTGACACCGGAAGGCTTTTCTTTCTCAACAGTTATCGTTTCTACGAACTATATGACCGGTCCACTTCAGCCAGTTGATCCTTATAGCTATGTCGCTTACTCTAGTTCTGCTGCAGATTCTATCTCGCAGAGCAACACCAAGTATAGCTTTACATAACTCATTGAGCGACTTTGGTCTTTCTCATGCGGTCTCTAGTGATGGACCACGTTTCCGTTCCCTGTTAACATTGTCAACACGGACTATTTATGTTCTAGGAAAATTCAAACAATTTACACGTAATGCGTTGAGTGCATAAATTATTATAACATGCGGGCGCGATGTCGAATAGTACAAAAATAATGTTTCCTTCAGTCGTTTTTTTATTCGTTCTAAAAACTAGGATATCTCCGACATCAAAATCAATAACAATTATATGTTGGCAATATTTGTAATCAACATATCCACGCACAAAGAATACAGAATACTAGCTGAACCGTTGGAATATTCCATTTAAAGAATGTAGACCAATGCAACCGACAGCTGTCGTGATGACTTGACATTGTCAACAGATGGCGCTTTCTAGACTTAAATTAATTAATTCAACCTTCTTAATAATTTTTAATGACGAAAATATAAATTTTAAGACATTTACTTACTCTTCGTCATTAGAAGGAAAAATAATATTCGTGAGGGCGTATCAAACAATAACATTGACACTGTATTAGGTGAGATATTTGATACCGTCAAAAACACGTTTGAGAAATAATGTAAATAGATTTTTATCAATGTGGATTCTTTACGTACTTAGTATTGGACTGATTTTTTAATTGACAGAACCAGTAAGAAGCCATGAGGGTAGTTTACTTAAAGTGTTCATATCATAGTATAATAAATATAAAGATGTAGTACGTATAGCTTGTCTGTAATCACACTCACACTAATAAAATAGAAAAGAATATTTTTTTATTCAGTAATAGATCATTTACATTATACTTATTGAACGTATTTTTTTTTAAACTACACTGGTTCGCAAGAAAAGCCGCTGTCCTGGGAAGAACCAGCAAGAAACGCAGCGGGCAATATTGGCCATGTATTCAGTCAACGTGATTTTTTATTTTTTTATTGTATAAAGTGACGAAACGAGCAAAACGTTCACCTGATGGTAAGTGCAACGTCCGCCCACAACAAATGCTGTGTCACCCAGAATATTTCTGTGTGACACCACACTGCGCCCGTCACCCTGAGACATCAGTTCTTAAGTCTCAATTGCCCAGTGATTACGATAGCTCACAGTGCCCTTCAAACCGAAACACAGTAATGCTTGCACACTACTGCTTCACTGCAGAATAACTGGGCCTGGGGTGGTACCTACCTAGACGGATTCCTGCATAGGAATCCTACCACCAGTAAATGTGGTGAATATTTGGTGGTGAATATTTGAGTGATGAATATTTATCTACCGTGGTGGCGACTTAGGAGAATCCACCACACCATCTCATCTTGTAAGTGTTGTAAAAGACGACAGAGCGAAAATTAAAATAAGGACATGGGCAGCAGCATCTTCCTGGAACATCTGAATAAACAAACTGCGGTTGCCAACCCGCCTGCCAAGGACAACTAAGGGAAAATACCCACCAAAATAAGAGCTACAAACTGTTGTTGCAATCTATGGGGGAGGCCTATGTTCAGTTGTGCACTGGTGATAGGCTGAAATGATGATGATGATGAATACATAATAGGTTGGGGGAAAAGTATCTTCGCATTTTATATTAAGCCACTCAAGTAACTTTTTTTTTCAAAGTTTATTTACATTTAATTACAGTGTGCCATTTTGTTCGATGACTTTTTGCCATCTTGAAGGTAGTGACATGATACCGTTGCTGTAGAAATTTTGGGACTACTGAGAGACAAGTAGTTTTGGCAGTCCTCTCTTGATGTTAACCTGACACTACCTAAACAAATCGGAAGAGAAAGAAACAGATGGAAATCTGGAGGTGCAAATTCAGGGCTATATGGCGGATGCATTAACACCTCCCAGCCAAACTCTATAAATTTTGCTGAGTGTCGTTGTCGTTGTCGTGATGAAAGACCACACCCTTTCTATTCATCAATTCCGGCCGCTTTCTCTCAACTTCTTGATTTATTCTCAACAGTTGTTGGCAGTAGAGACCCGAATCGATGGTTCTGCCTGGCGGTAAAAGCTCATAATGAACAACGCCCTTCCAATCCCACCATACACACAGCATCACCTTATAGCGAGTTAACCCGGGTTTTGGCACAGTCTGTAAAGCCTGACCGACCTTTGACCACGACCTTTTTCACACGTTCTTGTCATACGGTATACACTTTTCATCACCAGTTATCAATCTCTTCAAAAACGGTTCGGTTTCATTACGTCTCAATAAAGAATCTCGAATAAAAAAAATCGGTTCATTAGGTTTCTTTCAGTAAGCTCGTGTGGCACCCAAATATCGAGCTTTCTTGTTTACCCAGCTTGCTCAAATGGGTCAATACTGTTTTACGGCCAATTTCCAGTTCTTTAGCTAAGTCGTAGCTACTGATATGCCAATCTTGCTCCACTTTTTGACCAAAAAATGGCGTCCATTTTATCCGTTACAAGGCGACCAGAGCGAGGTGCATCTTAGCCATTAAAATTCTGTTGGTTTTTTGCTTTCTTGCATCCAATTTCCAATTTCTTTTTTAGATTCACTCACTTTCACAGAAAGAAAAACAAATGAAAAATAGCTGGAAACAACATATTACTAATTTGTTTATTTTTTTGAAATGTAACCTTTTTAATGTCATCAAAACCAGCCAATTACAAATAATACAGCCAAAGAGGCTTAATATCAAGTTTATATACACTATATGCGCAAAGACTTAATATGTATTCTTAAATAATATGTATCCTTTAATATTACAATTTTAACATCACGTCAGGATGTCTAGCATCTTAGTCGTGGGTGCTGCAAAGCGCTCGAAACGTCACAAAAAAACGATAAATAACTAACGTTGATTTAGTTGTATTCAATACATAATATTTGCCTAAATATACGCGCGGCAGGCACGCGACCCAATGTTCAATGGTTTGCAGCGAGTAATGGCGACCCGCCTTAACAGATGAACAATGAACTCCAATACACAACGTATTGCCTGTACCCTAATTAATTTGACTTTGCGAGTCTTACTTTCGTATTTATCAATTAAGACAATTACAGTGAAGGCCTAGGTCAACCCCTACAGAGATATACTCGTGGGATCAATTCATTGCGACCTGCCGCGTAAAAGTGTCATTGAACTCTAGTGCAACGTCGTTTCCTGTTTTAGTAAACGAGATGTCCAGACGTTCTAATAAACATAAAAAAAATAAAGACCATATTCATCAGCTTCTATGCGTAAAAAGCCCACTACAGGTCATAGCCCTTTCCCGAGTGGGTAAGATTTTCCCTAATCGCAAGCGGCAAGTGGATGGGCGATCAAAGTTCCAGACTTTGTCCCTTAGACGCTGCTGCCAGTCACCAGTCTGGATACTTTAGGTCTGGCATAAATGAAATGATTATTCCGCCATTAATCGAAGACCAGGAAAGCCTCATAAGTCATTCCATTTTTATTATTAAATATTATTAATTCAAATAACATTCAACGCAGCAGCTCTAACATGATTAAGCGAATTTATGAGTTTCGTGATTTTGTCATGGATCAAATTATCAAGACTTGACCAAACTTGAATGGACCTCGTGTAAGAACCAATTCAGCTAAAAATAACTGTAATCGGATCACACGTAAAAAATAATCAGTCGAATTTAGAACCACTTCCTTTTTTGGAGTAAGTTAAAAATAAATTTAAATCTTTAATTTTGCGAAATTTAAACGTCGAAATTGCAACAGAAAATATTTTGACGTTACAAAAAACGCCAAAATTAAGTTCTTAAAGAAATGCGACTTAAGCCATTGAATCACCTCAGCTTTTTTCATGGTTGTCGTGTGAAACGACTAAATAAATAAATTAAACGAAATTCCTGAAAAAGGATGCCGCTTTATGAAAACATGTGGTGGGCGTTAAAATCTGCCATCAACTTTGCCGTGTGGTGGCGGCCGAAGAGAATCTACCACCCCAACTCATCCCGTGGGTGTCGTAAAAATCGACAGAGGAAAATTAAAACCAGGAGATGGGCAGCAGCATCTTCCTGGTTGTATGCCCGCCTGCCATGCGTGGCAATTATGGCAAAAGCCCCCAATCTATGGGAGAGGCGTTTATTCAGCAGTGACGGGCTGAAGTAAGAGTGAGTGAGCGAATAGCCTATAAATGTCCTATTGCTGAGCACAGGCCTCATCTCTTTTCTGAGATTTTACAGCCAGCTAGAGTCCGCCACGCTGCCTCAATGCGGGCTAGCGGACTTCACGTGTCCTCGAAATATTTCTATTACTCAGACATGCATGTTTCTTCACGATGTTTTTCTACACTGCTTATGATAAATCAGTTATTAAAATTGCAGAACAATTTTAGTGGTGTCGGCACCGGGGATCGAACACAGTTCACTCGAGTACTATGAAATTTAAGGCGAGCGCCTGGCCTCTGAGCTACCACGGTTAAAAGTAGTAAAGGAAAAAAAGTATAAGCACAGCGCAGGGGATATTATAGTGCCTACTCACTCGTCCGTTCCTACCCGCACCCGATCAAACGTTCAGATAAGATCGGAGGTGGACTACGATTCAGAGACGCTGGAACAATTACAACACACCCTGAACCGAAAATCAGCAATTTGCGTTTTTGCATAAATATTGGCTCCGGCTGGGATTCGAACCCTGAACCCGCGGCGTAGAAGTCCGGTACTGATCTATCATCATGATCTCAATCTCACTCGCACTCTTATGGTGAACAAGTTCTCCTTTTAGTTCGTTAGCTCTATAATAAAAAAAAAGTTTCAGTACCACTAAACTTTTAATTATATTGCAAAAGAATTAAATATTTATAAATATTAATATTTTTTGTTTTCGTTGAAAGTAATAAAAATTATAACAGTTTAATAATATTAAGTAGAAGGAATATTAATTTATTTTTAATATTAAGTAACGTAATTCAAAAATTATTTATTTTTATGCAACTTAAAACATTTTATTATTGACATATTGAATTCATATTTTATTTATGTCTGACATCTAGATAATATTGAATTAAAAACTACGACAAAAATGGTACATTATTTTAATTTTATTTGTAGTGTAGTGAACGAAATAAAACTACATGAAAAATGAATGAATACAAGAGTGAAGAGAGAACCTTAACCATAGAGTAAAAGTGTGAAATATATATTTCAACAAGTGATAAACGTAGTGTTTACATACTTTGTAAGGTATCTCGTAAAAGACTAAAACGAATTAGTCAGCTCGGGTCGGCTCCGGTGATCACCAGCAGCACTCCGTAATGGAGCGGCCGCCAGGAAAGTAAATACACGTAGAACGAACTAAGAGCGGCATCATCGACGAACTAGTTCGCATAGTTTGTCATAAAGAGCGCTACACTAGTCTAATGATCATCATTTAGACGAGGGATTCCGAAAGTGATCGGAATCGGAACTCGAAATCGAAAACTGAATGTGGAGGTCGACGAGGTCTAAAAATTGACCCCTATTAATTAACACAAGTTCTTATTTGAAACGTTCAAGATACTGTATAAGTTGTGTTACGTGTACTAACGTAAGTATGTTTTCGTAATTTAAATTAATAATTATTAATTACACTTGATATTTACTGAAGTTTACGTCTATTTATTTCGTTAAATTTTGTTAAGAAAATGATGTCAAGTTTACTAACTTACCAAACCGCAAGGTTTTAAAATTGGTAAGTATTTTTGTATCAATAGGAAAAAACTAGATATGTTTAAAGTCTTTTGGAATTATATATGACAAAGGCATGACTGTATGTATGTATAGTTGCTCTGCCTACAACATAAGTTATCATAAGTGCCACAAGTGTACTCACAATTACAGAAGCACCACACTAGTCCGAACCTAAACGTACCACTTAACAGAATAACAGTGCTAAATAACATTGCTATTTCGTAAAGTAAGTGTAGAGATTCGGTGACCCAATGATTGGCACAGCGACTGAACGATTGGCATCTGCGCAGCGGATCGCGGTTCGAATCCCGCACGGATTTTTTAACCGGTTGGGTGTTTGTGCATGTTGAATTTGTACATGTCAAACGCACCCACGATACATGAGGTATACTATGAACTGACAACGTTGTTTAAAAAAATACTGGAAGTCCAGAGTCACCGTAGTCTTTAGGGCTGGCAATGCATCTTTACTTTTATTCATCGTGGTCTAGGTCACAGTGAACACTTAAAATCATCCAAGCTATTTATCATCCATAAAGGCATAACAAAAAATCTTTTCTATAAACAAAATTATGCTCTATACTAAGATTTATCGTGCAGACTATGCAAATATTTGTCCCGTACCGGAATCGAGCTTTTTTTATCCCTGGACGTGAATCAAAGGCAAAGTTAACATACAGAACGATGCCATACATCCTATATATATATACAACCTATCCCTCCTATCTGACTTTAAAATATTTTCATGCATTAATCAACATTAAAGAAGGACGTGTCGATGTGAACGCTCACGTAGTTGTTTATGATGCTACTCCAGTTTTACTTACCTATATTACTGCAGACGGTTTTGTCGAGACAACGAGACGAGTTATCCATTGCAGAATATACTCGTACATAACAACGCAAAAGTTAGTAGGCAAAACCGTATCGCTGTTCAATAAATCGCAATTCGACAAAGCGAATGTAAGCACCAAGTAAGTACTACGTTTTTAATATCGACTAAGACATTGTCACTTTTGGCGAATGAAATTATTACTTTTCATCACAGATAATACATATATACATTTTTTAACATACATTTTGAAAAAGAAAATGTTAAAATTAAATACTATGTAAGGAATGCGCTTCGACTTTTATCGCAAACTCGAAAAGTGGCGGTAGTGTTTTTATTGAATTTTGTAATTCCTGTGAATATTTTGAGTTTTGATGTTTAATATCGATAGTATGCAGCAAGTGCACTTGAAGACTTTTGACGTCAACTCGAAAAGTGACTGTAGTGTTTTAATTGAATTTTGTAATTTCAACAAGTGCTCGTGAAAGTGTACAGTAAGTGGAAAATTCAATTCAAGACTAAAATTGCACTTTTCGTTTGTCTCCATCAGTCCATCAAGTTAACAGTAAAAGTCGACTACCATTTTACTGTCGCTCGAAATTTTTAAATCTATATTTCATCCAGCCGTATAATTTCGGAAGCGTCATCTTTGCGTGCTATAGACTTTTAAGTAGTCATGCTCGAATACGGGCTGCGTTAGCAACGGGGTCGTGTGCTGGGTCGTCTACTTCTTTTTAGTAGAGGGCAGTGGCTGCCATACTTGTGGTAGTGCAGTCATCATTTCAGCCTATCACTAGTCCACTGCTGAACATAGGCCTCCCCCATAGATTGCCACAAAAGTTTCTAGTCTATCATTTTGGAAGATTATGCCATAGTTGCCTCGCTTGGCAGGCGGGTTGGCAACTGCAGTTTATTTATTCATATGTTCCAGGAAGATGCTGCTGCCCATCTCCTGGTTTTTATTTTCCCTCTGTCGACTTTCACGACACCCACGGGATGAGATTTGGTAGTAGATTCTCTTCAACGGCCACCACAGGGCCACAACAATCTATTCCAAAGAATATAAAGACTAGTGGTCTCTTTTTCGCTAAAACAGTGGGTGGGTGCAAGCGTGATAAGAGTGTTTTTTCCATTAAAGCAAATGTTTCTTTACTTTGGAGTATTTTGTAGAATATACTCATAGTTAGACTAAAGAACTCTGGTCTTATAGGATATTAGCGCGACCTGGTTATATCTTTGTGTTAAAGAGCTATATAGTCATACCTTAACAATTCTTCCTGGCTCTAAGGAGTGACCAGTACCGACCAGTAGGTACTGCTGGTAGGGGCTGGTCTGAAATTATAAGTAATGAAATGAAATAATAATACGAACTGACCACCATTAAATTAACATAAATAAAGTAAAAGGTAAAATGTTGATGTATGATATTTGTAAGTACACTATCTCTACTCTTCATTTTATTAAAACTACTCACTATAAATAAGCAATAAGTACGTCCAAGGAGCGGCAAACGAGCGATCGGTCACGTAATATTCAAAGTCATTATCACAATATCCACCCCACCTATAGCATAACAAATGTTATCGCATGGTGAAAAAAATCCGACGGGTGCGCGCCACATCAGAAATAAGATGCGTACAGTGGTTGGTGGTCATTTAAGAAAGCTAATTTTTAAGATTAAAAAAAAAAAGATTTTGTCATGAACTATTTTTTACTTCTCGTGGATACCACCAAAGCATCTCGGCTCGCCGAGACCGCTCCCTGAGGTCGCGGGGAACATCAAGGGCCTGCTGCGATTTCTGGAGGAGCTTGGTTGGCTCGAGTAGCACAACATTCCTGCCTACACGCAAAATACGCGCTAGACGTGGAGTTGCGGAAACCGGCCCGTTGCAATCTACAATCTACGAGTACAATCTACCACGAGCAAAACTTTTCCATACTAACGGTAAATTAATACATACATACATACATACAGTCTCGCCTCTTTCCCATTGGGGTTGGCAGGGACCACACCTTTCCACTTGCTCCGATCCTGACACACATCTTTAGCTTCTACTTTCATTAGCGTTTTCACACACGCTCGTCGGTTGCGGGTACTTTTAACGTGACCTTTACTCAAAAGTTAACCGATCTAATTGTGATACGTACGCCTAGATAAATTAATTTATGCACATGATTAATTAAACAAGAAACAGAATTTTTTTATATATTAAATAAACCTAACATCCTACAACCTAGTTTTACCCCTTACTGGCTGGTCACGAACGTTCAATAATATTATTTTTTCAACTAATAGAGAACACTCTACGTCTAAGTCACTTTTTTATGATTTTGGCGCCATTTGCAGTGACAAAAGTCTAAAACTGATTGGGGACAAATCAAAACTTCTGACAAAATCATAAGAGAAGTCATAAATTAACTTCGCGAATAGAAAATGTCGTATGAAAAGATGGCTGATCATCTGCAATGCTCGAAAACTATGGTTTTCCACGCTGTGAAGCATTTTAACATGTATCAGATACCTTCAAATAATCTGCGCGTACCCAATGATATTATAAAATAAGAGCACACAAGCGTTACATACCTTTTTTTTTATGTTAGAGGAGGCAAACGAGCAAGCGGCTCACCTGATGGTAAGTGATCACCACCTGGAAACATATTCTGAATTACGCCTTAAGGTTTCTTTAACATCTATTAGCTGAATTTTAGAATTTACTTTTTAACGTCGTAGTTATAAAGAAATCGCTTATACAGACAAAAACTGTACATTATTAAGTTTTTAACATTCCACTACACTTCTAGTTCTATTGTGTAATAAAATAAGGCATAAGATTTAAAAGAGAATTACGGGAATACCTTCTAAAGCTCTGAGTTCCACTATAAAGCTCTGAGTTCCACTATAAAGTTGACAAAGAATACAGTCTGTTAATTGGTATAATTTAAGACTATTTTATTATAATATAGCACAAGTTTTGTACGGCCCTTGGAAAAATCGTTAAAAAAACCGCTTTCTGTATAATATACATATTGTAGAATGTTATAACTTCATAGGTTGTTACATCGCAAATTGTAAGCCCTTAACCAGACGACGTTCTAAAAGAATTTCTGTCAGAGTTCTGTCAGATTTATGACATTCTGTCAGAATTACTGACAGAATGCTCTACACCCAAATCTGTAAATAAATCTCCTAATCAGCAACAAACCAACTACATCATCATCATCATTTCAGCCTGTCACTAGTCCACTGTTGAACAGAGGCCTCCCCTATAGACTGCCATGAAAGTTTAATTATTTTAGTTAGGAGCTTGCAACAATCATCGAAAACTTCATGCATTGAATGCCAGAGAGACAATTTCTGACAATTGGATCAAATTGAGTGCATAAAAATAAGTTTGCGTGTAAGCAAAAAAAGGGATAAAATATTTTTTCAGCAATACGTCAATAAAACATTTGTCACCAAAGTTGTTCGTGATCAACGACCTTTTCCATGTTTTAAACAAATCCATATTTACGACGGCAAGGTGAAAAACGATTCACTGGTCTGTGAATAATTACCATACATAAAAAGATTACGTATAAGTACCTTAATCCATATTATCTTTTCATAACTTTTGTCTGCTTTGCTGGCGCAATGGGTATGCCATTAGCATCTGCGCTATGCAGATTTCATTTCTGATTGGGAAAAATATTTGTATATTGAAATTATGTGCTAGGAAATGCTAGCGTGTGACAACATTTAAAAAAACCCTGGACGTGTGTAAGTGGTTTAAGACATTTATTTGCAGCTATGCAGACCTCTATGTCCACTTAACAATGTATAAATAAAATTATTTGTATCCATCGAAACATCTTCAACAATTTGAAAGTAATAGAATGAAATTTCGCTTTCAATTGATTTCAATCGCTGACATTGAAGGCCGGAGTTCTGCCAACGAAATGACTCAATGCTGATAATGCTTACAATCATAGCATAACACTTCATACATTTTACTGTAATTGAATATAGTGTAACTCGCTCATTTATGATAGCAGCTAGATAAAACATAAACATTATATATTTTACATTACATTTTTAATGAAATTTATGAAAATGCGATAGATAAAAAATGTTTACAACATAAAGATTTAAATTATAGCCTATAAATATCCCACGCCTAAGTACAGGCCTCGTCTCGTTTTGGAGCCGGAAAGTGTTCACCACGCTCCTCTTATACGCTGATGAGGTTAGAGGATTTCACATGTTCTCGAAATATTTATATTCCTCAGACACGCGGGTTTCCTTACGATGATTTCATTCACCGCTGAAAAGGTGGTAAGTCAGCACTTAAAATTGCATAACAATTTTAGAGGTGCTGCGGTGAGCGGGGATTGAACGCAGGTCACTAGCCTACTAAAAAAATTTAGGCGACGACACAGCCGAGAAATAAAAATTCCTCGTAAGTTAGGCAAAGTACAATAAATAATTGCTCGAAAAACGAAAAACTTCACCGAATATACGATATAGGTTTAAATAAAAGGATTTTTTTTTTAATTTTGAATATTACTGGCGGTGGCAGTGGTGGCGGCGAAAGAAAAACTGCGATCCTGTCTAATGTCTCAAGCCGAGGCAAATCGTATGTTTTCCAACAGCTAGCGGGATAATCATCCTGATAAATGCCATAAACAATATAGCTAGACCGAAGACGAGCAGCAGGTTCTAAGGTGCGAGGCGACTGACAGTGGTCGCTTTCCAAGCATATTTTTACGAATACGTACTTGTGTATCTAACTACGCAATCCGATCGATTTTATATTTCTTCTACTTAACGGTTCTTCGGTACGACGTTATGCATCCGGAGGTTGTTAAAGATTTTTGACGTGTAGACCACCAGGCGATACTTTTAATTTTCGTAGACCATCTGTCTATTATTGAAATATGCGAAACTTATAAGCTTCGACGTGGGACCCGAGCTCTCACAGCAAGTCAGTCGAGATATCGTCCCCTTGGAGTACGTACACACCGCCCTAAAATCTGCTTCAGATGCATCTACACGGAATGTCTGTGTTTACAGCAATTGGAAAATAAAATTGTACTTTTTTTTGTCTACACCAGTCCAGCAAATCTTCAGTAAAAGTGAACTATCATTGTACCGTTTATCGAAATTTTGAAGTATTGCAGCTTGATGATCTGCTACTTACCTCTGAATATGTTACTGTGACACTGGAAAAAAGTATACGACTATTTCCATAAATAAATAAAGAATAGTCATTATTTTACGTAATTTTTTTAAGCTAATTCGCTTAAAAAAATTGCGCTTAAAATTAAGAATCGATGTGACCTTTTTAAAATAATCCATTTACGATCAATTGGTGTGCTTTTAAATGAAACTAATTTTACGGATATTATCACGTTTTTTGTTTTTTTTTTCATTATTGCGTTTGGTTTTCGTTTGGTGTGCTGATGAAAATTTTACATCAAAGTAAATGGGATGATATTTCGGATGTGCTTGAAATTTCAAACTAGGAAGTCTGACCAAATTCCAAAATTGACTGACCATTTGTGACCAATTATTTTGGTTATAATTCGTATTTTGGCGTGCTAAGAGCGAGGAGCGCTATCGAAAAAAATGGTTTCATTGTCGTCGGATTACAGATTTTCATTTGGCATATCCAGGTAATACGTGATGAATACGAAAGTTTAAGAGCAAAATTAAAGCAATTGCAAAATCAGAAATGTTCAGTCAATGTAACATTTCCCCAGGGAGTTCACTTGACATTGTGCAAAATAACTTTTAAGTAAAAAAGTATTTACTGCGTGCGGCGACTGCGTGGCCTAGTGGTCAGAGTACCTGACTTCTACGCCGCGGGTCCTGGGTTAGATTCCCAGCCGGAGCCATCATTTGTACTAAAACACAAATTGTTGGTTTTCGGGTCTGGTTGTGTTGTGATTGTCCCCATGTTTCTGACACTGCATCCTAGCCTACCTCCGTTCTTATCGCAACTGCGTTACATCGGGCGCGGGTAGGTTGGGACGAGTGAGTACCTCTGTGTTTGCTCGTACACTAGTGGCAGTATAACATCTCCTGCGCAGTTTATGGCTCTCGACAGTATTCGGAAGTTGTCGCCGTGGTCGAAATCGGCTAGGAGAACATCATCATCACATCACATCTTCATTTACTGCGTGCCCTGTCATTGTTTGTGTAAGAGTTACAAACACAGAGAACATCTGATGGTGAGGTCAATTTTGTCTTTTTTGTATAAGAGACAGTGACGAGGCGGCAAAACTTACGGCTTAACTATAATAAATGCTGTATAAAACAGAATATTTCAATGTGGGACCAGATTGCGCCCGTGCCCACGAGACATCACTTCTTAAGTATCATATGCTCAGTAATTACACTAGCTCTCAGTGCCCTTCACTGACCGAAACTCAGTAACATTTGTTCAATACTGCTTGGCATCCCTACAGTCTAGAAAGAAAGTCATACAGTCTGTAAATAAAGTCGAACAGTCAGTAAAGAACCCAGCTTTAGGCGAATTGAATAAGACAAATGTGAACATGGAACGCCATGTCATCTGTAATTGGGACTCCGATTCTCGTTACTCATCATACGACACACAGAGGCATTATTTTACGTTATTACGCTGGTTACGTATTCTCTCAGAGCAGGACCACACACTATGTGACCTATTCACGAGATCTAGCTATCTTTGTCTAGCTGTAGTTTGGATACTTGGATGGATAGATGTTGATATAAGTTAACGTCCTAATGAAGCTTGCCCAATAATAATACAATTGCCAAAGGCATCTTAAGTCTTTCAACCGCTTATTTATCAATACACAGAAATAATTACCGTCATACTAGAGAATTCTTCCCCAGTGGCACGATTTCTTTAAATTTGTAATCGAATTAATATTACTTCTGAACAGTATAAGAGCAACGTGGCGCAAAAGTGAATTCTATGTGGTTTGGTTTTTGGATATTTCCTTCATTATTGATGTTAGGTAGGAGAGCAGGGCGTCTGGCAGGTGCCAGTGTGGGAGTGGTGGCGCTTACCCGTGCGCACTTTACCTCTGTAAAGGTAAAAATTTTTTTACGTGAAGGCAGATTTGGTGAGTATAGGCAGTTTAGAACAGTGCGGCATCTAATTCGTTGGTTGCGTAAAACACACACACACGACACAGAAAAATGCCAAACTTCAATACAATACAAAAACGTGGGTAGCTCTCGTACCACAATTTTCATTCGAAACTTAAATTTCAATGGTCTCACAGACATTTCTAAGAAACCTTACAAACTGAAATAACTTTGAGTTTAAATAAAAAATTAATTCCATAAATTTGTTTATAGAGATTTTTTGTAACTTTTTCACAATGTTATCTGAAATGAACTGCTGTTATATTCTCAGAATTCTGATCTCCTATATTGTACCATAGTTGCGACGTAAGAAAATCTGTCACCCCATTTCATCCCTAGGTGTTGCAAAAGTCGTCTAGAAGAAATAATATGGCTTCTGACAGGTTAACTATCTCGAAAATTGCAGGCTGCAGCGACTAAGGGATGACGTGTGTGATACTGTGATAGTTTTATAGTTTTCTACAAAATATTTCTGAGCTACCATCTCATTTAGAGGGGTTAATATAATCCATATATTTTTTAACATTATACTTAATTGCCCTTATATTTTTAATGACATAAGATTCAAAAATAAAATCTATATTAAAAAATTAAAGAGGTTTGCCGTTGTGCGCGCATCACTCAAAAACTACTGGATAGATTTCGAATTTTTTTTTTTGCTTTACTTCTTAGACACTTGGTCCCTATAGTATGGTATGGTATTATAAATGGGAAAGTAACTCTCTCTGTACCTCTGTTTTTTTGGTACCTTTTCGCGGTTCAACTATTGAACCGAACTTGACTAAATTCGGCACAAAGATAGCTTGCGTCCTGGAGACGGACTAAAAAGTATCCTATTACTTTTTATCCCGCAAAATCAATGAAGTCCCACGGGATATTAAAATACCGACTATTGAGAAATGACCGTTTTGAAAAGTTTTGTCTGTCTGTCTGAAAGTTGGTCTCGAATATGCTCCGTAACGGCTCAACGGATTTCAATAAAAAGAAATTGGAATTAAAACAGGAATTTTAACTTAGATTTTCGTGTATGTTCTTCTCTATTCTATTTCTATAGTTGGCAGTGTTCAGAAGATATGAATATTTGTAATATAATCACGTGGTCGGCTTACAGCGACCGCGGTGCACAGCTAGTATAAAATATATAAGGAATTATTAGGTTTGTTTTTGACAAACAGTAAAGTGGCAAGACAGTACAATTATTGGTGGAATTTCAGTTTAAAAAAAATATGAGTAATCGTCACCAAATCATATATTTTTTCTGTTTGAAAAAGGAACGATGCCCAGTGATTACATAAGCTCTCAGTGCCCTTCAGACCGAAACAAAGTATCCGATGAAGCTGTAAAAGCCGAGAAGGCTAACAGCAATTACATCACCGAAAATATATATAGACCGAAACACAGCAATGTCTGTACACTACTGCTTCGCGGCAGAATAACGGGCCTTGCGGTGGTACCTATACCTAGACATACATACATACATAAGATCACGACTGTATCCCATAAGGGGTAGTCAGAGACTGGGCACTCACTGCAAAAACAGATGACTGCCATAATCCACGTTTCACCAAAACAATATAATGCACTTGGTGTGATAGGTGGTGAGCCCATCGCCACCATGCGCTGTTGGGTGAACAGTGCAGTTTAATTACTTACTCGCCTTTTACGAGATCCATTGGATGAGATGGAGTGGTAGTATTCTTTTAACGAGCCGCCACCACACTGACTAGACTAGTCTAGACGAATTCCTGTAACTACTGTGCATTATTAAATTATAATAAATTAAGTTGCAAATAGTATACCCTAGCACAGATTCTAGTCTAGTTTGGCTACTAGTAGCATTACCTACTTGCCGGACAGTTTTTTAAAGTTAGTAACTGTCACTTTTTTGCGTTGCACATTAGTATTTCTCCTGTCACAAACACCCAGACTTGGACGAACCTTTAAGTTTTTGAATTAATAAATTAAATAATATATACTTAGCTGTCCCCGAGAAAGCAAGGTAAGTAAGCAATGTAAATGAGTCATAGGCATACATATTGCATCATCATCATCATTTCAGCCTATCACTAGTCCATTGCTGAACATAGGGCTCCTCCATAGGTTTATTTATTCATATGGTCCGGGAAGATGCTGCTGCCCATCTCCTGATTTTTATTTTCCCTCTGACTTTTACGCCACCCACGGGATGAGATAGGGTGGCAGATCCTCTTAATACAGGCGTAATTTTCTCGAAAACCTCGTTTGATTTTGAAATTGCATTTTATTATTTTAATATATTAATGGAATAATAAAATGCAATTTCGAAATGAAGTCAACTCCGAAATTGTCAATTGGGCAGAAGATAGTATAGTGCCACAAGTGTACGCGCAAACAAGCGGAGATCGGAGGTAAGCTAGGATGCAGGGCCAAAAACACGGGTACAAACACAAAACAACCAGTCCCGAAAACCAACAATTTGTGTTTTTTGGCAAATGTTTTCATTGCGTTCACTTTGACTATGCGATGTTATGTTAGAGGGAAAAGATTAACGAAAGAATATGTTGCTGTCACAGAGGGAGATTATAAGATTAAGACATTTTTTTAAATAATATCCCACACCAAGATTTCTCCCTTTTTGCGTGTGCGTTTTACAGACAAATTGCACATACACAAAACAACAAAAGTCTGGCACTCCGACCACTAAACCATGCGGTCATCTAACCATTTGTGTTTCCTAGTTAAATCAATTAAACAACCAACTTGAACTTTAATTACTGCTGTTCAATCTAATCGATTAATACAAACGTTACTTTAATTATTATAACGGCTTTTCTATAGTTTTAATGAAACAACGAACATTGTGACAATGTTCCCTATAACAGTATTTATGTATTGATTAATTTGTAATGTAACAACTGACTTGGTAGTTTTTTTTAATATGTACTTCCCCAAGACCTTTATTTTCTAGTTGTTTTCCAGATAAAATGTTCATTATTATAGCATTAAAAATCAGTTATTAATTGTTTTTATATTATATAAAAATCCATTACTTTAGGAAATAAAACTGCAACACTGGTATCAAAAATTGGATTTATATTTCCGTTTCGCTGCATAGTTAATGTCAGTAACAATTTGCCAGGTTACAGAGTTGGCCACACAGCCGGTATCAAGCATAACATGTACTTTTTATAACATATGATACATTTTTTCAGACCTAATATCCTAAACTTTACATACTACCTACCTACATAGATATACAGGTAAAGCTAAACTATCTACAATCGTCAATAAGTTATATACAGATAACAATACAGCCAAGTCTATATATACACCTAAATTTCAAGAATTATCTGCATCCACTTGCGACACTTTGATTTTTTCTGCACTCGGGGCAGTACCATTTGCCTTTAGGCGGTACCATGATACCGACACATTCGAAGTGGAACCACTCGATTGAGCAGCCTTCGGCATCGCATGCTATCATTTCTGATACCTCGTCGTAAGGGCATCGGCAGTAGCAATAAACACTTTCCCCTTCCCGCGCCTGCCGTACCGCTGGCCTTTGGAACGGGTACGGCAAACTGGATGTACCAGAATTAAGATAGGTCGGCGGGGGAACCGGTATAGAGTTCGTGACGCTGTTAGGCTGATATATTTCTAAAGCTCCTTCATCGCTCGTGTCGGAATCACTAGATTCCATCGACTCTGAATTCATTAATATTCGCGGCGGTTCAGGGTCTGGTATGGGTGCAGTCAACCTGATTGGATCCGTATAGTTGAACGCTCTTTGTGGTATAACAGATGAAGGTATTTCCTTCTTTGCTTTGTGCGTTACGGGAGAGGGCAAATCTTCTTTCCTCCACTCTAGTTTCGGCGGCTGCTGGGGTTTTAAAGCTGCTGTCGTTTGCGGCGACTCCTCGTCGCTTGAATAACCATAAAATTTGTTCGGAACCCGCCTTCGCTTTGAAGCGCGTTTGTTACTTTCATGAGACGTCATTTTAGGCGTGCTTGTGTTGATAGGTACCGCAGGCGATGGTTTCGGAGCCTCAGGTATTTGTACTGTATTGGATTGTAAAGAAATTGTAATTTTATTCGGCAGTAAAGGCGGCGAAGCTTCCACTTCCGACTTAGCGACGACGTCTTTCGGAATGTTAATTTTGATAGGTTCATGCTTTCTAGAACTCTTAGATCTCTTTTTCTTTTTACTCCGCTTTTTACTACCGCTAGTTTTTTCTTTAATATCATTGTTTTCGTGTTGTTCGTTAACAATAGTACCCTCGTCTTTAGGTCCCGTTTCCTCCTTAACCGGAGTGGTAGCGCGACTCACGTCTCCTGACATAGAACCGCCGTCGGATGGGGCTACTGACGCTAAAAGCATAAGCTGGTTACGTTTTTCTGCGTACAGTTTGTTTGCAATTCTCTGTGGATTTTCATCATAGAACTCTTCATCTGTTTCACTTTCTTCCGTTTCGAGGTCGCTCTCTGCAATAAGAGGCTCCGTTTTTTCAGGTACCAAAACTGGCGTCTCCGCCATTCCCATAACATCCACGTTAGAGCCGTTGCTAATTCTTCTATTTGGCAGTGATTTTTTCAATTGTTTATTCTTTTTCTTTTCGTTACCCGATTCGTCTGATGAATCAGAATCTGAAGAGCTGGATGATGAAGATCCACTACTAGAGGAGCAGCTGCAGTTAGAGCCGCACGAACAGCTGGAATCACTATCGCTACTACTGCTACTGGTTGACGATAAATCGCCGTGCTTCTTTTTGGGTGACTTCTTGTTTTTCTTTTTGTCTAATCCAAATCCGTCATCGTCGCCATTCAAATTCGTCGGTACCAAACAATAATCATGATCTGACTCACAAACATGTTTTCTAATAGGTACTAATGGAGGAGTCTTTTCTTTTTGTTTTTCAACTTTAGCTTGATACTTTTTGAAGTTGTCCCATATCTCCAAAACTTGTTTCTCGTCAGGCTTCTCCTCTTCTAGTGATTCAGTTTCCTTCTCGAGTTTTGAAAATGGTGTTTCGACGGGACTAATAGCGTCTTTCGCATCAGAGAAAACAGGTTTTTCTTCCCGGGATTCTTCATCCAATTTATCAACTGCTACTTCTTCTTTTATTGATGGTTGTATACCCCCGTCAGATTCGTCACTACTATCACTTTCGGAAAGATTTAATGCCGGCAAATTTACATCTAATAATAATGCGTCTTTATCTTTTATTTTCTTCTTTTTCGCTTTTTTTGTAACCTGCTCAGTTCCAGCCTCTATTTTAATCTCAGAAGTTCCAGCTTCTACATTAGGTTTCTCATCAATTAAATCGATTACTGGTATGGGTTCCTTGATTGCTTCTGTAGGATCACATGTTGTAGATTTTTCCTCGGTTAAATTTTCAGATAATATTTTCTTTTTATGTCCTTCTGCATGTTTGACTAACAATTTTTTAGAAACAAATTTCTCTGTGCAATTTTCCTCAGTACATAAATGTGGAAATTCTTCAGTATGAAATCTTTTATGGACTTTAAGGCATACAGCTCTTGTGAATTGTAAACTACATTCATCACATACAAAAACAGCTGGAGGTGTACAGAAATGATAAACATGCGGCCACTTCTTCTGTAGACACTTTTTACATAACACACTTTCTGTCCCATGTTTCCAAAACAAATGATTTGTTATATCTGGTTTATTCCTATAAGCAATTCCACAGCGGTAGCACAGGTGGTGCAATTTATGCTTCCAAACATGGTTTGACAAACGGGCTTGGCTTTGGCAACTTTCTAAACAAACATCACAAGTGTGGTGGATTTTTCGTAGATGTACCATTAATCTAAAAGATGACAAAATAGAATCTACATTACATAAGCAGCATCTAAACCTATTTTCATATTCAGAATCATAGGTTCCGGGACATAAATGACATAATAACTCACTATAGGTATAAAAATTAGATTTACACATAATGCAAAGTAATATATTTTTCTGGTGCATTTTACGATTGTGTAAATAGAGATATTTAAGAACAGCAGTTTTAAAGAAACACTGAAAACATTCAAATGTGTGAGTATACTGTACATTTTCACACTTATCAACACTGTCATAAGAGTCCAAGTTTATGTAAACTGTACACACTTCCTCTACTCTAGCTTTCACTTTAGCCACAATTGTTTGTGGCATGAGTTCCTCAGCTGTGATGCTATTCACTGTAGCAGAAAAGCGATGCTCCGCTACCATATGCAGAGCCAGCTGCTCACAATTCACAGCAATCTTGCGTGCATGATTGCAATAAATACAATTAATAACAGTTGATGTTAAAAACACTTTCAAGAGATCTTTCAGTGGATATTTATCTAATGGTCTGTCTAATGTTAATTCTATTACAGGCATATTGTCAGTAGGTGAAGCTTCTTCTACATTTAAAATATCTTCTTTAGGTTCAGTCTTGAGTTCTATTTTTGGATGAATATTTTCATATGCTATTTGTACTTTTTCTTCTACTGGTTGTTCCGGCTCTTCTTTCACTATAGTGTCCTCCATTGATATTTCTGATTCTGTTAGTTCCTTTTCTGGAATCTTTTCAGAATCTTTTGCCTGTTTTTGGTGTTCTTCTGTCGTATTCTTGTCACCAACAGTCAATTTCTCACCAACGTCACTGTCAGAGGAATAATCACTTGATGAATCTTTGTCCAAAAATTCTTTAGGGACCCTTACTGTTAGCTTCGGTACTCTGTTCAAAGTATTGCTATCCTCCAATTTGTTATCATAGATAGTTGTTTTAATGGTGCTTTCTGCTTTACTTTCAGCATCTTTTAATGATGGAACTGAATCCATACTGTTATTCAGGTTTACTTTGAGTGTGGTTTCTTTGTTATTTTCAATTATGGTGGTTTTTACAAATGGGCTGTCAGCTTTATCACAAATTGTCATTTTTATGGATGGAGGCCTTGTTGGGGTTGATAGTTCTGATAGCATATCTTTTTCATATCTCTTTGGTGGCCTTCTGACACGTGATGGTGGCTTATTTACATATTGTTGACCAACGGTAGGATCTACAGTAGAATTTATTATAACTGGTGAATTTGCATTATTTAAACTTAACTTCAATTTAATACCACCCCCCTCTTTTTCTCTCTCAGGTGGTTGATAAATTCTTTCCTCAACATTTTCAGAAGGTCGCGCTAATGGAGGATGTATTTCATCTGGTACTGGTGATTCACATTCATCTGAGTGTTCTATGCTTTCCTCTCCATTTGGTAAGTATGGCCTATTTGTCTCAGGAGTGCCAGTCTGACAGATTGGTGTCCCAGGTTTCATATATGAACTTTCTGGTTCTATCACAGAGTCTACTGTATTACTAGTGTCTTTGCTTGTTGTATTGGAACTATCAGAACTAACACTTGTATCACTATTTACAGGCTCACAGTCACTTGTTTCTATCATAGCCTTTTGGGTTGTGACTGTCTCCGGCTTCACATCATTAGCTTCAATTTTATCACTAACAGGCCTTAATAGTTCCTTACCTGGTACAATGGAACCATTCTTTGATGGCTCATTACCATTTTTAACATACTTTACATTATTAGGTTTTTTACTAACAAGCACAGGCACAGGTTTCGGTTTTACATTATTACAGTCATGATTAAAGAAATCGTCCTGTTCACTGCAAATTTCATCACACGCACAACACATCAAATATAAGGTCCCATTGTAAACATTGAAGAACTCTTCCTTGCTATTATAGTTAAACTCCTGTACATTATGCTTGTTCGTCAAGTGGGCTGACAGTTTCTCAGCTTTAGAAAACATACCCAGGCAGAACAAGCAAATGTGTCTGTTATGAACCTCCCTCATGTGGAGGAAGAGGTTCCAATTTTCATAGTATGTGCCGCAAGCAGAACATAAATAAACCTTTCTTGTAACTCTTGATGGCCCACCGGAACTGTTATCTGAATTTGGAGCAGACTCTGGACTGAGCGCCGGTTCTTTTGCCTGGGCACGGCATATCAGCTGATGTTCTTTTAACATTGCCAAGCTTTTGAATGACATAGAGCAACATTTTCGACATTTAAACTTCACCATAGGCTGTAAACCCAAGCTTTGAGCATATTCTTTCAACTGGGCCCCTTTCTCAGTCTTACCCTTTTTAAATTGCAACAGTTGGCTCTTAGGAACGAGACGAGGTACCGGCTTGTCTTGTTCATTATCCAATGAACTGTCTGCTTGTGATGTAACATTGTGAAATGGGTTTCGGTCAATGCGTTTCGGCAAAAGCTTGGGTGCACGGGTTGCTGAATTTTTAGATGCACTACTTTCACTTGGTTTATTCACAAAATGCTTTTTCTTTTTGCAAGCACTGTTGTATGGAATAGAACTGTCAACAAAAGGTCTCTTTCCAAGATGTATTCTCAATGGATTAATGCGTTTTCGGAATTTATCTTCTTGTGAAGCATCGGCACTAGAGCGCCGCGGGCCGTAGAACGATTCTGGGGGACTTGACGGCTCGCCAGCAAAATCATGCCCGTTTGTAGTCAATTTCGCGGGTCGTTCGCTGTAAAAATTCGTCAGTGACGCTGAACCGATTTTATCGTCTCTCGTGTTGGTTATATTACCATCTTCCATAGTTTTCTGAAAAAAATACAACACGTGCTTACTATATATGCCAAGAAACAAAAGACATTCAAACAAGAGGAAATCAAACATTGATTTGAAATACGATAACAATAATAACAATGAAAATTGAGGTCTTACCTCTAAAATCGTACGTCCAGTACGAGTACAATAATAATGATTCGTTTCCATGCATCCGTTTGAGTAGAGCACTCCTTACATCAGGGCTAATAAGAGGCAGCCGCGGGCTGGTCATTCCCGTAAAATGGCGTCACTTCGCTGAGCGAGGATTGGTGATATCAGAAATGTTGCACTGTGTTTGAACGACGCTTATCACTATGTGTAAGCATAATTAATGCTTTCAGTAATTTAAATGATCATAAACAAATTAAATTAAACACATTCTGCTGTTTATTTCCAAACACATTATGGAAAACCGTAGCGCATTACGAGAAGCTAATTCACGTGCCATAGACTAAATTTTATTCTCTAAGATTTTTTTTTTAAATTCTGCGATGGCGAACGCATTCGCAAACACGTGGTGGAGTCCATAGACAAAAACCGCTCGACGTAAACCGTCAACCGCAAAACCGCTCGTTTATCTTGCAAAGTAACGCTCTAAAATATTGCTGTGTTTATTTTATTATCTGTACTAATTATAGATGATGAGAAAATATTGAATCTATGGTTAGTTTGGTTGCAACATACGACAAGGAAGGAAAGGGAATACTTATTTTTAGTTTTTATCATTTTATTTATTGAAATTACTTTGTTTATGTCACATTCTTTAGACAATGCTGATTCAAGATGATGTCTGATCAGTTTAGAAAAGTAGAACCATATTCACCGAAATCCTCACCTCGAGGAGCGAGGTCACCAGTAGTTTCACGTCAGGATTCTTCGGGAACCCTGAAAACTACTATCTCACTCGGCAAGAACCCTGCAATAGTGCATAGTGGTCCTTTCTATTTGATGAAAGAACCTCCAGGTGATACATCTGTGTTTAATTTGATTAATCATGAACAAAAATAAAAAAACGATAGATTACAATTTTTATGATTTATTTTGACTTGCAGGAGAATGTGAACTCACAGGTGCAACAAATTTAATGGCGTATTATGGTTTAGAACACTCGTATAGTAAATTTAATGGCAAGAAACTAAAGGAGTCACTATCGTCATTTCTTCCCAATTTGCCAGGGATTGTTGATGGACCTGGACAAGAGGACAACAGTACCCTTGGATCAGTAATAGCTAAAAGACCTATTGGAGGTAAAGAATTGCTGCCACTGTCAAGTGCACAGTTGGCAGGTTTTAGACTTCATCCTGGACCACTTCCAGAGCAATACCGTTATGTTAGCGCAGCTCCGCCCAAGAAACATAAAAGCAAGCACAAGAAACATAAACACAAAGATGGTGCACCTCCAGGCCAAGACACACCTCTACAGGGTACAACTTTCACTTTCATATTCTTATCAATTTTTATTGAAATTATATGGGCTCTATGACTCCATTTTATGGTTCATATTATTTTATAGGTGTGCAAAACCATTTTATAAAATAACCCGAACCTTGACTGAAAAATCATTCTATCAAACAGTGCTATAACTAAATGTACCCAATAATACTAAGCATTAAATTTGATAATAAAAAAAAATATTTCAATGTTAAAAGAACTCCTATCATCTTAACTGATTTTAAAACTATAAATATTAATAATTAATTTAACATCATTCATGCAGATTCATCAAATCCGGACACATATGAAAAGAAACACAAAAAGCAGAAACGCCATGATGATGATAAAGAGCGCAAGAAAAGGAAAAAGGAGAAGAAGAGGAAAAAACAAAAACATAGTCCAGAGCATGGTGGCCTCACACCTAGCCAGCATCCCGTACCATGAGAATTGTAATGTATTAGGTAGTAAGTTTTGGTTTAATTGAGATGCATGAAACAGGGAGATCTTAATTGCAATAACTACAATGAAGCTGTTGGTTGCTCTATAGATATCATAATTTTTAAAATCATTTAGTGAATGTGATATATGTAAGTTGAGTCAAAGTAATATAAAATCATAATCATTCAGTCCGCAGCAGTTCATAGGTCTCTCCAGTCTAAAAGATTTGCTGTAATCCCAACACTTAGTAGGCAGATCGGCAATTGCACTAACAGCTTTCACCTTAGACGCTGCACCCTGTCACCAGTCTGGATGATTAAGATCTGCCACATTTTGAATGGTTATTCTGTCGTAACCCTTTTACTGGTGGCAGTATTCCCATGCAGGAATCTGCCTTGGTAGGTGCCAATGCAGTGACAGTATTTCCAGTGCCAGTTGTCTCAAGGTTGAAGTGGTACTGCAATAGCCAATCCAGACGCCCAGTATGGCGATTATGGCAAAACTTCCTAAAGGCAAACTTGGCAGAGGCTTATGTCCAGCAGTGGATTTTTTATAGACTGATGATGAAAAAGAATATAAGATACTGGTTCCAGTTTTGCTGTTGAATCTTTAGTAGATATTGTATATATAGGGATGCATTTTGAATTGGGAATTCTTAGGATGTAGGTAAATATTTTGTATGCTGCACATAAATAATAATGTTATTTATTATACTAATACTGTAAATTGAGGCTATTTTTGTACTTTAACAAGCCTGTTGCTCATTAAGAGATATCACAATGCTTTAATGAATTAAAAAAAGTTGAACAATTTCACAACAAAATTACAGATGCAACAATAATACAGAATTCATTAAAACAATAAATCTTTATTATTGGGAGTATATTACAATAATGCAAATCAACAGTATTTTTTGGTATTTCCAGAATTTTTCGTTGTCTCCCTGTTGTGAATGCATCTCAACAATTGGGCCCAAAGAGAATCATATTTGTTTTTATTTATTTCTTAATCCTTATTCAATAAGCTTCAAAACAATAAGAATTATCAAATCAAATAAAAAATTGTAATTGTTGTAATTGCAAAATTTTAGGACTAAAAAAAAGTCTTGGAACCATTTCAAAAACTTTCTTTGGGCTTAAAATTATCTCAAATAACTGTAGATTTAAGTGTTAGATAATATTATACAGTAATAGATATAAATTTGTGTTGTTTTTACCAATTTTAGAATAATTAAGAGATGTAAAAAACAAGCAGTTTGAAACTATATATATAACTATATATATGTAACTAAACCATTTAGACAATATTCCAGTTTATGGCTTAAACCAATCTTGAAGTATTGAGTTAATGATTGGCTCTCTACAGAGCTGAGTGCAAAAGAACATTATTAAATATACTTTTTATAAATATATTGTAGGAAAATGTAAATAATGAAAGGCTTTCATCGATTTTCATATTAAAACATGGTTAATTAGACAAGTATTCATACATTCTGGTAATAATGCTGTTAACTACATGTTGGTGTAAAGATTTCAAACAACTTGTTTTTTATGCAAATGTATACCTAAAATAACTGCAATTTGTTCCACACGCTCAAGACTTTGATTCAATGTAAATAACATATTCATCAGTCCACCAATCATGACATTTTATAGAATAATTCCATAGAAAGAGTCATGTTGTTTTCTTTTTAAAACTAATTAAACTGGAAAGTAACAGTGATAAGTCTTTTTCCTTTGGTTCCTCACCATTATAATATCCTGTTAGACACAATCACCCGAGTTGGACACATTTACTGTAAATGCAACCATTGGCAAGAGCAGTACCAAATGCTTTACATCAAAGGCTACTTCCCGTCACCGATATAGTATCTAAGGTCCACCTGGTGGAGAACGAGATTTTTAATGTAGTAGTCTATTTTTCACCCCCACCAGGATGTACACCTCTCCCAAGTGGGTAGAATTTACCATAATCGACATGCTGATCGGCGATAGCAGTACCTGGCCATAAACATCAAACGCTCTCCGTCATCGGTTTCGAGAAATTTCTTTTAATGATTTCCACCAGAGTTTACACTGATAAAAATAAAATTAAAGAAATATTGACTAATTTATGTTCTAAATTATATTTATAACACGGCAATTCTTTTGTGATGAAAGCTTTCTATAAAAGTATACCACCTCTATTTGATACTGATATGTGGCATTTTCCTCGTTTGTTCAATATTCGTTCTGCATATTTTATATTTGCAGACCGAATTTTTGATATCCCCGTAATAAAATGTGGTAGAATCCCTTACGGCGCCACCACTTTGTTATACACGTTAAACCCTTTTAAACTCTTCAACGAATTCTCTTAAAAGACCGGCAGTCTGGCAAAAAAAGATAATATTCGGTTTTGGTTCCGGATTTTGTTGTTAGGAAGCATTTATGTTGTAGTCGAAAATATTGTGTGGTATTCGGCAGCATTATCCGAGTAGGGATGAATGACGGTAGTGTAATGACGTTGTCATGACTGGTTTTGGACATCTTCCGGTTCAAACGTAAGTCTTCTGCGGAGGGTATATTAGTCGTAAGTATAGGGATAAGAGCTTTATTACCCTCTCTCGGTTGGATGCTACAATATATTCAGACCAGTTAATTTTAACATATGGTAAAAATACAAAAATATTAGTTACAAATTAGTACTCTGTTTCCTGGAATACTAATTAACAATTTTCTTACGCTCCTAACAGATGTATATACGAATTTAATAAATCCATCCACTCAATAGCAGTGACCTTGAAATTGCACTAAACCATTATAAGTACTGTTTACATAAAACGATCTATTAAAAGGTCGCTGGTGTGTATTTCCCTTTTCGTGTATAACTGGAGACACCGGTCTTGTGAATTCCGCATGTTTCTGTTGAAATGTATAGTACGATTTTTCCCACATAGAAGGCCACACGTAGCCCACTTTTCGCTTCCGTGGAAAACGAGACGTGGCGGATGGCGAACCACGTCGCCGTCACTTTGGTAAGAGACAAAAAAAATTTTACTCCCCATTGCGTTCCCACGTGCAGTACGGTGACAGTATTGTAAATTACGGTGTTGTTCTGCACTAATAAAGGCTGTCGATAATACACCTTAGTCGCCTCTTACGACACCTCGGTAGGAAAGAGGTTGGTGCTATTTTACTCTGCCGGACACTTATGCTTTTGTAGTACTGTGTACTGAATTGAAAATAAATCTGTGCTCAGTTAACGTCAGTTACAGTTTTCTATTCGAGCAACGCAAAAAAATACGTATAATTCAGTTCAGCCCATGCCCCTGAGGTGTAGCAATTGTCAATCTAAATTACTACGTTCGCGGCGGTGCAAAACCTCATCGTGGCAAACCTGAAGGTCTTAGAAACTAGGTCATCGTCACGAACTCTCTCCGGCTCTATAACCCTTAAAAATAAGGAAGAAAGTCTGTGCCCAGCCGTGGTATAATTTAGGTAACTTCTTAAAAAATCAATAAATAAAATTTGTGGCAGAGTAGGTCTCTTAATATTGAAAAAGAATTTTCAAGTTTCAGTTTCAATTTTAAGATTTAAGATCGTCAAAGAATTGATGTTAACATGGCGGAGTTACGAGTCCATATAAGAGCACAGACACTATATTACACATCCTTTCGTGATAGTGACGTTTATCAAGCGCTTTTTTTTTATTTTTCTTTCGTCGATTTTTATGAAGGTATCCTTTATATTAAATATGTTAAAAAGAGTTTTAGAAAATAAATTTTTTCCAATAAATAAAACGTCACATTCAGAGCGAAATTTATTCAAAGTATCCAAATTTATACATTATTAAGTCATTTTCGCTTTTTACAGACGGTCGTACTTAGTCACAATAAAACAATATAAATTAGTAATGCAGCACCAAAATACATACATCATACTTACAAAATGATATCCTCCTCACATATAGACCGATTTTTAGACCTTTCCATACAACATTACCACTCTTTCATACAAAAGCACACTTTAGATAGACAGCGCTTGTATCATACCACTTGTTGAAATACGTACAAAAGTTACAAAGAATTTTTTTCACGAAGCTTTACATTGATAAATATAATTAAAATGTAAAAACGTTAATAATTTAATCTTAAATAAATTTCACGGATAAAAAAAATAAAACAGAACACAGCTCTAAATTATTATTACAATTTCAGAGAACATATAATGCAGTTGGAATTAGCTCTATTCGTATATAGAAGTTGCAATAGCTTCATTTCTATTAACAAGGCGTGATAGTAATTTAGTATCAATTTGATCCGGCAGATATTATTTACATTGCCCGGAATATACAAGACAGTTGTACGAATACCAAGAAGCAAAGTCTCAATTTTGCATAAGAACTTCTCACAAGCGCTACACCATCAACCTCACTGCTACGTATCTACAACGTCAATCTATTGTATTCTAAGACATTTGGTGCGCAATGGCACTTTACGTTAAGTGAGCATGACTAATGTGTCGGATTCGAAATTTTATCAACAGAAATAAACCACGTTATACTCAATATGGACACGACCACTATTTGTATATCTTAAATGAATGTATTAGTAATTTTGATATGAACACAAAATCACATCCACATTATTCTGCAATTTATTTTTGTTAATAAAACCCAATACCCGTATAATAACTATATTAAATTTAACACAGGGCAGTTTATTGCCCTCGGTGATCGCTATACTATATATGTATATTATAAAAGTTTTTCATTAAACTCAACTAATTCATACTATGACCGAATACGCAATACTGAACCGCATCGAACTCTACTTTTAATATCGCACTAACAATATTTATATAAAAATATAATTTGTTATGTTAACGACAGACTGTGGTAACTTTCCTGTGCTAGAATCTCATATTGAAAAAAAAGTATATCCGAAAGATTAAAAGCCATGCACATGTAATACCTTTGATTTAATGTCACTTCAAGCTATTAAATAACTAAAGTATTGGTATGCATGGATCTTTAATACTGTCAGAGATCTCGAAAATGTACGCCTAAGTGCTAACAGCGATCACATAAGATGGTTTACAATTTTGAGCAATTATATTATACGATAAAAGCGCATAAATACCCAATAATCTATTCGTAACATTTACACTCTTGAAGAACAAAATAAGTACGTTATAGATAGTATCAATAATTCCGGTCCTTAAAAATTTTAAAATCGTTTAATGCATTCTTTCCCTTTTACAATGTAAATAACTTTCTTCAATATTAGTCAGACTATAAACCCGACTCGTTATAAACACGCAGATAAATTTCGGTGTCAAGAGTTTCTTAAATGAATAGGTGTAGATGGCAAGTTAGAATAAAAATAATAACACATAACAAAATTTCAATTATTAATACAAAGCGAACATCGGCAAGTGAATGCTGTTAAATAAAATTCTTTACAGAGAATACGAACACATTTCTATACAGAGAAGTCGAAACAAATAAATAATCAGTTATTATTCGTTTAAAACAAATTATTAAATTATACACATTTTATTTCAAAAAAAATATTAATAATTGGTGTCATTTACAATAAAACTATAAAAAATGTTACAGATTAAAAAACCAACTTCAAATAAAACATTGCTTCAACATATTACCAACATAGAAACATATAAATATTTGAACAATAAATTTTAAGTTGGAATATACTTGAAGTATAGAAGCCAAGGCAGTGTTTAAAATGTAAATGCAAATAAAAGTTTCCACAGAGGAATGAATAAACAATTATACCAAACATGTTTTTGATCTATATTTCATATAACTTGTAACCGGAATTCTGTTTTCTCCTTTTAATATTAGAAAAGTTTTTGCTAAAATTTTGACACTTACTGAAAAGACTTATGTATATAATACCTAATATATTGTTGTTTGTTGGTGTCTAACTGCCGTACAAAGAGGCGTTTAATCACTTACAGCAACTCCTCAATTCCTTAAATAGCCGTTATGCAGACGTGCAGTAGACAGTTCGTTAGACGACAACAAACAACCAATGTATCATTTATACTGTGTTATATTTATAAATGATTTAGTAATAACGTTGAAAATATGCTGGTGCAATGTTTAATGTCCTAAATGGAGTCACAGACTGTATTACGAGCCATTCAAGTATTACGTAATAAGGCTTAGGGGGACTTTTACTGAAAGAGAAACGGGGGGGGGGGAGTAATATGTCTTAAGTAAGATAAAAGTTTACAATTTTTGTTATTTCTTTTAAACGGGGGTGAGGGGGCATAACAAAGTATTCTTACTTAATACTTGAACGTACCTTTATCTAAATTCGATTCAGCGACAGTGCCTTACATTTCAGGTCGAAAGTATTTTTTATCAATTAACATGCAATAATTATGATTAACTATTTCTTGAGGTGTTTGAAAAGTTGGTTTTGTGAATTAATATTAAATGTTTAAATAAAACAAACGTGCAATGAATCATTTACATGAATGTCACATTATGTACATACTGTATTTATCTAGACACAGAATGGATGATATTAAGATGTTTGAAAAACCTTTCTCATTCATGGTTATAACCCTTCTTGGATAAACGTGTCACGTAGCGACGATGTTGAATTGTATGCCGAATAAAATTTTAGAGAGTTACAGTGAATTAATACGGTCACAGTTCCTTCAGAAGCGCGGATTTGGCATTCTTCAGTTTGTCTAGACGTTTCGTCAGGTGGCTGTTCTCCGTCTCCAGTTCTTCCACTCGGTTGAGAGCTTCTCTTGCCTATAAAAAACGTCAAAAAATATTATAACTTAGTAAAAAAAAGTTGTGCATTTTTTATAAAAAATACATTAAAAAAAAAACTAATATAATTAAAGGGGAATTGGTGTGGTTGAGGGAAAAGTACAAAACTTAAGTCGACATTCTGATGAAACATAACTGTCATTATGATCAGTAAATACGACATCTAAATTACAATCCAAATCCAAACGAGGTGGTTATCATTAGTGAATATTACATGTTAATAGGTGTGTCTGGGCGATCAAAATTCTAAGTATGCTAAGTTATGACACCCAGCATAATATATGTTTATGTTTATGGCAGAACTATGCAGTGTAAAGATAAGGAGTGAAGACTCACATAGAATGATTTACGAAAAGGTGTCCGACAAATGCACAGAATAAGTGATTCAAAAATACCCACATAGCGCTAATATAGCAATATATATAACTTGAAGTTAACGGTAATAGATAAAGTGAAGTATGCTAGGGGAAATAACTAAAACATGAAAGTTGTATCGACGAAAGTTTGATAAAAGTATTGTAATGAAAATTGAAAACTAAGGCGTAGTGCAGTGAAAGTTAACGCATTATAACCTAAAAACTTGAGACAACAAATATAAATAAAGATAATATAATTTCAAATTTAGCGTATCATTTCAAATTTAGGTCATTTAATAGAGTGGCGCCATCTTAATTTTTTTTGGTAATAACAAGTTCTAAAATTGAAAATTATATACGTATGTTACAATTACAATCATTTTATTGTTATTGTGATCCTCCTTATTGATGTCATTTAAATTGTTTATTTCCCCATTTCTTGGCCTGCACGGTTTGTGCGTCAGCCATATATCCAAGTATACAATCTTCGAATCTTCGTTAAAATTTCGATTTCGATCAACAGTAAAATGATAGTTGACTTACTGAAGATTTGCTGGACCGATGGCGATAAAACTAAAAGCACAATATTGGTCTTGAATTGAATTTTCTAATCACTGTACACTTTCAGGAGTACTTGCTGCATAATAAACTATCAATATTAAACATCAAATCTCCAAATATACACAGAAATTACAAAATTAAATAAAAACACTACCGCCACTTTTCGAGTTGGCGCCAAAAGTCCTTTCGAATTACAAAACTATTGTTATCTGTCAGTTTGATTGTTTTACAATGTTGGCAATGATGGCTTGGTGAGTTGATTGTTTTGCAAAATAATACAAGTTGCTGTGAATTTAAAATGGTGTCCGGGACGAAAACTAACTTCGATATTCTGGGTGTCTAACTTAGCATACTAAGAATTTTCTTCACTAAGACACCCAATGTTTTGTTTCAGTTTTTATTAGAACGTCACAATTATTTTATAGTAATAAAATTTTATAGTAATTAGTTTTGCAGTGTCACGTTGCACTGTTTGTGGCAGTCCTGTGTGGCACGGTTTTTACTTTTGTCAGTATCATAAGCCCAGTAATTTCACGAGCTGCTATGACGATTGGAGTCAGAATAGCTTGCAGCATAGCACTGTGGAGGTACCGATCAAGGTGGACTCCTGTATAGGAGTTGTACCATCAGTACAAGAACATATATAAAACAATACAGTACTTATTTTAGCCAAACAAACTCATGCGGAATCTATGCGGTATGATTAATAAATATTTATACAGTTATTATTTATTTACAAAAGGTTTATATTTTCAACGACTTATAATAATACAGATCCATGAAAACACGATTTTCTTTTTAATCATGTTTTATGGCTTTGAAAGTTAGAGAAGTGATAATTTTTCGTCCCTTTACAGGGTTCCTCTCATTTTTAAGACATTGTTTTTTGTGTAATGCTGCCAATGTAGCTGCTAATTATTTTGCCATGGAACTGTAATATCTTAAAAAAACCATTACAAGTGAGAGGTTCATTTGGATTTATTTGAAACACTTGGGAGTTTATATGGTGGTTCACACCACAAACGTGCAAATTACACGTCATTCCAACCATACCGTTCAGCAATCTCCGTTTTTGATAACGGCCCAGAAGTCAATTACATTCTGAAAACAAATAGTTTATTTTTGTGTGTAAAGCAATGATACTGTTATGCCAATTTATCTATTTACGTAGACAATTTTATTCTAGTTAAAAACGCAATAAGGGTTTTTCTGTAAAATAAGAAAATCAACCTTGATTATTTTTGGCATTTTTTTTTCATATGACACTCCAGTTGTAGTTTTTTTTAGGAGAAAGTAACGAGACGAGCAAAACGTTCACTTGATGGTGCCACCTCTGTTCATAACAAATATATGTATAACCCTACGCCCGTTTCCGTTTCTTAAGTCCCATATTTCCAGTAACCACACTTATTTTCAGTGTCCTTCAGACCGAAACACAGTAATGTACGAATACTATTGCATCCACGGCAGAATAACTGGCCTTGCTGGTGGTACCTTCCTTACGAATTCCTGCATAGGAAACCTACCACTTTTAAGTAGTAGCCAGCCAGTGGCACCGACACGAGCGTAGCCGGGCCGCCTGTGCCTCGCAGCGCGCCGGGCCGCTGCAGCTGCGCACGTACCTCGCACTGCTTCTGCTCGAGCTGCTCCTCGTGCTCGTGCCGGTGCTCGTGGCGCGCCGGGCCGCCTGCAGCCCCGCGTACGTACCTCGCGCTGCAGCCGGCGCCGCTCCTGCTCGAGCTGCTCCTCGTGCTCGTGCCGGTGCTCGTGGCGCGCCGGGCCGCCTGCAGCCCCGCGTACGTACCTCGCGCTGCAGCCGGCGCCGCTCCTGCTCGAGCTGCTCCTCGTGCTCGTGCCGGTGCTCGTGGCGCGCCGGGCCGCCTGCAGCCCCGCGTACGTACCTCGCGCTGCAGCCGGCGCCGCTCCTGCTCGAGCTGCTCCTCGTGCTCGTGCCGGTGCTCGTGGCGCGCCGGGCCGCCTGCAGCCCCGCGTACGTACCTCGCGCTGCAGCCGGCGCCGCTCCTGCTTGAGCTGCTCCTCGTGCTCGTCCTGGTGCTCCTGTCGCGCGCGCAGACGGGCCACCTGTGCCTCGAGGCGCGCGACGGCCGCCGCCTGCAGCGCCGCTTCGGCCTCTGCTCGCGCCGCCCGCCCCTTCGCCTCCGCTACTGATTTACGCAACGATTCCACTGAAAGGAACAGTAAAATAGATTTACACTAAATGTATTAGCTTTGAAATAGAAAACTGGTCGTATTTGTGTATGCGTGAATGCATGTATTACTTTATTTATTTATTTATTCTCTCTCTATTGTTACACTCTTAGATTCTAAGGTAACAATGAGCGGACTTAATGCCTATCGGCATTCTCTGCCAGTCAACCCGCAGTGTTGTAAGCTATTCTGGCAGGTATAATTATAGAATAGTAAAATAAAAATTTTAAACTATACATATATATATATCGCAAGTCGATGGATGCAGGTGGCTCAGGACCGAGTTTTGTGGCAATCTATGGGGGAGGCCTATGTTCAACAGTGGACTATGATGGGCTGAAATGATGATGATGATGATAATGATGATGATGATGATGATGATGACGATGATGATATATCGCAAATAAGAAATTTATTATGTACGGCATGTCTATTATTTGTGTATATATGCATGTACGGTTCAAATCATTACACTATATAACTGCTAGTATTATTGTAATTATTATTCAAAAAAGTTTTTTTTATGTTTTAGTACTTTTTTTAACATTTTCATACTTTTTTCTTTTTAGTTTATTTACTTTTCACTTGTTTTAGCAGATTATATAATTAAAATATACGTGTACTAACGCTCGCTGTCATGTTCCCGCTCGTGGTGCGAGGCGACACCGTTCTGGCGCGCGGCGCGCTCCTCGTTGAGACACAGCTTCAGCTTCCGAACCTCCGACTCCAGCGCCTGCTTCGAGCTCACCAGCTTCTGCAACCGCACGTCTGCCACGAACACAATAGTTATGTAAAAAGGTTTTCTTTTTATTTGTTTATCAAAAGTGAACAAAAAGTGAGGAAAAGAGCAACGAGTCAGCCCATTACAAATGCCGTGTCACCCAGAACATTTCTGTGTGCCACCACACTGCGCCTGTCAACCTGAGACATCAGTTCTTGAGTCTCATATGCCGATCAATCCGAAACACAGTAATGTAAAACCTAAACGGATTCCTGCACAGGAATTCTACCACCAGTAAAATGTGTTCCAGTAATATAAAAAAATTATTCATAATTTCATATAGAACATTGGCTGGATAATAATTCCATTAACAAGATAGTAAGTACCAGTTTTGTCAACTGGCTGACAGTAGCACGTCAAATGTGAGAGTATCTCTTGACAGTGGAGGATGAGACTTAATCAGGGTCATGAGTAAATGGAAATGGTTTTATAAGAAAAGTGGTGATGGTACTCACCCAGCGTCCCCTCGCCGGCGTCGTTCAGCAGCTGTTCGGACTGGTGCGAGACGAGCGCGAGCGGCGGCACGCTGCCGAAGCCCTGCGCCGCGCACGGCGCAGCGCTCGGCTCGCCGTCCTCGGGCTCCGCTGCGGCCGCGGCCTCCACGAAAGCGAAGCCCGCGGCCGCGGCGGCGGAGTCCCGCGCTCGGATCGCGTCCCGAGCCGACGTCACCTCGCGCTCCAGCGACGCGTGCTCCCGTTTTAGGCGCTCGTGTAACGAGCACTTCTCTTTGTGTTCCCGCTGGAAGTGGACAGATGCGAAAGATATACCGTGGGTTACACAGATTCTCATAGCTGCGAATGCTCTCTTCATGTTCAGTACAGGCAACGTTGGTATGCCACAGAGTGTTTTGTATAGATTGTTGTTAATATTATTTTTACTTTTTCTCAGTGTATTACGTTTATTTAAATTGGATTATAGCAGCACACGGCGTGGTGGCGGACGCCGTGTGATGGCGGTTTGAGAGACCCTACCACCCCATCTCATCCCGTTGGTGTCGTAAAAGTCGACAGTGGGAAATTTAAAACCAGAAAATGGGCAGCAGCATCTTCCTGGAGCATCTGAATAAATAAACTGCAGTTACGAATCCGCCTGCCGTGGCAACTATGGCAAAATCCCCTAAAATGTGAGCTACAAACTTTTAATGGCAATATATGGGGGAGGCCTATGTTCAGCAGTGGACTAGTGATAGGCTGAAATGATGATAATGATTGCAATTTGAGTTTGCCGGACTGTGTTTATGGTAATGATAATCACATATTGTTATGTACCTTTTTTTAGCTTCATGCTTTATCAAAATTCTAGAATGATCTACCCCGCCGAACCGAGCCCGCTATCATATTTACAGTCTCTAGAATTTTTGGTAAAATAAACTTGTGATAGGCCTAAATGATGATGAGACTGTATTATCATGTAACTAACCTGCAGTTGTGCGTGTTCCTCTTGCAGCTCCTCTATCCTGTCCTTGAGCAGTTCTAGCTGGTAGCCGAGCGCCGCCTTATCATTGTCCAGCTGCGCGTTCAGGATCATCGCCTTGCGGAATTTCTCCTCCACCTCTTTCAGCTCGTGCTGCGAAAGCATTCATATCGGGTTCAATAACGCATAAGAGGAAGAAAACACTTAAAGTTGACAATCGAGCATACACGACAATCTTACTGGTGGTAGGATTCCTATGCAGGAATCCGCCTACGTGGAGTGGTATCCAGCAGTGCCAGTTATTCTGTCAAGAATTAGTGTGCAAATATTACTGTGCAAACATTACTGTACAAACATTACTGTGTTCGGCATGAAGGTCACAAATGGTTAGTGTAATTATTGGGGATATGAGACTACGAACAGATGTCTCAGGGTGACGAGCGCAGTGTGGGGTGTGCCGCATTTGTTGTGGGCAGGCATTGCACTTAACATCAGGAGAATGATATTTACTCGTCTCGTCACTTTCTTCCCTAAAAAAACACTATGAGATTATTCGGCGTTTCCTCTAGACGACTCTTATGGCTCCTGCAGGACGAGATAAGACAAGCACAATGTATTAGGTACCCTAAGGTCTTTGATACTGAAGACGTCATCGGCGGAGTCTTCGGAGCTGCGTCGCGGCGAGTGTATGGACGGGCTGAGTGCTGCTAACCGACCCCCTCGTCGTCCCACCGTCTCTGTAAACAAGAAACGTGGAATTATAATTCACTGTTTCAGTTTTGTAATTATTTAGTATCCCTCCCTGTCGTTCAGTCCACGACGACATGAAATGAAACCGCCTTCTCGTAGTCGATGAAAACGTAAATAATAAAGAGGAAGGTTTAAATTCTTGTCAGTTACAGATATGCACAATAGAATTCGATAAAAATTGCATATAGTAAATATGCATGGAGTATCACTGGAATTAACAAAACATGTTTATATTTTTTTGTATTACGCACATTGCGCACATAACGTCTATATCTATGTCGCCACATAAGAAGCTCAAGAAATATTTCATACATTCCATAATTGCGCAATGAAAGTTTTCTGAGACGCGAACTATATATACAACATCTTAATATTACTTGTAGGAGGGAACATCCTCCCCAGATCAGACCATTCGATCTGCTAGATACCCTTTTCCTTGGCAATATCATCTGCCTAACGTCTACTATAGATATAATTTCACCTCAATTTTCCATAATTTTTACCTACCCATAGAGGCAGGTTTGCTGCTCGCTGGGTGATCCCAACACTGTTGGAGTGACTGTCGCCGATGTGCTACTTCAGGGTATAGAACTTTTCGTTCCGTCCTCTGTGGTGGCCATCGGAGGTAGATTTCAGTCTTGGTTTGGTGGCACCTGCAGAATGGCATCTCGCCAAAAGTAGCAGTGTTACCGGGCCTGGGGCCAATTAATCGGCGTCCCGGGGTGTAAAATCCAGCGATTTCAAGAAGAAATACAACTCTGCCTCCAGGTCCTTCATGCCAAGTCAAAATCAGAGCACATTGGCAGAATTGGCCTAGAGAGGCCACTGGCCTTGTGAAGAGACGTTGCGTCTCTTTGCGTTTTTTATCGTATTTACCATGGGGAGTTTTCTGAGGAATTGTTCGGAATCATCATCAAGCCGAGTTTCACCATCGTACATCGCGGCTCAGCACCAAATTCCATCAACATTACCTTGATGGTTGGCATTCCACTACTGTTGCGCTTTTCGCAGAATTTTCTGCCACGCACGACCATTCTCTGGAACTTGCTGTCGCCAGCAGTTTTTCCCGAGCCAATACAACTTAGGGACCTCCAAGAAAAGAGCCTATTCCTTTCGTAAAGGTCGGCAACGCACCCGCGATTCCCCTGGTATTGCGGGTGCGTTGCCGACCTGCGGATGTTCATTGGCAGCGGTGATCACTTACGATCAGGTGAGCCGTTTGCTCGTTTGCCGGGGTAGGCAGAAACCACATCTTTCCAATTGCTACGATCCTGACACACATCTTTCACTTCTTCTACTTTCAAAAGCGTTTTCATACACGCTCGTCGGTTGTGGGTACTTTTAACGTGACCCTTCCTCAAAATTTCTAAGATCTGATCGTGATACGTAGGCCTAGGTCGATCCTTACCGGCTTTCCCATTCACACTCGCCACATAAATCTTTTCATTCATCCTCTCTACGTGTCGAAACTATCTAAGCATCCCTTTCCCTATCTTTGTCCCTTCATTTTCAACCACACCGCAACGTTCCCTTATCACGCTGTTTCTTACTTTGTCAGATTTGTTTAAAAAGAAATTTCGCTTCACACTTGGATCCCTTCTGAATCGTGGATTAGAATAGAACACATGCACAAACACCAAGACACTGAACAACTATATATATACATATATTTGTTACGGTCCCGTTTGCGGAATCGAACCCGCGACCGGCGACACAGAAACCAGACAGATCAAGACAGGTTTTTATATTAAACTTTTGATTTCAAACCATCGAAGATTTCACAAAGCATCGTTCACAAGAATCAATAGAGCTACGAACTGGTTTTCTTTCCTACTTTCGCGTAGAATGTTATCGTAACATGATTTGCTAACGGGGAATTTTAAATTCAAAAATATCACATTGTACTAGAATTTTTATGGAGTTTTAACACACTCGTTTTCTTACATTACACGAACAAAAAGCACGTTTTAAATAAAGTTATAACGTTTTTCCTGGTTGCGGCGACGTGGTTCACCACCCGTCACGTCTCGTTTCCTGCGGGGAGAAAAGTCGGCTATGTGTGTGGCTTCTGCCTACACTATATATGAAAAAGGCGTGACCGTATGAATGTATGTATGTAGCTGGCTCTGTTACTGTGAACACTTTTACCATCAATACCAACCTATACCTATCCTAATTTTTTTCAAATAGCAATTTACAAAAAAAGAGTTGTCTAAAGGGTCTGACCGGGTTTCTATATGAAGTCTGCACTAGCGTCTTTGGTGCCTTTATTATGTTGCTAGTTGTTGGAAATAATTATGGACCAACTATCAAACCTCTAGCTTTATTCATTTTTGGAAGATATAGCTTGCAACCACTAACTTCAAATTCGTTTTTCCACGAAACTGTAATAAATATTTGAATGAAACGAAAGCTACTTGGATATCACTAATTAGAATTACATTCAAAACCATATACATACAACCCTATGGTAGAAAAAGAATTTGATAAAATTCGGTGTTATTTTTCCTGGCTAGTTCTCGAGGTACACCGACAAAAAAAACGTATTATTAAGTATAAATCTATAATTCGTATCAATTATATATTACGTTTATGTATATGTAGTATGATAATACGTAATTGATAATATGTATGTATATATTATCGTATACGTACATATTATCAATTACGTATTATCCCGCACGAATAAAGGCTGGTCCTTACAATAACTTAGTCGCCTCTTACGACGCCTCCGTAAGAAAGAGGTAGGTGCTATCCTACTCTGCCGGACACCGATCGGTGAACAGTGTAGTACAGTGTCACGTACCTGCGTACATGTCGAAAGCCTTGTCCGCATGGTCCTCCTGCTCGCGCTGCTGGCGCTCCAACTCGCGCATGCGGATCTCCCGCGCCTCCGCTCGGGCAGCGCGACGCGCCGCCAGCCGCTGCTCCGCCTGCGTACAAATTCCAATAAACAACACAACCTTAAAGAATACTATATTTTTTTTATTCGAGCAGATGAGACGAGCAATACGTTAACCTGATGGAAAGTGCAAGGTCCGCCCATAACAAAAGCTGTGTCACCCAGAAAATTTCTCTGTGCGTCCGCCCCCCTGAGACTTAAAGAACGGATGTGTTCTTTAAGTCTCATATGCCCAGTGATTAATTACACTAGCTCTCAGCACCTTTCAGACAGACAAAGTAATGTTTAATGAATGTAATAAAGTTTATTTTCTAAGATGCTAAATATAAAATTGATTTCCTTCATTATAATGGATTTGCGCAAAGTATCGCGTGATTCTATTTACTAAAGAAATGTTTTCACACTACTACTTCACGATAGAATAACTTGTCCTGCGACGGTACCTCTATTTAGGTGGATTCCTGCATAGGAATAATACCAACAGTAGAATAAAATACTTTATAATGTGAATAATGTAATAAGAATAGGTAATAATTCTCTCGATTTGCAAAAGCTTTATTATTTAGGATCATTTAACAAAACTTAATATTACGGATTTCATTTCGTGTAATTATTTGGTTCTCGTTATTTCGAGCGCTTTATAACTCCCATGATAGACCAACGCAACGCAAAACTGCGTAGATCGGACTATAACTAATAACTATGTAACGTATATTTAAAATGACTGAAAAAATAAAATCCCGCTGGGTTTCTCACTGGTTCTTCCCAGGACAGAGGCATTATATTACTTTGTTACTTTGCGAACCAGTGTAGCTTAAAAAAATTACGTTCAATGAGTGTTATGTAAATGATCTATATTGAATACAAAATATTCTATTCTTATATTTTAGTCTAATTAAAAGCTGAAAGTAGCATGATTAACAATAACATCAGTACGTCTAACACCTTAGTCTTCCCTTGACCATGGGTGCTGTAAATTGCTCGAAACGTCAAGAAATAAATAGAAATTTACTTATGACATTTATTTGTTGGAAATATAAAATTCTATGGGGACAATCTCTACTCTGTGCAACTGAGAAAATAGTCATGTTTTTTAGGACTGATGGTCACTGTTAGCCCGAAGGCTTTCACAACTTCGCTGGATTCGCGGCAGAGCGCTGAAGGCGCTTAGACGAAACCTTTATTTATGGATGACCGGCGAAAGTGCCCTCGATCCTGTGCGCGAAGGTAACTGACTCGATTGTGCCCAAAGGGGGCCGGACTCGGCTCGGTCAGTTACTTCAATCGGGTATAGTCATGTGTTTGGCATTGGCGGTATGAATGTAAGCAAACGACAGACCAAGGGCGTGGCCAGGGAGGACCAGGTAGGTGGAGCTGCAAGCATACGAGGGGTGATCCAAAAGTAATGATAATCAGTTATTTCTAGTGCACACAAAAATACAAAAAAATTTCAGTCACTTACTCAGTTAACCACTAGTTCAGGGAAAAAAAATCATATAAATAGGCCACGATTCCCGGGAGCTACATTCATTTGAATACGGACTGTCAAGGAGTGAACATCAAAATGGAAAAACACGAAATCAGAGCTGTCATTAAATACCTCTGCTTGAAAAAAAATGTCTACCAAAGACATACACAGCGACTTGGTGGAAACATTAGGGGACTCTTCTCCTCCATATTCCACAGTTGCACGCTGGGCTAAGGAGTTTAAGTTGGGAAGAACATCGACGGAAGACGAACACCGCGAAGGACGCCCATCGACGTCCCTCACTGAAGAAAATGTGAAAAAAGTTGAAGAAGTTGTATTGGAAGATCGAAGAGTGACTATCAGGCATGTAGCTGAGGTCACAGGGATCTCATATGGCAGCATTCAAAGAATCCTTGCGAACGAATTGCATATGAGAAAGGTCTCCGCGCGTTGGGTACCGAAAATGTTAAACGACGAGCAAAAGAAGAAACGAGTCGACATGTCAAGAGCAAATCTCGAAAAGTTCCAGGCAGACAAGGATAATTTTTTGTCACGTTTTGTGACCATGGACGAGACCTGGATCCACCATTTTGATCCTGAAACAAAACAACAATCGATGACATGGAAACGATCCGATGAACCGACGCCGAAGAAATTCAAAGTGTCAAGCTCAGCAGGGAAGGTTATGGCGTCTGTTTTTTGGGACGCTGAAGGAATAATCATGGTGGACTACTTGGAAAAGGGGGCCACTATTACAGGCTCCTACTATGCAGAACAAATAAGAAGATTGCGGGAGGCTATTAAGGAGAAAAGGCGAGGCAAACTGCGGGCTGGAGTGCTGTTCCATCAAGACAACGCACCGGTTCACAAAGCTGCAATTGCCATGGCTGCCATTCAGGAAGCGGGCTTTGAGCTGGTGGAACACCCCCCCTATTCACCAGATCTAGCCCCCAGCGACTTCTATCTCTTTCCACGACTCAAGGAACACCTCCGAGGCAAGAAATTTGACGATGATAGCGACGTGATGGCCGCGGTTGAGGACTTTTTTGAGAGTCAAGATAAAGATTTTTTTTCTAAGGGAATTTTAGGATTAGAAAAGAGATGGACTAAATGTATAGACTTGCTAGGAGACTATGTTGAGAAATAAATTTATTTATTTATTTTATTCATTGTGTTTATTATTGATTATCATTACTTTTGGATCACCCCTCGTATGTCCAGCAGTGGGATATAGACAGGCTTATGAAGAAGATAAAGTATCAATCGGTGGTATATTCATTTTCATGTTCTACATCTTAATTATGGCAGGTTGATTCTAAAATGTTATTGACACCAAAAAAGCTTTTATTGGATTGCAAATATACAATGTGTTTAATAAATAGTATAGCAAGCGGGAACGTACACGACCAACCTACATACATATACATACATAACGTCACGCTTTTTTCCCATAGAAGGGGTAGGCGGAGGCCACACATGTAGCCCATTTTTCGCCCTCGTTCGAAACGTTTCGTGACGGGTGGCGAACCACGTCGCCGCCCATTAGGTACTAGTGAAAAAATTCTTACTCCCCGTTGCGTTCCCAAAAGCAGTATAGTGGCAACATTGCATCTTATGGTGTTATTCTGCACGTATAAAGGCTATCCGTACAATAACTTAGTCGCCTTTTACGACACCTCGGTAGGAAACAGGTTTGTCCTATTCTACTCTTCCGGACACTTATCGACCATGCACGACCAACCTATACATGTAAATTTTGGCGATAAAACAAACACTAACATCGGTAAAAAATCAGTGCTCCTTATATATTTTTTAAAATATAATACAATGTCTACACAAGCATTTCTCCTGGGTCGTTTCGTCGGTCGGTCTGGGCGTTTTACAGACATCTGTAGGCTATACAAATATTTGTCCTGTGCGGGAATGGAATCCGCGACCCGAGCCATATAGAGCCATTTCCCCAACCGACCCATATAGTAAAAGTTACTTGTACTGATCGGTACTTGTATCCTTTAGGCTTGTTACCCTATCTACCTAAACACCTTGTATAAGTGTCAAAAGGGTACTTAGGTCATCGAACATAGGCCCAAGATGCTTGTAACAAAAATGTTAAAGTTTGAGCACTCAACCGACTCCCGCCTGTTTAAAATACTCGTAAATAACCGTCCTGACGTGCAAAACCTTTCAAGCACAGAAATGTCAAATATTGGGGGCGCACAAATTTAAACAATCTACGCGGGCGCCCTGCCAATATAACCTGAGTTCGTAACGACAGTCTCCCGGTCATAAACCATATCAATAAGGATGTTCAACGCGCGCGAGATGTTATATCGAAAGTTATATATATTTCGTTGAACACAACGTTATTCTTTTCTATATTACGACAATGCTGCAATATACTTACATTACTAGCATTGCTCTATAACATCTAGAAGTGATTCGTCTCTATAAAATAGATACATTATGTAAACATAAATGTTAAAATTTATATGTAAATAAAATCAGTTTCAAAAAACTATAGAAATGACTTTGTTTCTGCTGTAATATACTTAATCATATGTATATATATAATATATGCAAGTGGCAACATTGCAGATACTTGTTCCGTGTATGTGTGTTTGTGTATGTGCAATTTATGTCTACAACGCACCTACGATACATAAGAAATCTCAGTGAGGACATCGTTTTTTTTAATTAATTAGATAAAAGATATCTATCGAAATTTAGTAGTTACTCTTTATCACTTGAAAGAAATGCCCAAGTGATAAGATGTGATGATAAAATGAAGAAGTGACGTAGTGGTTCTTATGTCGCTTTTAAGTGGTAAAATGTTACTAAACGTGGAATATTATGAGTATTAATTTAATATGTGTAACATATTCATTAAACAATCAAAGCGAAACATGACATATATGCATATATAAAATGCCATATTTTAAATATATAAATATTTTTTAAAGAACTAATAAACGTTCTAGTATATATTTTGTTGAAGAGATCAGTCTCATAATCAAAGGTCCTACTTCCGAGGGACATAACGACACATCAGACGGCGATGTGCATGCCTCGTATCACTTCCTCACATCGTAAACCAACCAGATATAGTTTCAAATATATTATAATATTAATAATAATAATAATATGGGTGATAATAACCTCTGCGAATGAATTGATCTCTGCCAGTCTGTTTCTAAATATTAATAATACATGTCATTAATTATAGAACAAAATTAAAAAATAGCTAAAAATAATGAGAGACCTGACTGACAAATGTCCGCCTTATGCTCAGTTTGGGGAAAAATATTTTGATATGTGAGTTACCTCACGACGTTTTCCTTCACTGTTGAACTCATAATGAAATTACATAATTTATGTATACATAAATCTTGTCCGAATTCCTTTTAGCCGAGACAAAAATATGGTGGATCAATATCGAAGAGACTTTACCATTGTGATATATTTTCTATATATATATAGATTTTATCATGGAGATATATTTTGTAGAAATCAAAAGTTAATGTGCATAGCGATTTAGTGATACACACACGCGTTTGCTGAGGCGGCTGAAGCGCTAAAAAATGCTATTGTTTCATTGATTAGTCAGTGGTAAGAAATGTGATGAGATATCGGTGCGTTCCTATTAAGATATTTATGATAAGTTATCAGACAATAAGCCGTGTCCAAGCGAGCGCTTTACTTTAGAACATATTATATATTGAGAAAGAATGTAAGCAAAGTTAATAGGTTTATATTCACGTGCTAACAAAAATGGTGTGTACGTTTTTTTTTTGGTTTTTTATTGCATAAAGTGACGTACGACGTTCGTAAAGTCGATTCTTGCTTGCAGTTGTTTTGGACAATAAAAATCTATCAAATTTTGCAGTTCGTCATCTTTGTCTTTGATTATCTGTAAATATTTATATGTATGCATGTATATGCATACTTCATTGTGGCAGTGTCGCACCACGACTGGAATGATGTCATCGGTGTTGATGAGTTTTCCAGTATTTAAGTTCCGTCATCAATATCTACATTTATCTTTAATCGGAACCCGTGTCGCACCGATATGTTTTTTTTATTTGACAAAGTGACGAAATGAGCAAAACGTTCCCCTGATGGTAAGTGCATCGTCTGCCCATAACAAATGCTGAGTTACGCAGAACATTTCTCTGTGGCACCCCAGTACGCCCTTCATCCTGGGACATCAACTCTTAAGTCTCACATGCCAATCAATCAAAAAGTTGAAACTATTTGTTAAACAAAGACTTTTTAAGAAGGGTTATTATAATATTAAGGAATACATGGATGATGATAACCCCTGGGAATGAGGTGATCGCTGCCAAGCTTTTTCTACATTTTTATAAAACTGGTCTATTTGTATATTTAAAATGACTGAAAAAAAATCCCCCATTGTTTCTTACTGGTTCTTCCCAGGACAGAGGCATTTCTTTGAGAACCAGTGTAGCTTAAGAAAATGACGTTCAATGAGTATTATGTAAATGATCCATATTGAATAAAAAATATTCTATTCTATTCTAGTGATTTGACTAGCTCTCGGTGGTAGGATTCTGAAGCAGTAATCCGTCTACGTAGGTACCACCTCAGTGACAGTTATTCTGATGTCAAGCAGTAGGGTACAAATATTACTGTGTTTCGGTTTGAAAGGTACTGATAGCTAGTGTAATCACTGGGCGTATTAGACTTAAGAATTGATGTCTCAAGGTGACGGGCTAATTGTGGCCCGCGTGCCAGGTTTTGTTTGACCCAAACATAAATAAATAAATAAACTCCTACAAAAACCTCTAAATTCGGACTGTGTCGCGTTCGCTGCGTGCTTTCGCGATTTCGAATATCTTAAATATTTTAAGTCTTCTGATGACCGTTCGTGGGAGGCTGCGGGCGTCCATTCGTACTGTCGACTTGTGTGTCGGTAACTCTGGGCGGTGAGTACCGCCCTGGAACCGCTCAACATAGGATGCTACAGACAGACCGGTGCGCTTGTTTTCAGTGGAGACATTTATTAGAAAAAACATCCATTTACTGACGAGTCTTTCAGTAACGAATACATTATAAGTATAAAAAATATCATAGTGATACATACTATATACACTCGGCGTCAAAAAAATGGCACATCCGAAAAAAATAATTTAAATACTATTTTAACACAACAGGCCAATGGCAATGTTGTGGTTTGAGGGTATCATTCGAAAGGTAATTTCATTAGCTTTCAGGAATTTTAATTGAATTTTACTTTTATAACGAGACGAAAGAGAAATTGAAGAAAAAGACAGGGTATGTACAAATTTGCAAATTAATAATTAAAAAAAAACTTAATAAATACAAAAAAAGTTCTTAAAACCTAGTGTTACCCCCCCTTGCCTTGATAACGGCTTCCATGCGATCTTTCATGGACCTTACAAGGATCGCAACAGCCTCTTGGGGTATTTGTTCCCACTCTTCAAGTATCGCATCTTGGAGCTCTTGAAGAGTGGCTGGAGCTGGATCTCGAGCACGCACGCGCCGTTTTAGGTCAGCCCAGAGATGTTCTATTGGGTTATGGTCTGGACTTCGTGCTGGCCAATGCATAACAGGGATATCGACCTCCTGTAAATAATCCCGTACAATAGCCGCGGTGTGGCAACGAGCATTATCATGCATTAACATGAATCCATCACCGACATAACCAGCATACGGGACCACATGTTCCTCCAGGATTTCAGTAATGTACCCACCAGCATTTAATGACCCTTGCCCACGGCCACCCCGAGTCCGGGAAACGCACACAAGTTCCGTTTTCCCGTCGACGGAAATGCCGCCCAAAACATACACGAGCCACCCCCGTATTCGACGGATTCTTCGAAGCAGGGTTGTGTGAACCTCTCCCCCTGTCTTCTGTAGACCCTTCTACGTCTGTCATTGCAGAAGAGACAGACCCTCGTCTCATCAGAGAAGAGTACGGTCCGCCACTGTTCTAGAGTCCACTCGCAATGATTGCGAGCAAACTCTAGGCGATCTCTGCGATGCTGTGCAGTAAGTTTTGGACCTTTAGCAGGTCTATGGGCTGTTAAACTCTTTTCGTAGAAACACTCACAGATGTTCTCCGAGTTGATCGAAGCTGTTGTTGCAACTCAACAGCATTTGTAAAACGGTTTCGTAAAGATGTCGTAACGATGAAACGGTCATCTCTTTCTGATGTGCACCGTTTTCTTCCAGATCCCGGTTTTCTAACATAACCACCAGTCTGCTGAAAACGTTGGAACACCCGTCGAACTGAAAAACGGGACAGGTTCAACTGTCGAGCAACGTCACACTGCCGCATCCCCGACTGCAATAGGGCAATCACTTGAGCGGCTTCTTCAGAGCTGGTGTCCATCTTTACTTGTTCTTACTTGGGTTACTTGTTCACGTGTGTTCACTGCAAAGTTTAAATTACGATTGGCCCATATTTCATCCAGATCGACCCTTTTATACCCTTTTTAGGTGGTGTAACTAGCGTCCTTACTAACGAGCATTTGACAGTGTTTATTTTTGACGCTCTATAATGATAAATGTTTTTATGATTTCATGATTTTTTTATTAATAATGTAAAGCTATTCAAATACCCATTTCAAACATACCAATATTTATATAAATATAATTCGTTTCTAGCCATTACAGCCATTTTTCGCGCAAACTCAGAGAGGTGCGATTTTTGTGACGCTGAGTGTATATACAATAGTATGAAATTTTTTATGAGTCTATTCGTTTGCGATGTAGTTAAATTCGTTTAATGCGTATACTGTTGCTGTTAAAATAGTCCGATTTGCATTACTATCTTGCTATACATCGCACCTTCTTATACTTGTTGCATGGTTTTCGCTGTGTATTTATATATTTAGATTTTTAAAACAATGCCTTACACTTTGTTTCATTCCGTATCAACAGTGCATTTTACAGATATACAGTCTTTATGCCAACACAACCAGACAGTGATTTCCATATGACTTAGTTCTCTATTTTACGCTTTAAGTAATTATCTCTTCTTAATTAGATTTTTGTAAATGGAACTCAACGCTGAAGTTAATACATATAAGAAAGTTCAATATTAAGTGGACATTTACGAAAAACATGTGTAGCGTCGGTAGCGGCAGAAGAAAATCTACCATACCCCATCTCATCCCGTGGGTGTCGTAAAAGTCGACAGAGGGAAAATGAAAACCAGGAGATGGGCAGCAGCATCTTCCTGGAACATCTGAGCAAATAAACTGCGGTGGCCAACCCGCCTGCCAAGCGTGGCAACTATGGTAAAATCCCCCCCAAAATGATAGCTACCAATTTTTGTGGCAATATGTGGGGGAGGCCTATGTACAGCAGTGGACTAGTGATAGGCTGAAATGATGATGATGATGATGATTACGAAAAACAACAATCGGCCGGTCAAATATATGGGTTACAAGTTTGTGAACCTACGACCTAGCCTCCTAGGTATATTATACCACAAGGCCGGTGAACCTCGTTCGGAAAAGTAGCTAACTCACATTTTTCGACCATTACTTGCCAACGCCATGAACTTTACAAAATAGTTATTAAACATAAACACGGCACCGCACATGTTTCCCAAGCAACAAAACGTTATTTTACGTTCTATTGTTGTGTATGTACGAGTGTATGACATCATTTTAGGACTGGAAATGGCTCGACCAATGATAGTTATAGGAACACGCATACACTACTGATAATATCTGTTTTTAAACATTATAGAAGTAATGAAGTTGCTGAAAGTAAATAATGTTAGTTATAGTAATTAGTTTATTAATTTTGTACTGACCAGTTAATGGCACAGTGTAGGTTCAGAATATTAACAATCAAATTCACATCTCATGTCCAACTATTGTTGGACTTCCCGAGGAGAGCTAGACAGCCGTGTGGTGGCGGTTTAAGAGAATCTACCAACCCATCTCATCCCGTGGGTGTCGTAAAAGTCGACAGAGGCAAAATGAAAACCAAAAGATGGGCAGCAGCATCATTCTGGAACATCTGAAAAAATAAACTGCGGTTGCCAACCCGCCTGACAAGCGTGGCAACTATGGCAAATCCCCCCCAAAATGAGAGCTACAAACTTTTGTGGCAATCTATGGGGGAGGCCTATGTTCAGCAGTGGACTAGTGATAGGCTGAAAAGAAGAAGAAGAAGAAGATAGTAATTAGTTCTGTAACCTTACTATTTATAACGTCACATATGAAGCCCGTTCACTTCGCGCTAGCGTTGTCGATTTTCAGGGGTTTGGTGACATGCTATACAGTGTCAGACCCGAAAACCAACAATTTGTTTTTGGAGAAATAGGTGGGTTACGAACTCACTCCCACGCAGTAGAAGTGAAATAGAGAATCTATAGATAACTAAAATCGGTACTAAGTTTGCGTGTAAGCTTGTGATCGGCATCGCCAAGGACATCTTTGTGGGCTGTAATGATGATGATTATTTTTTATATGACCTAACACAGGGGAATTATTATGATAATTTATTCTCCTAAAGGCCTATAGCCTTGTGCGTCATCTCCGGGACGCGAGCGCGGAAATGATCAGTTCGTGTATTTCCCCGCTATGGTACTAGCCCTGACTTCCTTGATGTTAGAATAGACAATATATTAAAAGTTTTGCTACTATATGTAATGTATAAAACTTACTGGTTAGCTTTGTATGCAGGAATCCGCATAGGTAGATAATAAAGTAAAGAAATCCTGATCACATGAAAGTACTGCAAAGCGGAATTTATAATACGTTTAATAAACCTAATGAGCCGTAATAGAGATTGAAGTGTTATAAATCTATTATAATGGATGAGAATGAGAGTGTTATAAATCTATTATAACGGATTTATTTCATAAGACGATTTACTTAATCATTAAGTAATAATCGTGTATCGTGTAAAGTTATATTGGTACTGTTCCGGAGTATTCTTTTTTTAGTTGATAAAGTGACGAAACGAGCAAAACGTTCACCTGATGGTAAGTGTAACGGCTGCCCATAACGTATGCTGTGTCACCCAGAATATTTCTGTGTGACACCACACTGCGCCCGTCACCCTGAGACATGATTTCTTAAGTCTCATATGCCCAGTGATTACGCTAGCTCTCAGTGCCCTTCAAACCGAAACACGGTAATGTTTGCACACTACTGCTTCACGGCAGAACAACTCGCCTTGCGTTGGTACCTACCTAGACGGATTCCTGCATAGAAATCCTACCACCAGTAAAGCAGCGTGTTAAACAAATATCGGCTTGGGATGGCATTCAAATCCAAAGCACCACGTCTGTACGCTGTACGCTGAGCCAATTAATTTTGATAGCACTAATAGCACGTGGGAGATAATGAGTCATCTTTAGTCATATGAACCGCACCTGCACACACGTCAACTGTTAAAGACTTATACTAGACTGGACATATTCGCCTTAAACATCGTATTATTACAATATTTGATTCATATGTAATGATCATTTGTGTGGTAATGACGACGAAGTAAAACTTATTTGGTCGCGACGAGAGTAAAATTTCAAGGTCGAATTCGAGTGCAACGTTTCAGTTCATCATTTCAGCCTATCACTAGTCCACTGCTGAACATAGGCCTCTCCAATAGATTGCCACAAATATTTGTTGTAGTGTGGTGGCGGGTTAAGACAATCTACCACCCCATCTCATCCTGTAGGTGTCGTAAAAGTCGACAGAGGGAGTAATGAAACCAAAAGATGGGCAGCAGCATCTTCCTGGAACATCTGAATAAATAAACTGCGGTTGCCAACCCGCCTGCCAAGCGTGGTAACTATGACAAAATAAGGAGATTTTGTTTTTTTGTTAATTGATTAAAAGTGACTAGACGAGCAAAACGTTCACCTCATGGTACGTGAAACGTCTTCTCATGATTCATGCTGTGTTACTCAGAATATTTCAGACTGACTGAGACATATTCTTAAGTCTCATATGTCTCAGTGCCCTTTAGACCGAAGCACAGAAATGTTTGCACACTACTGCTTAACGGCAGAATAACTGCCCCTGGTGTGGCAGCTACCTAGACGGATACCTGCATAGGAATCCTACCACCAGTAAAATAAATAAAATCTGTTATTCTTAATTAATATTTTTTTTGTCTGGACGTTTCGAGCGCTTGCAGCACCGGTGGTTACGGGTGGACAGTGGTGTTAGATATCTGGACATCATAGTCATTATTCCAGCCCATCAATTAAGTCTTTTGCTGAACACGGTGCCCCTCAAAGATTGCCATAAAACACGATCCTATGCCATCAAAATCCTTCGAATTCCAGCAAAATTGATCATATTAACATATTCCCTGATATTTCATTATTCGTGACATCGTGACTACCTTTCAACATCAACGATAGCAAAAGTTTCCACAGTATTAAATGGCAACTAAATGTTACGCCTGCCAACTAAGGAAATTACCCCATATTTAGGTATATTCCTCGTTCTTACCGAGGTGTCGTAAGAAGCGACTAAGCCATTGTCAGGACAGCCTTTATTCGTGCAGAATAACATCATAATATATAACGCTGTCACTATACTGCTCGTGGGAACGCAATAGGGAGTAAGATTTATTTGACTGGTACCAAAATGGCGGCGACGTGGTTCGCCACCACGTTTCGTTTCTCACGACGGCGAAAAGTTAGATATGTATGTTGCCTCTACTTACCCCTTATTTAGGAATAAGGCGTGACTGTATGTATATGGGTATACTAATGGAAGAGGCCTATGCTCAGCGGACTCTGGGGCGGCATATTAATGCGCTGAAATGATATTTTTTTTAAGGTTGAGATTTTGTCTCAAAGCTTTCGTGATTTATTAATTCGCTTTCGTACCTATTATTCACTAGCCGTGCTCCGCGCTTTTACCCGTAAAATAAGCCGACCACATGATTGCAGCGTACGGCATGGTACCTCGCTTACCTGGGTGAGGAAACGAGCAAAACGTTCACCTGATAGTAAATGCAACGTCTGCCCATTACAAGTGCTGTGTCACCCTGAACACTTCTGTGTGACATCACACTGCGCCCGTCACCCAGAGACATCAGATCTTGAGTCTCATATGCCCAGTGATTACGCTAGCTCTGAGTGCCTTTCAAAACGAAACACAGTGATGTTTGCACATAACTGCTTCACGGCAGAATAACTGGCCCTTGGGTGGTATCTACCTAGACGGATTCCTGCATAGGATTCCTACCCCCAGTAAATTATTGAAATGTTCGGCGTACGGCTACTTAAGGACATAGCATTAAGTATTATAGCTTTATATTCATATTTTCTGAGCCCTGCAAGATAAAGAAATGGAACCGTTTAGAAGCCTATTCTAGAAAAACTTTCGGATCGGCAAAAATTCTAAAAACGACCATTATGATTAGGCATCTTATAAGTAGTAGTTTTCGCATAAATGTTGGTGTTAATTTTAAAATCACAAACAGAAACTTCAATTTTATTATTGGTATATATAGATAAGGTACATGGGTGAAGACGTGAAAAAAAAATTTTCTAAACTTCTTATTAAGATATTAAGAGAAATATTTAAACTGCCATGAAGTACAATAATAATGACCAAAATTTTCATTCGCATAGCCCCCAATTTTTACAATTTTTGAGATTTTATGCAGAAACCCTAAATATTTTCGAAATAAAAAGAAGCTTAGATTGCTCTCTGAAAAGTCCTCTACCTGTAAATGAAAGTCTCGTCAAAATCAATTCAGCCGCTTCGGAGATTAGCCAGGACAACCAAACAGTCAGACAGACAAAAATTTAAAATACGCTTGTTTTGAGTTTTGGTATCCTGTATTACCAATAGAAAAAGTGTTTATTGTGAAATTACACATGTATAAATGAAGAATTTAGAAATTGAGTAAAAGTTTTTTTTTAGTTCGCAAGAGTTTTTTTTCCGGAATCACCACACTTGTTATCGTTTGGCGTATTTTGTTCTGGCCTTTTTCTAAAGTTAGTAGTAGTTATTCCGTCACTTGTCGAAACTTATGAGATTTACGAGAATATCTTTCTATTGACTCTTACCAATCTCACGTGGTGACATGGTGTAGTAGGTTTTCTTACTCGGTCATCATATGCCACTTAGACGTTTACTTTTTTTTGAGTCGACAACACCATGTCATATGTCCACCATATAAAAAAGTTTCCTTAACCTTATAAAAAAAAAATAAGTATCGCGGGAACCCATTGTTATTGAAAGACGTAAATAAAAATAATGGCTGTGAAGCTAGCTGCTGTTAATTACAATTAAGAAAGTAAGAAGTAGATTTGAACAGTATAAGAGTAAAAATGAAAGCGGCGAGAAAATCTAAATTATTGTGTAACTTATTACAGACCTTCACCTAATGTTTCGTCCAATTTTTTTCTCTACAGAACTGGCTGAATAAATTAATATTCATAAATTCATTCTAAATAATTTTCGAATTCTTAGGTTCTCTGCGCGTTCTGAGTACAGAAGACGGTGCGACCTTTGAGCCAAAACGCCAATGCACCTGCCGCTGTTGCCAACATTAAAAAAGACGCTGATGTTGTTTTACACCAACCTCTGCATTGCGAAATCACCTGCCTTTCACCTTCGTGTTAGGTGATCTTCAAAAAAATTATGCATACGTATTCTTGCAGTGTGGGTCAATTAATTTAAGGAAAAACTTAATTACTTGTTTTTTTCACGCTATTCGGTCGGGTTTTACAGCATTCGCGAGTAGGATTCTTGCGAAGGAAGGTTTACGTGGTAGACGTATTAAAACTAAAACTCTGGCTATGACGTGTAAATGGATCGGCTCAAGGGGACTCACGACCAGGGTCGAGACGATCATTTACTTACCGCGTTTACTTGTTTGCCATTATCTAACCACAGTTTGGCACTACAACGTACAGAGTACGTCAAATTATACTTGTATATATGAGTTTACAACTGTGTCATTACGTCTTTTGGTTCTGGTCGGAGGTTAAGAATTATATGCTCTTAAGGTAAAGTGGTCGTTAAAGACAAACTGATCTTTAACATACATACATACATACATAAGATCATGACTGTATCCCATAAGGGGTAGTCAGAGACTGGGCACACACTGCAAAATGAGATGATTGCCACAATCCACGTTTCACCAAAACAATATAATCCACTTTTCTTATTTTTATTTTTTTTTTATTTAATAAAAGTGACGGAACGAGCTGGTAAGTGCAACTTCCGCCCATAACAAATGCTATGTCACCCAGAACAGTGTGACACCACAATGCGCCCGTCACCCTGAGACATCAGTTCTTAAGTCTCATATGCCCAGTGATTACGCTAGCTCTCAGTGCCCTTCAAACCGAAACACAGTAATGTTTGCACACTACTGCTTCACGGCAGAATAACTGGCCCTAGGGTGGTACCTGCCTAGACGGGTTCCTGCATAGGAATCCTACCACCAGTACACACTAATCTTTAACGATCCAATATTTAGGTTAAATATTCTTGACGAAAGGCAAATCCGAGATCGTTCGGAAGATGTATGGACAAGTTGTTCTGAATTTTTAATACGGATCATGAAATGGGCCCGCTGGACGCGCGGACGGCTAACTAGTTACGACGCGACAGGTGGTTTATAGATTCGCCCATTGCACACGCTTTGCATTTTCGACGATGCTTACCAAGTGAACGGCGGAAGTATGATGAAATACTCGTATAACCGTTAATCTTGGTACTCAGCACAAACTAAATATTTACTGGCGAAATAATTTGATTGTTTCCGTTCTTTTAAACTGGCTGTGCACCGCCGTTTAACATGCTTGAAATAAGCGGAGCTTATTTGTCGGTTCGGTTGGCGCATTGGCTAAGCCCATGGCTTCTGAGCCGCGGGTCGCGGGTTCCATTTCCGCACGGGACAAATATTTGTATGGCCCACGGATAGTTGTTCCGAGTCTGGATGGTACATGGATGTGGAATTTATGTCTGTTAAACGTTCCCACGACACAGGAAAAATCCTGCTATGGGGCATCGTTTTTTTTAGCTTATAAGAATAATAAAAAAATTGCTTTAACCATTTGTGCTATAACACAAAGTTGGTTTTCGGGTCTAGTTGTGTTGTGATCGTCCCAGTGTTTCTGACACTGCATCCTAGCCTACCGATCTCATAGCATCAGCGTTACATCGAGCGCGGGTAGGTTGAGACGAGTGAGTGCGTCTCTGCTTGCGCGTACACTTGTAGCACTATAATATCTCCTGCGCAGTTGATAGGTCTCGACAATATTCGAATGTTGTTGCCGTGGTCGAAATCGTGATTATGTTGAAGTCGTGATCATAATGATGTCTTGGTCATCATGTTCACTTTCAAAGAAGGAACAGACATAAGCTCCTATTATTGGTTACTCGACTCCATAGAGTCATTCACTAATTTATAGGACAATATTTACGTGATGTGGTTATGCGGTTGGCTTCTGCGCTATTGGTCCCGGGTTCGATTCCCGCACAGAACAAATATATGTATTGCCTACAGAGCTTGGTTCTGCATGTTTGTGTATGTGAAATTTATGTGTGTAAAAAGCACACACGATACAAGAGAAATCCAAGTGTGGGGCATCGTTTTTTGTTACCGTATTACAAAAAGTATAAACGAAACGTGAACGTATTGATAAAAAGGATTATTATAATTTTGTGGAATACAACATTAATGGCCAGGATATGATTGCTGCCAAGCCATTTCTACGAAGTGTGTTAATTACAAAATGTGTTATATTGATAATTATAGCCGATATGTGTCTGGAAGAGTAGAAAAGCACCTACCGCTTTAATACCTAGGTGTCGTAAGAGGCGACTAAGATATTGTACGTACAGCCTTTATCCGTACAAAATAACACCATAACATGCAATGCTGTCTGTTGAAAAATGTTGGCTTCGACTATGATCCAAAACTCAGCAGGCAGGGGTACACTCCTGTTTTAATGATGGTAGGATTCCTATATAATCCGTCTAGGTTACTACCACAGGGCATGCTATTCTACCGTGAAGCAGTAATGTGCAAACTCGTGTTTCGGTTTGAAGGGCACTGAGAGCTAGTAATCACGGGACATATGAGACTTAAGAACTGATGTCTCAGGGTGAAGAACAGTGCGGTTTAACACAGAAAAGTTCTAGGTGACACAACACTTGTTATGGGAAGACGTTGCACTTACCATCAGGTGTACGTTTTGCTCATTTCGTCACTTTGTCAAATAAAAAAAAAAACATATCGGTGCGACACGGGTTCCGATTAAACTTAAATGTAGATATTGATGACGGAACTTAAACACTGGAAAACTCATCAATACCGATGACATCATTCCAGTCGTGGTGCGACACTGCCACAATGAAGTATATGCATACATATAAATATTTACAGATAATCAAAGACAAAGATGACGAACTGCAAAATTTGATAGATTTTTATTGTCCAAAACAACTGCAAGCAAGAATCGACTTTACGAACGATTTCAACAGATACTCACGTAGAGCAGAAGTAGCCTGGCAGCTATTTCAAATAACGTCTCTACTGCCGACATGTCACAAAGTCGAGGTCGCCATGCACTACATTACACACAAGTGATACCCACTGTCGCCGCACGTGCACTGCCAAGCACTTGCCGTACTTTACTGTCTTATGTAACATTGTATAATAAATTATACTGTTTAGCACAATATCAATTGGATAAAACTAACTTATTATTATCTTTGGTTGGATTCTACATATATAAAAGGTGACAGTAGCCCAGATTGACTTAAATATCAGGACGTTCAACACCTCAGTTCCCTTGAAGTAAGAAATAATTAAACACCGTTTCGGTTTAATTCAATAAAAAGTAAATATGAGAAAACATTACACAACATCAATCTTGAGCTTTGAAATTTAACGAGTCATTTTACGCGATACGGAATGAAAAATATATACAATCACAAATATCCGTAGTTCGACAGAAATTTACTACAAGGTTCACCACATTCACGTAACGGCAACTCACGGAAAGTCTGACAAACTTTGTAACATTGTGACAAGAGACAACTAAAGCAAACAGAACAGCCACGAATCAAAAACTACTTATGAACGAAAAGACAGACGTAACATTGACGTGCTATGTGCGTTATTTTCACGGGCTCAAGCTAACAGTGTTAATGAATAGAACAAACGATCTCACGCGGAAGAGCAAGACAGCTTCATAACGGCCTTCCGAATTTTGTTTCAAAGACTAAAGCGTAAGATAAGATAAAGATAATCTTGACGAAAAATAAACCTCAGCGCTTCCACGAAATCGAAGAAAAAACCGCTTCGTTTCATTTTACAGTATCGAATGACTCAAAAATTAATCACAAAGAGAAAATTCTTTAACGATTGGCGATACGTGATGCAATTACAAAGAATGTAAAGTCCATTCTCATTAAAAATAACGATGTAATAAAAGTTACAAGTTAGGTACGCTTTTGTAAAGAGAGGCCTGCTGGTATAATTAATTTTGCCATGTAAAGTGACATAAATTATATATGATTTCGCGATACGTACATGGTTCTGCTGGTCGCCGAGAATCCCGACTATCGACGGATTGATTTCAGTATGCGGGTCTTTGCGTTCATCGGTCATAGTGTGCTCCGCGTAATTGTCCAGCTCGTCCGACTGAGAGCCGTGTCCGTTTTCTACATTTTCAACATTGCCTTCAGCATCGGTACTATTTGTCTGACAAATTGTTTCATCATTTATATTGTCACTATCTCTCAAACTGGAATTCACGGCTTCATTTACAGGTAACTGACTAGTTTTGGAAACAACAGATCGCTCTACAGTCGCCTCTTCCTCAGAAACATCAAAATCACCATCGGTGAAGGCGTCCCCGCTTTCCTCATCACTATTATCCGGTGTGGCGAGCTCAGATTTGTGACCCATGTTTGAAGCTTATTCACCAAATGTTGTAACTTCGTAATTCGACGATTCACTTACACATCCTTCGTATTTCTACTTTAGTCTCGATCGTATATTAATAAAAAAAAAAGTGCAGCACTTAAATAGAAAGGAAGGACGCAATTTTTGCACTGCACTCCTGATAGTCAGCGATATAACGCCTTCACGCTTTATCTTTTCGATAATTTACACTTTCGAGCGTCACTTCTCGACCAATAACTGTTCGCAGATACAATAGATATACGTTAACAATACTATCGATCACATCACAATAACGTATATTTGTAAACATAGATAGGTATGATGACAATGGGTTTGTTTATCCAGTTGGCGCGTGTTATAAACATGTTAAGTATTTAGTTGCGCGACACGAGCGACATCGCCGGCGTCGCAGATGGACTGTCAGTCCGCGGCGTTGGCCGTCGCCTGCGCTATCGCTTTCGTAATCGAACTGCACCGTTACGCGTGTATTGCGGACCGTACGTATGCGGAAGCGGATGGAAGTAATCATTCAGAAAATATGCAGGTGAACACTATACATAACGCTAGCGTTTCGTTCGCCAGTAAAAGTAAAGTAAAGTAAAGTTTCAGTCTATAAATGACCCACTGTTGAGCTAGGACGAATCCGCCACGCTGCTCCAATGCGGGTTGGCGGACTGCACATGTCTTCGAAAATATTTTTTATTTCTCAGACATGCAGGTTTTCTCACGATGTTTTCCTTCACCGCCGAGCACGTGGTAAATCAACACTTAAATTGCAATTAACAATTTTAGCGGCGCCGGCACCGGGAATCTAACCCAGGTCACTCGCCAACTATGAAATTTAAAGCGAGCGCCTAGCCCCTGAGCTACCACGGTACTACAAATTAATACCTTGTAGAAACAAGTTAGTAAAAAAGTAATCCAGCCTGATTTCCCATTTATGAAAAAGAAAATAAGAATGACTATTTATTTTTCAAATCGAACGAATCTTATAAAAGTGTTTACCGAGTATGACATAAGAAGTACTTTTATCGATATTTCGCTGTGCATTAGCGGCCTAAGAAAATCTGTCATCTCGCCTCATCAAGTGCAGTAAGAGTACAAGGCTAAAAGAGATTCCTGGAAAAGGTTATGGATTCCGACAGCTGGCGAAATAACCATCTCGAAAAATGTCAGAGAGGTCTGTCTGAAGTGCGATGGTGATTACAGCAAATCCTCAATTTCTTCGAAGAGAGCGCAGAGGACTACTGACTGGCTGATGTTGTTGATGGCAACACTAATATCGAAAATGACTTTATTTTTTTCGGCTTTACACGATTAATAATGACGGCGAGAGAAAACGACAGAGATCATTTTTTATGGAAGAAAGTGAGGGGACGAGCAAATCGTTAACCACCAGGTTAAATGCAACGTCTGCTTACAACACCTCGAACATTTTTGCGTGACACCGTGCAGCGCTTGTCATCATATATAAAATGGGAAATTACTGAAAATACGTTACGTTACGTACAATACGTTAAATAATATATATTTATTAATTTCGAAATCAAGAACTGAATAGAAACCAGGGTACATACAAGAAAGTTTTATATGGCAAAATAGCTTCTCGATCATTAGTATGTCAACACCTTAAGCCTAATGACTTCTAAACTTCTGTGAATCAGACGGCGCACGGCGGAGACGTGTCCGCCACGCTGCCCGCTTCCGCCCCTACGCGGGCGGATGATTAATAGCTCATTGTTTTGCTTAAAACCGTCTGGGGTTGCCAGGTTCCTTCACACTTTCAAAGGACAAAAATATATCGCACTAGCATTCCTATAAAAACTCAAAAGATTTCATCTCGACTAGATATAAATCTCTTATTTTACATAAAAGTATTATATATTTAATAGTTTAAAAATCCCAAAGTAATTTAAAATATAATGTCTTGTGTAAATTCGTTATTATAAGAAATTTTCCATTGAAATTTTTTATTTAAAATTCATCTAAAAAAGGGTACATCATTCTCATCATTTTAGCTTATCACTAGTCCACTGCTGAACATGGGCCGCCCCATCGATAGCCACAAAAGTTTTTAACCCTCATTTTGGTGGGCCTTTGGCATAGTTGCCACGCGTGGCAACCGCAGTTTATTTATTTAGACGTTCTAGGAAGATGCTGCCCATATCCTGGTATTTATTTCCCCATGTCGACTTTTACGACACCCACGTGATGAGATGGGGTGGTAGATTCTCTTAAGCCGCCACCACACGTTGAGGCTACAAAGAAATTGGTTAGGTTTATAGAAAATTATATTGGAGAAAATTTTAATATCTTAAGTAATATATACGATTTATACGATGGATGCAGTGTCGGAGACATAAGGTACACATTCACACCTAGATACGAAAGCTACATATGATAACTACTGGTGGTAGGATTCCTAAGGAATCAATCTAGACAGGTACCACCTCAGGGCCAGTTATTCTGCCGTGAAGTAGTAGTGAACAAACATTACTGTGTTTCAGTTTGAAGGGCGCTGAGAGCAAGCATAGTCACTGGCCATATGAGACTTAATAACTGATGTCTCACGGTGACGGGTGCTGTGTGGTGCCACACAGAAATGTTCCAGGTGACATATCACACAGCATTTATGGGCAGACGCTGCACTTACCATCAGGTGAATGTTTGGCTCGTCTCGTCACTTTATCCAAAAAAAAAAATATAAATTTTTGTGTCGAACATAAATAAACTGTAAATACAAATTATACACATAGCGTAGGTGTGTTATTGTACAACACACAATTTGTACAGATTAGTTTGCGTGTAACTTGAGAAACCCGAATCCGATTTCCATGTGGTTTACATTGGCGGGGTTAGCGAACATGGTTTGGGTTAGTTTATTATTATCTGCCTTCATACTATGCGTAATTAATCGCAAAGCAAAAAATAAGTTACTGTATGATCTGTGTTGGCATGCGATTTTAAACGAATTTAACATAGTTTTTTAATGATCCAATTGTTTTAAAACTTTAGTTTAGAATTTAAATTCGTAAAGCATTATTTTCTTTTTACCCGGCTTAAAAGGACGAGATTGTCAAATTGTCTGTATATATTTATATCATGTATATGCTGGCATAGCTTCTTTGTTTATGAACAGATTTTAATGATAGTTTTTTTATTAGAACGGGGATATCGCAAGGGGGAATTTGTCCCAAGTAATTTGTGTGTATTATGTAATTAAGCCCATAATAACTGCGATGACACACAAAACTTTACGTTGTCAAGTTCAGGAATTTTCCTGTCGTCTGGTAACCCTAAAGATGTCCGGCATATTGTCCCTCCGTCAGGGAAATGGGGAAAATCTGTAACTCTCAGGAATTGAATTGAAAGAGGAAAATAAAAGTACTCAATAATATATTTTTTAATCATTCCGTGTGGTGGCGGCTCGTTAAAAGAATACTACCACTCCATCTCATCCAATGGATCTCGTAAAAGGCGAGTAAGGAGTTAAACTGCACTGTGCACCCGACAGCGCATGGTGGCGATGGGCTCACCACCTATCACACCAAGAGCATTATATTGTTTTGGTGGAACGGGGATTGAGGCAGTCATCTGTTTTTGCAGTGAGTGCCTAGTCTCTGACTACCCCTTATGGGATACAGTCGTGATCTTATGTATGTATGTATGTTAATCATTCTGGTAACAATAAATAAAATAATGAAAACTTAAATTTAATATAATAATTATATTTTATATATGCGTGACCCGCGAGGTTTTGAAATAAGGCGGATGGCGCACCACATACCACATTAAGACAAAATGTCAGGAAATTTATTGAAAAGTCATGGAGTATTATCTGGTATTTGGTGTGCATCGGTGGTCCCTGCATTAGGAATCCTACTCCACGTAAAATGGTTACATAATCTATAACTACAAACATTTATTACGCAAAATGTGCACATACCAACTAAAATAATACGACGTCCGGGAAATGTTAAACTTCTTGGTGCCCTGGGCGGGCCTTATCCGTCGAGGAAGTGTTGGCAGTGTGGCAGATTTACGCCGCACTTGAGGCACAGTCGATGCTAAGGACGAATGTTTCCGATCGTAAATTGTGCTGGGGACCGCATTTGGTGTTTCATTATTGCGTTGGTCTAAGATTAACTCGATCGCCTTACGTTTCGCCTTAACCGTAAATGTTTATTAATAACCAGCTAATGCCCGACATGCGTTCTAATGCCTCTTTAAATTTTTTCGTAATTTGTTTGAAGTACCTAATGCATGCACAAAATCAATTTATTTATTTGAAGGTTCATCAACAAAATTACAATGTTATAACAGTTAATATACATACACACATATAGTCACGTCTTTTTCCCATAAGGGGTAGGCAGAGGCTGCTCAACTGGCCAACTTTTCGCCCTCGCGGAAAACGAGACGTAAAAAATTCTTACTCCCCATTGCGTTCTCATAAGCACTATAGTGACAGCATTGCATATTATGGTGTTATACTGCACGAGTTAAGGCTGACACCTCGGTAGGAAAGAGGTAGGCGCTATTCTACTTTGCTGGACACCTATCGGCATTAATATAGCTCTATAGTCCATTCGCGTTAGAAAAATAGTGAGTCATCGTTTTCCGGGCCTGGCCACGCCCCCCAGCCAATTAGAATGCTAGAAATTAGAAAGTCGAGTTCACAGTGACCAGTTGAAGTCAGACCTTCAAACAAAACGGTTGTGTATTGGTGTATTTTGCGTGTTACTCGTTCAACATTAAATTTTGAAATAGAATACTTCACCTATTCGGAAGAATAAAAGTGGATCAAAAATCCATAGCGGAGAGAGAAGCATAATTTACAAAATACCATTTGCAATTTGGATGACGTCATGGAACTCGCAGACCAAAATTCTTTCATAATAAATGTAACTGGGTAATCTAGCGATACGGATTAGTGATTTAAGTAATTTAAAGACAATTTGTTTACATTAAAAAAAAATTATTGTTTGAATTTTCACTCCACTGTGAATACATCCTTACCCTGTAGTTGCACTGATGGCTCACTATTTTCTTAACGCGTGCGGACTATAAGCTTAGAATTTCAGCAACATGTAATTTAATTCTAAATGAACGAAGCTCGTGTTGTATAGGCAACATCATAAAGTACACTTTAACCAAATAGCGACCATAATAAAAGAAAATGACTTTTGTTAATCAATATCGCGCAAGTGCCACCAACAACTGTACAAAGAACGATTCGCGATAGCATAAAAACCCAAGATTACTTCGATCAAAACATAAATATAAAAAAAAGACTAGTCCACTGCTGAACATAGACCCTCCCCATAGATTGCCACACGTTTGTGGCTCTCATTTTGGGGGGATTTTGTCATAGTTGCCACGTTAGGCAGGCGGGTTGGCTAATTGATTGAGATGTTCCAGGACGACGCTGCTGTCCATTACCTGGTTTTATTTTTCCCTCTATCTTACTTTTACAACACCCACGGGACGAGATGAAGTGGTAGATTCTCTTATGCCGCCAGCATACGGCCGATTAATTAAACACAAATGCCATTCGACTATTGTCGTGAACCATCTCCTAGCACAAATTTTTACGCTTAGTTGGAGCGGTTAACAGGAATATTAGTAATTTTAATATAGAATTGCTAGTATTCTTTAAAAAAAATGTATTGATACCACAGTTGATCCCGGTTACCTTCGTCTTTAAATTATTAATTTTGGGCCTGTACTCAGCAGTGGGACGATTAAAGAAGGTTACTCTGCTATTACTTTGTTGCCTACATGAATTAGTTCATTACAACAATAATACATAACCGTTTCAAAAAAACCTTTTGACTACATTGCAGAAGTATTATAAATCGGAAAAGTTCTATTTAAAATTCATTCCATCCACCTGCCAATGATGAACAGGCATGAAAGAGTCCAAATGGCGTAACTTGTTTCATTATTCACTATTATTATTGGAAAACATTACAAAAACTACATCAAACTACTCCATTCTTGTTAGAAAACAACACGCCGGTCAATGAAACAGAAATAGGCATCTGTCTTTTCACCATTCCACCTGGGGGTCTACTGTGTAAGCCTGGTTGGGTTCGCGATCGGTTTCATTAACCAATTAATGAGCTTCATACGCCAAAATATGAACGATCGCGAAACCTACCAGAGTTACAAAAAAAGACCTCCTGGACTATCAACGGACTGATTACGACTTCGCGATCTATTGATATCTCTCGTTTTGGACCTATTCATTTCTCCAGCCAGCAACACATCTGCTATTCCTCTGGTATTGAAGATGTTCATAGGCGGCGGTGATCACTTACCATCAGGTGAGCCGCTTGCTAGTTTGCCCCCTCTTCAATAAAAAAAAAATTATTCCTTACTATTTGCTGTCTTTGTATATACATATCTATATTATATATTATTAATACGTGAAGAAAAAACTTTGTAACTCTTTTTAAGCATATTGCGCATAAAGGAGTGTGAGATTTGACATAGTTAAACTTTGTATGGAAAAGAAGCGAGGAAGTTAAATAGTTTATATAAACATAATAATCTACTTTGATAGACATTTCCCTGCTATAGCAGATATAAAGATACACGCTCATCATCTAAAACGTTCTCAAGTCTCATATGCCCCGTAGTTACTCTAGCAAAAGTGTCCTTCGAAACAAAACACCGTAATATATGACGGCAGAGTACCAGGCAAATCGGTAATGTATACCTAGGTTATTCCAGCATTCTATCCGGGAAGGTGAAGACGAGTGAGTGCCCCAGTGTTTGTGCTAATACTTACGGCACTATAACATATCACAGATGACAACTTCTGATTGTTAGCCGTAAAATGACGCCATGGTCGAAATCGATCAAGAGGATATCATATTCCCAATATTAGGAGGGAGAGTAATAAACCACGCGTTTGTGAAGATCTTACACATGCGGTTGTGGCGATATCTATGTCGCCACATGTGGAGTTCAAGATATATCACATACGTCCATCATCGCGCTTTTAAAGTTTCTGAGATGCGATCTATATACAACATCTAAAGATTACTGTTTTGAGGAGACGTTCTCCCCGCTCTCCAGATCGTAAGGTTGCGTGTTTATATATTTTTTTAATACAATTAAAATTATGAATCGCGATATGCGATTTCGCAAACCATACAAAGCTCTCTTTGTTCAGTATTAAAAGAATTAATTTACCTACACAAAATGAGGTCTGTTTGTATGTCTATCAAACGGTTGACATTGAACTTATCGCGGGTAAAAATTACGTCATGTAGTACCGGCGGCTCTGATAACTGGAACATGTTGGTCGACATGATTGAATAAGAGGCCTATGCAAACTGACAAGAAATATACATGATCAGTGGCAACCACGTGACCTAGTGGTCAGGGTATCTGACTTCTATGCCACAGGTTCTCGGTTCGAATGCCAGCCGGAGTGAAAATTCGCGCGAAAACGCAAATTGTTGCATTTCGGGTGTCATACGGGTTTCGAAAGCTTGTTTGGAGCTGTTGCGTTCGTTATAGCAAATGCTGAAGAGAATTTAAGAGTTTTTTTTGTCATGGATCCCATCACACCGACCCTTACAGTATCTCCTTTCTAGCACCACATCATAACAATTTTTTTTAAATAGGTGCAAGGTCGAAATTGACGAAAATATCGGAGAACATACATTAAAAAAATACATACTTACGAATATACAACAAATAATACAACCGCCTCCTTTTTTTTATTGCATAAAGTGATGAAATGAGCAAAACGTTCACCTGATGGTAAGTGCAACGTCTGCCAATAACAAATGCTGTGTCACTCAGAAAATTACTATGTAACACTACACTGTGCCCATCACCATGAGACATAGGTTCTTAAGTCTCATATGCCCAGTGAGTACGCTAGCTCAGTGCCCTTCATACCGAAACACAGTAATGTTCGCACACTACTGCTTCACGGTAGAATAACTGGCCCTGGGGTAGTACTTACCTAGACGGACTCTTGCATAGGAATCCTACCACCTTTTTTGAAGTGGGTTAAAACGCACTCACGACGCAGTCGAACGCAGCGTTCGCAATTATCAAAATGAATATTACGATAATTATCAGATAAAAAAGTATATCAGATATAAACGATATTCACTTTTTAAGTAAAGAAGTTTTCTAATCAATACTCGCATTTATGGAATGTTCGCAATGAGTTAAAATATTTAGGCACTAACCTAATTAATAAGTGAGATATTATCCTCGTTGTCTACTCATAACACAATAATAAATTAATTATGCAGCGATGGATTTAGGCTGACATCGCTCATTGGTAGAGCTGTAAGAGAATCGAGGTAGAAAATGCCCATCTCATTCCGTGGGCGTCGAACTAACTTTAAAAAAAATAGCAATAAATATAACAGCCTTGAGTAAAACCATATTTACCAATTATACCACGTTGGAAATCCGTATGTAGTTATATTCAATTTATAGTAACAAACTAACGCGACGTAACGTAACAACGCCACGTACATATAAGAAATTATTAAGGTAGGCTCTTCTCTAGGAGCCTGACCGCTGAAAAGCTATGGTCGATAAAGCTGAACCCGAAAGTACCCCATCGCATTTTCGGTCATCGATTTTCGGAATGTTATTTATTTTAAAGTGTTTTAGTTTGAAATTATTTAATTGCTCCAGAAGAAAATTAAATTGGACTTCTGGAGCCAATTTCAACCAGCGTGACTCATTCTTGGTTAATAATAGAAGTTCGTAGTCTCAAAGTACGTTTTTTGAGCACTATACATATGGAAAGAAGGAAAGAAAGCATCTCAGCGCATACACAGAAGCACTCGTACTAGCCTTTACATTGGCGATAGAGACTTTAAACAATACAGTCGAAAGAAGGTTCGAATTTAGTGACAGTCATCTTCCTTATCATCACCCTGTTATAGTCCACTGCTGGACATGGCCTCTCCTCTCCAAGAAGAAAAAGAAGATTTGTCGTAATCACCACGCTCGGCAGACGTATTTGTCTGTGTTGTCTGTCATTTATCGATATGGTTATTCCGCCGACGGAAAGAAGCCATCATATTATTAGCATTTCCCTTGACTCGCGGGACGAGGCGGGGTACTGTGAGACGGCTGCTTAAGAATCTCGTCCGAATGTGACGAGGCGAACAAAAACAATCTTATGGGCGTCTGCCCATAAGAAATGCTGTGTCTCCCAGAACATCTCTATGTGGCAACTCACTCCCGTTCCCCCTAAAACATCAGTTCCTAAGTTACATAAAATTACACTAGCTATGAGTGCTCTTCAGACCGAAACACAGAGTAATGTTTGCACACTATTGCTTCACGGCAGAATAACTGGCCCTGCGGTGGTACATACCTAGACGGATCTCTGAATAGGAATGCTACCACCAGTTTTTATTTTGAGGGACATATTAAATGTAAAAACCTTTTTACCTTTTCTCGACCACAATCACTTACTAACTTAACTGTCCCTATATCGGGTGTCATTGCTCTCGCCGTTAACAAACGGAACCTCAACAAAGGTGCAAGGCCGTCACGGCCAACGGGGTGGGCACAATGCAACCGTATACGAAACTGGCAGTCGTAAGGCCCGTTACAGGAGAGCATCTAATTCTATATTATTATTAAGAAAATCCGGCAGATTCTAAATATTTTATAAAAAAATGGCTTTACTATATTTCACTCGTATTTTTGTCTCTTGATATATCTTTTTAGGGACTTTTTAATTAAAAGTAAGCAACAAGCAAATGCAAAAGATTAAAAAAATGTATCCTGCCAGTTTTACTATTTGACCATTTTTTATATTGACCAAATTTAAAATAATTCCTGACTATTTAAAAAATAATAATTGTATCGTCTTTGTACATACATGAAACTGCTGCCTATTTGTATTATTGTTTAATTCTTTATATTTAGAACTGTTAACTTCTGGTGTTACATTAACACCGTATTTTAAGAATGAGCACACTTCAAAGAATGTTAAGAATTATCTACACTTTAAGTATTGCACTGAAAACTTTTTTTTTATTAGATTAATTTTATCAGATAAGACATCGGCAAAGGCGTTCTTATCCTATTACTGTTGACGTATACAGTAAAAATATTTTTATGTGTATATTTTTATACGAGAAACTGACGGGACGAGCGAAACGTTCACCTGATGGTAAGAACAATATCTGCCCATAGAAATTGCTGTGTCACCCAGCACATTTCTATATGGCACGACACTGCGCCCGTCCTCGCACATCAGATTTTAAGTTTCATATGCCCAGTAAGTACGCTAGCTCTTAGTGCCCGTTAGACCGAAACACAGTAATGTTTTCACACTACTGCTTCACGGCAGAATAACGGGTGGGACACGGGTGGTACCTACCTAGACGGATTCCTTCTTAGGAATCCCACAACCAGTATGCGTTACTTGTAAGCACTTTGGTCATTTCATTGCTATCTATACAATTTAATGTTTACACCGAACGCACCTATCTAAATCACAAACTCGGTTGTTGAGGTGCACAAAAAACAACACGGTCACGGTAATGAAGCGCGCGCGGAAAAAAAAATAAAAAATTACACGAACGACCGACGTGCAGCCGATGAAGTAAAAGGCGATCGCGGGCGATTAACTGTCCCCCATCGAACGGTACCGAGATGGGCACGCGACTTGTACGTAAATATCGTGACATTTGCGCCGCATCTGCGCCCAGGCTCACGCACGCACGTGAGATTGGGGTGGCCATTTATCTTGAACAATGTAGATCGATTTCGATAACGTATACATATCATACATAAGATCACGACTGTATCCCATAAGGGGTAGTCAGAGACTGGGCACTCGCTGCAAAAACAGATGACTGCCACAATCCACGTTTCACCAAAACAATAAAATGCACTTGGTGTGATAGTTGGCGAGCCCATAGTCACTCCTTTAATTCCTTACTCGCCTTTTATTAGATCCATTGGATGAGATGGAGTGGTGGTAGTATTCTTTTAACGAGCCGCCACCACACGGCCTCGTATAATCCGTCAATATCTTCGTTTAACAAATGAAAGTCATCTCCGCAGGATATATTATACATTTATAGTGCTGTTTATTCTAGCACAAATACAGCACATACAGTCGTCGTAACCTTCGTTATATCGCGTTAGGACTTGAGCTCAAGACTCAACTTGGCTGCAGAGTATAATGTTCTTTGGGAAAAGTCTAGACAAAAGGGTAGCTCAGGGGCCGGGTGCTCGCCTTTAATTTCATAGTACGCGAGTAACCTGGGTTCGATCTCCGGTGCCAGCACCTCTATAATTGTTCTACAATTTTATGTGCTGATTTACCACGTGTTTAGCGGTGAAGGAAAACATCGTGAGGAAACCTGCATATCCGAGGAATAGAAATATTTCAAGGACATGTGAAGTCCGCCAACCCCCATTGGAGCAGCGTGGCGGACTATTCCCAACTCCAAAACCCTCTAAGAAATTAGAGGAGGCCTGTGCTCAGCAGTGGGACATTTAAAGGCTGTTACTGTACTTTTACTTTTAGACAAAAGGGACTAAGAAGAGATCCCTTAAGATGTCAATAATTTCATATAAGTATCTACAAGGAACATTGAATTCAAGGAAGTCATAGCAAGCGCCCAGCTACGGTATGTAGCAATATTGCTTAAACGTTGCAGTCGCTAATTATAAAGCTGTGCGAAGAAAAACTGTACAGAACACTAAGTGGTTTAAAAGTGCACACAGCATTCACATTCAGCCATTCTGTGAATGTACTACGTCAATTAAAATAAAACTTAACATACGACGCAATCCTAACGAATGGTGACCCTATGTGAGATACGCTTTCGTAATTGCTAAGGTGAATGATCGACGTATGAACTAGATTCGCTTGGCGCTCTGTTATAATTGTACGCGTAAGAATAAGAGATTAACAAATGTGAATCGCGGGAATAGTAGTTTTTTTTTAAATAGTATTAATGATAACTCGACCAAGTGATATTAATTGCCAGTTTCGGTATCATCACGAACTTTGCATTTGAAAGTTCTGTGTAGCACCGCACTAAGCTCGTCATCATGAGGCATTCCTATGCAGGAAATCCGTCTGGGTAGGTACCATCGCAGTGGCAGTTATTCTGCCGTCATGCAGTGATGTGCTATCACCACTGTTTTTCGTTAAGAAGGACTGAAGCAAGTGTAATAACTGGTGTAGATTTTGACATTCATGACAGGCTATAAACAAGCCTAAATTGAATAAAGATATTATGGCTTTGACTTTGAAGAACTGAAGGATGAACTGTCCGAAATGCAAGGTTCTGGGCTGCACCGCCACTTGTACGACTTGCACGTCGTCGTCGTCCTTTAAGCCTATCACAAGTCCACTGGCATAACATAGGCCTCCCCCATAGATAGCCACAAAAATTGTAGCTCTCATTTCGGAGGGATTCTGCCATAGTTGCCATGCTTGGCGGGCGGGTTGCACGTATCGTCGCTTAATGCAATAAAAAAATTTACCGAGCGTTATCAGTATCTAATGTAAGAATTAAATCGGGGAAAAGTTAAGAAGCAGATACAGTAGGTTTACAATTAATTTTAATTTAGAACTTTTTTAGATATACAACATCGATCAAACTATTAGAAAATTATTAAAATAGGCCTAGGAATATTAAAATTATAGATAATGTAATGAGATAATAAAATGTAAATATGATGGAGAGGGAGGATACAGAGCATTTTAGTTTAATGTGAAATTTGGGTAAATAAGCTAACATGCCAAACAAGCTAATAAGCCGTGTGGTGGCGGCTCGTTAAAAGAATACTACCACTCCATCTCATCCAATGGATCTCGTAAAAGGCGAGTAAGGAATTAAACTGCACTGTGCACCCAACAGCGCATGGTGGCGATGGGCTCGCCACCTATCACACCAAGTGCATTATATTGTTTTGGTGAAACGTGGATTGTGGCAGTCATCTGTTTTTGCAGTGAGTGCCCAGTCTCTGACTACCCCTTATGGGATACAGTCGTGATCTTATCTATGTAAATAAGCTTACATAGGTGACTCTCAAGTTGAGAAGATTTGTCGCTATAACAACTAATGGCAGGCGCACCGCTCTAACAAACCCCTCACACGGATATGTGTATCCGCTATTTGTCGAAAGTCATGAAATGTTCCAGAAATTTCCCTCATTTTGCTTACGCAAGCATAACTCATGAAACTCATTCAAATGATTTTACTTTATTTGTATTGATGTACTGATATTGATTTCTAAGTACATATGCTTGTAACTCATACGATGCGCCCCAATAGTTTCCAGAAACGAATATTAATACATACATACATAAGATCACGACTGTATCCCATAAGGGGTAGTCAGAGACTGGGCACTCACTGCCAAAGCAAATGACTGCCACAATCCACGTTTCACCAAAACAATACAATGCACTTGGTGTGATAGGTGGCGAGCCCATCGCCACCATGCGCTGTTGGGTGCATAGTGCAGTTTAATTCCTTACAAGGCGAGTACGGGACGAATTGGATGAGATGGAGTGGTAGTATTCTTTTAACGAGCCGCCACCACACGGCACAGCCGCCACCACACGGCACATAAAATATAATAAAACTCTTTAAATATAATACTTTTCTTATTTTACTTTGAAGACTTACAATCGGACAGTATTTATGTCAAGTGGTCGTACCATTATTTAGTAATTATTCTGTTTAACGAGTTGATAAAAACTGTGGAAAAACACGAGTTTCGTGCAGTGATAAACTGTGTAGTAAGTAAATGCATACTAAGAATGTTTTTATGAAATCCATTATTTTCTTATTAATTTAGTTTTCTTGCCTATTACATCGTGGTGCTTACTAATTTGCTGAATTTATAAAGAGGAGGTTGAACTACGAAGATGATCATCGTATATATCCTCCATATTCTTTCTTTTTAAATAATAAAAAAATTCTTGATCGTGAATGATTACGTTAATGTAAATGAATTCTGGCAGGATTCTAAACAGAACAATAGGCAACGCGCCTATTAATAAAACTAGGTATTGAAATTTTTGCCACCTACATTATTTTATTAACACACTACACAGCTAAATCCGCCCTACAAAGATTGCTTAATATTGCCCAATTTAACCAGGAAATACAAACAACTTCGAGTATTCATACGGACTTCATTACATTTTTTACAAAGCTATTATTTAACTTGTACCTTTTTTTTCTTTTTTATTACATAAAGTGATGAAACGAGCAAAACATCCACCTGATGGTAAGTGCAACGTCTGCCCATAACAAATGCTGTGTCACACAGAAATTTTTCTGGGTGACACCACACTGTGCCCATCACCCTGAGACATAAGTTTTTAAGTCTCATATGCCCAGTGATTACGCTAGCTCACAGTGCCCTTCAAACCGAAACACAGTAATGTTTGCACACTACTACTTCATGGCAGAATAACTGGCCCTGGGGTGGTACCTTCCTAGACGGATTCCTGCATAGGAATCCTACCACCTACTTTCCGATGTCCGATTGAGCTAAAATTTGGCATACCTTTATAGCTTCGGTGACAATGCAATAATATGGTACAAAGGAACTGGTATGATGATGGAGCCGGAAGTTGGGCATAGGAATTTCTCAACTAAGCAAGACAGCTCTGTCATGTTTGGACTATAGCCCTAGCTACATTTGAAGTCCATTGCTGGACGTTGGCCTCACAAGTAAAAGCTTCTAACAAAAATATGATTTTTGAAGTTATAGATATGGAAGTTATTAAACACTGTTATACCTAAATGGTTTAGATATGCTTGGACTGAGCGAGCACAGTGAGCTCGAGCATTATCCTGCATCAGAATAAAACTGTCATTATTATAGGTGGCAATGTATCAGCAGTCATATTCGCTCCATCGACCATCACTAACTCCGTACGAGCTCCAAAAGTTATCGCTCCCCAAAATTAGTCTGAATGTATTCTTCTCCTTTGCGTCCCCATATTCCCTGTCTTGTATCGATCTGGTTTATAAGCACTCTACACTCATCGGAGAAAAGTACCCGCCCCCATTGGTTTATGTCCCAAAAACGATGTTCGCGTGCAAAGTTTAATCGATGTTAACGATGGTGTCTCTCAAGTTTTGTAGCTTTGTACCGGACATACGAACCTATGCCCACTTCTTCAAATCTTCTGCGAACTGTACGCTCGCTCACTCGCACTCCTCGCACGACTTCGGGCTCAATTCGGGCCTGCACAGCCGTTACCCGCGTGTTCCTGCAAGATCGAAGTTGTAGAAAACAGTATCCCTCCTCCAAGTTCACTTTTTTCTGCTTTGGCCCCTCCCTCACAAGAGAATCAGTCACCGGTACCGGTACCGGTACCGTCGAATACTGCGTTGATGATCTGTAGGTATGACCATTTCTTCGCATTTAATCTGCCCTAATTATCTCTGGTGGTGTTAAATCGGGCATTTTTGTTTATTTCAGCTAAGGTGCCTACTATTGACACGAAAATAAATACTTTTACTAATAAAATTGAGTGTTTATCGAATATATAAAACTTTTAAATTTCTCCTCAAGCCGATCTCGAACCACTAACAAATCAGTATTAACGGGAAACAGAAACCAGTCGATGAAAAAAAAATGACGGTCGCCTTATGTTCCATTTTAAATAAAAAAGGTATAACTGGCCAGTCTTATATGAAATATTATGAAAAATAATGTTTTTTTTGTGTTCCGCTAATTGTGCCGGTGTGTGTATATAGAATATAGACAGAAGAATGTATAGGATTGGAAATAAACCATGAGACACTTTATTATACAGTATGATAAGAAAGGATCCACCTCGTCCGTTTATTAATGTAGCTCTTACAAATGCATACGTAGTGTTTAACTGCGACTCGTTTAGACCATCAGCGTAATGGCTGCAGAGGCGCTTCAATGGGCCCACTCGTTTGAGCTGTTGAAAATTTAAAGCGCCCGTCTGACTCACGAGTGGGGTCGCCATGATGAAAGGTAAATAAAATATAGTTTTCAGGGAATGTGAATAAAAATATACAAATCTATATGTAATATTTAAAGTAAAATATAACATTGCAAATTCTTTATTGCATTCTTGAGTAAAAAGTCCATCTTTTTACTCGAGTGCTAACAATTATCACAACAAGAAACCCTGTTATATAGCACTACAAACTTAAGGCCAGGACATGACAGTACATATAAAAACCTATGTATGAGACAATCCATGAAATGAAAAGTTCAATCCAATAGTTCAGTGCAGGGGTTCCCAACATTTCCACCAATGTAACACTTTGCGAACCCGGAATTTTTTGCGGAATACTTAGCTACCACCCGCCATTCAATGTAAAGTATAAGGTACCAGCGTATTTTCTTACCCCTGGTTTAGTGGTTTAGGATAACACACAACTTAATGTCGTAAGTTGCGATGCACCAATCGATTATCGTCTCAGAGTATTTAGTACATGACTTTTACGCCGCGGGCCCTGGGTTCTAATCCCAGCCGGAGTCAACTTTGAGATTTGAGCAAAAACAAAAATTATTGGTTTTCGGGTCTGTTTGTGACGTGCATGTTAAATTTATGACTGTAAAACGCACTCACGATACAAGATCAATCATAGTGTAGTACAGCGTTTTCTTAAAAAAAATATATGTGGACCCTTATCGTAACGATTAGATGTTATATTATATACGAGAAGGTGAGGTTGAACGAGTGCGTCTCAAAGCGTTATAATTACGCTGCGTTAAGTTCTTCGGCGACGTGGCTTAGCGTAGAAGCGTAGTGTAGAAGCGATTTGTTTCAACACTACGACTACAATTCTCGCACGAAGCAATTATTTGTACGACCCACAGATTGTTTAACAAAAGTCTGGGTGTTGGTTCGTCGTAGTAAAGGCAGGAGAAATCCAAGAGTGAAACAACATTATTGTAATAAAAAAATACAAGTTGTAAATACAAAGAGAGAATTTGTGTGAAAATAATATATGTTTATAAGAAAAAGGAAATTGTTAGCAAAAGCGAAGCAAAGTTATATTAAAATTTTCAGAATTTATGCATGTCTATATAAATCTTAAGTAAAATGTGTGAAAAAATAACCTTAAGGATATAATTACTAAGATCTCATTCAAAATTAAAATAGAGCTATAGAAATAGTGTGAATAGAATGTGAAATTGAAATTAAAGTGTTGGTTATTCGCCACCTTTATTTCACACACTGTACTCTGTTGCTTTCGCAAACAAATCTTATTTAAGTAAAACTTTAAATATGAATACAAATACCATAAAATTTAAAAACACGGGAGATGTAGAACTGTGTTTCGTTTTGAAGGGCACTGTGAGCTAGCGTAAACACTGGGCATTTCAGACTTAAGAACTGATGTCTCAGGGTGACGGGCGCAGTGTGGTGTCACACAGAAATATTCTGGGTGACACAGCATTTGTTGTGGGCGGACGTTGCACTTACCATCAGGTGAACGTTTTGCTCGTTTCGTCACTTTATCCAATAAAAAAAAAGAACTTTAAAATCATTAAAATATCTAAAATAATATCTCATCATCACTTCAATCCATCACAAGTCCATTTTCAATAAAAAAAATCGACTTCCCGCAAAACCGAGTCGTCGCTCCATCCAGTGGGGGATCGCCCTACACTGCTTTTGCCGGTATGAGGTTTTATCCGGAGAACCTTTCCTCCACAACGTTTATCGGTTCTACGAGCTATGTTGCCGGCCCATTGCGACCTCTGCTTACTACAGTAACTAATCACGATAAAACAATCTTTTTATATACATATTATTTCTCAAACGTGTTTTTTGTCTGTATCCAATATCTCTCTTAATACTGTATGTATATATATATATATATATACAGTATTAATATACAGTACAATACAGTAAGTAGAATAATAATACAGTAAAATATACAGTGTTTCGGTTTGAAGGGCACTGAGAGCTAGCGTAATCACTGGGCATATGAGACTTAAGAACTGATGTCTCTGGGTGACGGGCACATTGTGTTGTCACACTATTCTGGTGACACATCATTTGTTATGGCCAGACGTTGCACTTACCATCAGGTGAACGTATTGCTCGTTCCGTCACTTTTGTTAAATAAAAAAAAAAGTCTGTGAGAAAATTCCGAAACGTGGAATATCCGAAGAGAACAAATGAACATGGCGTCCCTACGCCTGCACAGAATCTTCACGAGTAAGCTCACAGACGCTCACGTACACGCGAGACTATTGCTATTGTGTGGCATTGTCATTAATCCGATGTATCGAAACGTGTTCCGGGCTTAAGCCGACGGTGACAAAATGAAATGGAAAGCAGCGAAGCTTTCCAATCACAACGAGTTGTAACTTGCGATTGCAGTCGAAAGTTGCCATCTGCTAAGTTTACTGCCTGATTGCTTCGAGAAAACAGAAATAAAATTAAATGAAATATATTTATTCTCTGACGTAAGAAATTCTGATTTCTTTTGTCAAATTTTATTTTCAATGTAGCACCGCACCGTTTAGTAATGAGGTTCCTCATTACGGAGAAGAAGAAGGCGAAAAGAACTCCGCAGATTTTTCAGTGACTGTTCATTAATATTCTTTTAATTATAGAAATGTTATTACAAAATTTAATGAGTAATGTTTTTCAGAGGGGGTTATAATGTATTTTTTTTGGTTTTGTTATATCGTAGTTTAGATTTATTTAGAGTTTAGTTTTTTTTAATTTTTTCATTTGTTTCTCACTGTTATTGTTGTATATGTGTTGTCAAAAAAATCCAATCTATATTTAATATATTTATATTAAATATAATATAATTCAAACAGCCCGTCAGCGATCACTTCATTACCGGGGGTAATTATCGTCTATGTATTGTTTAATATGATAATGACGCTTCATAAAGTCTTTGTTTAATAAACTTTTTAAACCTATGTGCAGGAATACTTTGAGACAGAAGACCCAATTACCAGCAACGAGGCATTCCCAATTCCTCAGGAGTAACGACGTACCAAAGTTTTTATTCGTCATAACTTAGCACGGCTCGTTTAACGCAATGGCTTGAGCGCTTCGGTCGCGGGTTCGATACCCGCATGGAACGAATATTTGCATAGCCTACCGATTGTTATTCCGCGGCTGAGTGTAAGTGCATATCTGTAAACGCTGGAATCTACAATTACTCTTAATGAAGTGGCGAAATTTTTAAATATAGCAAATATACATCTGGTAGGTTACATAAAAATAAATATCTACGCAGCACATTTTCCAGCGGCGTTGCACAAAACTTATATACTCTTAACGGAGAGTTCCAATTAACAAAATAATGGAAGGCTGATATAATATGGTGCAAGATAATACATACATTCATAAGATCACGACTGTATCCCATAAGGGGTAGTTAGAGACTGGGCACTCACTGCAAAAACAGATGACTGCCACAATCCACGTTTCACCAAAACAATATAATGCACTTGGTGTGATAGGTGGTGAGCCCATCGCCACCATGCGCTGTTGGGTGCACAGTGCGGTTTAATTTCCTACTCGCCATAAACGAGATCCATTGGATGAGATGGAGTGGTAGTATTCTTTTAACGGGCCGCCACCACACGGCAAAACTTACGTCACATGACTAACATCACCGAGGAGATCGTACAAACTTCCAGAATAAGCGACTTAAATGAAAGTAAATAAAAAATATTAAATTAAATACAAAGTGTTCACGAATTGCGAATAGTAAAAACATTGGTTGCTTTAATTAATGATTTCAACGACTTAGCGTTTTAATTGCGCAGGTTTCTACATAAACGTCCGCTATTGCGTAATTTACGTACTTTGCTCATAATTATTAGGTACGTACTAGGTTAGCAGATTCGAAAACTTACGATAAACTTGAATATAATGAAAGTTAATTGTAATAAAAGACATTCTCAAGTAAATACAGTCTAATCAACAGAGTTCAAAATGTAAGAAAAACTTTTAAGACTATGACGTCACTAAATACATTGAGCTTTTAATCAATCATAAACTTACTAGTTTCGGCCTGACATGACAGACAATGGATCGCGCAGACTCCTCATCGCTGCTGCTCTCCAGGCAGTCGGAAAGCGATGGTGACCGCCGCGAAGGCCACTTGGAAATTTTCTCCGATGTGGGTGTCGTGGTGGGCGTTACGAGTGGTGACGGCAGCCGGGGCCTCTGCCCGCGCCACCACGACACCAGCGCGGGCGCCACACCCACAACCATCGCGAGTCCCAGCCGCACCATCATGCCACAACGAGAAAACTAAAAGAACATTGTCTAACAACAACACTCGTGTTCCTCTAGAGACGCCTCGTTCATAAGTACAGTCTATTTCGATCAACGACCTCACTTACACACCGTGACAGTGGACTCGTCCGTCAACGTGACGAGAAGCGTCACGCACGTGTCTAGCTAACTTAATTAGGCGATCCCGAGGCGATGCGGCGCGAGCTTCGTTCGAGTCGAGAAACGTACTAAACGAGATGGTAGAGCCGAAAATCAACTTGCACGGTTGCATAGGACGGTCTCCAGCCACGCTCGCAGACTGGCGAGTGGCGGTCGTTGACGCGGCCGCCCCCCGCCCCCGTCGGGTGCGCCCCTCCAGCCGCCCGCCCAAAGCCATCCCCCTTTATCCCGTGTCACGCGAAATGCGCTCACGGTGGAAATGCAGTTTTAGCGCAGACACTGAACTAGAATTTAATTTTTTAAACGAATCAATTGCGTTATATTTACTGTAGATATCGCGCGATACTCATCGCAATCTGGTTCGCACCGTGTAGCAATTTTACTGTGAGTATGTTTAGAGTAACGGTAAAAATTTTATTTATAATTTAACGCATGTTACACAGACCGCGTCGAACGCAAAAGCCGCATTGAGATGCTGGAAAAAATACTTATATCTACATCTTTGTAGAAAACTTAGTTTACTCAACACATTCTTAGGCAGATGTCATACGTGAGACGTCGAAGCTGCAATAAATTATTTCTGTGTAAATTTTAGAAAGTCCGTGTCTACTTAATTATCGATATTCGGTCTATAATAAATGTCCCACTGCTGGGCACAGGCCTCGCCTCATTCAGAAAAGGGTTTTGGAACCCGGAGAGTCCGCCTCGCTGCTCAATTGCGGGTTAGCGGCATTCACAAGACCGAAGATTGTTTTTAATTCTCATAGGTTTCCTCACGATGTTGATCAACATCGAACACGTGGTGTCAACAAAATAAATTAGCAATTAAATTTACGGCGGTACATAATGAGATCGTCTGTTTTATATGTAAATCGTACTTCATATTATTTGTGGTTGTAATATGGACTCTGTGCCAATCCCTGCTGTAGCGAGGCCGTGAAGATAGTATCGATACTTCCATATCCACGTAACGAAAAAATCGCTTAGATGAATACGAGAAACCAGTTTTGCGCGGCCGAATTTCTCTCTGGTATCGTATTAGGTCATCCACCAGAAAGGCATTATGACATACTTTGATTTAATTTATTTAATTCTCTCAGTAACTTCCGTATAATTTACATCTTTACATACATTACGACATATTTGTACGTTGTATTCAATTTATGTGTAAATAAATAAAATGTACCTTTACTATCGGCTCGAATGGAAAAGTCTTTTTTATTCTATACTCGCGGACGACCGCGTCTTTTTCCGCGGGGACATAGGTTTTTTAAATATAGCGTGGGAACTATTTGATTGTCTGAGATAAAAAGTATCCTATGTCCGTCCTGAGGATGCCAGTTATCTCTGTGCTAAATTTCGTAAAGATCGGTTCAGCGGTTTAACCGTGAAAAGGTAACAAACAGACAGAGGGTCCGAGAGACTTACTTTAGCTTTTATAATATTAGTATGGATAGAATATTCTCATAACATTCATATAAAGTATTTTTTTTATCATTTACTGGTTCGTTAATCGCCTCAGTTTTGTAAAGAGTAAGAACAGTGGGTAACCACAAGAGCATTTTTTTTAAATTTCATTTCATAATGTTTCACTGGTGGTAGGATGCCTATTCAGGAATCCGTCTAGGTAGGTACCACCTAGTGCCAGTTATTCTGCCATGAAGCAATGCAGTGTTACATCGGGAGCGGGCATATTAGGACCAGTGACCCTGTGTTCGCGCGTACACTTGTGGGACTGTAATATCTCCTGCGCATCTGACTTCCCACAGCATTCGGAAATTGTTTCCGTGGTCAAAAATCGGCTAGGAAGGGATCATCATATGGGGTAGAGTCACATTGCAGATACTTAATTTAGAGGGGCGGGGGGGGGGGGCTCGCCCGGGGAAGGGCTCAAAGGACTTAACCACTGACAACAATAAGGCTAAACGTATTGCGCCGCATGCGTCTCCGCAGCACAGCATAGTACAGAATTGGTAAGGCATGGCAATTCCTTCGTCTAGGTAGGCACCACCCCAGGGCCAGTTATTCTGCCGTGAAGCAGTCGTATGCAAACATTACTGTGTTTCAGTTTGAAGGACACTGTGAGCTAGCGTAATCACTGGGCATATGAGACTTAAGAACTGACGTCTCAGGGTGATGTGCACAGTGTGGTGTCACACAGAAATTTTCTGCAACTTTGCAAATTACGTGCAAAGGTGCAAAGGCTGTAGCGTGAAATTTTATCGCCTAGAACCTTTCTAAAAGCTATCTAAAGCAAAAAGAAATTCTAATCGATGGAGTTAAAGAGAAGCTTAAGCACAATCCCTGGGATCAACCTACTGTCGCACTCAGAGAGGCTTAATGGTTAAGAAACTTCTCAAATTGACTGAGAGAGAGTTAAGTCATTATTAAAAAGTCGCTTAAGTAACTGTCTCGAGCACAACTTTAAAATAAGAATAATTGCACAATTAGGGCATATTCTATGTTATTACAGAAATTATGTAAGTTGTGGCATGCGTCAAAATATACAGCCCCAAAATAACGAATGCAAACCGGAAGTGACTGATTTAAAACATACACAGATAAATCTGCACAAATCGTATAATTACGTTCCGTTCCGTCTCAACTTTTAATTGAATTGCACGTGCTCAGTGGTGAAAGAAAACTGCGGGCCGGACTCGAAGACATTTCCCGATTCTAAATTCCTCTCAGAAATGAGTGGCATGTGCACATCTGTGGGACAATTACAGGCTGTTATATCATCGTTTCAGCCTATCACTAGTCCACTGCTGAACATAGGCCTTACCCAAAGATTGCCACAAAAGTTAGTAGCTCTCACTTTGGGGGGATTATGCCATAGTTGTCACGCTTGGCAGGCGGGTTGGCAACCGCAGTTCATTTATTCAGATGTCCCAGGAATATAATGCTGCACAACTTCTGGTTTTTATTTTCCCTCTGTCGACTTTTACGACACCCACGGGATGAGATGGGGTGGCACATTCTCTTAAGATAATCTTAAGATTATCTTTTAATCGTTATACATCCATAGCAATATTATGAATGCGAAGGGAACTCTCTCAGTCTCTCTATCTGTTTGTTACCTTTTCACGACTAAACCGTTAAACCTATCTTGTCGTAATTCAGCACAGAGATAGCTTACATCTTAGCGACGAACATACGATACTTTTTGTTCCGAAAGATTAAAGGCTTCCCGCTGAAAAACTTACAATCCACGCGGACGTAGTCGCAGGCCTCGGATAGTTTGACATTACACTTAGTTCCACAGAAATGATACGAGTAATGTGAAATACGCAGTGAGTGCCGTGTGTCTACATTGCCCGGTTAACCTGACATTATCGAAGAATAGAATAGAATAAATTTTTATTCAATATAGATTATTTACATAATACTTACTGAAAGTCATTTTTTTTCTTTTTTTAAACTACACTGGTTCGCAAAAATGCCTCTGTCCTGGGAAGAACCCGTAAGAAACCCAGCGGGCTTTTTTTTTGTCATTTTTAAAATAATGTACAATAACAGCAGTATTATAAAGATGTAGAAATGGCTTGGCGGCGATCACCTCATTCCCAGGGGTTATCATCATCTATGTATTCTTTAATATTTTAATAACCTTTTTTATGAAGTCTTTGTTTAATATAAAATTTAAACTTTATGATTGAAAGACTTTTAGCACTTTCTGGGATTTTGTTGTAAAGAAAAGAAGAGGGGGACAGCCAGTGCCCACTACCAACTTCAACAACGTGGAGGCACACGAATTACAGCGAATACATACATATACAAACTTTATTAATTACTAGTTGACGTCCGCGAATTCGTCCGCGTGGAAATAGGTTTTTGAAATATCCCGTGGGAATAAAAAGTATCCTATGTCCGTCCCCAGTATGCGAACTATCTCTGTGCCAAATTTCGTCAAGATCGGTTCAGCTGTTGAACCGTGAAAAGGTAACAAACAGACAGAGGGACAGAGAGAGTTACTTTCGCATTTATAATATTAGTATGGATTTATTTTTTCCATAGCCTAAATAATAATGTATACGAAAAATAGCAAACGTTAATTAAAATATTCAGTATTAATTATTGTGAATTAGATAAATAATAACTAATAACTAATAATTTCAGTAAGATCATAACTGAATACACTATTTCCCTTTATAATACCCTCTTTAAAAAAAATATCGAATTATGATTTTGTCATCGTAACATTAACGTAATGTTCTAGGTGATACAGCATTTATGGGCAGACGTTGCACTTTCCACCAGGTAACGTTTCAGTCGTTTCGCCACTTTCTTTTAGTCACTAACCATACACAATGCTCAGAAGCGTTTCTTTTCGTGTGTGTGCCACATCATCTAATATCGCATGTGCCCGGTGATTACGCTAGCTTTAGCGCCCTTCATATCTACACACTACTACTTGACGCCAGAATAACTGACACTGCGTCAACACCAACCTAAGCGGATTCCTCCTCGGATTGCGGATTGTCGGCTCGGTTGGCGCAGTGGTCAAGCCCTTGACTTCTACGGCGCGGGTCGCGGGTTCGATTCCCGCACGGGGCAAATATTTGTATGGCCTACAGATAGTTGTTCCGGGTCTGGGTGTTTGTTCATGTGGAATTTACGTTTTTTTTTATTCCATAAAGTGATGAAACGAGCAAAACGTTCACCTGATGGTAAGTGCAACGTCTGCCCATAACAAATGCGTGCCACCCAGAAAATTTGACACTACACTGTACCCATAACCCTGAGACAAAGGTTCTTAACTCTCATATGCCCAGTGATTACGCTAGCTCACAGTGCCCTTCAAACCGAAACACAGTAATGTTTGCACACTACTGCTTCACGGTAGAATAACTGGCCCTGGGGTGGTACCTACCTAGACGGACTCCTGCATAGGAATCCTACTATGTATGTAAAACGCACCCACGACACAGGAGAAATCCTACTGTGGGGCATCGTTTTTGAAAAAAGTAAAGTAAAGTACTACATAGGAATCCTAGCAATAGTAAAATCTGTTACTAAGGGAGCAGAAGTATCAGCGATCAATCGGATTAGCGATCATACGGTTAATACTGTGTGCAGTTACAATAAAATCCGCGAAACCTTCGGGGGAGTGGTTACGCGATTCCTCGCCGGGTTGCATCAGCCGGGAGGCAGGGCCGGGGGCGGCGCGCAGACGGATCGATGTTGCGTTGACGTCACGCTATAGACCTAGGCCACGCTGGCTGCGCGGTGGATCTAGGGCTTCCATATATTTATGTTTATTTTGTAGAAGTAAGCATTTTTGAGCTAAAAGAAATAAGTGTCTATATAGAAAATTAAAACGTAACAATCCTGCTGTTTGGGACTGATCTCATTTTAAGAGTGCGACGCAATCGCTACAAAATAGCAATTAACAATAATTGTGGTGCCTCCACCGGGTTTGGTGAAAGTACGTTCAGCGTTGTTTATTAAACACGTGTACAGTAGGCGTTGTTTATTAAAAGTATCGTCACAATTTTTTCATTGCAACGTTACCTACATCTGATGTTTGCTACATAAAATTAAATAGGTCAGGGGCCGGGCGTTTGCCTTAATCTTCATGGTACACGCATGATCTAAGTTCGATCCCCGGTACCGGCACCTATAAAATTGTTCTGCATTGTTAAATACTGATTAACCACGTGCGCAGCAGCGGTGAAGGAAAACATCGTGTTAGCCTGCATATAAAAATATTTCGATGTCGTTTGAAGTCCCGGTGGCGGACTTTTCCCGGCTCCAAAACCCTCTCAGAAACAGGCGACGGAATTTAACTTAAATACTACTGAAGCTATTTACTAGAAAAATGTTAAGGTTATGAACAGTAACTCATCTGGGTTCAGTACAATCTTTGTTCCTTTGACAACAACGTGTAAACCTGGACATAAAAATATTTCGAAGTCATTTGAAGTCCGAGTGGCTGAACATGAGCCTCCCTCATAGATCGGGACCATGGCGTGAAAATCGTAAGAAGAAAGTCAAAATAGCTCAGAAAGCTACGGAAAGTGCTATGCTCCGTGATTCCATGCAAGAAAGGATGTGAAACGACACAAATGCAGTAGAACTAAGGCAACCGACAAATCCCTAAGAATTAGCAAGCTGAAGTGGAAATGGACCTGTCTAAAAGCTATACCTATTCAAATAGACTAATATTTTGACAATTCCGTCGTTGTTTATTTTTGAAAATATTATGTACGTACGAAAAAGGTTGAATTTATTTAACAAAAAATCCTGTAGAATCCTGTATCCTGTAGAATGGGTCGACGCGACACGCTAGAGGATCCTATGTGTAGGTTGGGTAGTCTTGTCAAGAAGATATTATCAGATAATGCGTATTATGAAATATATTATTATATACAGGACAAAGACTAAATAACTCACACTCTGCACTTGCAAACTTGTAGCCAGGGGCTACAAATATGAATATGGCCAAATTTATGATGGCATTGAAAAAAAAGACTCCAGAGTTTCTTGTCTGAAAAAAGTAATTTTTACTTTGACTATAGATTCACTAAGCTTAAACTTCAATTTACCATAAAATTTTTTGTAAATAATTTTTTTATAAAGTTTCCCAGATTTAAACTTATTTCCGAAATTTGCATTAGAAATTATCAACCAACTACAACCAACCAGCAATATCACGCCTATTGCATAAGTAGTGTTCAGGACGTCAGGACGTTGACTCCAGGCTCCGTGAAAGTGGGTCACAGGATCGATAGGACGATGTTCCCGTGCCGACGACATCGCTTCGACTCGATATCATACAATAGGTACAAATTTTTACTACTTTATTTTACTACGAATGCCGGAACAGTCTTAATGGATTCAGATGTGTGTTGCATAAATATCGGCTTGGGCAGGGAATCAGACCTAGGACTCACGGTACAGGTACGCTGACTGCAGAACCATGAGGTCACCATAAATACTAAGATATATTTTTTTTTTACTTAGGATATAGGTTTGAAATGTATGAATTATTTTGTAAGTATTTTGTATGGGGTAGACGTACGCGTGGTCTGACAATCAACCTGACTTTTACACTACGGAACTTGGGTTCGAATCAAAGCCGAAGATAACATTTGTGCAAAGACTCAAATTGTTGGTTTTCCGCCCTGGTAGTGTTGTGATTGTACCGTGTCTCTGTCACTGCATCCTAGACTATCTCCGATATTATCGCACATGTGTTACATCGGGAGCGGGCATGTTAGGACTAGTGAACCGCTAGCCTTCTCTGACTTCCCACAGCATTCGGAAGTTGTCGAAAGTTGTTGTCGAAAATCGGCTAGGAAGCTATCATCATATGGGGTAGAGTCACATTGCAGATACTTAATGTAGGGCAGGGGGCGGCTCGCCCGGGGAAGGGCTCAAAGAACTAAAGATTAAAGTAGCAGCAAAGCGGTGCTGTGACTTAATCACTGACAACAATAAGGCTAAACTTATTGCGCCGCATGCGTCTTCGCAGCACAGCATAGTACAGAATTGGTAAGGCATGACAATTGACGCAGACAGGTCAAGAGCGTATGCTGCGCGTGTGTGTGTGAGCGTGTTTTACAGACATAGATTACACACACACAAACACCCAAAGAACTATCTGTAGTCCATACAAATATTGGTCCAGTGCGAACATCCGATCGACCGTTATCACGTGGAACGTATGTGTCCGATATCCTTGCTTGCATTTCAAAAGATATAGTTAATAGAATCAGGCATTACTTTGCGAAAATCCATTATAATGAAGGAAAATAAGTTAATTTGCTAAGATCCGCATGCAAAATATAAAATGGTATATAAACTAGTTGTTTGAAGAACTCGGCGGCTGTCTGTCGTAGAGTCTATGACACTTGATATAGCCTCGTTTTGGGGCGAAACAGGTGTCGTGTTCTCGACTTCAGTGGTGTATATTACCTAGTGGTAGTATTGTAGTGGTTAATGGAGGGTATCTGGTGGCGGTGTTAGTTGGCTAGCGAACGCTACCTGAGTGTGGCCGGGCGGTGTTCTTCAAAAAACTAGGTAATACACACCATTTTATAATTTTCATGCGGATCTTAGCAAATTAACTTACTTTTCTTCATTTCAAAAAATAGTTTACTTCAACCATAGAGCCGGGCATAACATGGCCAAATGGGTGACGCTGCGGAAGCGACATAAACAGTCCCGGACAATAGTGCTACATCAAAGCGGAACTGTTTAAGCACACTGCGATATTCTTGGCTTTTCGCGGAAACCGTACGACCTCCTAAAGCAGCGTTTCCTCCGCCCCGCAGTTGTAAAGCTTTGTACGCAAACTTGGAGTCTGTTGAGTGATGTTGTAGTGTCTAATTGTTTTATTACGCACAGTCTTACAATCAAGATGCTCAAAATGACATTAAACAAAAAACTAAATTATAAGGAACAAAAAAACATATATACTTGAAAGAGAAAAACGAGCTCTATAATCTATGAGTTTAGAGTTTGAGCAACGAAGAATGCACCCCGCAATGTCAGTTTTCGGTCGATACCTACTCAAACGAATAATTACATACAGTCACGCCTTTTTCCCATATAAGGGGTAGGCAGAGGTGAGACGAAGAGACGTGACAGGTGGCGAACCACGTCGCCGCCATTTTGGTACGAGTCAAAAAATTATTAATTCCGATTGCGTTCCCACGAGTAGTAAAGTGACAGTATTCCATGTAATGGTGTTATTTCTGCCGAATAAAAGCTGTTCGTACAATAACTTAGTCGCCTTACTACAACACCGCGCTTACAACACCTCGGTAGGAAAGAGGTAGGTGCTGTGCTACTCGCACACCTTTAGGCTAACAAATAATTAATCCATACTTATATTATTTAATCCATACTAATATATAAATGAGAAAGTAACTCTCTCTGTCCTTCTGTCTGTTTGTAACCTTTTCATGGTTCAACCGCCGAACCGATCTTCATAAAATTTAGCACAAAGATAGCTTGCATCTTGGAGACGGACATGGGATACTTTTTATCCCGGAAAATCAAATAGTCCCCACGGGATATTTAAAAAACCTATATCGACGTGGATGAAGTCGCGGGCATCTGCTAGTAATATTATAAATGCGAGAGTAATTCTCTCTGTCCCCCTGTCTGTTTGTTACCTTTTCACGGTTTAACCGTTCAACCGATATTGACGAAATTTGGCACAGAGCTTTCATCCTGAAGACGGACATAGGATACTGTTTATCCCGGAAAATAATATAGTTCACTCGGGATATTTAAAATACCTTTGTCCACGCGGACGAAGTCGCGGACATCAGCTGGTATAGATATTTTTCTACTATACCAGCTGATGTCATTCTACTTAAATCTGGAAAGTTAATGTCAGGAAATTTTAATCCGATTTGATAAAAATCTTTTTGAATTTAGATAGCTTATTTATTGAAGAAGGTTTTAGACTAGAAAACTTCATATTACATACATAACCGAGAAGGGTCCATGCTTTGAATAATTAGGTCAGGATGGACGCCACGGTACCTACGCACGGCGCAGTCATGTGGTCAGCTTATTTTACGCGGGTGAAACCGTGGGAGACAGCTGGTATAAATATAACTTGAATGTTATAAGGTACTAGCTGAAGCCCGCGACTACGTCCGCGTGAATTTAGGGTTTTTAAAAATACCGTAGGATAATGATTTCTTATATTTACGCGAACACTACTCATTTAAATGAAACTAATTTTACGGATTTTATCACGTTTAATTTTTTTTTTTACTATTTATAACCCGACGTTTCGAGTGCTTTACAGCACCCATGGTCACGGGAGGACTGAGGTGACAGATGTACTGATGTCATAGTTAACCTGGGGTACCTTCAGCTTTTAAATATTATTTTTGGTCCGATATACGCCGAAAGTTATAAATAGTAAAAAAAAAATTAAACGTGATAAAATCCGTAAAATTAGTTTCATTTAAATACCGTAGGAGCTCTGTGATTTTCCGGAATAAAAATTATCCTTTATCCTTATCTAAGAAGCTAAGGTAACATTGTGACGAATTTCGTTAAGATTAAACGGTTGAACCGTGAAAAGGTAACAGACAGAGGGACAGAGAGTTTATTTCGCTATCTAATATGAAGTATCGCAAGTATGGATTGCAACCGCAGAATTTTAAGGTCACTGCCGAAGTTATAGTGCCGTTAGCGACAGAAGTATAAAAACCACACAAATACTATGCTAATTTAAATTTCTATCATTAATACAAACTCTTACTTTTTTTTATTTGATAAAAGTGACGGAACGAGCAGAACGTTCACCTGATGTTAAGTGCAACGTCTGCCCATAACAAATGCTGTGCCACCCTGAAAATTTATGTGTGATACCACACTGTGTCCATCACCCTGAGACATCAGTTCTTAAGTCTCATATGGCCAATGATTACGCTAGCTCACAGTGCCCTTCAAACCGAAACACAGAGATACACACAGAATAACTGGCCCTATTCAAATATTTGTTTTGGCTAGAATTCTAAGCCAGGATCCGCGGCACAAAAGTCAGGCACTCTGTCCACTAAACCACGCGGTCGTGAAAGAGTGAACAAATTAAATAATTTTAATATTTTTCATCACGAATATCCTACAATTTGCAAAATGCTTGGTAAGTACATCATGCGTATATTAGTGTGGTGTCACATTGCGCCCGTCACCCTGAGACCTCAGTTCTTAGATCTCATATGCCTAGTGATAACGCTAGCTCTCAGTGCCCTTCAAACCGAAACACAGTAATGTTTGCACACTACTGCTGAACGGCAGAATAACTGGCCCTGGGGTGGTACCTACCTAGACGGATTCCTGCATAGGAATCCTACCACCAGTATTTAGCTATGGTCACGTTTCCTACTTAACTGTATCGGTGTCCAGGCTATTTGCGAAGAAATGGTGAACACGGAATTTCATGTAAATTCATATTTAATCTTATTTTTTTTTATATAGAACTTATATAATTACGCTGCGTGCGTTACAGAGCGAAAATTCAAAGTTGTTCAGATCGGAATCGGTTGTTATTTTAATAACGTCATCATTGACATAAAGACCAAGCAGTCTTCGAACAGTGGTTTCCTAATGGCTGTTTAGTTTTTAAAGTCACGTCATTTTATACCAATAAGCTGCGTGGATTGTCGTGATGTCTTTCATAACCCTCACGGATGCGGTAGGGGATTTAAAGCGCAGTTTCATTAAGACGATGTATGGATAATTGGAAATAAATCTCTATTCGAAAGGATAAAACTTTAAAAATCTTTTATATATAATCATTATATTGACATAGAATGTAATGTATGTGTGAATGACAATACGTATTATTCTGAAAGGTTCTGGGTGTAAAAAATAACATTGAAAGTAATGGAAATGTTTTGATACAAACTTTGATATTTGGTTCAAGGGTTTTTTTTAATTGGTAAAATTGACGAAACTAGCAAAACGTTCACCTGATGGTAAGTGCAACGTCTGCCCATAACTAATGCTGTAGTCACCCAAAATATTTCTGTGTGACACCACAAAGCGCCGTCACCCTGAGACATCAGTTCATAAGTCTCATATGCCCAATGATATTTTTTTAACATGAGGAAAAGCCTAACGCATGCCCGCCTTCGCAGGGTGAAGGACGGGTAATGTCGGACGCGCCTTCCAACACGTCCTGCCTTTTGTGTGCGCAACGGACCCCCTCGAGTACGCCACGCGAAGGCCACTGGGCCAGGAAACTCGCACTAAAAGTACCAGTCTTCCCGGCCCCGGTGGCGGATCTGGTCTGTGGCTCCGATACACCAACACTTCTCTTCCCCCGCGGCACCACCACCGCCGCATCTACGGTGCGGCCCCGCCAAAGTCGCGGGGGACAGGGAGAGTGGCAACGCGACACCTACACTCCTCTTCCCCCGCGACTCCACCTCGGCTGCAGAGGGCAGCGTACTGCTCCCCCCAACAGTCCTCCTGTTCGCAACCAGAGTGGGCTTGGGGAGCCTAGTCGGAGCGACAGCCTGGTGCCACAGGACGACCGGGTTCCTCTGAGCTTCACCTTGGGTGACCAAGCCACGGTTACTAAGCCCCCCCGCCACGACACGGCTAGAACCCATTCTTGCAGTGATTACGCTAGCTCTCAGTGCCCTTCAAACCGAAACACAGTAATGTTTGCCCGCTACTACTTCACGGCAGAATAACTGGCCCTGGCGCAACAGTAGCGAGAAATTCAAAATAAAAAAATAATAACTTTAAGCTCATACCTACACAGAAGTCAATGTACGCACGCACTTACAACATCTAACAGCCGCGTAAGAATAAAAATTCCAATTAAATATACTAATTGTCTACGGACGTCTTTAATTTCTTCGTATAATATCAACGGGACACAGATAAGCAACCAGTTTGCAAAGAGTATTTAAATAGGTTAAAACTAAAATACGCAATAAATAGCCGATTGATACCGACATTGAAAACGACAGAAATAGGTAACCACGAAAATAACTTAAAAAAACAAAATGTGAAAATAAATAAATTGCTTGTCATTTTCGTGTTTTTTTTAAAGTTTTTTAAAGTGAGACTGCTTTGAGCGCCATGAGAGTAAAAATGTCAAAGTCGTTATTGTTAATTACATTTATCGGCTTAATAAATGATTGTTTATCGTTATATATATTCGTTAAAAGAATACTACCACTCCATCTCATCCAATGGATCTCGTAAAAGGCGAGTAAGGAATAAAACTGCACTGTGCACCCAACAGCGCATGGTGGCGATGGGCTCACCACCTATCACACCAAGTGCATTATATTTGATGAAACGTGGATTGTGGCACTAATCTGTTTTTGCAGTGAGTGCCCAGTCTCTGACTACCCCTTATGGGATACAGTCGTGATCTTATGAATGTTTATATACTGTGCAGTTTTTTTACGGACAGAAATATTTTTATTAACTCATGTTTATTAATTTTCATCAAATTTCTGCATCCAAGTTTCAATTCTGTCACGTGTACTGTTGCCCACGTTCTTCACCTTGATAATTTCGTCACGTCCGTATGTCACAGCCATTTTACTTTGAAACCATTGGCTTTGTATAGGTGGATATTTGAAGGAAGGTGTCTGTTATGAAACGGTATACAATGATGTAGTGAAGTTACGAAAAAATGTGGGGCTGACCCATAATTCATGAATGGTGTATTCATGAATTATGGGTCGACGTTGCACTTTCCATCAGGTGAACGTTTTGCTCGTTTCGTCACTTATTGTGCACATAAACAGAGGTATCTTTAGATAGGTCTTGAAATATGATAATGAAGTCTCAAATTAACTATTTTCTAAAGACTACCGTTGATGAGATATGCGCTTCTAATGTCGGAAAAAGTGTGTGAGAGGGGGGGGGGGGGAGAGGCCCTCTAACTTTTCAACTATCAAGAAAAAAAATAAAGTGGCAGAACCCAAATAATACTTTCAGCGAAAATTGGTTTGTATTACATATGTCGTGTAATTTTTGAGATATATAATATTTTCCATATTTTCCATTAGTTCGCTTTTCCCCACTACGGAACCCTTTACTGCACGTGCTCCGACGCGAAGTTGGTCTGTTTTGTTTTAGATATACATATATATATTGTATGACTGTTGTGTTGAGTAAGGATCACATCTCGATCAGTGGGTGCCATATGAGACAGATATTAGTGTTCGTCCTTTAATCACGTGAGGTTCGAAGTGGAGGAGGTGGTCAGAAAATAAAACACAATTAATCACGGTGGGCGGATGGGATAATGTGACAATGACGTGTATTTTTTTCTAAATTTCCTATCTTTATGTACACGTGATGCTTGTACCGTAAAACCTTACGACTTGTCACCAAGCGGGAGGGGTGGCGGGGAGGTGGTTATGTAGCCTAAAAAAACCTCCGGAAATAAGTCAGAAATTGAGTAGAAAATACAGTGCACCGTTAAAAAAGCACCTACCATACAGAATTTCACATGCACAATACAATCCGACCTGAAAACCAACAAATTGTGTTTTTACACAAATGTTAACTCCGGCTGGGATTCGAACCCAGGGCCCGCAACCAACATTTGTTAAACACACACATTTGTGCAACACAACAACTACTATACAGGAGAAATCCTAGTGTGAGGTATTTATTAAATTAAAGACAGTTAACGCGTAACAATAATTCAGAAGATGTGAAATGATCCTTCTTATAATCCAAGAGACGGACCACCCGGTGTTTGACGACCGTAAACAATGCACAAGGTATCCCGAAAATATAACGCGCGGTATAAATATTTCCTCCTCGTAATCTATTTTTGAAATACCGATTAGGGGGAGTTTATTTTTTGCGCCTGTCAACTACACTGTACGTACTGTTACAATGCATTTGATTTTTAAATAGAGAAAATGAAAATTTTTTTTAGTAAAATCATGCGGCCTGTAGTTTTATACGCGACAACTGAAAAACTTCACGACCATACACTAAAATCAAGAATTGCGCATTGTTTTGCCACACACAAATAATCTGAGTGAGACGGCTGTAGCGACATCTTTGTCGCCACATGAGAAGCTCATGAAATATTTCATACATTCCATAATCGCGCTATGAAAGTTTTCTGAGATGCGAACTATATATACAACATCTAAATATTACTAGTTGGAGGAGACGTCCTCCCCAGATCAGACCACCGGATCTGGCGGGTAGCTACCATTTTCATTGGCAATATAATACGCCGAAATGGTGACTCCGTTATGAACATCCGCAGCCAGCTTCTCCGAACCACAGCAACAACGTCATCAGCAGTCATCGCAGTCACAGCACCAGACTATTGTCGGCACAACGCGTGCTTCCTAGTCTCTCAGCCAATGAGGATCATCAACGGAAGCCCCCTCTCCTCAGGCTGACTCCTGCGGCATCAACACTGTCTCCATATGTCTCGACGCACTGAAGACCCCGGACAACAGGTTCACCGCAACGCCAGACTGCACCTCATCGCCTGACGTCACAAGTTCTCCACGCTAACCTACGACTTCCAATCTCAACGAGGGAGTGATGTAGCGACATCTTTGTCGCCACATGAGAAGCTCAAGAAATATTTCATACATGCCATAATCGCGCTTTAAAAGTTTTCTGAGATGCGAACTATATATACAACATCTAAATATTACTAGTAGGAGGGAGACGTCCTCCTTAGATCGCGCACCACCCGATCTGGTGGGAAGCTACCCTTTTCCTTGGCAATATTATCCGCCAAACGGCATTTATACCCATGACGTTGCACTTACCATCAGGTGAACGTTTTGCTCGTCCCGTCACTTTATCCAATTAACAATGACATGCGGGACTATTGCGATGCTAATGAAAGGAAATTCTAGTGTGGGGCATCGTTTTCTAAATAAACAAAAAAAAATAGCCGAGTGAAATGAGATATGGCCATCACAGCTATGAGAGGACATTTTAGCTTACATTACGCACACTGTCTCTGGATAAGGCATAAAGACCGTTGTAACTATGCATATAGGAATCAATGTTACGTATGAAATCTAACTGACTACCCGATGAGCAGTAAGCCCAATCTTATTTTAGAACTGTGTCAAATTAAATACTTTCAATGAAGGAAGGTAAGTTACTTTGCTAAGATCCGCATGCAAAATATAAAAATGGTGTATATTACCTAGTTTTTTGAAGAGCACCGCCCGCCCTCCCTCAGTAGCGTGCACAAGCAAACTAACACCGCCACCAGGTACCCTCCACCAACTACTACAATACTACCACTAGATAATATACACCACTGAAGTCGAGAACACGACACGTGTTTCGCCCCAAAACGAGGCATTATGCCTGGGAGGGAGGGCGGGCGGTGCTCTTCAAAAAACTAGGTAATATACACCATTTTTATATTTTGCATGCGGGTCTTAGCAAAGTAACTTACCTTCCTTCATTATAATGGATTTCCGCAAAGTAACGCCTGATTCTATTAACTATATTAAATACTTTCGTTGAGTCCCAGATACAGCTACATGAATGTTATAAAATATGAGATCATTAAAAATATGAATTATTTGTAAATAGCAATACCTGCAGCAAATCCTATCCATACTAATACACTAATATTATAAATGCAAAAGTAACTCTCTCTAACCCTCTGTCTCTTTGTTACCTTTTCACGGTTCAACCTATCCCGCCGAAATATGCCACAGAGATAGCTTACATCCTGGAGACGGACATAGGATTTTTTATCCCGGAAAATCAAATAATTCCGACGGGATCTTTAAGAAGCCTATGTCCACGTGGACGATGTGGTGGGCATCAACTAAGTAATTAATAAATTATCAACAGAACAACCATTTTTCATTTGTACATTTTGATTATTTCTCGGTAGATATTTGTATTCACAATTACCCGATCACGGCAAAACCAAAGGGAAGGGTCATGATTTTATGCGAAGCAAACGTTCTAATTTCATAGACAAAGAATGGAGATGCCGTCAATTAAGGATAAAATACCTACACAGAAGGATTCCTGCATAGCAGTCGTCTTAAACTTGAAAGTGATCAAGATAAATCGCAGCGCTGATTTTCAGTCGGCCTCAAACTACAGTAAGGACGGCAACAGTAAGCATTGCCCATCCTATATTTTAAATTATCAATAAAAAAATACGTTTTTTAAACAGAGCCAGCTTTATTGGGCACATGACTATGAAGACCACATTATGGAGTTATGATGACGTAGCTGCAAATAGTCCACCTTAATTTGCCACAGCAATACTGAGCTCCTACTTTACTCTTACGCATGGATTCCTAAAGTGTATTCATGACAATTTCGATTTTTTTTTTGTTGTATAAAGTGAAGAAAATAGCAAAACGTTCACCTGATGGTAAGTGCAACGTCTTCCCATAACAAATGATGCTGTGTCACCCAGAACAGTGTGACACCACAATGCGCCCGTCACCCTGAGACTTCAGTTCTTAGATCTCATATGCCTAGTGATAACGCTAGCTCTCAGTGCCCTTCAAACCGAAACACAGTAATCCTTGCAACCACAGAGATCCGTTCAAACCTACCCGCACCCGATGTAACGCTCATGCGATAAGACGGGCTAAGCTAGGATGCAAAATGCGTATTAGCGTCTCTCACCGCTTGGGCTCACTGAATACCAGCGCTGTAGTCTCGACTGCAGCATTAAGCTGAGTGAGACCCATTTTCCCAATGTGCCACGTCACATGACAGTATGGTTAATATAACATTTTTTGGTTAAATGTTCAGTTTTGTGATGTTGTTGATGATTTTTTTTATTTGATAAAGGTGACGGTACGAGCAAAACGCTCACCTGATGGTAAGTGCAACGTCTGCCCATAACAAATACTGTGTCACCCAGAACAGCGTGACACCACAATGCGCCCGTCACCCTGAGACATCAGTTCTTAGATCTCATATGCCTAGTGATAACGCTAGCTCTCAGTGCCCTTCAAACCAAAACACAGTAATGTTTGCACACTACTGCTTCACGGCAGAATAACTGGCCCTGGGGTGGTACCTACCTAGACGAATTTCTTATTGTTTGTTTGGTATTTATTGTAATGTATTTGTGTCTGTGGCGTGTTATTGCAATAAATGTTTTCTTTCTTTCTTTCGCATTACGAGTAGGTAGTCTACGGTTAAAACAGAACCCGTTTTATATACATCCATACACCTACTATCCTCTCCTACTATGCCAATCTAATATTTTGATATCGCATATTTCACCTTGACTCTGAAGTCACAGCAATATTACAGAATATATTGGAGCGCGCAATATAAAACCGCGTAACCAACCAGTGAAAGTCGTTATTAAAAGACGTAACGTGCTTAGCGAAATCTATTAAGTAGTAAGTAATTTGTTTTTTCCATTGTGAATAGGCCAACGAATGACCGAGATTGGTGGTGGTGATGTTTTAATGGAATAGTCGAACGCCACCTTAAGTATCCACTCTCCTCCCTCCTACGCCGATTGAAAATTAACCCCTTCAGTGCCGCGCCGGCCATTACGAAGTTTTTGCAGTTTTTTTTTGCCGTATGCATAGTGCGTAACGCTACGACAGAATCAGCATTCGCAACGGAAGCGTTATAATCATCATCAACATCATTTCATCCTATTCTACTGCAGAACACAGGCGTCTCCCATAGGTTGCCACAAAAGTGTGTAGCTCTCATTTCGGGGGGATTATATTTACCACAGTTTACCACGCTTGGCAGGCGGGTTCGTTTATTCAGATTTTCCAGGAAGATGCTGCTTGACATCTTCTAAACCCAAAATCCGATTCAAATAGGGAAGTATATATGTATATCATCGATCACGGTCGGCTTTTTTTACGCGGGTGAAACCGCGGGGGACAGCTTGTATTTAATACAATAACAGAGAGAAATTTGGCGAATTTTCCTCGGCTCGAACCCTTTATATAAAGCGTGGTTCGTACTCAGTGGGACATTTATAAGCTATTACTTTGTATAATATGATACGAATGATAAATCTATAGTGTAGTATCTATAGTGAAATGGCAGCAATGTGTCAAAAGCGAAGGTGTGTTGCATGCGGAAGTTTATTTTTATCCAGTCTTAAATCGTAGCATCTAATATCAGGTGCCTTGCACAGTGTTGCACAATGTGCAGCTCTCGGAAAAAATTAATAGTTGAGTTTTGATTTTATACCTTTAAATGTAATATTTATATTATTAAAGGTAAAATGTAATCTACGAGTACATTATTATTATTATTTACATTCTGCTAAGGAGACATATCTCAGGTCCTGAAAACGAAATTGGTTATGACATAAATACAGTGGGAACGCTTTACTTTTCCGGTATAAATTGTATTACATGTGCGTCTCCAGGATGCAAGCTATCGCTGTGCAGGATTTCGTCAAGATCGGTATAACGGTTTAGTCGTAAAAAGGTAAAAAACAGACAGCGGGACAGAGAGTTACTTTCACATTTATATTATTAGCATGGATGTTATTTGTTCAACAGTTTTTTGTGCGCATTGTTGCTAATAAAAATATGTCTATGTTAGGACAGCCAACGACGTACATAAAACAACGAAGAAAAATTACCTACATTGAAGTGACATCATGACATGTATACCAATTACAGAGTACATACTACATACTAAAAATGTTATAAAGATTACTATAGACAAATAAAGACCTTACTCTCTCTAAACGTACATATGTAGGTAAATATTGATCTTAAGCTATTTCTCTATTTAAGATTATGTTTCTGTAATTTAAATTGTATTTAAAGTGAGTGAAAAGAAAAAAGTTGCCGCTGGGTTTCTTGCTGGTTCTTCCGGTTCAGGTCAGAGGCATTTTTTGCAAACCAGCGTACTTATATTATTTTCTAATCTATTCTACAATAAGTGCTGATTTACCACGTGCTCAGCGGTGAAGGACAACACCTAGAGGAAACTTGCATGTCTTAGAAATAAAAATATTTCGCGGACATGTGAAGTCCGCCAACCCGCAGTGGAGCAGCGTGGCGGACTCTTCCCAGCTCCAAAACATTCTCAGAAATGAGAAGAGGCCTATACTCAGCTTTGGGAAATGTATGATATAGGCTGTTATTTCACTTTCCTTTTTTTAATCAAAGTCGAATATCGTAGTATTTTCTTGAACAGGAAGAACAGTGCAAAAAAGAGCACTACATATTTAACTATCTATAATTAGTGTAATTTAGGTGATGACAATACGCGTACAAGAATGCTAGTTCTTGTATATACGCGAATTGTGTCAGGATACTAGACATAGCTGTTATATCTAGTAGTCCTAATTTCAAAGAGCCCATTAAATACCTGTATAATTTACTTTTTAAGTTTTTGGCTCATGCAAAATGACTAAAAATAGGTTTATCATAATCCTTAATAATATAAATGTGCAAGTAACTATGCCAATTTCGTTTTAAGTTATTTTATAAGTGAAATTAATTTTGGTCCATAATTTGAAGCATGAAGCAATATGCTGGCGCGAGATCGCGCTTCTTGGGATCACGTCTGCAAAGTTCAGTATCGTCGTCGTGACGTGGGGACAAAGTGGCGCTTGGGAGACCAGTTTTATATAATACTCTCTCTATAAAAATAATTCTTCTAGAAATGTCACCATGTAAAGATTTTAATATAATCACTCTGGTCGCGGTGACACTAATGTTGCAGACGTGAACAGTCAATTGACAGTCGTCATTCACGTAAGTTTTTGGCGCGAAATAGAAAATTATCTTTGTTTTAGTTAAACATTTATTAATATTAGTGGTTTTTCGGTCTTTGTTAAAAATTATGACGATAATTGTAATGACAGTAGAAATTGAAATTTACTTTAAATGTAACTACATATATAAATGCACAACACGTAATTAAACACCTGTCCACTTTTGAGTGTTTAATATTACATTCTTATCTTTTAGATAAGATATTCTTCTTGCCGTAAGACATTAGTTAGCCGAATTGATTAAGACAAATAGGGCATATTATTTAGTGTTTACCGTCGTGTTAACCGCAAATGCTATTAATTAACAGTTAATTGATACACCATCACATTAACATCCAATTGGTATTTCTGTGTTTGATGGAACTCAAGTACAGGTAACTTAATTATCACTAAATTACATGTTCATTGCCTTGCATCCTTCAGTGTTACGTTTAAGATAAGAATGTGAAACAGAATATTAGATGACTGGAACAAATTACGTCAATCTTTTATTTAATTTTAGACAATTTATTAACTTGAAGATGAGCAAAACGTTTATGTGATGTTAAGTGCAACTTTTGCCCATAAATACTAATTAAAAGAAAATCATTGACACTTATACTGCTGTCCAAGGAAATGCATTGTAACTTACCCATGTGACTAATTTTCTATCTCATAACAATTACTTATAATGGTTTTACTGTCTTCTTGTATAGAACAGTTTTTTTTTATACAATTTACATAATTTACATAATACTCATTGAAAATCATTTTTAAACTACATCCATCCGAGACAAGACATAGTAGACAACCTAAAGATTATTAGAATATAAGATATTAGTAGAATTTTTGTCTCTTACCCACAATACAAATATATATAATATTATATATTTTATTATATTATATTAAATACATACTAACTAGAATACCCACAACATTGTTGCCTAGTTCTCCCATATTTAAATTCATGTTTAGAATGAATTTTATGTATTTTAAAACTCCAACAAATTTTTCACTGGATATACAAAGGATGTAAATCATATTACTTCATCTTAATATTCAATGATGATGTTTTCACTTACCTCTCGTGCAATCTGGTCGAGCGCTTGTTCCTCAGCTGTAGCCTTGGTCTGGGTACGCTGGCGCCGCGACGGATCCATATTGATTGTCTCTGCGCTGCCTATTACAGATAAAAAATCCAGTTAGTAGTCCAGTGCTGAGGTCACAGTAGCAAACTAAAAGTCTATGTAAAAGCTGTACAATTCGGGCAAAGTAAACCCCCTTTGCCATACCCCACACTATAAGTGATACACATCAAAATGTGTGATTGTAATACAATACAAAGCTAAAACATTAAAATAAAATGTTATTGACATCACAATATTTATTTAATTTGCAATGTCTAGCTGGTGGTCCACTCGAGGGAGCGACAACCAGCATAGTTTTATCTTAGTACACTTGCAGGTTATTGTTTTTTATTTTGTCAAATTGTACTCCACATGATATAAAGGCAAACAAATTGGGTTTTCAATTTTTCATTTATTTATTTTGAATAACAATATCTGAAATTCTTCTACCACTATGCCAGATATTAATTCAATGGGAATAGAATTTAGTGAGCAACAAAATAGGCACTGAAGTCTCACTGTAAGAGTTTCTTAAACTATTTTCACAAATGGATCTTTAAAAAACACATCTTTAGTAATCCAGTATAAAATATAAAAAGTAACAGGTTCTAAATATAAAGACAACTTCTGGTTGGTTGCTGATAAACATGTATGTATGGCTTCAGAAATGCATGCCCTAAGCAAATATTGACAGGATATCGATTAACTACAAAAAAAATGTGGACACTATAAACCACATGTTAAAGCTGCAGATATAAAAGTGTTATCAATGTGACCCTTAATTATAAATAAGTTATCATTTTATTAAGCTGTGAGAAGCATCTGCAACTCCTTTGACTTTGTATTTGTATTTATTTATGCAGAAAATCTATATAAATAATGAAGTTAAGGAAACTTGAGCAAATTCTATTCCACAAGGATGTAAATTGTTTAGGAAAGATATATTTTAACATTTTTCCTTGAAGAATAATGTTATAAATATTGTAGCAGTTACAGGATAATTAAAAAAAATGTCAAAATGTCCCAAAGCTAAGACAAGCAACTATACATTTTAATGATACATGGACAGGGATCAAAACTAGGTCCCCTCAGTATCTGAATTACAGTAGCTTATGAACTAACTACTAGGTGAAACCCCAGACAATTGGTATGTGTAAATGTCTGTGTTGAAACGCAAAATACACGCATAGATGTGGAGTTGCGGAAATCAGCCCGAAGCAATCTACAATCTACAAATGTCTGTGTGGATTTTTGTTTTTTAAAAATACCATGGGAAATCTGATTTTCCAGAATAAAAATTATCCTTTGTTCATGTCCAAGACGCAAACTATCTCTATGCCAAATTTAGTAAAGATCGGTTCAACTATTGAGCCATTGAAAGATAAAAAACAGAGGGACAGATACTTTCGCATTTATAATATTAGTATGAATGTATGTGCATATGATTAACCTCAAATTGATCAATTTGCACAAAATCTCCACAAGAGCTATATCACTTGGGAGTAGCAAGAGAAGACTTACTACTAATTAGAGAGAGACACATTCCTACCACCTACAAACTGTTTGAATGTATATAGAATAACTGTAGCTATCACTTGATAATTTTAAAAACTGAACTAGCTGTGCCTTGCAGTTCACCTGGGTGAAATAAGCCAACCAAATGCAATCTGCATGGAACTCTGTGATGGAACTACATCAAACTTCCACCCCATTGCAAATAGTTTATTGCTTAGGTAATGCCCCAATAAATCCACTGTTTTAAATATATATATTTTGTTTAAATTTGATGACGTGATTATGATGGAAACACAATCTATATATTATTTTATCAGGATATAGTAAATTGTAGGTAAAGTTGAAGTCCTTCACTGTGGGCCACATGGAAAAGATCAGAATCACTCAGCGGTCTATGGAAAGGGCTATGCTCAGTTTCACTTTTTGATAAAATCCGAACACCTAAGGATTAGCAAGCTGAAGGGGCAATGGGCCGGCCATATAGCTTGTTAAACCAATAACCGTTGGTGAAGAAAGGTTCTCGAGGGAACCTCATATTGGCAAAAGTGGTGTAAGATGCCCCCCCAGTGGTGTGGTGCCACTCAAAAACTCTTGTGTGTGACACAGCATTTGCTATACGATAAGGGATACAAGTCTTGAAGATAAAATATAAATTTACTCTATACACAAAATAAACTTTGTACCATATTATGCTGACAATGCAACAAAATATGTAATTACATCTAATCTAACAAGCTAATGTGTTTATTATCACTGCCTCAGTTGTAACAGAGTTGTTTTGTATGTAATGTCAAACATATATGAATAATATTAGAATATTTTTTAGTTTAGAATATTTTCATATGTTGTAGGGTTGTATTGTAATGATGTATCTTAAAAGTAATAGTTTCAAAAACAAATGGACACAGAGGGAAGTGATGAGTTATTATATAGTACGAAAATATAATTTTCAAAGTGAACATTATGCCTTACTTTGGATGAAACTATAGAACAACATTAAAAAATGACAAATAACATTAACATGAAGCGCCAACCAAGTTTCAGCTTACATACCCAATTTATTTACTGTATCAAAATATAGTGCATGTTAAATCAACAATGTAGATGTTATGAACAAAACATACAATGTTCAATTCATTAACAAAAAATATTAACCAAAGATTAATAAAATTAACAAACTATAACCTAAATATTTTATTTCACTATTTTCCGCGTGTTTCTGCAAAACCGTATTCAAAATATAACATTAGTAGGAAAACGGGTGGGCACAAAGCCAACATATTTTTAATGGCAGTCACTAAATGACATCATACTCACGGAGACACTTTAAAGATGTAAACACATCACTGTGACATTCACCACTGCAATGTAACAACCACCGGTTTCGCCAATAAATCACTTTTTATCTATCTAACTTGATCACAAAACGAAAAACATCGAGAATTGGCATATATTAAATAATACGGAGCGATAAATCACGGCCTACACGAATCACACATAAAATTTAAATCATAAATTCACTATCATTACATCTTAGAGCAAGTAGAGTCTATTGACACAGTTATAAATTTTCTTTAATTTATATCTTTACAATGTTTTCAACAACAACCAACAATTAAAGGATTTTATTCTAAAAAATTACAGTAAATGACATGCATGCCATTTTTTCCTTGCCATTTAAAACCGTTGCGTTCAAGCGTAGAAATCAAATTGTCAATTATTATTACTAAGGTTGCGTTCAGCAAACGGGTACAGGTTACATGTATTTTACAAAATTTATTTTGCTTTTATTTTATTAGTGATTAAATAAAATTAGGATTTCCGAATAGTATTATTTTTACAGTAATTTTAAATTATACCATAGCTAATAAAAAGGATGTTTAGACCCCCGTGAAATAATTTCGTTGAGCCTAATAATGTTTACAATCATTACCTAGTCATTTATCCATACTAACTTTATTAATTGACGATAAATATTACCAATTAATATAATTTTCGCATTTAAATTTGAGAACATTTAAAACATGGGATAGATTGCGAAATAAAAGATAATATGAAGATTTTAGTTTTTATTCACATTCATACAGCAATTTGAAAAATTATGTTACACTAACAAAATGTGCTCAGTATACAATAATATGAGGTAATCTAAAATTACTTGTTATTACAATAAGTATAAATTGTATCCTCTTATTCACTCTTGGTTTTAGGAGTGTCCTCTTTGTAGTAAAGAAAGACAAATGAAAATAGAAATACGCCAATCATCATGGAGAATGCACTAACATAATAAGGATAAGCACTGGGAATGAAGCGCTCATACTGTGTGTGTTGCAATGGCCGCACAGACACCTGTAAAAAATAATATTTGTTGTCATTCTGATACCCTTAGTTGCAGGAATATTTTTGTTTTTCACTAAAAACTGACAAATGAACGAAACATTTGAACTACAGAAATATAATTGAATCTTTTTCTCACATGCACATATTTCACAGTCTTAAAATGACATGCAGCAGATGTATGATTAAAAGGCAGTCACTAGTGCCTATGATAAGAAAAAAGTATGATTTAATTGGTACCTGTATATTATACTGAATACACAGGTACAGGTTTGTGACTCAATAGAACAAATTAGTATATAGCAGTCTCAATGAAAAACTAATATTTCTGGTGTTCACTAACCTGTGTAGTATCATAAAGCCTAGTATAGCCAATCCTATCATAGTCAACTTTAAACTGGTACACTCCCCATACATCAGGCACCTTGAACACAGCTTCATAGACACCATTAGGTTTCTTGTTAAGGGTTGTACGTATGAATGGGTCTATACGCACAAACTCCAGCTGGACATCATTAGCCTCAAATGGCTGCCATTTTCCATTTTTGAGCTCCTCAATTTCTATTCTATAGACCTGTAAGATAAATTACAAAATGCATTTTTAATTTAGTAATCATCTAGCATTCAGTAATCCATTACACTTATTACATTTCTGATCCATATTGATCAAAATGATTTATGTTACATTTATTCTTTATTTTAAAAAAGGGTATAGATAGAATTTAAAAATCACTGCAAGTTTAACCTAGTATTGTCTATTCAAAACAACTTAAAATCTAAGTCTAAAATAATATTGCTACCATATATTCTCCAAAGGCTCCAAAGTTCTAGTCATTTTATGAAAGTTCATAAATGTTTACTTACAACTGTGTCAGTGATTGTGTATGTGTTAGAGGACTTGCTTTCACCCTGCTTGTGGTGGTGCACACCTCTTACTCGAAGGCGGCCACGCTCACCAAAAGCCCATTCACTGAGATGCACTGCAAGAGCTTTGTTGCCAGAAAGATCTGACTTTACTTTGTCACCCTGCAAATAAATGTACAAGGATTAAATTAAGACTATTAAGAATGTGATGAAGTCTCAGACTATACTTAACATAGAAGAATTACTATTGTTTTAAATATTTTTATTTAATAAAGAATTATTATGTTATTTTACTAGAGAGTTAAGTATTTAAACATTTATTTATCTTCATTAGACATCCATATATAAAGTTAGTGAACAGTACATCTAAGTATATTCTTTTACAAACTTACATGCACTTTAGACACAGGAGAGTTAAAGGCTTCATCGGAGAAGAAGAACAGAGATCCACTGAATACAATGCGAGCATTATTCCTAGCTTGCAGTGCAGCAATCAGAACTGTTTTCCGACCAACAGCATGAGGGTACTCTTTCACCTATTTAAAAATAATAAACATGATGTAAATATTTGTTGGTTATAAACAATAAATAAATATAAGTCTTATTGTATGCCAATATCCATATTAAAATATGTTTAAAATATTTTTAGGTCAACATTCATCATCATTATTCATCATCACAAGCTTTAGCTGAACATAGGCCTTTCCCATGAACCCTGAACCACCTGCATCTATCCCACAAAACCATACATGTACTCCATCTATTACAGGTTTGTCCTTTACATTACTTGTTTTGCTTTACAGTTTTTTTAATGTTTTGTGAAATTAACAAAAACCTGAATACAATAACTTTAATAGATGGTTATATTTTATTTCATAATAAAAATTCCAAATTGAAGTTCCAAATGGAGTAATTTTTGTATTAAAAGAAATGAGATCAGTTATGAAAATTGTTATGAAAGAAAATTTCCACATTGTATGCAATTGGGACATTGCAATAAGATACTGTAGACTGGGAAAGTATCATATTCTGAGAACACTGAATTTTCAGAAATTCATAAGTGTCAAAAACTGGCCAAAAAACCCAATAGCAAATAAACATTTCGAGTTTTATTACATGCAAAATACACACATAGATTGTGGAGCAGCCAGTTGCAATCTACAATAAAGACCATCTTTAATATTAATAAAAAGGCATTGCACCTTAGTCATCAGGAGTATAGATAAAAGGCTAGGTCCCAGAACTCCATGCACATATTTTGTACATGCTTTGGGTTGTCAAAGTATTTGCATCATGATTTTTCATTAAAGTTAAATGAAGTGTGTAGATGCTTGTCAACAAAACATACATAATATAGGTGTAATTTTAATTCATTATAATAATTACTTTAGCATTCAATTTTTTAAGGAACTAAGTAATGAGAAAAGCACACATGTTAGTCTATCCATAACAACTGCAGCATCAACACAAGACATTGGGCCCATATTTCATATGGTATATAATAGCACTAGCTTCAATACCCTTCATGCTGCAATACATCAACTTACATACAGTCACTCTTTTTTTCCCCTAAAGGGTAGGCAGAGACTACACCCATAGATCACTTTTCACCCCTCATAGAAAATGAGATGGGACAGGTGGTGAACCACATCACAGCCATTTTGTTATGACTCAAGAAATTGTTACTTCCCATTGCATTTCCACTAGCATTGCTTATTGTGGAATACTTCACAAATAAAGGCTGTCCGTAAAATACCTTAGCCACCTCTTATTAGGCCAGTTACTCTGCCTTGAAGCAGTAGTATGCAAACATGAGTGTTTCGGTCTGAAGTGCATTGAAAGCAAGCATAATCAATGTACATATGATACTAAAGAACTGTTGACTTAGGGTGATGGCCACAGTGTAGTGCCACTCAGAAATGTTCTGGGTGACACAGCATTTGTTATGGGTAGAAGTTTCATTTACAATCAGGTGTAACTTCTGCTCCTCTTGACACTTTATCCAATAAAAAAATAAACCTCTTACAACACTTCAGTAGGAAAGAGGTAGGTGTTACTTAATGGCAGATTAATTAGAATAGCAATGGTAGGTATCTAAGTTGATATTGCATAGCAATCATACAATCAATATCCTAATCTCATCTGTTATTATAAGTCCATACCTGACTCTTAGGATTGTAGCTGTAAGCTGTGCTATCAGCTGTCAAGATGGGAAGGACTAAACTGTTATCTTTGTCCAAAATAAGTCCTGTTCCTTCAAATAACAGTGGTTGAGTGTTATGCACCCCAACAATAGCAGGTGCATTGATTAGGTTCTTTGGAGAGACAACAATCCTAGTGTGATCACCATCATCCAACATATCATAGTTAAAGTGGTCTATAACTGCAGCAGATTCTTCATCCATCTGAAACAATTAATGATATATTAGAGTTATATTTCACTCAGATATAAAACTAAAATTTTATAGATAGTAATTAAAAAATTTGCTCATTAATGCAATTTCTTCATTCTAATTGAAAGAAAGTTTGTGACCAGTTCAGCAAAATTTAGATTTATGAACTCATATCAAATATTGTATAAATATAATGAGTATTGTATAAAGATTGCATTGATGGTCACTTGTAATAATTACAAGTGACCATCAATGCAATTACTATATAATGTATATGTAGTAAGTTTACAGATTTAAAACAATTACATTTTTATTTTATCATTTTATTAATGCAGGAATCCATCTATGTAGGTACCACCCCAGGGCCCGTTATTCTGCCATGAAGCAGTAGTGTGCAAGCATTACTGTGTTTCGGTTTGAAGGGCACTGTGAGCTAGCGTAATCACTGGTAATCACAGCATTTGTTGTGGGCGGACGTTGCACTTACCATCAGGTGAACGTTTTGCTCGTTTCGTCACTTTATACAACAAAATAAAATAGTAAAGGATTTCGGTAAAGCTACGCCTGATTCTATTAACGAACATATAATAGGTAATAACTGCCCAAGTTTCATTAAAAATAGGTTAATCATAAATTAAACCAAAATAACAAAGTACCTCAAATCCACATTCAGTAGCTACCTCCCTGTACACATCACCAGCAGCCGCATTCCCAGCCACTAGAACGTTACCTCCATCATCAATGAACTTGGTAATTGCCTCTGTGTCTATCTGTCCACCGAATTCCACCACAGATGGTGAAAAGATTATAAGATTTTTGTACAAATATTCGCCATACTTTGAGAGAAGTAGATTAGCGTCATCGGCTAACTTAAAAGTAAGACTGTACCCACGATCTGAAAAACACAACTAATATTTAAGTTTCTTTCAAAAGTTTAACATATACTTAAAAGAATAATCATATTCATTCAGCTTATATGTCGAACAGAATACCGGCGAATAGCCGAACAGTGATAAATATTACCTTGCAAAGATTTAAAAAATTGTGAGTGTGTTTCCCTTATATTAAGGTTATCTACTAAAACTAAAGTTTCTTGATCAGCTAATGCTACCGAAATACAAGCTGTTATTCCTAAAATTAGAGAAAACTTCATTTTGATTTTACGTATAATCTAAATTGTATGTAAGACGTGTCTTCTTTTCTTCTTAAATGTTGCTATCAAAAAGAATATGAAATATTGGAAAATGTAATTTGTAATCTCTAAGTTGTAGTTGCCATTATAAATTAATGTATAATTTTTTAGGCCGTGTACACCATATTAAAAGTATTGATTAGTTTGTAGAGCTTCCAGGTGTGATTTCTTAAATATTTTTCCCGAGAGTTTTGTCCAATTTGAGTTTAAGAAATATCCAATGTTCTTTGTTAAAAATTAAAAAGAAATACACAATTATGTTTTAAAATTATATAACGGCAAACATTCAACTCCTCCATACTCCATACTCCTCGTATCTTGATTAGTTAAGGATTTCCTATGGCCGACTTCCGGCTCAATCATCTCTTAATATTATTTCATTGTCACCAAAGCTATTCAAATATGCCTAATTTTACCATAATCGGACATCGGAAAATACCGTAAACTGCCACCAACTTTACCTTTCACGCACAACTGCCGAAAACAACCGAAAAATCCTATCCAGAAAAAGCTAACATATTTCTTCATAACGTCTATAATAAATTAAAAAAAAAAAATACTCATAGGCAAAGATAGGATATGTAATCAAAACCATGGGTCCTAGAGGATGCCAGAACGTACTTAGGAGAGTAATGATTTTCGTTTAGATGTATGGGAAACAGGTATTTCGTGAGCACGTAGAACCCAAGTATTATACATATTGCTGACGAGTATGTTGATTTCGGGAGTTACGTTTTTTTTGTGACAAATAATTCCAAACTAAAAATTTACACCAATTTGATCAATATTAAACGAGTTCTAATTATGAAGACTATATTGTTTTAATAAATTACTGTAACAACTGTCCTGTTTCGTGTGACAAGCCTGAGCTCTATCGGGTGCTTCTAAGCTAACTGAATAAAATTCTATCCCAACTTTGCCTCGGCATATGTACGGAAAAGTAACTCGAAGATTTAGATAAATAAATAACAATCAAATGATTTGAAGTTTTAGGTACATTTTAACTTGTGAATTAAATTAAAATGTGATATTTCAGTCTATTTTGCGATACAGACAAAGTTATAGTAAGTCCTATCATTACCTGCTCACAAAAGCGGTAAAAACATAAAATTTTATAAAGATACATTGCATGACTAAACACTATATGGAAGATGCGGATTTAAACATTATTTCGCAAGGATTAGAATTTGCGATATAGGTCAAAATCTTTAATATTCAGTCAATGTTGCGGCTGTTTACGTTTATAATCTTTTAAGTCAAAATTGACTTAAAAGATTTGAACCAGAACGACATTCTAAACCAGCAGTTTAAATTATACATTTTTATTTGGACCTGTGAATATAAAAGTGCTATCCCAAGTTCAAGCTCCAGGTAAGCTCTTTCACAAGTGTCGCTCGTCGTGTCGGTATTACTCGGAATGAAAAAAAAAATTATATTGTCCTATTCTTCTAGTAAATAATTAGAAGTTTTTAATCAGGCCTTTAGAAACATATAAAAGTGTAGTTAATATTTATTCAAACACAGAAGGACATCTTCATTCATCATTCATCTTCACCTTCACGAATCCAAGCTATATCCGATAACATCGGAGAAAGTTCTTCTTCTCCTTTGTTTAATGGCTGCATTCAAAAGAATGCTGCCGATATTAATTTAGATGACAACAGATCCGAGGAAGTTGCAGACGTTGCAGATGTAGTGGAATACAACACATTTTATGTCACAGGACAGTCACAATACGGAGGTATTTAATTTATTTTTTAACCTTTTCTTTTCCGACATATCTTACGTTTTGTTAATTGAGCAATGTGATTTTATAAATAACCAATGATAATCTACTTACTATCGATTTAAAATTAACTAGCCTAGTTACAATAATAAAATCTGTTAAAATCTGTCTTCACTCTCCACCGAAAACCAAAAAAACTGTTTCTTCACAATTACATAATCTTGGAGCCAATACTGTTCTTTAAGCGCCCGTTAGTACTATCAAAGAAATGATCATTGATTTTATTAAAAAAAATCTTTAGGCCATCATACATATGTACATCGGCTTTCATTTCTCAAAGGTAATGGTTATTTTAATATTTCTAAATATGAGGTCACTACGTTCACTATAATTATTACTTAAAAAGATAACAAGAAATTAATTTCAATCTGTGAACTATGCACTTCCTTACTGTACTTTAACCAAAAAAATTTAGTCTGTGTAAAATATTTTGATTGACACTTTGTAACTCGTAAAATGTTTTATTTTTGTATTGAAGTTAGTTATGCTTTCAGAGTTAGTTATAACTTTTGAATCGTTTTTTCAATCTTTTGGTAGTCTTTCAATTTTTTTGTATTAAAATGATATCGCGGTCTAAACACCGCTCGTCTGTTGAAGTTTGTTCGGATTGCGGGGCATCAGGTCAGGCAATATTCTAGTTTCCTTTAGCGGTGTAAATGAATCTTGTGTTAATTGTTTTAACAGTTTGTGTAACCTTGCGGTTCCAGACCCGACGTGGGCGTCAATTAATCGTGGCTTGTTACTGTGCGCGGAGTGCTGTAGTGTCCACCGAAGTATGGGGAGACACATCTCTCACGTTAAATCGTTACGACAAGGTGCTTGGCCACCTTCACTCTTAACGGTATGGAGATATAGACTATTATTCTTTCGTTTACCACTTGTAAAATTGTAAACATCGTTGCCAGTGACATTTAAATATGGTTCCTTGTTTTGTAGATGGTGCAGTCACTCACAGCTCAAAATGTAAATAGTATATGGGAACATTCATTACTGGACACTTCGGCGCCAAAACATTTGCGAAAGAAACCACAACCTAAAGATCCACTTCAGTAAGACAATTATATTTAATTTATTTATAGAACTCCAAAAGTTTTTTTGACTGTGTATTATTAGGAAATAAAAGTTTTCATGAAAACTACTACTCTTATTGTTCTTCTTCTCAATTATTAAAAATTAATAACTGCTGATTTTTTTTTGTATGTGTACTTCATTCTTGCTGGCATTAATTAAGTAGACCTCTAAGTTCTAATTTTAATTTGTATCATTTGGTAAAACTGCATCACAATTAAAAATAAGAATAGGACTTCTATTATTTTCATGTACATTTATTCTGACACACTGATGATGCTGTTAAGTGGAACAAGTTGCTTTAAAGATTGGCTTTTATGCTATTAGGCCCCAGGTTTGATTCCAGCATGGAAGAAATATTTATATGGGCTTCAGATAGTTGTGTCATATGTGATTAACTTTTGCATGTGTCTTTAAAAATACACCCATGATGTAATGAAATGCTATTGTGGGACTATGTTTAAAGAAAGAGGTATTACCAAAACATGTTGATAAAATTAATGAATTTATTAGACAAACTGATTCTTCCTTTAAAATCATTTTGGTCATGATTGAGTCTTTATATTAAACAGTATATTTTGTTTATAACAACATACTTTAATATTACAATTCAAGATAGATCATAGCCTCAAGGAATGTTTACTTAAACTATAATAAGATCATGTAAAGATAGTGTAAACTTTAGATAAATATTGCATATTGCAATGATTCAGAAGATCTAATCTAATGTTTGTAAATTGTTGTGTTGTGATATTGCATTCCTTTTATATATATCTCTCATAAATATATACTTTAAACTGTCTTTTTTGTCACTTACATCTAGACAATAGAGTGTAAATTTATATTGGCATCAGTCAGTTGGCTGTTTGTTTACATTAAAAAAAACTTGAAACGTAAATGGAGTAAAAGAGGTCTTCTTGTTTTATTTTAGGCATACAATTATTAATTTATTTATATAGTATTGTTTTAGTAGCATAATAAAAATTCTTATTGCATTTCAGCCCAATAAAGTCGGAATTCATCCTTGCAAAACACCTACGCCTGGCTTACGTATTGCGAGCGCGTCGCGATGAACCACCTAGTGAATTGGGTAGACAACTGCACAGTGCTGTTAGGAGCTCATCACTGGACACAGCTATGAGGCTGCTTGCGCAAGGGGCTGATCCTAATTACTATAATCAGGTGAGTTGAGATGTCTAATATGAAATGAAATAAAATTTATTCTATTGTACTACTAATATATTCTATTTATTCTTTGACATTAAAAATCCAGATTTCGAATGTAAATTTCTTAGTGAGGTTCCATCTTATGAAGGAGGAATTTATTGTTTTAGATTTTCCAATGTTCTTTAAAATAGGAATTAAATCTATAGAAATAAATAAAATTAAAGTGTCTTTTTTGTAATAACAAAATAACTGCTTTTTACTCAAAGGTTATGAAAATCGTGAGCCGTGGTAGCTCAGGGGCTAGGCACTCGCTTTAAATTTCATAGTATGCGAGTGACCTGGGTTCTATCCCCGGTGCCGGCACCTCTAAAAATTGTTATTTTAAGTGCTGATTTGCCACGTGCTCGGCGGTGAATAAAAACATCGTGAGGAAACCTGCATGTCGCAGAAATAAAAAATATTTCAGAGACATGTGAAGTCCGTCAACCCGCATTGGAGCAGCGTGGCGGATTCTTCCTAGCTCCAAAACCCTCTCAGAAATGAGGGGAGGCCTGTGCTCAGCAGTGGGACATTTATAGGCTGAAACTTTACTTTATGAAAGTATATACGGTACTTACAGGAAAAAAACATATTTAAAAATTTTGGTCTGTCTTTCTGTCTATTTGTTCTGGCTAATCTCTGAAATGAATTTTGACAGGACTTTTACTGACAGATAACTTAGACTACTTTAATGTTAGAAAAATAATTAGGAAAGTATATTTGCATATCATCATCCAGGGTCGGCTTTTTACGCGGGTAAAACCGCAGGACACTGCTAGTATTCAATAAAAAATATTTTGTTTTCTTGTTGTAAACAATTAATACTATAAATTGTGTTTATATATTGTCTCTAAAAAAGTCGAATGCGTGGCCTTGTGGTTATGGTACCAGACTATCACTCTATGGGCCCTGGGTTTGAATTCCAGCCAGAGCCAACATTTGTGGAAAATCACAAATAGTCGGCTTTTGAGTCTAATTGTGTTGTGATTGTCCCTATGTCTCTGTGACACTGCATCCTGGCCTGCCTCCTTTTTTATCCTTGAGCGTTACATCGGGCACTAACCCCTAAATTTGGGTAAACATTTTTTTTATTGCATATAGTGAGAAAACGAACTAAACTTTCACCTGATGGTAATTGCAACATCTGCCTATATAAAATACTGTGTCATCCAGAACATTTCTGTGCGATACCACATTGCGGACATTGCATTGAGTTCATCAGTTCTTAAGTCTCATATGCCCAGTGATTACACTAGCTTTCAGTGCTCTTCAAACCGAAACACAGTAATGTTTGCACACAACTGCTTCACGGCAGAATAACAGTGTAGCCAAATTCTTGACTGGTTTAAAACAAATAATTAGATTAATCACATTTGCTACCATTCTTAATATATATTTGGATAGGTTATATATCTTTCGTAAAAACTTCTGAATTTATCTTTATTTATGTAAATTTCATCACAACTTTTGTTACATATAGTGTTATTTAATAGTAAACTGAAATCATATCTAAAATTATATTCACATCTCAGAATCATCAGGCAGTCGTAAACAACAAATTTGTTGAAATATTTATAATATTGTGTTGTTTCTTCGGTTACATTGTCGCTACTTAATAAAATTTTCCTTATGAAATTACTAAATGATATTCCTGGCATGCAATAATTAGTAACTTGTTGTTCATTTAAAGAACAAACAGTACATTACTAAAAGTCTCTATGTTTTTCCATATTTCTGAGATATTATAGTGCTAGGTAGACTAAAATGCAGTGTCAGAAACACGGAGACAATCACAACTCAACCAGACCCCAAAAAGAACAATTTGTGTTTATGCACAAACATTGGCTTCGGCTGGGATTCGAACCCATGACCTGAGGCATAGAAGTCTGGTACTCTAGACTATGTGGATGTCAATTGTACTAATATGCACTTTTTAAAGATACTAACACTTCTTCGATTTTCAAACTTACTTTTGCGGCTCATAAAATAAATTATTCATAGATTTTGGCAAAGAAAACGTAGCTGAAATTTCATGATTTTAAAATTTTTCTTCCTTAATAGACTAAATACTAATTAAATCCCAATTTTGAGGATTCTAGAATATTGATGATCAGTGGCAAAATAGAGAAAATTTTAGTTGTGATATTTCGTAAAGTAAATTAGGTATGTACAAACTTGTAATTTGGGAGTATTGGTAGTTTTGTTAAGTACTCTAGGTAACTGAAAAATTGAAGTGGATGTGATCGATTTACTATATATTTTTTTATTAATTCGAGAGCTAAACGTTTTAACGGCAACGCATAGGGCTGCCACGCGAAAGAAAAGGCAGTGAAAAAGTCTGTACATCACCATCATGATAAATGATGAGAAATTAATTTCAATTATTATCTCTTAAGTGGAATGTAAATGAGCTCGATTTGCAAAGCGATGCATTATTCTTTAAGGAGTTTAAACTTCCACTACCTTTATAAGTGGATATTGTTTTTGTTAAAATGATAACTCCTCAGACCAGTTTGTTTTGATAATTGTATTTTTAATTCAGGAAAAGGGCAGCACATGTCTACACGTAGCGTGTCGCGCTGGACAGCCCTCGCAAGCTGAGCTCCTTGTGGCGTGGGGTGCAGACCCCAACACGAGGGACAGTACGGGAAACACGCCAGCCGACTGCGCCAGGTATGTATAATGCCAGTGGATTTTGTTGTTTAGATATGTTTAAAGTAGACATATTGTTCTAAGAAGATTGGTGAAAGGCATGTCTTTTACAATTCTACTGAATGGTTATATGACATAAATGTTGCTATAATGATACTTCGATAGCTGTCAATTTGTTTTTATTCAGACCTTAGATTTAGATTTGGTAACAGTTTTACATGTTTCCGGGACTGCACCGGTTATTACTTTCATTAATGAAGTATCTCTAGAATAATTTTCATCATCATCATTGGTCTGTGAACATTTTGTTGCCATCCCATTTGCGGCGATCGTCGGTCCATTTATGCGATGGCCTTACTCAAACGACAGTCACTTCTTCTCAGGAGGGTAAAAGATTATCTCAATCAATGTCATCAGATACTGATACTTACCGTTTTTTATTTTAAGGGAAAGGAATAACAATAAAAAAAAACTCACTAAGTTTTGTCACCATAGGGAAATCCGCCCTGTATGACATGTTGAATAGTCGCACTGACAGTTGCTAGGGTTTCGGTGTTACGCTTGTGCTGTATAGTTCGTAAGGTATGTGCGAATTCACCAAATATCAATACAATTGCAGACAAGGCGGTCACACTGAACTAGCGGAGCGTATTATTGAGCTCGTGTACGAAGCGACGGATCGCATGATTGTGTTCCTGACGGGCGAGCGCCCCGCGCACGCCGCCGGCCGCCACTACATCGTGCCGCGCGCACACGACACGCACGAGATGACCGACGTCGCCAAAGCGGCTCGCGGCAAGCTGCAGTTGGTAAGTGTCGGACATATGTCACAGCGCCCGCCCTACATCGTGCCGCGCGCACACGACACGCACGAGATGACCGACGTCGCCGAGGCGGCTCGCGGCAAGCTGCAGTTGGTGAGTGTCGGACATATGTCACAGCGCCCGCCCTACATAGTGCCGCGCGCACACGACACGCACGAGATGACCGAGATCGCCGAGGCGGCTCGCAGCAAACTGCAGTTGGTGAGTGTCGGACATATGTCACAGCGGCCACCACTAAATCGTGCCGCGCGCACACGACACGCACGAGATGACCGACGTCGCCAAAGCGGCTCGCGGCAAGCTGCAGTTGGTGAGTGTCGGACATATGTCACAGCGCCCGCCCTACATCGTGCCGCGCGCACACGACACGCACGAGATGACCGACGTCGCCGAGGCGGCTCGCGGCAAGCTGCAGTTGGTGAGTGTCGGACATATGTCACAGCGCCCGCCCTACATCGTGCCGCGCGCACACGACACGCACGAGATGACCGACGTCGCCGAGGCAGCTCGCGGCAAGCTGCAGTTGGTGAGTGTCGGACATATGTCACAGCGGCCACCACTACATCGTGCCGCGCGCACACGACACGCACGAGATGACCGAGATCGCCGAGGCGGCTCGCGGCTAGCTGTAGTTGGTGATATACACGACAACTGATATGACAACATACTTTAACTGAGAATTCTCAAGTTTTAAAGAAAAAAATGTTTATGTTTTGTATTACAGCTACCGAATCATCTGTTTGAGGAGCTCGTTATGGACATCTACGATGAAATCGATCGCAGGGAAACTGAAGCGAGTAAGTATAAATTAATAGTAACGACTATTTTGAATATATTGTAGTTGTTCGCCGTGTGGTGGCGGCTCGTTAAAAGAATACTACCACTCCATCTCATCCAATGGATCTCGTAAAAGGCGAGTAAGGAATTATACCGCACTGTGTACCCAACAGCGCATGGTGGCGATGGGCTCACCACCTATCACACCAAGTGCATTATATTGTTTTGGTGAAACGTGGATTGTGGCAGTCATCTGTTTTTGCAGTGAGTGCCCAGTCCCTTATGGGATACACATGTTACATGTTACCGATACAAAGCTTTATTTTTGCTTTTAGAGAGACCAATCATTATTGAGAGACTGTGCACCCTGTTGAAGACTGTGAACATATGCCTATCATAAGCTGTGAGAATGTACTGCTAGCGCCACACTTATCAGACGGATTGGCTATCGCATTTCGCAAAATTACATCCATACGAATATTATAAATGCGAAAATAACTCTGTCCTTCTGTCTGTTTATCTTTTCACAGCTTTTATATTAAACCGAACTTGACGAAATTCGGTATAAATAGTTTGCATCCTGGAGACTGACATAGGGTATTTTTTTATCCCGTAAAATCAAATAGTCCAACGGGATATTCACAAAACCTATACCCACGTGGACGAAGTCGCGGGCATCATCATATATATATATATATTTAATTTGTATCTCGGATTTCTGCTGACGATATATGTGCTACTAAACATAAAACTATATTTCTGCAAAAATAAATAAATATAAAAAAGACAATGATGTTGTTCCCCTGCCAGTTTGGCAGACCCAGGCGTCGGGGCTGGAGCGCTGCGGCGTGGCGTTCCTGCCGGTGAACCCCGCGCTGTCGGCGCCGCGCAACCAGGGCCGGCAGAAGCTGGCGCGCCTCTCCGCGCCCGAGCTGGCCGCGCTGCTCCGCGACGTGCTGCTGGACGCGACGCGCCGCCAGCGGCTCGCTTCGCTGCAGCCCAGAGGTACCGCGCCGCTCCGTCCCGGCCGGAGATCGCCGCGCAACCGGCCCTACTGCTTCTAGTCTTATCATTTCTTCCATGGTGATATGTTACAGTTTTAGCCAGTAATCGTCAGCTACGCAATATATCCAACCTGTAAGGGATAGAACTGAAAGTAGTTGATCCAGGAATGGCAACTGAATAGTATTTTTTTTCATATTCAACGTCATTTGTCCTCATTAAAAATACTGAACTTGTATACACCAAAAAGTCTAATAGATTTAGACAAAATTGGAACTACGTCACCGCTATTTTCGTACGAGTCAAAAATTCTTACTACCCATTGTATGCAACGAGCAGTATACTGACCGCATTGCATATTATGATGTTATTCTGCACGAATAAAGGCTGTCCGTACAATACCTTAGCCGCCACTTACGACACCTCTGTACACAGAACAGAAAAAAAAAGAAGAAATGGCATGTGGGCGTGGCGCATCTTTCACAAGTATGCGGTGTGACGCTCACTTTCGACTGCGCATTTTTGCCGTGTTCACTGTTCGTGAACCTCAGTTCGTAACTTTACTTCACGAAATTTGTCAAATTAGTAGTAGTCGAGCCACAAATTTGTCCCATGGTGTAGTTTCGAATCATCGCTAAGTGTAAATATATATTAAAATGAAAAAAATTCATACATACATACATACATACATACAGTCACGCCTCTTTCCCATAGGGGTAGGCAGAGACCACATCTCTCCACTTGCTACGATCCTGACACATATCTTTAACTTCTTCTACTTTCATTAGCTTTTTCAACACGCTCGTCGGTTGCGGGTACTTTTAACGTGACCTTTCCTCAAAAGTTCACCGATCTGATTGTGATACGTACGCCTAGGTCGACTCTTACCGGCTTTTCCATGCACACTTGCCTCATATATCTGTTTCGTCAATCTCCTTTCATTCATCCTCTCTACGTGTCCAAACCATCTAAGCATGCCTTTCTCTATCTTTTTCACTACATCTTCAACCACACCGCAACGTTCCCTTATCACGCTGTTTCTCACTTTGTCAATCAGAGTTACTTCAGCTATATTTCTCAAACTTCTCATTTCCACAGCGTTAATTCTACTTTCACGCTTCTTCTGCCAGACCCAGCATTCACTACCATACATAAGTGTGGGGACCAGAACTCCCCTATGTACAGCCAGTCGTGCCTTAGATACGTTCTGGCTACACATAAAGTTATGCAGAGCCCCATTCACTTGATTTCCTGCTAATACTCTTCTCTCAATATCACAGTCATACTTTCCGTCTCTCATAAATTTAGAACCCAGGTACACAAACTCTTTCACTTGTTCCAATCTTTCTCCTTCAATCAGAACTTTGCAATCCGACATACTTTCTTCTCTTTCAAAAACCATTACTTTCGTCTTATCTACATTAATTTTCATTCCTTTGCTTTGTAGAGCACCATGCATAATATTAACCATCGCCTGCAACTCCTCCTCCGATGATGCTAATATAAATGAAATAAAAGGCAATTATAAGAGGAAATTTATTTTAAAGATAAACACGTTATACACTCGGCGTCAAAAAAATCGCACATCCGAAAAAAATAATTTAAATACTATTTTAACACAACAGGCCAATGGCAATGTTGTGGTTTGAGGGTATCATTCGAAGGGTAATTTCATTAGCGTTCAGGAATTTTAATAGAATTTTACTTTTATAAGGAGACGAAAGAGAAATTAAAGAAAAAGACAGGGTATGTACAAATTTGCAAATTAAAAAAAACTTAACAAATACAAAAAAGTTCTTAAAACCTAGTGTTACCCCCCCCCCCCTTTCATGGACCTTACAAGGATCGCAACAGCCTCTTGGGGTATTTGTTCCCACTCTTCAAGTACCGCATCTTGGAGCTCTTGAAGAGTGGCTGGAGCTGGATCTCGAGCTCGCACGCGCCGTTTTAGGTCATCCCAGAGATGTTCTATTGGGTTAAGGTCTGGACTTCGTGCTGGCCAATGCATAACAGGGATATCGACCTCCTGTAAATAATCCCGTACAATAGCCGCGGTGAGGCAACGAACATTTTTATTTATTTATTTAAACTTTTATGCACTTAAGTTGTACATATGGCGGACTTAATGCCTGAAGGCATTCTCTACCAGTCAACCATAAGGCTAAGCTTAATGACCCTTGCCCACGGCCACCCCGAGTCCGGGAAACGCACACAAGTTCCGTTTTCCCGTCGACGGAAATGCCGCCCCAAAACATACACGAGCCACCCCCGTATTCGACGGATTCTTCGAAGCAGGGTTGTGTGAACCTCTCCCCCTGTCTTCTGTAGACCCTTCTACGTCTGTCATTGCAGAAGAGACAGACCCTCGTCTCATCAGAGAAGAGTACGGTCCGCCACTGTTCTAGAGTCCACTCGCAATGATTGCGAGCAAACTCTAGGCGATCTCTGCGATGCTGTGCAGTAAGTTTTGGACCTTTAGCAGGTCTATGGGCTGTTAAACTCTTTTCGTAGAAACACTCACAGATGTTCTCCGAGTTGATCGAAGCTGTTGTTGCAACTCAACAGCATTTGTAAAACGGTTTCGTAAAGATGTCGTAACGATGAAACGGTCATCTCTTTCTGATGTGCACCGTTTTCTTCCAGATCCCGGTTTTCTAACATAACCACCAGTCTGCTGAAAACGTTGGAACACCCGTCGAACTGAAAAACGGGACAGGTTCAACTGTCGAGCAACGTCACACTGCCGCATCCCCGACTGCAATAGGGCAATCACTTGAGCGGCTTCTTCAGAGCTGGTGTCCATCTTTACTTGTTCTTACTTGGGTTACTTGTTCACGTGTGTTCACTGCAAAGTCTAAATTACGACTGGCCCATATTTCATCCAGATCGACCCTTTTATACCCTTTTTAGGTGGTGTAACTAGCGTCCTTACTAACGAGCATTTGACAGTGTTTATTTTTGACGCTCTATAATGATAAATGTTTTAATGATTTCATGATTTTTTTATTAATAATGTAAAGCTATTCAAATACCCATTTCAAACATACCAATATTTATATAAATATAATTCGTTTCTAGCCATTACAGCCATTTTTCGCGCAAAATCAGAGAGGTGCGATTTTTGTGACGCTTAGTGTAGTATTTTCCATTTAAAAATAAAGGAGTAACGTCCAGTTTTGCGTTAACAACATTGAAAAAATTTTCAAGCTATGTGATAAGAGAAGGGACGATCAAAAAATTTATCGATAAACGTTATCATTATTATCTACATATATATTTTATTATTTTAACTTTAATTATATAATATATGTATAAAAATAAAATAAATATAAACGTACAAAGTTTTTTCGCTTATAGTATGTATACATTTTTTTAATCGTCTTTTCTCTAATCGAATAGCTTGAAAACATATTCAATCTTGTCTACGCAAAACGTTTTCGAAGACATAAGACGTAATAAAAATTGATTACCAATATCAATTTCAGCAGTGGCCGGCCCCCTCAACCAATTGCTGTCGGCAAGCCACTTAAAACACATGTCTCAGATGTCGGACGACGAACCGCTCTACGACTCCGTGGCTTCCGACGACGACTATGCAGCCCTCGCACCCATCGATCTCGACGTGAGTGAACGTGTTAAAAAAATAATTGACTCTGTGCTCGAAGTACGATTTACATTCATTTCTATTATATATAGTATGTTTATAATCCTTGCCGAGGTTGCCAGAGTTCATAAAAGCTGCAGTTCAGCTCTAGAACCAATTTTAAAATTAAAGTAGAAAGCCGTGTGGTAGCAACTTAAGGGAGTAGCTTCCCTTCTCATCCCGTGGGTGTCGTAAAAATCGACAGAAGGAAAATTAAAACGAGCGTCTTCCTGGAACATCTGAATAAACGTCGGTTGGCGCAGTTAAGCGCTTGACTTCTGCGCCGCGGGCCGCGGGTTCGATTCCCGCACGGGACAAAAATTAGTATGAGCTACAGATAGTTGTTCCGGGTCTGGGTGTTTGTGCAAGTGGAATTTATGTATGTAAAACGCACCCACGACACAGGAGAAATCCTATGGTGGGGCATCGTTTTTTTAAATATAATTAAAAAAAAAAAGTAAACTGTGGTTGCCAACCCAGCTGCCAAGCGTGGCAACAACGGCAAAATCCCCAAAAACTGAGAGCTACAGTCCTATGTGGCACTCTATAGGAGATGCCTATGTTCAGCAGTGGACTAGTAATAGGCTGAAATGATAAAAGTAGTAAGAAAACATTATTAACTGTAAAGTGTTTAGTAATGAGTAAAGTTAATTTCCTTGCAGTAATAATTTTAACAACAAAACTTTTATCATTTTTTATCAAATATAATATAGTTGATTTTCAAACAGCTCAATTTTTGTAATAATTTTGTCCAATAATTTCTACTAGTGGAAGTTATAATTTAGCTTTGTGAAATAGTTCCACAGCTAGCTATTTTTATACTTTCATTTCACAAAGTGTGCGTTATACAAAATGATTATACGACGTTAGTTACAGATGACGAGCATTCTTCCAAGAGCCGCTGAAGCCGTGTCTTCGACATACAACCCATCGCTACCAGTTGAACAGTCGGGCTTGGACTTGAAACGAACACAGTCACCCACAACCACTCTGAATGCACCCGAGAAACACGAAGAAATCGAAACGCTACGAAAGGAGCTCGACAACAGAGACTCGACCATCACCGAGTTAAAGAACCAGTTGAGAAACCTGCAGACCATAGTTGAACAGTTGACGAAGGAAAATAGCGTTTTGAAAACCACTAGTAGCGTCGACGACGATCAGAGCATGACGTCACAGACCTCTTTCAGCGAAAGCACTAGTAATGTTCTAGACGGGAAGTTTCCAGAAAGAGGGCGAAGCCTCGAAACGGATCAGCTAACTCTGACCGAGGATGTGGATGTGAAACAGTCGCTGAAGAACGCACAGAGACCGGTCAGTATGTATGAGACTAGAGAGGGCCCAAAGAATAACTGGCAGGTTACTAAACATCAGGTACTAATCTTAATTAATTTTACTAATTTTTCTTGGTTAAAATTCACGATTTGATGAAAGTCGAAATTGGTATGTTAAACTTGGAATGGATTACTGTAGGGCAGTTTTTGTTTGTACTGTACGTCGTGACCGTGCTACCAAATGTATTCATGCATGAGTTTATATAATACATACACATCTATAAATCAAAATGGAAGGGTCTCCTCTATCTTTCTGAACGGATATCAAAAATTCGTTCTAAAGTTTCTTCATTGGTATCAAATTTAAACAAATAACTCTAGGTGAAGCTTTTTAAAAAAGTCAGTCTTTGTACTTAGTTCATGTAAAACAAGAAAATGCTGAGGTTCATACGCCCTTCAGACATTAAAGTTCGACGTTAAAATCTTAAATATCAATCTTTCTCTGATAGATGACTCCAAGATCGCATGGAGATTAAAAAAAAAACAATTTATCTACAGATATTTGAATATTATTGATGCCATTTTTTTTTTCAATGAAAACGTCAGAAATAAAAACAAAGTATTAAAAAGCTAAATCTCTTCTTTCATCAAATAATATTTTAGATTTCTATATTTGAGATATACATTTGAACTAGTTAATTTACTCACCTTATATTAATTTGTAGAAGTCGCAAGGTTTACAAAACGATCTAATAGTTGTATTGTCCCAACCGAAAAATGTAGTTTAACAAGTAATATTTTCTATATGAGGAGCTTACAATCAAAACTTGATTAGTCACAAAAAATAGAAAAACCCATTATTGTCTTTTCAGTTTCTAGTCTTTAAAATATTTTTTATTGTATAGCCACATGAATTTAAAACGTGTTACCTATAAACAAATTAATTGCGTTAAATATATTGTTTAAATCGGAACGTCATCTGCCATCGACAATGGCAATTGCAGCTTTGTGAACCGGTGCGTTGTCTTGATGGAACAGCACTCCAGCCCGCAGTTTGCCTCGCCTTTTCTCCTTAATAGCCTCCCGCAATCTTCTTATTTGTTCTGCATAGTAGGAGCCTGTAATAGTGGCCCCCTTTTCCAAGTAGTCCACCATGATTATTCCTTCAGCGTCCCAAAAAACAGACGCCATAACCTTCCCTGCTGAGCTTGACACTTTGAATTTCTTCGGCGTCGGTTCATCGGATCGTTTCCATGTCATCGATTGTTGTTTTGTTTCAGGATCAAAATGGTGGATCCAGGTCTCGTCCATGGTCACAAAACGTGACAAAAAATTATCCTTGTCTGCCTGGAACTTTTCGAGATTTGCTCTTGACATGTCGACTCGTTTCTTCTTTTGCTCGTCGTTTAACATTTTCGGTACCCAACGCGCGGAGACCTTTCTCATATGCAATTCGTTCGCAAGGATTCTTTGAATGCTGCCATATGAGATCCCTGTGACCTCAGCTACATGCCTGATAGTCACTCTTCGATCTTCCAATACAACTTCTTCAACTTTTTTCACATTTTCTTCAGTGAGGGACGTCGATGGGCGTCCTTCGCGGTGTTCGTCTTCCGTCGATGTTCTTCCCAACTTAAACTCCTTAGCCCAGCGTGCAACTGTGGAATATGGAGGAGAAGAGTCCCCTAATGTTTCCACCAAGTCGCTGTGTATGTCTTTGGTAGACATTTTTTTCAAGCAGAGGTATTTAATGACAGCTCTGATTTCGTGTTTTTCCATTTTGATGTTCACTCCTTGACAGTCCGTATTCAAATGAATGTAGCTCCCGGGAATCGTGGCCTATTTATATGATTTTTTTTCCCTGAACTAGTGGTTAACTGAGTAAGTGACTGAAATTTTTTTGTATTTTTGTGTGCACTAGAAATAACTGATTATCATTACTTTTGGATCACCCCTCGTATCAATCAAAAAGTGTTCTGGCCCATTCAACCAATCACAAGTGAGATATTGGCGCCATGACACTTGTACAAAACATTTTCCGAATGAACTTTGATTTTTACGTTGGCATTCCTTTCGAAGTGCGTTCGTATTTTGCTTATGTTTTTGTATGGTAAATTTTTAACAGACATATTTATGTAAATATTTATTCTAATTTTTAAATATTATAAAATACTAAATGGAAGATGAAACGGACACTGTGGTGTCAACTTAGAGTAATATCGGCATAATAATACATATTATTTATTTATTTACTATTAATTTAATTTTAATGAGCCTTTTCATACAAGCTCGTCGGTTGTGGGTACTTTTCGGGTTCGAGCGGGGACCGTGATAATTTCGCCTACGATGACACTTACCGACTTTGCCCATTCACATTCGCCTCATAGATCTGTTTCGTCAATCTTATTTTATCCAACCTAGTGTCAAACCTATCTAAGCATCCCTTTCTCTATCTTTATCACTACATCTTCTCCCACACCTCAACATTCCCTTGTCAAGGTGTTCTTCACTTTGTCCAAAAAGTCACTCCAGATATACTTCTCAAACCTTTAATTTCCTTTAATTTTCTTATTTTCAAGCTTCTGCCAAACCCAACCCAGTAGTAATAGTGTGTTTCTATAAGATATTATTATTTAGGATGTCTATGCAGGAATCAGTCTAGGTAGGTACCACCCCAGTGCCAGTTATTCTGCCGTGAAGCAGTAGTGTGCAAACATTACTGTTTTTCGGTTCGAAGGACACTGAGAACTAGAGTAATCACTGGGCATGTGAGACTTAAGAACTGATGTCTCTGGGTGACGAGCGCAGTGTAGTGTCACGCAGAAATGTTCTGGATGACACAGCATTTGTTATGGGTAGACGTTGCACTTACCATCAGGTGAACGTTTTGCTCGTTTCGTCACTTAATTAACTTTTAAAATCATTTTCTGTTACTGTTTTGAAAAGACGATTAAAATTTTGTATCGGTGTATTTATTTTAAGAAAAACAAAATATATTTAATTAATGTAGTTTTCATTAGGAATGTTCAATAGGAAGAAGATTATTCCTAAAATGATTTAATAAAAACATGTTTTGTCCCTGGATCATAATCTACTATGTCCATATTTTAAACAATGTAAAAAAATAATAAAATGGCTCTTTTTCTGTAACATTACGAGTAATGTACAGGTATTAAAGTAGTGTTAACTTTCAATTAAAATAATAGCTTCAAACTGCTTTATGATAAAAATGATTTTTCTTAGTTTACTCATTTTAATATCTTAGTGTCTAATTGCGTTTTGATTGTAAGCTCCTCATACATGCATACCATTTGACGCTTTTTACATTACCTTACGCTTTATTCAGAAATGGTGAATGGTATTGTGACTGTATATTCTCTATAGAATTAAGATCGGCTCACAAAACTTAAATGTGTGGTGAAAATGCAAGAGTTTTGTCGATTTAATGGAAGTGCGGATCATAAAAAAAAAACTCGTTACTCATACAATTTGGGTCAAAAATTACGTTTCGAAGGGTGTACCACCGGTCATAGTTCTTGATCCATTTTGTTTTCATATTTATATAAATCACCTACCATATGTAATTGGGGATAACAATGGTATTATTATATTTAGGATATATAGTTTTCGACGGCGTTGATGTTTGGTTAGCGTTGTGTTAAAATATCTGTCAATGTCAATATTGTTACTGACACTGTGTCTGACTATTGTTTGGATTTAATCGAATATCCAACAGATTCAAGAAAGTAAAAGCAACTCTGTGTTTGTGGTAATGTTTATGACACTATTATATGTATATTCCACGCAATTGACATTGTTTTAGTTAAAAACCGGAAATTGTTTCTTTGATAAAATTAAATTTTGGCATTGTATTGTGGTAAACAAGTTCGTTTAATATTAGATATACTGCTAGCTAAGAAAGCTTAGTATTGTATTAAAAAGTGCATGTCATTTCATTGAGCGTGTTTGATCTTTAGCTCACGACTCTTCCGGGATTGGAACGTTCATTGACTCAGAGTGCGCTCGATGGGGAGGAAGCGGCGGGGGCTGTGGCGGTGGCGGGGGGCGAAGGCCCGGGCGGCGACGACGTGCTGCAGCGGCGCGCCGAGGCCGTGACGCGCGCCATACAGGAGCTGTGGGCCGCCGCGCGCCTGCAGCAGCCGCACCTCGCCGAGCGCGCGCAGCACATCCGCCGCGCCGTGCGGGCGCTGCTCGCGCTCTTCCCGCAGGTACGTGCCCGCCATACAGCGACAGCGACCTTTTCCCAGCTTCATAAACTATCAGCGACCAGTAGCGGAACATTGAGGGGGTGGATATACATTAATTAGGTGAGGCGATGGGGGGGGGGGGGGGGGGTGAGCGACTCTCACCCAATCTAACGTAACGTGTCTCGGCAAATAATACGTAATTTTTTCCCGGAAGAAACAGAGAACTAGGTTAAATTAACTGAAACATGTCTCTACACTAAAAATGGCCAAATCCTACACAATAATATTTATCGCGGTTATGCAAACGCCACAATGTAGCACAATAGCCCGCCATCGGCCAGCTAAACGCGCGATTTAGATAAACGCTGCGGCGTACGAGCCGAGTGGCAACGTAGCGCGTATAGGTCGCGACCTGCTGTGTCCTATGCCCGTAAATTACAATTAATATTCTTTTACAAATGGTAGTATTTCCTTTTTATGTATTTTATTGTTCTATTTACTCACTGTGAATCTTGTAGTAGCTTTAGCACAGTATCGTGTTGGCAAGTCAAGTATACGTATCATAGTTTTGCAATGTATAACCAGCGGGAATAAATTAATTATTACAAAATAAAAGCCCACTAATTTACGTCCTTAAGCATTTTTTTGAATAAATCCAACGCAATTACCATATTTACACTAAAAATATAAATTTCGAAAAATTCACGTGAGATTGAGTCGAGGTAGAGCCAAATCTCACGACATCTCGGGGGTGGGGTACTGCAGGGTCGAAAAGTCACCTAAATCGCCAAATTAGTGGACTTTTATTTTGTAAAGATTAATTTATTCCCGCTGGTTATACAATGCAAAACTTCATACGCATAGTTGACTTGCCAACACGATACTGCGCTGAAGCTACGACAAGATGAGGCCACGTTCGCCACGCGTCCGCAGTCGAGCACGGAGCCGGCGCTGCAGGAGCTGGTGCGCGGGCTGCGCGCGGCGGGCGAGGAGGTGCAGTGCGCGTGCGCGGCGCCCGCGCCCCTGGACCGGGTGCGCGCGGCCGCCTACGAGCTGGCGCGCGCCACCAAGCTGCTGGTGACCCGCGCGCAGCCCTCCTAGCGCGCGCGCCTGCACGCCACCGTCTAGTGCCTGCACTGCTGCGTGCTGTGTGCCGTTATGTGACTGCCGCTCCGACAACCGTCTAGTGCCTACGCGTTAAGTGCCGCGCTCTGTGACGGTGTGCTCTAAATTTGCAACTTGTGCTCCGTTCAGTGTTAAAGTGACTACTTGAGTGCTGCTAGTGTACTGGACGCACTGCGCTCCGGTGTAATTTGTTAACTGTTCCGTGTTATATGTAAATATGCTAACTGATGTGGTGCAAGATCATCTATGGACCTATACATTTACTGTTTGGTGCCTGTACATTGTATTGGTATTATCACCTGATATAACTACTTGTTTCGCTGAAAAGGTGATACTTTTCGTGACTAGTAGGTGTGTGTAAAGGAAGTTATTATGAGTGCTAACTTCTGATCCATTCCACCCCTCTCCTGTATCAATATCAATATCTATAGTATTTGTTGATGATATACTGCAAGGCATGTGCAGTTGAGTTTTATGAAATTTCAATTCCTGTGTCAGATTGTTTATTTTGGTGTTAAATATGGTGGCAATATGATCTACCCATGGCGGAACGTGTTAAAATGTTTAAGAATATTTAACAAATAATCAGTCAGTATTTCAAAATACTGCAGTTTCAAATCACAAGACACTTTCTTAAGGTGTACATGTGTTCAAATGTGTTGTGCTTTGTTATCTACTGTTATTAATATGCAGTTAGAATATAATAAGTATTATGTGACACATATTGTCACTCCTGGACTTTATTCTTCTTCTTGTTCTTCTTTGTTACATCGCAACCATTAAAGAAGAACATAGAATTCTTGATAGAATTCTGCCAATATAAATTCTGTCATGTGAGTGACAGACAATAATTGAAATATTGGCAAAAACCCTATCACCCAGGCTTCAAATCATGCACATTGACAGAAACCATTGTAAACAACCATGAAAGTATGGGCAGTGTTACACCAGTGCTTTTGACAATGGGATTTCAGGTCTCACACTTCCTTGTAAAAGTCAGTTGTTATTCAATTTTCTATGAATGTAAACAATGTTAAGGTATTAATTTTTAGAAGCATTATATGTCTATTTATAAGTTTAAAATTTCTATAATAAAGGAAAACAATTCTGTAGATTAACGTGACAGAATGTTTTTAAAAAAAATGTTGCTTTGAAATTTTTATATAAAAATAAGTGAGCCGTAGTAGCTCAGCTCAGCATAATTTTCATATTACGCGAGTGACCTGAATTCACAGATAACCCATACTATGGTCCACCAAATTTTGTAAACTTGGGTCCATACGAAATTTTCAACATTTGGTATCTATAAGGAGGTAATCTGTGCCTGAACATTGTGAAGGATAACATCACCAAGAAACCAGCAAGTCTGAGAAATAAAAATATTTCGAGGACTAGTGAAGTCTGTCAACCTCTTTTGGAGCAGCATGGTGGGCTCTTACTGGCTGCAAAACCCCCTCAAAATTGAGATGAGGCCTGTTCTCTGGAGAGGGACATATTTATATAATCTAATTTTTATATAAAAGTATTTCTAAATAAGAAACCAACATTGTTTATATTCAAAGAAAATTGGATTGTAAACCACATATTGTAAAATACGTTAGTATAATACTCCTCAATTCTTGGGAGAAATCTCTCCTATTGAGAAAGAAAAATAATGTGAAGCTGTATCACCTCCAAGGCAATGAAAAGATTTGATGTAGAATGTAAATTTATGAATCTACTAAACATTTATACACACACATATATATATGTATAATGTAGAAGTTTTAAGTGCCTGCAATTTTTGTTCTTCTATTTCCGTGAAGCTGTTATATATAATTGGTCATTATATTCAATGTAGACATTTAAATGCTTAAAAATATATATATTTCTGTATAAATACTTTTAAGAAAATGCTTTTATTGTATTGAAAAACTTTCCATCTTAGCATATACTTATGTGTTCTTTAACAATAGTGAAGTATATAAGGCACTTGTACTATAGTATTCCAGTGACTTGTAAAAACTTACTTGATTGCCAATATTGCTACATTATGGTGTTATTGCATACAGAGGATATGGGTATGGAATCTTGTATTACTAATATTCTATGTATTATATGTATGTAAATTTCTGTGTATTCCATTTTTAGTCTGTCTGCCTATTTATCTTGAAACAATTGACAAACAAATTAATTAGAATGTTGTATTACTATCTTTACTAACCAGAAAATTGGTTATGGTGACCATTTTTGAATACTGTCAGAAGCTATTAACTGTGCAAGAGATATTATGCTGCAATGTGCGCGGTAACACAGAAGCACTCATGAGCAAACGCATGTACTCAGTGTAATTCTTGAGGTCAAAAACAATGGCACAGTCAACACAACCACATCCGAAAACTAGCAATTTTTGTTTTTGCGCAAATTTTTACTTCAGCTGGGAGTCGAACCCTAAATCCGCGGCGTAGAAAAGAGGTACTCTGAGAACATGCACTTTTACAGTACACTTATCAGCGGTTCATTGAATTTAACTGCAGTTGAGTGTGTCCAGTTTCTTTCAAGTAAACTCCCACTTCTTTACTTACCCATTTATATTTTTATAAAATATCCTTAAAAATACAAAAACTATGTGAACCTTAGAGGGTTAACGTAAAAATTAGAATTTTTGAGGGACTACAAATCTGTCCATTATCTGATGTACTCTTATGTTGACAAAGTGATTGGTTTATATGGAACTGACTGTTTTACTTGGTTAATTATCCTACCCAAGATAGATAGTTTATTGGGAATGGCTATTAGAATGAAATAAACATATTTATCTAAGGTATTTTAAGACTAGTTGTTTGATAAATTTGATTCCATTATGTGGAGATAACACTATTTATTGCGTTAGATAGACAAATATTGAAAATTGCAAATATAATCACAAAATTCTTTGAATTATTTTTAACTTGTCTATGGCAATAGTTATGAACTTTTGTCAGTCTCAAAGTATGAATTTAACTTATTTAAATATTCTAAAAATTAAAAAAAAGATGTATTTTGTTTTCATTATTGTTTCACAAATGTTTTTATTTTTGATAAATTCCAATTGAATGGTGGAAAATATTTTTTTTATTATATTACATAAAATGGACATTGTAATATGAACAGTCTTAAGTAAGAGAAGTTCAAAAATCGTTTTAAGATTGGAATCTTTTTTTCATTGTGTTCGTATATCAGTGAGAGACATACAACGACGCCTATTTCCCCCGAAGTTGTCAGTGTCAAAGTAGAAAAGTAGATAATATTAATCTTCAATACATGGGCAAAATTTTAATGTTAGACTGTAAAATGATAGTTCACTTTTACATAAGGTTTGTTAGCCTGTTTTTGTTTCCATAAAACGAGAAGCAGAATTGCGCCTTTAGTTTAATTTTAATATATGATCTTACAAATTTTTTTTGTATTACGTCAACTGTTCGTTTTTAATCTGTTAGCTTTTTGGTAATGCCAAGCATATTCATATTATATTGTTTTTTAAGAATATTAGTAATCGTCAAATGATTAGGCAAGACTTCATTTTATTAAAAAAACATCACACGACATCGACAGTAATGCAAGTTCACTTTTACTTAAGATTTATTTGAATGATGGTGTTTTGAACTGATTTTGGCAATCGCTGTACAATTTCACGATATGCATGCTACATAATATACTTTCAGTATTATATTTCTAAATATATTAATTAAATATACACAGAAATAACATAATCATTAAAAAAACAATAATCACTTCAACAACAGTTTTTAGCGTTCAGCTAATCGCCATAGCTAATTTGACTTATTGGCAAACTTTAAAAACCTCATGTCGTTAACCAGTGATAATTTAATTCAGAAATAAAAATGGCGCTCGATTTAAGCCATAGTTAATTAGGTATAATTTTGTCTCTACACTACTAGGGCGAGGCGCTAAAACACTTTCTAAATATTAAGTTTTTGTGATTATTTACTTGTCCTAACAGTGTTGCTTAATAACAAAGTAAAAAATATTAAGGGTGTTAAGATACATAACGGTGCAGATTCACGATTTGAAATGTTGATAATTACACCTGCTGTTAACAGCCTCTAAAGTTACTTTTGAGTTAGAGTATGGTACCTGAGGTTGTAACTAATATAATATTTTATTTACCTTTTCGCTGTTGCCTTCAGCTAAAGGATATGGTTTTGTGTGTAAATAAATGAGCTTTAATATAAATAACTGAATGTGTTTCTCCTTTGTATGAATGATGTTTTTTAAAGTATGTGTACTAAAAATAAATAGACGTACCAAGGGGGCCTAACTACGAAAATCGAAGTACGAAGTTTCGGATCGATTCGAAGCAACGACGGACGTCAACCATAAAGCCTACTATCATTACTTAGAATGCAACAATATCGACAGCCTTCTTTCGGATCCTTAAGTAACCAATAGAATGAATGCTCTATGAAGGGCCATATCGTGGTAGGAAACGTGCGATCGGTCAGCCGAAACTTCGTATTCTGGTTTTCGTTGTAGATCCCCAGACAAGCTTTCTTATAGGCCTTTGACAAATAAACATTATGGCAAGCTTTAACGCTCGTTTGAAAGGCCCTTAAGTGTTTTTGGTAATTTTTTAAAGTTGTTAATAATCTATTTATATTCACATTCAGTATATAACTTTCGTCCCTCTTCTTAGAGATATAGAAATATTTAGATTTTATCCAAATTATTTATGTTGTAAAAATTAAGACTTACTGGGGAACTTTAGCGTGAGTTCCTTCACTTGCTGCCTCAAAGTAAGATTTTACGAAAAATAATACATCCACAAGAGCTTATTGTACGTTGGAGGCCAGTTTATTAGTGGACTTTAACAATCTAAATGAAAAATATGATGAATGTTTCATAATAATTGCCTATGACGGCTAAAGTTCTTAGTGAGTTCTTGATTTAGTGATAATTGAATTGAATCGTAGTCTAATGAGAGTGTTCCGCAGTAATTCTAGGTGCTTTAGAACTTTCCTTTCAAGCCCAGCGTTCGTGTCCAGCGGGAACGCGAGGAATTTGATGAAATCGTGCCTCAAACGTTAAAGTATATTCATACATTTGTTAGACGGGCGTAGTTACGACCGACATATACTATATCATGTATGTTTGTAGATTTTTATACGAGTGTTTCATATTGATCTATATGTTGATAGTACATGTATGTATAGCGAGTTGATGCGATGTGAATTTTAATATATTTGAGACTATGTACTCTTTTAGCTCTGCAAATGAAGTTCTTTATTAGCATAAAATGTGCTAGTAGTTCTCCCATGTCGTGGGTACGTTTTACAGACAAGGCCGCTCCATGAGCTAGCGAGTTATTTAGATAGACTAAAATAATTAATTACATTATGTAGTATTATGTAATTTCTAATGTTGGATTTTTTCATATTTCTTTATTTGTTTAAAACAGTTTATCTTCGTATACTGTGCGAATTTCATTTGCAGAACTAAATTCATCGGACGCTTTTGTAAGGAATGTGTTAGGAAATAATTTATATTAATTATATTAAAAATGAGTATTATGTGATCACTATAATGTGCCAATGTTTATGTAAAAGACGTAGTTTAGTGTAATTGGTATAGCGCCTTTGCGTGGGATCCTGTTCTCTGTGAAAACAATTCAACGCAACTCAGCACTCGCAGGCTTATGTGTACCAATAATTGGGTCAGTATTTACTGAATATATTTGACGAAATGGCATGTTTTATTATAGTTTTATATGCGAAGCATATACGAAGAGATAAACCTCTATCAATATACCAGTGGCTTTTTAGTAATTTCTCCCAGTGTAGCTTCAATAGTTTGTGTGGGGTATAGTTGGCCCGTTCATCCTGCTAATTTCCTCATTCAAAGGAAGTGTTGATTCAGTAAATCGGGGGTGCTTACTTACTTTTGAAATACATGGATTATAGTATTTATAAAAATATATGAAAAATACAGGAAGGAATGCGAAATAAGTTGAGAATCGCTGCCTCCGCTCCGAGACTCGCTGCTGTGAGTGATTCTTTCATTCTGTAGAGTAGTTTTTAGCAGGAAACCTTTCCTATTTTTATGTTAGTGTTGAATATTGTAATCTTAAAAATTTGTAATTATAATGATTATTTTTTTATGAAATCGAGTTCTATAAGTACTTTTCTAAGCGAAACAGTAATGTTCCCACACTACTTATACACGGCAGTCTAACTGACACTGCGGTTATACCTACCTTTAGGCATATTTCTGCATAGTAATTTTACCGCCCATAGAAAGTGTATACGGTGTTCATATAAATGCTTATAAGTATTTACACATTAAGAATGCACATCATACTCTAACAATGTTCTCACAGGAGTAGTGGAAAAATAAAATATTATTTTTAGGTCAATATATTTTCACTCTTGGTTGTCTGTTGATGTAGGAAGCAGGATCCCCGATCGATTCGTATAGAATTTATTGAAATTTATAAAGTTCAACATAATAAATTTTATTATTAATTTTGACATCAACATTGTTTCTTTTACACACCCAACCCCCGAACGAATATGATCCATGAGGAACCTCTTGCAGGACATTCGAGTCATCTGGCGACATCTTTGAACTTATAAAATAAATAAAAAAAATTTTTATAACATTAATGTGATTAGTTTAGTTGCCAAAATAGGTTATTTTATATTTTTTTTAGAAAATCCATTTATTGTATAAACTTAGTTAATTATGTGACGGGGCTACTGCGTCATTGCAGCGCTTCAGTGATGTTAGCAGAATCACGTGTTGTATTTTCGTGACTATTTCCGTTCTACAAGCCTCAAACGTTATTTCCATTTCAAGGCTAATCCTAACACAAGTTTATCTGATGATGTCCTGAAGACCAATTTTCGATCACTCGTCCTAACCTACCCGAGTTGAATAACGATAAGAACGAAGGAAAAATGTCCAGCACGGACTTCAAAACCTCGCCATCTCTGCATTTTTATAGGATCTACCATTGGGAGTGTTCCGAGGAATTGTTCGAATTAATTCCAGCCGCCGATTTTCAACATCGCACATTGCAGCACACCGCAAAATTCCATCGTCACCACCTTGATGGTTAGCATTCCAGCACAGTGCGTTTTTCGCGGAATTTTCTGCCCCGCACAAGCACTTTGGAATCTGCTGCCGCCAGCGGTTTTTCCGGACCGATACGACAAGGTCCCTAAACCTTCAAGAAAAGAGCCTGTTCCTTCTCAAAGGCCGGCAAGGGAGGCTGCGGGCCTCCATTCGGACTGTCGACTTGTGTGTCGGTATGTCGGTGTGATTGTCGACTGCTGCGCGCCGCTCTCTACGGCGGTCGCGCGTCGTGGTGCGTGTTATGTTAGAGCTATTAACTACGAGTATATGTACAGTGTAGCCTGGATCGTGACTGACCGTATCGTGGTCAGGGAGTGCTTAGACGTCCGTGACGTCTAGCACGTTTCGCGGGCGACGTTTGCGTTCGGTCGCGTTTCTATCTGGTCCATTTTTTTATGTAGTACGCTGTTAGCCGGATTTTTTACAGCTTCGTCAGAAGGCGTACTCGTAAGGAAATGATATAACCACATAGGCAAACCATCGAAACGCTATTCTGTTCTAGGTTAGGCTGTAAGAAGGAGTACTTCAATATTGCAACGTTGTTTATGATACAGCCATGGGACAATCATTAATGTATACGGGACTGGTTGATCGTAATAACACTTTAATCGAGATGTGATGATGTGTTGTGATAGTAAAAGATGTTGCCGTTTGCTTGCCGAGCAAAGACGGTCATTGCACTAACCGTAGGCGCGCTAACTTCGTTGAGATGCCACCTGAAAATTGCAACGCCGTCGACTCGACCGCATCGCGACAGACTCACGTAGATGTAAATTACATTTTAGAAACAGTACGTAATTGTTTTTTTTATGAGTTTAGGGGTATCATTTTCTGGGTAGAGTATTTGTAGAACAAACCTTACTAATTAATTAAAATTATTTTCATCATAATTTATTTACTACGATTGGTTGTAAGTATTTGTAATTAATATAGAATTTTGAGCGTTTTAAAAATTTATCGTAACTACCCCAGGCTGTTAAATCTAACCCCCTTGGCTATCGCAATTGTACTACAAAAATATCAATATACGTTGCATTTAGTTTATTGAAGCATTGTGTACATAAAATTTCAAAATTATAATTGTAGAAAACTATCTAAGTTTAAATTTAATTTCGGGTCCGTTGTGATGCTAATTAATCAAAATCGGTATAATCTATATCCCACGACTTTCTATTAGCTTACGAATTTGACATAGTGTTACGAAAATTACTTTTTACTCTACCTAGTAAAATACCTATGCAATAAGAAGTAGGTATGCTGAAAAATATTTTTAAAATGGTACCAAAAATCATTTTGCCACCCTTGGATAGAGACAGTGGCGTTACTACACTACGCACGTCTGATGCCAATGACCGAATTCTAATGGTTAAGAGGAGTTTTATATATGTTTGTGTCTCAAACCAAACCAATCCCAGTAATCCGATGACGCTGTAAAAGTCTAACAGCAATAACGTCATCGAAATAATATAACTACACTAGGACTGTTGATAAAATATCGAATCATGGGTATTATTTTAAGAAATATCGATATTTATGACTGATATTATATATATTTTAAACGATAAATCGATAGTTTGATATGGAAATCTAGTTTTCGTTTTTTCGTAAAATATTTAAAATATATTATCGAAAGTCATTTACTATAATCTATAATACTGTAAATTATTGCTTCCCGCGAGGGCGAAAAGTGGTCTACGGGTATAGTCTCCCCTACCCGTTAGCTGGGAAAAATGTATGTATGTATTTATAATATATCATGTTTTTTGTTAGCGCTCGATTTTACTACCCATCAAATATTAGTACCAGGAGTTTAAATGAAACTGATTTTTAAGCAGTAAACTCCAATAATTTCTTTCAGATAGCAGGTCTTTTGGAGGGATATGCTTACATTTTACATTCAAATACAATTTATCAATAAATACAGATGTTGCTAATAATATTCTAAGAAATCAGACTTTCGGAAATCATAACTAGTTACGTCGTTTGAGCGGACACTGTGATCTATATGTTTCGCTTCAAAATGCATGAAAGGCTAAGCTGTTTCCAATTTTCCCTATTGATGTTTTAATCTACAAGTTTCTTAGATTTTTTTATCCTTTGGAAACCTGAAATCAAAACTTTTATTTATATAAATTGTACTTTAATGTCGAGCGGTACAGCCAATCATGCCTTTTTAGATACTTACTTTCTGGCTACACAAAGTTATGCAGGGCCCCATATAATTTATTTCCTGCCAAAGCTCTTCGTTCACACAATATCTCTCTCGAAATAGTCTCTCGAAAATTTTGAACCCAAATATACAAACTCTTTCACTTCTTCCACTCTTTCTCCTTCAATCAGAACTCTGCAACCCGACATACTTTCTTCTCTTTCAACATCCTTTACTTTCTTTCTCTCCCCGTTACTGGTCAAAATAATTTTGGTTTGGCATAATTGATATGGTTTTTTTTCACCATGCCATAATTTTTAACTTGCCATCGCACAGCCAAATTATTCAGGATGACATTAATAATACAAAAAACCATAAATGTATTAAATATAAATTTATTACATAAAAATCTTCATACAGTTATTCATTAAATCTCAGCATCTCTCTAATACAAACTTTGTACATATATGTGGGTTAGTCATAAATTATAATAACAATTAGTTTCGTTCATCGTTTAAATTTTAAAATATTTAAATCTTGACTTCGCAGCAAATCACCGCGAAACGAGCCATAAACATGGACTAACTACAAAACATTAAACAATGTTCTCGTAATTCCAAATGACAGCAGCACACAATGGAGTTTTTTCTATTTCCCAGCTGTTTAAGGTCAAACGTAACGAACAATAATTAACATGAGAAGGTATTTGTAAATATTACAAATCTGCCAAATAATGGCTAAGTATTACTCTACGTGAGCTACATCAACGGCACGTTTAATTTAGTCTAATCTACTCTACTACGTTTAATGTCTTCATAAAAAATTGTGTCTTCGATTCCCTCGCGTAATGTATTAATTGATGTATTTTTATTTGAAAATAGTTGTATGACCCGCAGGTCATTGTTTCTGGTTTGGGTGCAGTGTATAACCGTCACCGCACCCTAAATATTAGAGATATATTTTCTTTATGGGTTTAAGAAAGAAAGTGACAAGAAGAGCAAACCGGAATGATTTGTGCAACGTCTGCCCATTACAAATGTTGTGTCACGGAAAATATTCCTGTGTGGCACCACACTACGCTGTCGACCTGAGATATCAGTCTGTAAGTCTCATGTGCCTGTAATTACACTAGCTATCAGTGCTCTTTAAACCAAAATATAATGTTTGAACAGCACTGTTTGAAAGCGTAACTGGCACTACTGTGGCACCTTCTCTTACCTAGACGGATTTCTGTTTAGGAATCCTTCCACCAGCAATAAAGTGTGGAGTAACATTTTATAAGCAAAATTAGTTATTTTTGTTATTACCATGTTGATTTGCTTCAGTAATTTTACATTTGAAAATTTTCAAACACTATAAAAACATTTTCTCTGTACAGTAATTTCCCTTTTGTACATTATATTATACAATAAAAACACAGCAATGGTTTCATTATTGTTGTCAACGCTAATATCGATCATACTACGTTAACAAACGCTTAAAAATAAATTAAATATTTTAAAACTTTTTGTTTAACGTTATCATAATAAATACAAACAGAAATTGTTATTACACCATCTTGGAAACTTATTTCGCATTTAAATCTATATTCGTCATGAAAGAGTATTAATAGAGGTTAGATTATTTGAAAAAATGTTTATCTTTTTTACAAGCAATTTTCATCAAAAGCTTTCACTGGAACCAGCCAAATTGTTTATATAGCTTATTAGTAGTAGTCAAAACCGAACAAGTTTGATAAATTTTTTCGTATATTACTTAAAATAAAATAAAAAAATAGGTATTATCTCGTTAATTAATTACTAAATGTATTATATTTTGTTATCATATAAATGTTTTCCTGTGTTGTAATAAATAACAACAGGCGTTTCATTAGGATAGAAAATTGACATCGATATTAGTCAGAATACATGTTGAAAAAATGTTTAGACGTAATTGCTATGTTTAGACATCAAGTGATAAATTCGTTAGTGATTTTTTTATCAAAACCTGGACGGAATGAAGATTTTAAAGGAATAACATAACCCGATTATATCTTTTGTTGGTATTGGTGTCAGTTGTACACGGTGCTACGCAAAATAATAAAAAAAAGTTTGGACAATCCAAAATTGCACGCCTCAAAGCTTTATTTCAAAGTCAAAGTCAATTTCTTTATGCAATTTAGGCTAGTTTAAATGTGCTCTTATGAACGTCAATATCTACACCGGTTCTAAAAATGACCTTCTCAGAGAAGAACCGCCAAGAAACTCTTGAGGTCTTTCTTTTTTTTCAATGCCATATTACATAATGTCACTTATTAAAACAATTAAAAAAAAATCCTGGAGATTGGAACATTTATAGAAAATTAAAAAATAAATTATTAAAATGAACTTAAAAAAAGAAAGCACTATTGTCATGATATGATATATGTTTATCGTTTTGAATTTAACATAGATACGTACATACATAGAGTAACTCTTTTTTCATATAATGGGTACGCAGAGGCTACACATGTAGCCCATTTTTTGTCCACTTGCATAAGACCCGTAATGGCCTATGCTTGCGTCGCTTTCGCTCACGCGACGGGCAATCAATTAAAGAAGTTACAGAGCGTTCAAAATCGATTCTTGCGAACTGCCACCGGAGCCGGTTGGTACCAACGCAACGTAGATCTTCACAGCGACTGTGAAATGCCCTTAATCTCTGAACACTTCAGAGCATTATCACGGCGGTTTTTCGAAAAAGCCGCGGTTCATCCAAACCCACTGGTGGTTAAAGCAGCAAATTACCGACCAGATAGAAACGCGACCGAACGCAAACGTCGCCCGCGAAACGTGCTAGACGACACGGAGGTCTCAGCACTCCCTGACCACGATACGGTCAGTCACGATCCAGGCTACACTGTACACACAGTTAATAGCTTTAATATAACACGCACCATGACGCGCGACCGCCGTAGAGAGCGGCGCGCAGCAGTCGACAATCACACCGCGTACACACGATACACCCGTGTTCCAGGGCGGTTCTCACCGCCCAGAGTTACCGACACACAAGTCGACAGTCCGAATGGAGACCCGCAGCCTCCCTCGGACGGTCATTAGACGACTTAAAATCGTATTGAGATATTCTAAATCGCGCAAGCACGCAGCGAACGCGATACAGTCCGAATTTCGAGGTTTTTGTAGGAGTTTATTTATTTATTTATGTTTGGGTCAAACCAAACCTGGCACGCGGGCCCCTGGCCCGTGAGCACAGTATCCGATGAAGCTGTAAAAGCCAAAAAAGGCTAACAGCAATTACATCACCGAAATTATATATATTTTTTGTCCCCCGCGGGAAATGAGACGTTGAATTTAATACGTACATACAGACTAATTGTCGTCTACGTTTTATTTTTCAATCAGTATATTTTTATAATAAACAAAATGAAATGTGTATTGATAAAATCATTGGTGTTTATGGAAGTGTCTTCTTGATATTTGTGTACTTTTATTGTCAATGTAAAAATAATGTTTCAATAATATCCATACTAATCTATATTATCAATGCGAAAGTAACTCTCTCTGTTAGAGCAACAGAGAGAGTTACTTTTTTTTGCTACCTTTTCAAGGTTCGACCGCTAAACCGATCTTGACGAAATTTGGTATAGCTTGCATACTGGGAACCGACATAGGATACTTTTTATCGTGAAAAATTTAAAAACCATATTTCCACACGGACGAAGTCGCGGGCGTTAGCTAGTAGGTTATAAAATCGTATTGCATTTAGATCGAATCTTCGAAAAAAGTTCTACGTACATATTATAGACAATGGGCATCTTTAATATATTTACTGTGCAATGGATATTAGTCGGAGCCCCCAACTCGCACCCCCAGGATCGATAAGAAGGGTGAGAGGTTGGGTATAATTCTAGACCGATTGTAAGTGACATAAATTGTCACCTGATAATATGACATTGCATGAATATTATTTTCTAATTCAGATCTTTTTGTTTTAATTATTTACGGGCATATGCAGGCCTTGTGACATTCTCTTTCAAGTCAACGTTGGGTGATAATTATTGGTGTTGTCATTGAAACCAGTACAACAAATAGAAATTAACAATTTTAGTGGGGCATCGGGGATCGAACCTAGATCACTGAGGTGGAAAAACCGCGAGCGCCCGGCTTTCGGCGAAAATCCATTAAGTCATCATCAGGCCTCCCCATAGATTGCCACAAAAGTTAGTAGCTCTCATTTTGGGAGTTATGCCATAGTTGCTATGCTTGGCAGGCGAGTTGGCAACCGCAATTTATTGATTCAGATGTTCCAGGAAGATGCTGCTGCTTTTATTCAATAAATATAATCGAAATGTACAGTCATATGCGATACATTCAGAGCTAAATAGAGTTGGAAGACTAGAACCCATCGTTCAAATAATTGAAGTTTTGAAACAGATTGAACATTTGGGCGTGGCTGCACGTGATGAGTGATGACTTCAATGAAGCAGAGTAAGCGCCATATACGTACGTACATACATGTAGTACATACTATAGACTAGTATCCAATCTCAACCCTCTAAATAAACATGAAAACTGGGGACGTTTGAAAAGGGGCGAGCATGGTGATTTTGTTTCTGATTTCATTATATACCTCTTAAACTGTAAAGGTGAGTTAAAACTGAAGGATTTAAAAGAAATATATTATAGTTTATTAAAATTATATACGTAACCACCGATAGCTTCCAGGCATTTGCTATAATAATACCATTAAAAAAGGTTTGAAGGCTGTCTTTTTACCTGTTATAGTAAAAAGTAGCCTTCAAATTAAATTCTACAGATTATCGCAAATTATTGATATCAGAAATTGATCAGGTTAATATTTTTAATAACTAGGTTGAAGTGGTTATTTTTTTAAAGTTAATTTGTTGAAATCAAAAAATTTTTCATATATTTTTTCTTCAATTGTTTTTTTCTTATTTATGGTAACTTAATCGTAAACTTTTTGGCAATATCAAAGTAATTACTGTGTGAAACATATACATAATTGACTTTTTTACACTTATGCATGCGCGGAAAGTTCTCAAAAGCCTTTCTTTCTCCTACATTCGATATCTGAAATGCCGGCACATCGAAATGTTTGACGTCTTTATGCATTGTCGATTTTTCTAAAACGTATTATTTGTATGTGTAACTGCGCGGTCATTACCGTCCCAACTGATCGAGATAAGTCGAACGCCCAAGTAGAGGTCAGAACTCCGACTCCTTCCGATGGCCAATAAGCGACATTATTAAATATGCCAATAAGCGACATTATATACACTTTTGGTTTTACTACATGAACCTTGCAGGTCCCGTGCACAAGATCCTCGAAGACGATAAGATAAAGCAGTAAAATCCGAAACTACTAACAACGATTTCACAGTAGTTTTTCAAATAAACTTTACCTAGAAATTTGTTATCGAGCGCAAAGTTTTAAATTCTTATAGTATAGGCGATCCGTCAATATTGTCCTAAACCACCCCACATCCACAATGCTAGGGATCAAATGCTCTAAATTCAAGGTTATTCACAACTCTAGCGATTCAATACCGCTTCTCAATACCATTTATTTGAAATACCGGTGACCAAGTGCAAGGAATAAACTTCTTCTATCTGATAATCCTTGTATTAGAAAAAATATTGAAAAGATCGTTTTATCTTTCGTGAATGCAAGTTGTATAATGAAAAAGGTTGTCACGTTAACATAATTTCCGTCACTCCTGTTCAGTTTAAAAGACGAATCCTGGAAAGTGTTCTAGCCCAGTCACGAGCTAATCCAAACTTGTTCAGATTTTATGTACCTTTTTTGTTTGTTAATTTTTGTTATAACGGCGTTTAGTATGTAAGTACTAATTATTTGTCGAAACTATTGGTTTACGTGGAAACATATTTTGTTAAAAAAAATATTGCAAGTTTAAACATGTGGCGTCGTTAACGCTACATTAACTCTATGAGGTAACGTTGATAGTGTCATTAACATTCTTTTCATAAATTTGGAATAAACATTAGGTTTAATCTTAGTTAAGTAAGTCTCATAATTGTTTTAACCAAGAATTATTTTCTATTTAAACAATAATCGCATTAATTCCTTATGTGAAAGTTTCTGTATGCATTGAAAACAATGTCGTCTGCTCCGTATTTCTAACACTACCAATTTATCCTAAGCACTGCGCAGCAAATACGTAATAAGTATGTAAAGTTAATAATGCACTTTTACCTGCACACGTAATTAACAATACTAATAAATATAATTCTTATAAATCTTTATAGTCCTTATTAAACCAAACTTCTAAACGTAGCTGTATCACCAAGCTTCGCAAAAATGTATTCGACATTTTTAAGAGCACTTCCAAATACAGATCGCCTGGTTCCCTCCGAAGTACATGTAGCAAATGGTGGTGCACTCGTAAGTTATCTCGAAGCCGTAGCTCTCTCCGACGACCACGTGGAAGGCCGGTCCGAACTTCTTGTCCATGGACTCCTTGACCATGCGCGCCGCCAGCTCGTTATTCTGCGAAAACTTCTCGCACGCCGTCACCGACAGCTCCATTGCTTCCGTGCGCATTTCTTCCGACATGTCCGAATGCTGTAAGGTCAATAATTTGTAGCTTATTTCGACATATTTCTAAATGAATTTTTTTTTACTCTATACTAGGTATTTATTTATTCAGTTGTGCTAGTTCAGGGGCCGGGCGCTCAACTTAAATTAAAAAAGTACTATTTTTTGTTTCTGTTAAACTTTAGATTAAAATTTAGTGCCCGAGTGATCTGGGTTCCATTCCACTGGGGCCCTTAATATTTTTTACTGGAATACATAAAGTAATAATTCATCACATGCTCAGCAGTGAAGGGAAACTTCGAGCCAGAACCTACATTTCTGAACATACATACATACAGTGACACCTTCTTTCCATATAAAGGCAGAGGCCACTTACTCTGCCCACTTTTCGCCTTCGCGGAAAACGAGTCGTGACGGGTGGCGAACCACGTCGCCGCCATATTTATGGTGTTATTCTGCACGAACAAATTCTGTCCGTACTATGCCTTAGTCGCCTCTTGTGACACCTACATACGAAAGAGGTATATGGTACTCGGTAGGAAAGAGATGTACATGTCTGAAATATAGAATAAATTTCGTTCACATCTAAAGTCCATCAATCCGCAAAAATATCTCTACGTCTTCAATCTTTTCGGAGCCCGGCAGGTACGACTCACTTCGCGAAATCAGTCTTGTAATAAAGATCTTAAATAAAAGTGCAAGGACATTTATGCATGTTAGTAATTTGCACTCCTTATTAAGGGATCTACGTTTGCAGGCAACGAAATTCGATAAAAATAAAACTGCACATTATTTCATAGGTAGAATTGCATAGTACATTTCAATAAATACACTATACCTAGACATAATAATCATCATCATAATCAGCCTGCGACAGTCCACTGCTGGAGATGGGTATTTTCCATATATAATTTCGGTAATATAATTGCTGTTAGCCTTTTTGGCTTTTACAGCTTCATCGGATACTGTGCTCACGGGCTAGGGACCCGCGTGCCAGGTTTGGTTTGACCCAAACATAAATACTTAAATAAACTCCTACAAACAAATCGAAATTCGGACTGTGTCGCGTTTGCTGCGTGCTTGCGCGACTTCTAATATCTCAAATGATTTTAAGTCGTCTAATGACCGTCCGAGGGAAGCTGCGGGCCTCCATTCGGACTGTCGACTTGTGTGTCGGTAATTCTGGCCAGTGAGAACCGCCCTGGAACACCTGTGTATGCGGTGTGATTGTCGACTGCTGCGCGCCGCTCTCTACAGCGGTCGAAGTATCCGAAGAAGCAGTAAAAGCCGAGAAGGCTAACAGCAATTACATCTCCGAAAATATATACAGCGGTCGCGCGTCGTGGTGCATGTTATATTAAACCTATCAACTGTGTGTACAGTGTAGCCCGGATCGTGACTGACCGTACCGTGGTCAGGGAGTGCTGAGACGTCCGTGTCGTCTAGCACGTTTCGCGGGCGACGTTAGCTTTCGGTCGCGATTCTATCTGGTCGGTAATTTGCTGCTTTAACCACCAGCGAGTTTAACGAACCGCGGCTTTTCGAAAAACCGCCGTGATAATTATCTGAAGTGTTCAGAGATTAAGGGCATTTCACAGTCGCTGTGAAGATCTACGTTGCGTTGATAGCAACCGGCTACCGTGGCAGTTCGCAAGAATCGATTTTGAACGCTCTGTAACTTCTTTAATTGATTGCCCGTCGCGTGAGCGAGGTATTTTCCAAGAAGTGCCACTTAGCCCTATCTTCTGCATCACGAGGTCAGTTGCCGCCCGCCGTCACGCAGGTCGTCGCTTTGTCTTGTCAATAGGCCCCCCACCCTACGTACTTACGAGGTAGAATTATGAGTGCCTTGGCTATTACGAAATCGGTTAGAAAAGGAGCGACAAAGTTTTCTGTAAACGAAACAAATGGGAAAACTACATAAAGAATTAAACTCGTACGTCTTAATTTTTGTCTTACTCGAACTTTAATTTTCTTACTTCCTACTAGTGTTGAAAGAAAAAAACCTTAGTACTATCGTCGTTTCAGCCTATCACAAGTCCACTGCTGATCATAGGCCTCCCCCATAGATAGCCACAAAAGTTTGTGGCTCTCATATTGGAGGGATTTTCCCATAGTTGCCACGCTTGGCAGGCGGGTTGGCAACCGCAGTTTATTTATTCAGATGTTACCCATCTCTTAGTATCATAATGAACTTTAATTATAAAGGATTGTTTTATGTATAAAACATTCTCACAAAAGTGAGTGCTCCCAATGGCGAACTATTATGCACAAGACTAGAAAATTCGCATTCGCATTCGCAATCGCGAATGCTTAAAAATGTACATTCGTTACATCACTACTTCCTATTATATTTATTTGAGGTGATAAATTAAAAACGACTAGAGTTAAAGTCCGCGACACTACTTCAGTACGAGCTGGCGGACTTTACATGCGTTTCCGGTAAGACCTTATCACCACTCAACATCAGCTTGAATCAAGGTAAAAATGCTTTTCTATTCACTTTAAAAAACATATCGATATATTTCTTTTTTTTCAACCCTGCAAATTTTCTTTACCGAGCTTATAAAATCACTTTCTGTCAACAACTTTAGCAATCAGGGAAGAGAGCCAAACATGGTTTATTCGCGTACGGAGAAAAAGGCAAGCATCCGTTCTCAAATCCATATTTGTTTTAAATGGATAAATTGATGAAACGAGCAAAAAGTTCACCTGATAGTAAGTGCAACGTCTGCCCATAACAAATGCTGTGTCACCCAGAAAATGTCTGCGTGACACCATACTGTGTCCATCACCCGGAGGCATAAGTTCTTAAATCGCATATGATTACGCTAGCTCACAGTGCCCTTCAAACCGAAAACACAGTAATGTTTGCACACTACTGCTTCACGGCAAAATAACTGGCCCTGGGGTGGTACTAGACGGATTCCTGCATAGGAATCCTACCACCAGTAATACGGGCCAATTAACAATATTTTCGGTATAACAGTTTTAAATAATGAATGCATTTATAATTAAATTCCTGAGCTAACGTTTTTTTGGTAAGATAACATCCGTGTTATTAATATAACCTAAACGTCATTAGCTGTATTCAAAGTTTACACAACACTTCCGAAATTGAAAACGGATGCGAGCCGAGCACTCACTGAGCCGCGCCGAGTGACGGCTGACGTTAAGGCCACCTCTTGTGTTTGTTAGACACCTGTCAAAACAAACAGGCGCGGACGCTCCTATATGATATATTATTACAGATTGTTATATTTTTATGAAAGAAAGGGACGAGACGAGAAAATCTTCCACCAGATGGTAAGTGCAAGTTTGCCCATAACAAAAGCCGTGGCACCAAAATCCGGTCGTCACCCTGACTCTTCAGTTTTTTAACTCTCAAATGCCCATTAATTCACACTAGCTGTCATTGCCTCAAACCGAAACAGTAACGTTTGCACACGTCAGAATAACTAACACTGCGATGGTAATGTGCCGTACGGAATCCTGCATTGGAATCCTACCACCATTTTTATTTGCCTAGTTTTCCATTACTCAGGGTTCTAAACAAGCACACAGCTCACGTCCGTAATAAGGCACTAACTGGCCCACGCTAGGATTTCTCTTGTGTTGTGGGTGCGTATTACAGGCATAAATTGCACGAGTTTTTTTAGGGCCGATGACGCCGTTAAAGACTGCCGAATATAGAGTAATAGAGAAATATAGAGTTTTGTCCTTTGGTCTAGGACAGTCGAGGGTGGCGTGATCGCTTAGACATTTTGACGCACCTTGCACGAGCGTAACAATTTCGCGAAGAATGGCCCTATTTATGGCATTAAGAGAGAGGGCCGTTTTCGTTTCCCTGCCGGGTATAGACAGGGAGGATGAATGCCTAGGTGTGTATCCCTAGTGCGTGCAAGTGTGCTTAAATTAATTATAAGTACGCGGGGACTTATTCCGATCGAGTTAGTCTACGTTGACTAGGTCTCTATCCAAGGCCACCTTGTGTAGACCACTTCCGTGCTGCGTTTCTCAGAAGGGGAACCGCGGGCAGACGGGGCTAGCCCCGCGCTGGCTTATTTATCACCGTTAGGTATCCACTAAGCGCAATCACCCGAGAGTGGATTTACTATATGACGTCTGTAATACATCCTAAAGAAAAAAGCAATGAAAATTGCTATATTTATTGATTCCCGAAAAGGGTATAAGGAGCAATAACACGGGACGACCGGACTGACCTGAATGGGTTTAGCGAGGCGCTAGCGACCGTCAGGCTTAGAGCGTCGAGTGTAACTGTTGCACATGTACAAACACCCAGTTCCGGAACAAATATCCGTAGGCGAAACAGTATACAAATATTTGTCCACTGCAGGAACCGAAACCACATCCCATAACGCGGAAGAAAATCGCTGTGTCGCTAATGATATTATGTATATAACCACGACACGGTCAGTCACGATCCAGGTAACACTGTACACAGTTAATAGCTTTAATATAACACGCACCACGACGCGCGACCGTCGTAGAGAGCGGCGCGCAGCAGTCGACAATCACACCGCGTACACACGATACACCCGTGTTCCAGGGCGGTTCTCACCGCCCAGAGTTACCGACACATAAGTCGACAGTCCGAATGGAGACCCGCAGCCTCCCTCGGACGGTCATTAGACGACTTAAAATCATTTGAGATATTAGAAGTCGCGCAAGCACGCAGCGAACGCGACACAGTCCGAATTTCGATTTGTTTGTAGGAGTTTATAGTATTTATGTTTGGGTCAAACCAAACCTGGCACGCGGGCCCCTGGCCCGTGAGCACAGTATCCGATGAAGCTGTAAAAGCCAAAAAGGCTAACAGCAATTACATCACCGAAATCATAAATTATGTATATACATATGTTATTATTGACATTAAATAAACAATATTCTATTAATTCTGCCATCATACCCAATCCGACGTAAGGATACAGCTTTATCTTATGTAACACGAGATTCAAGATAATACCGAATAACAGTTTACAGTCTAATCTGGTGAATCAAATTATTTATACAGAACGGCTTTGCGATTTCAAGCTCTGGTTATGAAATGGTGTAAAGGTGAAATTTGGTTAAAGTTTTAAAAATTGCATATACAAAAATTCTAATACAATTATTAATACGTTTTATTATTATTAATACTAAATATTTAATCAAAAGACCGACTTCAATGCAGCAATTTCATGAATTTCTCATGGATCCCATCATTACAACTTGACCAACATATGGGACTAGTCTTACGATAATCCCTCTGTAATAAAAAAGAATCATTAAAATCGGTTCATAAACAAAGGTGCTTTGCCCGAATACATATTAAACATATATGCAGACGAGAATTCAGAACCTCCTCCTTTTTTGAAGTGGGTTAAAAACCACCGAACAAACCCAAATACTTTTATCCTCCCTTCAAATATAGTCATCCCAGGCTCGGGCTTCGTCGCTCAAAACCTAAATCCACGGCTTGATTGTTTGAATGAAAAAGAAATTCAATTATAAAGCATTCCGAGAGAACATTAGTAAGCTGTCGCCGTTTCAGCCTATCTTGTGATAGGCTGCTGAACGTAGAACTCCCCCATAGATAGCCACAAAAGTTTGTAGCTCTCATTTTAGAGGGATTTTGCCAGAGTTGCCACGCTTGGCAGGCGGGTTGGCAACCGCAGTATTTATTCAGATGTTCCAGGAAGATGCTGCTGCCCATCTCTTGATTACTTTAAAATAGTGAACATGTAGTACCTTTTGTATTTAAAATCTTATCTGCTTCTGAAGCTTTTACCACGCCATAATACGAAAATAATTTCGATTTACTGCTAAAATAGTTGAAAATTAAATATTGTTCATAAATGGAATTTGGTCAAAATTCCTAGTTTACCATTTATTAGCTCTTTTGTTACCACCGAAATACCGCAAGAAATAGTGATTATTTTACATTTCAAAAAATATACTGAGTTGCCCACTCATTTTTTTACAACGACTAGGTTCTAAAAAATATTTTTGCCGTCATGATCAAAGTAGGTTAAAAGGACATTTTAATTTATATACAGTAAAGAGCATAAACCTGCACTGATGCAAGATACACGCGCGCCTAAACATTTACAAAAATTTAAGCGCCTATTGCATAACAGATTAGGGTTCGACTGTGCAGAACGTGACGCCGCAGGTTCGAGCTCGCCATTAGACTATTGCTGTGAAACGTCTCTTGGCACAAACTTTGAAACTTAGTTCCTGTTGAGCAATATTAGTAATATTAATAGGATTGCTAGTATAGTTTGTTAAAAATAACGTAATTAAATACTTGCGAACATCTAGGCATTAATTGTTCTTCATCAAAGTATTTTGCCCTTGTTAAAAATCAGTCGGGTGATGGTAATTGAATGCGGGAATTTTAAGTAATAAAAGTTGACTGTTAGCATTAAAACATTTTTTAATATAATATATTTGCATTTATTCATGAATTTTCATGAAAATAGCACACATAAGGTTTTACCTCAATAATTGGGCTAAAAAGTTATCTTTATGTAATTATATTTTTTGACTTGTATTTGATTTGATTTGATTGTATTTCTAATTTTAAAAGAGTGGGTATTCATTATATTCTTAAATGCACAAACATTTAATACGAAGCATATATACATTAAATTTTCAATAAACTTTTTAGGCACATTTATTAACACCATTTCTCATTTTTGTTGAGAAAATGTTAGTAGAATGAGCAAAAGTAATCGGAGACGTCACGGTGCGCGGTGGTCGGCGATGCGCAAGAGTGGCGCTCCGTTTACGGCCTCAGACCTTGACTTAGCCAAAACTTTTTCTCATCAAAAATTTCAAACTTTAGTTCAATATAATGGGTCACCGCGAGACAAATTACAATACGAAGTACTAGCGGCTAATACAGTAGGTCATGCTGTGTTGAAAGTTACGTTTACTTCTTGTTATTGCGATGTTTTAGCTCAAAATACAATTAGCGAAAGTGGGAAAATTATGTAGTTAGTATGTACATTTCTCAATGAGTAAGTATACACGATTTTTTTATAAATTATTGCGTGACTGTTATTTTTATTTATATTATAAGTATTTATATACTCATCAATTCATTAATTTACATTTATATAAACTTTTAATATCTTTCATATTATTAAAATCCTTATATGGTAGATTATTAATTCATATGAAACTATCATAATTAATAATAATTTATAAATGTTTATTAACACTTAACTATATTTGAAATAGTAGAAACAAAATTAATTTACCTTTATTAGTGGATAAGTGTGAATAACTTTTTCGGCTGCCGCTCCTGGAGCAGCAGCTACACCGTCTTCAGCCATCGTCAATCAAAAACTTCACAAAACAACAAACAGTAATCTCAATTAAACATTCAAGACAAGCAGTGCAGTGGAAAATAAACCCCAAAACGTGCGGCACTCAATGCGATGTCTCCCCACTGTTTACTCGTTGCCTTGGAAACCGACAGAGGTGGGCCGAAAGATGCGATTGATTTTTCTCATCATGTGAGTCTCGTTTGTACGCCTGGCTTTAATAAAAAAAACTGTATTCGACAAGGTTAAACGTGGGAGTTTATGTCAAAATAAGATTTTCAATCTATCTAATATTATATTGTTGTCATGATTCATAATGAATTAATGAAAAATCTTATTTTCTTTGTTGTTTGTCAATTTGCTTCTTTTAACTGACATTCAAATCACTGAAATATGTTTTTGTTAATTATTTATCTATTTTAAAGTATTTAGTGTTTCTGTAATGAGAATAATTATTAAAATAGATAGTAGGCCCATAAATATATTAATACTCTTGAAGTGAACTATTAGTAAGAAAAGTTACTGTTATCAAAACAGTAATAAGTAATAATTAAACTACAGTTGTTGCGTAAGCATTTTTAAATCATAATAAGAACTTAAGAACTAAAATTGAGGAACTGTTAAAGTAACAAAAACTACAACAATATTTATATTATAAGTTTCTGATAACATTCCTAAAATACAATATCAGCTCAGTCCTGCCGGATATACAGATTTCTCGGTATCCATACAGATTTTCAACTTGTAATACCGATAAAAAAATTAAACTGAAATTTATTTAGATTTTCAACATTCCAATTTTTTTCATACTTAATTACCTCAAATGGTAGTTTTTCAGACCGTATTGGCAACACTGTTCAAAATTGAGTATTCTGAAATTCCCTTCTTCCCCTTAAGAAGAAGGGAATTTCAGAATACTCAACTTCTGGAATTCCGAAAGTTGTATTTGACATCGAATGTTCACGATCATTTTGTTCGTTTATTGTTCTGTTGTTTTTGTATATATGTAATGATATGATATGTATGTTGTTGGATTACCTATAAGTTTTCAGCGACTATTTATTTATTTACTGGTGTGGTTAGATTTAAGTGAAGCGATGGCTAATTCAGCCAAATAATCTCGAACTCTGCAACGATTTAATCGGCAATGGCTGGAAGAACCGGGTTTCTCTACTTGGTTTCAACCCAGCAATAAAGGTGAAACGTACGCGTTCTGTAAGTACTGTTTAAGTGATCTATCAATAGGATGTGTAGAATCAATAAGAAAACTGCGAAACATGTAAAGTCGGTTCCTAGTTCTAGTGGCATTCAAACGTCATTGGAAAAATTCGAAAAAGATCCTACGAAGAGAGGAGATATCCTGTTAACGTGTTTCGTGGCAGAACATAATTTATCAAAGCAATTACTCAACAATAAGCCTTGCTATGACACAGATATTGATCACGACCTAATATCTAAAATGAAAAACATTTATAATTATTCATAACTTTTATTTATTCAGCTCTAAATTTAACAATTGAAGCACCTACTTAGTTAACTACAGATAAAATTATACAGAATACCAATGTCAAAGACAGATTTTTTACAGATTTTCTTAAATTTACTTAAAGATTTCATACAGATTTTAAAATTTTCGGTACGGATACTGCTTTTAAAAATCTGGCAACACTGTATCAGCTGGTATTTGACGTTTATGTCACAATGTTATAATAAATGTCAGTTTATTCTGTTTTGTTTTGAGTTTTGTTATTAATTACTTTTACTCATGTAATATTTATTTTATAGATATCTAAAGTAAAAAATGGCTTCCCGATTTAGTGGTGCCTTACAGTTAACAGACCTCGACGATTTCATAACACCGTCACAGGTTTGTTAATTAGGATGCTCGTTGTTTACGTTTTCTATTCTTAAAACGTTAATATTACATTATAATTTTATTAGAGTAGTTAGTACTTCTTGAAATAATATTATATTGACCTTGTTTGATAGAATTTATAAAACGAACGTGTTGTTTGTTTATAACATTACGTGATTGTAACCTAATTTTTTTGCAGGAATGTATTAAACCAGTGAAGATAGAAAAGACGAAAACTAAAACTGGCGCGAAAATCAAAATAGGTGATGGTGGGTACTTCGATATGTCAAGCGGCCGCGAGGAAAAGTTGCAAAAGGTTGAAATCACATTGGCGGATTGCCTTGCATGCAGTGGATGTATTACTTCTGCAGAAAGTGTACTGGTGACTCGTCAGAGCCAGGAGGAATTACTAAGGTATTTCATATAACTCTTTGAAACAAAGAAACATCCAGGTTGCACTAATATCTAACTTTAAAAAAAAACTTCAAAGAAAAGATTAATTTGCATTTCTGAGATATTTCCCTTGTCTCGCTTGCACATACCTATTGTTGTAGCTAAAAAGACAACTAGTGTTTATATTCTTTGGAATAGATTATTGACAATGAACCTACAGTGTGTGCTATCTGTGAGTTTTGTCTGTTAAATCCTTGATTTTGCTATAGATGTATTTGTGCTTGTATGCCATTTTTTATTGGATAAAGTGACAAGACATGCAAAACATTCACCTTGCATAATATAAAAATTATTATTACATTAATAAGTTTAAAACATAAATAATTAATGTGTCTGTGTGAGTACTGTGTTTGCTTCAACTGTCGCTGTGACAATTGTATATCTGTAGTGCAAGTGAGCTGGTTCTGCTAACAAACACTGTATTTCGATTTGAAGGGCTGAAGATCACAGGGTATATGAGATTTCAGAACAGATTTCTTATGGTAACAACTACAGTTTTTTAAAGCAACTTTCCAATACAAAATTCTGAGTGACATTCCACTGTTATCGGCATGCATTGTACTTACCATCAGGTGAACAACTTGCATATCTTGTCACATATTCAATTAAAAATGAGATACTTAAATAGAGTGTATAGTCAGTATTTTTTTCTATCTTCCTTACAGAGTGCTCTCTGAGCGACAGTACACGGACTCACGAGGAAATACAAACAATGTGAACCTTGTGGTAATATCCATGTCGCCGCAGCCAGTACTATCACTGGCTGCGCGTTATAAACTTAGCCCAGAAGATGCATCAAAGAAGCTAGCTGGTAAGCTAAATGAGTACAGTTGTTTCTGAGAAATTTCTAAAAACTTGATGATTATAATTTAAATAAATATACTTAAATAATAAAGAAAACCTCACGGTTTAGTGGTATACAGTATTTTATATACATATTATTGTTATACAGATTTTCCATTCGGTACAATTTTCCGTGATTAGTATGTACTAGGTTAAGCTAGGTAACTTATAATACGAGAAGGACAAACGTTGGGTTGAGGTACATTCATATTAATATTGCTAAGAAAATCAATGTCTAATACTGAACCATTTACCAATTGCGTAACCACTAGCCCACTTTTGTCCCCTTTGGCCAAGGCTCCCTGGCATTTAGCCTCTCCAGTGACCCTATTGTTACCCCACTGGCTGTAGCAACATTGCGGCGGCACATGTTGAGTTGTTGTCCGATTTATTTCCATATCTACATAGTTTAGTAAACTAGATAAACACTACTTTGTATAATTTACTTTTCAGTATTGACAGTATATTGTACTTATAAGTGTGTGTGTGTTTGCCAAATATGTGTATTCATTCATTCATTTGATATTATTGAAAATATCAAAACTTGAATTTTAACAACATTTTTGCAGGCTACTTCAAGAGCATTGGTGCTGATCTAGTTCTAGACATGACGATAGCAGAAGATTTATCCCTGCTGGAGGCGCAGCAGGAGTTCCTGCAGAGATACCAGGAAAATCAAGCTGATCCCAACTCCAAACACTTACCTATGCTGTCCAGCTCATGTCCAGGTAACATAGTCAGATCAACTATTAAACATCTTTAATCAGCTCAGCTGGAGCAGTGGGTAATTGACACTAAAGGTTCTGGGTTTGTATCCCAGACTGAGCAAATATTTTTATGTAGTAACAGCCTATTAGCAGTGGGCAACTGCTGAGCACAGACCTTCTACCATTTTTGAGAGGTTCATAGAGTTGGGGGAATAGTTCGCCACGCTTTTTACTGGTGGTAGGATTCCTATGGAGGAATCTGTCTAGGCAGGTACCACCCCAGGGCCAGTTATTCTGCCGTGAAGCAGTAGTGTACAAGCATTACTGTGTTTCGGTTTGAAGGGGACTGTGAGCTAGCGTAATCACTGGGCATTTGAGACTTAGGAACTGATGTCTCAGGGTGACGGGCGCAGTGTGGTGTCACACAGAAATATTCTGTGTGACATAGCATTTGTTGTGGGCGGACGTTGCACTTACCATCAGGTGATCGTTTTGCTCATTTCGTCACATTATACAATAAAAAAAAAATCGCTGCTCTAATGCCGGTTGGCGGACTTCACAAGTCTTCGAAATATTTTTATTTCTCAGACATTCATCAGACGCAGGTTTCCTTACGATGTTTTCCTTCACCGTTGAGCACGTGGTAAATCAGCACTTAAAATTGCAAAACAATTTTCATGTTGCCGGCACCTTGTCGGCTTGGAAGGCGGGCTGGCAACCGCAATTTATTTATTCAGATGTTCCAGGAAGATGCTGCTGCCCATTATATGGTTTTAATTTTCCCTCTGTCGACATTTACGACACCCACGGGGTGAGATGGGGTGGTAGATTCTCTCAAGCCGCTGCCTCAATCGAAAAATTACCGAAAATACACTTTCCGACGAGCAGTATTGTCTAATGTATAGATCGTCTGGTATTACGATCACGAATCTGCCCGCCAAGCTGGTGACTATGGCAAATATCCCCTTCCTGGGAAAGGTCCACGTCCAGCGGTGATCTGATAGCGATTACGATGGTGTATATATTTTACAGGCTGGGTATGCTACGCTGAGAAAACCCACGGCAACTTCATCCTCCCGTACATCTCCACCACGAAATCGCCTCAGCAAATAATGGGGACTTTGGTGAAGCGCGTGCTCTCCCAGACCCGTCAGCTGAGCCCCGCTACGTTGTACCACGTTACTCTGATGCCCTGCTATGATAAGAAATTGGAGGCTTCGAGGGAAGACTTCTATAGTGAATTGCTCGACTGTCAGGATGTCGACTGTGTAGTTACTGCTAGTAAGTGGATTTTTTTACGTCAGTAAAGACAGATCTTTCAGCCGGCATGAGTCCACTGCTAAACATAGGCTTCCCCAATAGGTTCTGGCGTGAATTCGCCATAGTTGCACCGCTTGGCCGGCGGGTTGGCAACCGCAGTTCATTGGATGTTCTAGGAAGATACTGCTACCCATCAACTGGTTTTAATTTTCCCTATGTCTATATGTATGTGCCTATACTTTTACAACACCCGCGGAACGAGTTGAGGTGGTAGATTCTTTAACGCCGCCACTACAAGCCACTGTTTACCATTAGCTGGTAAACGGTCACTGTTAACTATAGATAAAAAAAAGTGTAGGTCTGAGCCCAAGAGATAATTAAAAAATGCTCTTCAGTTATTTATATCAAAGCATTTCAAAAAATTAAATTAGTGGACTAGTGGATTATTATAAAAGAGAGAAACAAAATTAAATTGATAAGATTGTATAGCATGCACATCTAATGTGTGTATTTCATCTAAAGAGTACCAGACCGTGTGGTGGCGGCTCGATAAAAGAATACTACCACTCCATCTCATCCAATGGATCTCGTAAAAGGCGAGTAAGGAATTAAACTGCACTGTGCACCCAACAGCGCATGGTGGCGATGGGCTCACACCTATCACACCTAGTGCATTATATTGTTTTGGTGAAACGTGGATTGTGGCAGTCATCTGTTTTTGCAGTGAGTGCCCAGTCTCTGACTTCCCCTTATGGGATACAGTCATGATCTTATGTTATGTATGTATGGACCGCCTGTTCTCGTACGACTGCGTGCAAAAGCCAAATGGCTATCACCATCAGATAACAAAAAACCACTGCATTAACACTGGGCAATATCCACCAGCAGTAGCGGATTTAGGCTCAGGCTCGCGAGGACCGGACCTAGACAACACAATTAAAGGGGGCGGAAAAATTATGGAGGTGACCAAAATTTTAGAAGCGACTCTAACTAAATTTACGCTGATTAATTTTGGATGATGCAGTTCAATATTAATTGCAAATACAACCATTCTGTTGAAAATAATTTAAAATAATGTTAGGCCTACTGAATACTCTATCCAAACATTCAAGCCCATAAACTTTATAAAATCTATTATTATTTCTCAAAGGTGTTTTTAGTCGGTATGAAATATCTCTCTTCTTCTTCTTTTCCTTTTTATTCTGGCCTCTTAATAGAATTCTGCCAATGTCAAGTCAGTCACAAGAGCTGAAAATAGATAATTCCAAAATATTGATCAACAGTAAAATGATAATTGACTTTTACTGAAGATTTACTGGACTGATGGAGACAAAACAATAAGTATAATTCATGTACTTGAATTAATTTTCCAATTACTTATTTAAAAAGATTGAACAAGAAGATGATTAAAAGATTTAATTAATTAATTGAATTGTAGAAAGCAACATCTGTTCACAATCAGTTCAACTAACATACGCAACAGCTGGCGGTTGGAGTTGTTTACATTCTTTAACACTAGATTTACGAAAGCCGTCATTATTATATAGCGAATATATATTGTTTTTTAATGATATAACGTATCTAGTAGTTTTATCTGGAACACATATTTTATTATATCTAAATGTTGTCTAAAAGTAAAAAAAAGTAAAGTTTCAGCCTATAAATGTCCCACTACTGAGCACAGGCCTCCTCTCATTTCTGAGAGGGTTTTGGAGCAAGAAAGAATCCGCCACGCTGCTCCAATGCGGACTGCACATGTCTTTGAAATATTTTTAATTTCTCGTACATGCAAATTTCCTCACGATGTTTTCCTTTACGGCCGAGCACGTGGTAAGTCAGCACTTAAAATTGCAATTAACAATTTTAGTGGTGCCGGCACCGGGAATCGAACCCAGATCACTCGCGTACTATGAAATTTAAAGCGAGTGTCTAGCCCCTGTGCTACCACGGCTCACAGATGTTGTCTACCTATTCGTAATATACCCGTCCCGTAGCGTCTGTTAATGCCCGTAAATCTTGTGTTAAAGACGGTAGATGGCGCCATCTGTTTATGATCACGATACTGTGCGAAATATTCGCACGGGTTAGCTAGTATATACATCATATGTATATTATGTGTGTAATTTTGACATAACAATTATTTACTGTTTTTTTTTACCGGTGGTAGGATCCTATGCAGGAATCCGTCTAGTAAGGTACCACCCCAGGGCCACTTATTCTGCCGTGAAGCAGTAGTGTGCAAACATTATTGTGTTTCGGTTTGAAGGGCACTGTGAGCTAGCGTAATCACTGGGCATATGAGACTTAAGAACTGAGGGTGGGTCTCAGGGTGACGGGCGCAGTGTAGTGTCTTACAGAAATGTTCTGATTGACATAGCATTTGTTATGGGTAGACGTTGCACTTAACATCAGGTGAATGCTTTGCTCGTTTCGTCAACCTATCCAATAAAAAAAAATACAAAAAAAGCAGGCATAGGAGACTGTCACAATTAAATCCTACGTTGCACACCAGAAATACTCGTACTTCTGTGGGGGCTTCTTTTCCTTTAAAATAAACAATACGATTTTGCATGCGAATCTTAGCAAATTAACTTCGTTTCTCTATTATATTGTACTGCAAAAGTACCGCCTGATTCTGGTAACTGAGAGAAACATTGTGTCGTCAGTCGAGTTAGAAGCAGATGTTGGAGAACAGCGGCAAGTCTTTGTGCGAGGTGGGGGCCGTGGAGCTGGACCGCGAGTGGGGCGGGGCCGGGGGCGGCGTGGTGGGGCACGCGGGCTCGGGCTCGGGCGGGTACGCGCACCACGTGTTCCTGCATGCCGCTCAGCATCTCTTCGGGGAGACTGATGCGCCTATGGTATATAAAAGTTTACGGTAAGTCCAATTATTACATACATACATACATACAGTCACGACATTTCCCATATAAGGGAGTAGGCAGAGGCCTCACACGTGGTCCACCATTTGCCCCCGTGAGAAACAAGTCGTGACGAGCGACGATCCACGTCACCGCCATTTTGGTACGAATCAAAAAAAATCTTTCTCCCCATCGTTCTCACGGGCAGTATAGTGAGAGCATTGCATATTATGGTGTAATTCTCCACGAATAGAGGCTGTCCGTATAATGCCTTAGTCACCCCTTAGGACACCTCGATAAGAAAAAGGTAGGAGCTATTCTACTTTGCCATACACCTATCGGCTCCATTATTATGTTACAAAAATATACAAGACGACCGCGTGACCTAGTGGCATTGATATATATGTTAACACTAGATTAACAATCACCGCGCAAAAGCGTAACCACTTAACATATGGCCACAGCCATATACGCGAATTTTACCATTTATCAAATCGTCACTAAGCCACCATGTTGGCGAACTAGAGTGAAAGAGATATATATATGTTTACTTCAAAAAATTTACTGGTTACAAATCTACGTCGTAGCGATTGAATACTGGTTGCGCTTTTTTTATGCCATAGTATGAGGTTTGCATCTCTATTTGTTTAACTCAAGAATCCTGACCTGACTTCTGTTGACTGACTTGAATTCCAGGCGGAGCCAACATTTGTGCAAAAACAAATTGTTTTTTTTCGGGTCTGGCTGTGTTGTGATTGTCCCTGTGTCTCTGTCACTGCACCCTAACCTACCACTTGTCACCACATCTGGTAAGGTTGTGGCGAGTTAGTGCATCGGTGTGAACGAGTACACTTGTGGCACTATAATATCTCCTGCGTAGTTGATTATTTCCGATAGTACGCGGATATTGTTGCCGTGGTCGAAATTCGGCCTGGGGACATGGTCATTATCACTTCGCAAACTGTACCCCGTTTTTTTTATTTTTTTTATTGGATATTGTGACGAAACGAGCAAAACGTTCACCTGATGGTAAGTGCAATGTCTGCCCATAACAAATGCTGTGTTGCCCAGAAAATTTCTGTGTGACACTTTATCCATCACCCTGAGACATAAGTTCTTAAGTCTCATATGCCCAGTGATTACGCTGGCTCACAGTGCCCTTTGAACCGAGACTCAGTAATGTTTGCAAACAACTATACTATTACCTACCTAGACGGATTCCTGCATAAGCATCATACCGCCAATAAAATATAATAGACTAAAATAAATATAATAGACTAAAACAAATATAATAGACTAATTACAAACAGTACTGCAGCTGGTGGTAGGATTTCTATGCAGGAATTCGTCTAGGTAGGTGCCACACCAGGGTCAGTTAATTTAAGACGTATTCAGTGGTAAAAGAAATCGAAAGGAAATCAGTGGACTAGTGAACTGTGTTTTCTTTGTTGTGTTGTGATTTGCCGTAATATAGAAATAAACGGCACAGCTCGTGAAATTGTGTGTCTTCCGACGACTGGAGTTAAAACGAGGTAAAAGAACGTGTTTATAATATAGACATTATCAAAAATACGAGTATATAAACTTAATGTTGCTACATTATTTGCAACAAAATCTATACGCAAAAAAGTTACGATCGATCACTGACAATGACATGAAACTCAGAGATTTAGAATTATTTACTTTACTACGATGGAATTTTCTCGCAACCAATGCATATGAAATGACTGAAATATAGAACAATCGGTCAGCTTGCGCAGCCGGGGGTCTGCGCGACCCACACGTGACCTCTGAACGTAATACAATGTCACTAGCTTACTGCGTCACAGTAGCATTCACTTGTTCTAACTTTTTTATGTATGCGATAGTGATAGATATTTTTAGGTGCGAGCCGATAGGTGTCCGGCAGAGTAGAATAATACCGAGGTGTCGTAAGAGGCGACTAATGTATTGTACGGACAGCCTTTATTCGTGCATTTTAACACCATAATATGCAATGCTGTCACTGTACAGTTCATGGGAACGCAATAGGAAGTAAGTTTTTTTTACTTTCACCAAATGGCGGCGACGTGGTTCGCCACCCGTCATGTCACGTTCCCCATGGGGGCAAAAAGTGGGCTACGTTTGTGGCCTCTACCTACCCCTAAACTGGGGAAAAGGCGTGACTGTATGTATGTATAAGAGGGTGAAACGAGCACATAGTCTACCTAATGGTTAGTGGTCACTCTTCTGGAGACATCTTCATGTATCCTAGCTGAATAATGTTTTATAGCCGTCCGCCGTGAAGCAGTAGTGTGCAAAAATTACACTGTTTCGGTCTGAAGGGCCCTGAGAGTTAGTGTAATTACTGGACATAGGAGATGATTTCTCATGGTAACGGGCGCAGCGTGGGCCAACACAGATATTCTGGGTGAGACAGTATTTGTATTGGGCAGACGTTGCACTTACCGTCAGGTGAAGGTTTGGCCCGCTAGGAAGCTATCAACTGCACTGGAGATATTATAGTGCTACAAGTATACGCAAACTCACTCACTTGTTCTAATTTATCCGCGTCCGATGTAACTGTTTTTGATGAATCGTTGTTGCAGGTCAGGCGCAGAGCAAAAGGATGTAGTGTCAGAGACGCCAACACCGAAAGCTAATAATTTGCATAAATTTTGGCTCCGGCTGAGATAAGAACCCAGGGCCTGCCACGTAACTTGGGGTCGATCCCTTTCCACTCGTTCGGCGGCAAAGTAAAACATAATAGAAAACCTTCTATGTCTTAGAAATAAAATATATTTTGACGACCGTGAAGTCAGCAGCCAAGAAGAAGCAGCGTGGCGCGCTCCTGCTGGCTCCAAAACCCTCTCAGAAATGAGAGCCCTGTGCTCAATAGTGGGACATTCGTAATTTACTTACTTTTACCTGCGACGTAGAAGTAAGGAACACCGACCATCTATCCATACTCGTTATACACAAATGTTTTTTGGTTTCCGTAGGAACCCCGACTTCAAGGAGTTGACACTAGAGAAGGACGGCAAAGAGGTTCTGAAGTTCGCGATCGCTAACGGCTTCAGAAACATCCAGAACTTGGTTCAGAAGCTCAAGCGCGGCAAGTCTCCGTACCACTACGTGGAAGTCATGGCCTGCCCTTCAGGTGAGATAACTCTTTTTTCTTTAAAAAAACCCACTGCAAGACTTCAAGACACTTCGCTCAATTTGCGTCGATCTAACCAAAAATAATAATTTAAAGAAGGTACTCGGGCGTAAGCTGGTTCTATGTTAAAGTGCTGTCCAATTACTATCAGGTGAACAACTTTCTCGTCACGTTTTTTAATTTATCTATCTTCTTCATATTCCTTCTATCCTCTTCCACTATCTTCTTTATATGTCTAGAAATAGACATATAAATAATTATATAAAAACTTAATTGCCGCATGTATTCAAATGTCAATAAAAAAATTGACGTAAAGTTTGACAGTTCTGCTGTCACATGTTTTCAGTACTTAATATTTTTACTAAATAAAGGGGTAAGCCTTTATTTATCGGTCACTGGTCACCTAATTAGACGGTTTTATTTATTTTTATTACTAGCGAATGCTACTGCTAGCTGTAGCTACTGGCTTCACACGGGTGCAATTTATTAAAGAAGAAAATGAGAAGTACGCTTGGCAAAAGAATATAAATTACTGAAAACATGTGACAGCAGAACTGTCAAACTGAACGTCACTTTTATTGAGTTTTTAATACATACTTGCGGCAATTAATTTTTATTTATTTATAAAGATATAGACATATAGAAGATAGATGAAGAGGATAGAAGAAATAGAAACAGGTAAGAAGATAGATGAATTGAGTAACGAGACGAGGAAGTCGTCCACTTGATGGCAATTGCCCTTAACGGTAGAAGTGCCAAACAGAACTTAGAATTGCAAAGTCCTGCGTGACACTGAACTGCTCTCATTACCTTGACAGTCGGTTATTTAGTCTTCAGTCGCGGCTTAAGAGAATCTACCACTCCATCTCATCCCGTGGGTGTCGTAAAAGTCTACAGAGGAAATATAAACACAGGGACATGGGCAGCAGCATCTTCCTGGAACATCTGATCAAATAAACTAAGCTCGTAAACACGCCTGCCATGCGTGACATCTATGGCAAAATCCCCCCAAAATGAGAGCCACAACCTTTGTGGCAATCTTTGGGAAATGATGATGATGATGATGATACCTACCCAGTAATTTAACTATGCTTGAAACCGGAACACAGAAATACTTTAACGCTACCGCTGGTAGGCAGAAATTGGCATGTGGTACCTAACAACCTAGACGAACTCCTGCAAAGAATTTCTACCACCATTGTGGTATGTTTACGTTATTAACTGGTACTGGGGCTTACAAATTAACCGTCGGTTTTGCCTTTCAGGCTGTCTAAACGGTGGTGCACAAGTGCGGCCAGTTCTAGGCGAAAGCAGCCGCGAGTTGGTCGCCTCCCTCGAGTCACTTTACGCCCAATTGCCGCGCGCCGATCCGGCTCGGAGCAACGTTGCGCGCTCGCTGTACGCTGAATGGCTCGATGGACGCCACTCGGAAAAGGCTAAAGCGTTGCTTCATACCTCGTACCACGCCGTGGAGAAGTCAGATATAGCGCTAAATATAAAGTGGTGAAAGTATCTTTATTAGGATAACAATTAATGTAATGTAATAACATGTATCTTGTTATATTTTTTTATGCAGAACTTTAAAAGAAAATTTAACTTCGAACGAAAAATATGTTTGATAATTTTATGTTTTACTTTATAAAACCAACGCTTCTACTGAAAGTCGAAGTAGCCGATATTGATAAGTTTGGTAGCAAACTTCAGTCCACGTTACCTAACATTATATAGTAATCCATATAAGATCAGGAGTCATTTTAATATAGACGTATTATACGCTAAGCTAGCAGGACGAAAAGTTCCACTGCACATCAATTATAATGTAAACCAGAACTTTGAAAAATGATGGTGTAGTAATTCACAGTGCTATTCAGACCCGAACAAAGCGATGTTTGCACACTACTGCTTGGCAGCAGAATTATTGACACTGCGGTGATCCCCTACCTGCTACATGCTACATGGAAGTCCTACCTGTCAAAATCATTTATTTTCTCTATAGATATTATGTTATGGTAATTGTTAATAAGTTTAAGTGGGTTGTAAATATTTATTAAAGGAAATAAAACGTTATTACTATAACTATAGTTGTGTTTTTAAAGCGTGCCGCTGTGTACGTGCCTCATTAATATTGAACGCTTTCTTCGTAAAACTTGTGACGAGCGGCGACATTGTGCTGACTTGTGCACTGTCACATACATAGATCAGGTGTATTTTAAGCAATTTTATGTAGATTTAAATACACGACTACACGCAATGGTTTATATCTTACGATTACTTAACGGGGACGACGCGGTGACGAAGTGTCTGATAATAGAAATGTACAGGGACGGATTTCCCTATAGACCGAGTAGGCTCGGGCCTAGGGCGGCAAAATTTAGGGGCAGTAAAGTTTTTTTTATTGTTATTCATTGTTACAAATAGAAATGGTAGTGGATAATTTTATCATTTACAGACTCGTTGTTTTTTAATTCAATTTAATGACATATAAGATTACGATGACGTTTAAGAAATAGTCCGTAGTTCATGGGCAACCAGAGTATCAAATCCGCCCCTAGAAGTGGAATTTTTATGTGTATTTTTTATTGGATAAAGTGATGATACGAGCAAAACGTTCACCTGATGGTAAGTGCAATGTCTGCCCATAACAAATACTGTGTTGCCCAGAAAATTTCTGTGTGACACCACACTTTGTCCATCACCCTGAGACATAAGTTCTTAAGTCTCATTTGCACAGTGATTACGCTAGCTCACAGTGCCCTTCAAATCGAGACACTAAGGTTTGCACACTACTGTTTCAGGGCAGAATAACTGGCCCTGGAGTGGTACCTACCTAGACGGATTCCTACATAGGAATCCTGCCACCAGTTCAACCATATAAATCAATTTGACGACCCACTAGCAGAGAATAAATAGCACTACTTGATAGTGACTCTGCCTTTAAAGCTTACAGTCGCGAGTATTCTGATAGGGTCATACATTTGTCGAATTCCCCCCTATTAAAGAAAAATATTAATATTTGTACTTGAGTCATGCATGACTTTCTGATGTGAAACATCTATTGGCGCGCCTCGGGTGTAACACCGTCATTTTTTTTTTTATGGAAGAGGGGGCAAACGAACAAGCGGCTGACCTGATGGTAAGTGATCACCGCCACCCATGAACACCTACAATACCAGAGGAATAGCAGATGCGTTGCCGGCCTTTGAGAAAGGAATAGGCTCTTTTCTTGAAGGTCCCTAAGTCTTATCGGTTATCTTAATAATATATACTTTAATTATAAATTCTTTTTATTACCATCAACTTCGATGTTTCACAAATGACGGCGCCTCGTGACGGCCACTTTTTATGTATTGAAGTCTATTTATTATATTACGGTCGACTGTCTATAGGCGAAAGGGACGATACGACGAAAACGTTTACCTGATGGTAAGTGCAACGTATGCCCATAAGTAATGCCGTGCCACCTAGAACATTTATGTGTGGCACCACACCACGCCCATCCCCTTAAGACATCAGTTATTTCGTCTCATATTTTTTTTTAAAGAATACTAGCAATGCTAAACATTACTAATACTCCTGTTAACCACTCCAACTAAGCGTAAAAGCTTGTGCTAGGAGATGGTTCACGACAATAGTCGAATGGCGGGCTCGATCCTGCGACGTCATGTTTCACAGTCCGTACCCTAAACCATTAGGCTATTGTCGCTTAAATATGACCAGTAATTACGCAGTGGTGTTTGCATTCGACTGATTGACAGTAGAATAACTGACACGGCGGTCCTGCATAGGAATTCTACCACAATAATACCTCAAAGTAATTATCAGATCGTGGGTTTCTACTTAGAAGAAACTAGCAGTATTGGCCGCTATGAGAAAATGATACACAGAGGTGGCAATCACATCTGCCGCCAGACGAGGTATGGGTAAAAACTTCTGCTGACTTGACAGAATCGGTATTATAGCTGACCACGGTGGAGACGCCGATGAGCCGGATAGCCTGTCTAAAGCGAAGAAAACTAAGGTCAAGAAAAAGGTGATAATCGAAGGGAGGTCATTGACAGAAACTACTACTCCCAGATCCACAAATGCGTTTCTTATTATAAAAGAAACGTAAATAGAATACTTAATGTTTCGGTTTATGTGGACTTTCTGTATCTCTGGTTAGTAACACCATCGTGTGGTGGCAGCCTAAGGACTCTGCCAAACCACTTGATTCGCGGGGATGTCGTAAAAAAGTTCAAAGAAATGCACCAATAGGAACACCGTATGGCTGGTAGAAACATGTCTCAGAAAATTTATCAGTTCACACGCAATCGGACACGTTCCAGGCAGCAGTGTCTAGTGCGAAATATGCGATGTCAAACTTGCACCTTGTGTGGAGTCCTACAATCGGAAGTAGACTTTCAAACAATGTCCAAGAGGGGACCTTCTCCTTTTGGACGTTGTTTGAGGCAGGCTGATGATGATTAGTACCATAATATGAAGTAATCATCAAATTATTAATTGCGAATAAAAGCTGATGAAACTTAATAAAGGGAACAATTGCAGAACTTCTTGTAGACTTAATAGTTCTTCATCATCATTTCAGCGTATCATAGTTGAACATAGGCCTCCCCTATAGATTGCCACAAAACACGGGCCTGAGCCACCTGCGACCACCGATTTCCCACATAACCGTGCAGGTGGTCGCTCGTTTGCCGGTACGAGGTTGCCACTCCAGAACATTTCTTCCACAACGATTCTACGAGCAATTTGGCCGGCCCATTGTCACTTCAGCTTGCTAATCCTTAGGGCTACGTCGGTAATAATTATTTAATCAAAAAACCGATTACGCAGCTGCTCCAAACAGAGTTTCGTGAATTTCCCATCATCAGAACTTGACCAAAATAATATGGGACTACCCTTATGATATCCCCTTTCTGATAACAAGAATCATTAACATCAGTTCATAAACAAAGAAATTATGCCCGAACACTCATAAAAAAATATTCAGAATGGAGTTCCTCCTTCTTTTTTGAAGTTGTTTAAGAAGCAAAGGTAATTGCAAGTTAGCAAAGGAGAGAAAGTTAATTTGCTAATGGTGTGTATTACCTGATTATACACAATACTGGTAATACACACCATTTTACATTTTGCATGCGGATCTTAGCAAATTAACTTTCTCTCCTTTACTATAAGGGATTTCCGCAAAGTAACGCCTGATTCTATTAACTAAATTGCAAGTTAGTACAACTTTAATCGTTGTCTTGTCGTCTTGTGTAAAACAAACCAAAATTTATTTAATATGAATAATCGACTGAAGCGCACTCCTACGGGTCAGTGTAAAGTGCGTTCGCGGAGAGTCGCCATCGTATTGTTGCTGCAGAGTCTTGTTTACAAAACATTCCACTCATATCGCTATCGATAAATCTTCGCTGCCGTCCGTCCGTAGTGCGATGGGCGACTTCCGCGTGACGGGCTCCAATAGCATATACTTGCTGGTCCTCTCTACAATAGTTAGAGATGTGTTCGGTACCGGACTTGGAAGATGTCCTATTTTTCCAGAGATTCCTAATTTTGACATTAAAATGGTGAGTTTAGTACAGATCTTTTTCAATTCTTAACGTAGTCGTACATTGGATCCCGATTCAGTGTCTGTAACTATTTTTATTTGCTCATCAAAACCGTGAACGTGAATAAATGATTTAATGATTCGTTCGTATAATCGATAATAAATTTTGTACTTAGCGTCGTTATATTACCGATTTTTTGCCAATCGAAAAAATATGTACTTACTAGTTTTTAATGCCGCGAATATTTTGCTTTTGACTTGACTGTCATCAAGAAACTAAATGGTACGGAAAACAGAAAGGAATGGGTTCTAAAGAGTGGATCTTTTTTTTCGTGTTCGTAACTTTTTAATTAATCAATTACTTATGTATGACTAACGTTGAATGCATAAAATCACATAAAAAGCGGTCCTCATTTAATCATAACTGTTTTTGTGTATAAGCGTGGCTCGACACCTACGAGTGGGTTGTGAGTTTTTCCCTGTCACTCATCACTGTTTTAGGATTACCTGTATAGTGTGCATCTACGTGCCTCTGATATGGCATGCGAGTCTTCCTTTAGTGTCACCATCATTTTCATCATTTCAGCCAATCACTAGTCCACTGCTAAACGTAGGCCTCCTCCATAGATTGCCACAAAAGTTTGTAGCTTACATTTTAGGGAGATTTTGCCATAGTTGCCACGCTTGGCAGTCGGGTTGACAACCGCAGTTTATTTATTCAGATGTTCCAGGAAGAGGCTGCTGGCCATCTACTGGTTTTTATTTGCCTCTGTCGAATTTTACGACACCCATGGGATTAGATGGGGTGGTAGATTCTCGTAAGCCGCCACCACATCTGTGTCGCCACATGAGAAGCTCTAGAAATATTTCCATACGTCCATAATCGCGCTATGAAAGTTTTCTGAGATGCGAACTATATATACAACATCTAAAATATTACAGTCGGAGTAGACGTCCTCCCCAGATCAAACCATTCGATCTGGCGGGTAGCTACTAGTAAATTTGACATCGAAACTCCTTTCCCGACATAAATCCACCAACTAAGAACGGATATTAAAATCAGTTACTACTAAATGGTTAACGGGCTGGACATATTACGCCCTGTGAAGAAACTGCCTAAGAGCTCAAAGATCATATAATGATTTCTTATATTTACGCGAACACTAAACATTGAAATGAAACTAATTTTACTGATTATATCCAGAACATGGTCACAGAATGCAGACCGTCGCTCAAGGAAGCCTGCAGTCTGTGACCAGGTTTTGGATAATCCCAACCTTTACATCAGATTTGATGAAAACACAAATCCTCGCAAAAGAACACCGGTTCCTGGGGGCTGTAAAGCAGTCGAAACGTCGTGTAATAAATAGTAAAATTAAACGTAAAATTACTGGTGGTAGGATTCCTATGCAGGAATCCTTCTAGGTAGGTACCACCCCAGAGCCAGTTATTCTGCCGTGAAGCAGTAGTGTGCAAACATTACTGTGTTTCGGTTTGAAGGGCACTGAGAGCTAGCGTATTCACTGGGCATCTAAGACTTAAGAACTGATGTCTCAGGGTGACGGGCGCATTGTGGTGTCACGCTGTTCTGGGTGGCACAGCATTTGTTATGGGCAGACGTTGCACTTACCATCAGTTGAACGTTTTGCACGTTCCGTCACTTTTATCAAATAAAAACAAAAAAAAGTTTCATTTTAAACGCTCAAAAGTCATCAAAAAATTATACCGTTCATTTACGCAAAGACTTGCCCTGTCTTCCAGTTCCATTTTTAACCAATGCTTTAAAAAAACTGCTTACCACTGTAGCGAACAGTTTAATAATCAACTATAAAGGGAAAGGCCAAGAATATATTACTATCAAAGAAATATTAACCTTCACCTTGTTAGCAGCGGTCCGTGGTAAATTTTACATGTCATTAACATCTGTAATGTGTACATTACGATCAACAATAACATACGATAGTTTTACAGTTTTGTCTAAATACCTAAAACTTCATCATCATCACAATTAGTCCATCAATAGTCCATTGCTGGACATAGGCCTCTGCCAAGAAGGGAAGGTTTGCTGTAAGCACCACGCTTGGCCTACGGTTTGGCAACCGCAGTTCGAGAAGTCTCAGCTGTTTCGTCACCGACCCGCAGTGATTTAAAAAAACCCAAGATAGACAGTTCCATACAAAAATCACTTCAAAAAGCGTTCTCGATCGATCAAAACATAAAAATAAATACAGAGAGCACAAATCCCGATAAAATGGCTGACGTGATGCATGATCGCAATGAGCACAATGTTCGCTCTTTTTTGAGGACGTTTATGAGTCTCTGACTGTGTATCTGATGATATGTGGTTTTATGTATATCAAAGCCCGTGTAACATTTTCTGAGAGAGATATTTCGCCACTGATCCAGACATGACAGAGATGATTCCTAGATTAATTGCGGCCACACTGTGAGCGGCCTACGTAGGCCACTCGTTCACCCGAAGTTCCGAAGTCATCTTGACTATGCACGGATTTGCCAAAGAAAAGTTTTATACATAGAACACCCGTAATAATTGTTATTGAAAGCCACGGGTGTTTGCAACGCAATTAATTTAAAAAATCTTGATTAAAGATCACATTTCGTGCACTCAAAAAATTAAATACAACAAAGAAGAAAATGTGTTTTATTTCCTAAAATTTTAAATTTGCAGAAGTAGTTATAACACTATGACAGATTGTGATTTGTTACCAACGAACGGACTGGTCGATCTACATAAGTATTCCTTGTTAGAATGCGACACCCTAAATAAAGTATAATGTTTAAAAAAGCCTAAACCAAAACATATTTAACGCTTTATGTAAATTATAATCATGCAGTAACTGGACATTGAACTAATATGTGGACGGAATCATTTCCATTCGAATGTCTTGTCTGAATTTAATGATATTTTCTTATATAATTTAGTAACCGTGTGTTGTCTCTATCTACCCCTCCATATAGAAAAGGCGTGATTGTACGAATGTATGTCATTTATTAACTATCAATCATTACAAAAACTGTTTGCATTTTAAGTACTAAATTCACGAACTAAGTACTTGGTAAGCATGAAATGAAATATTTGCTCAATCATGTTTTATTTAATCGATTGTCAAAATGCATCGTTTAAATTATTCCACAAACAATACTTTGACCTGTCGAAGTTCTGGACACTAGTTTGACATTGGATTATTTTTTTGCAGATGTAATTGTCAAGTACTTAGTTACGTTTACGTTGAAGCAATCTACTTAAGATTAGATCTAAATTCATAAGATAATATTTTGTAATGAAGCAACCACCGAAAAACCGAATTCTCTCGATCTTGAGAACTGACATTTTAATGGTTTGGTCTCATATGTCTCAGAAGTGACAACCGTTGGAGTAGTCGAGACTTGCAGCGCAAGCCGCGTTGAGGCAAACGTAGTGCAGGGCGCCCCCTTGCTAGGACGATGATTGACGAAAATAGACTTGGGGTGGGGAAAGGGAAGTTGGGAAAGGAATTATAAAGTGTAGGATACTGCTATTTCGGAAGGAGACAGCAGTAGCTCAGAAGGCCGGTACTCTATCCTTGTTCGGCAAATACGGTAGAATACCTGAATATTCTGAAATAACGTCTTTAGAACTTACTTTTTATATGACATTAAGTTACTAGAGAAGCAAGTCGCAGTCAGGTGATGGCAAGTGCCACGCCTACCCATAACAGTTTTACTTAGAACTCTGTCAGGTCTGTGTAGCACTGCGTGCAGTAACCGCCTGATGCAAACTTAACAAAGAGATACTCGTAGTAACATACCGCTGCTTGGCGGAAGGGGAAGTGGCACTATTTTTGTACCTACTTAGATGGACTTCTATAAATTGTAATTATCCTAAGCCTAATTATCCTACTGCAGAGTACAGGTGTCTCATTTATGAAAGGGTTATGGAGCCAGGAAGAGTCCACACTGCTCCAATGCGAGTTGACGGACATGCAGATTTCCTCACTATGTTTTCCGCAAAGCACGTAGTAAATCAGCACTTAAATTTGCAGAACAATTTCAGAGGCGTCGGCACCGGGGATCGAACTCAGGTCACTCGCGTATTATAAAATTAAAGCCCGGCACCTAAGCTACCGCGGCTATCACTTACGACCAGTGATTGTCTCTAATTGATAAAGAAGATAAAGAACAAGTTTGATGCGTCTCTACGCAAGTTTAATTTCATCGTAAACAAGGGTCACGGGCGTTGACGTCACGTCACGGCAACACACCTCCAGCCGAATAAGCTATTTAATTGTGGTTATAATAAACTTACCTTTGTCGATATTCAACTGCACAACATTTATGATACTATTAAAAACCTATTAAATTTGTATGAAAAACCCTTCAATTGAATGTTTATGTTTAAAATTATTTTTGAGGGTTTATTTTACGATACAAAGGTACATCTGAAAACCCCAAAATACTAAATAACTTCTGGATTATAGCACAAATTATGATAGCTCCTGAACGAATTTGACCACATCTATGTTATTATTTTTCAGTTTTTTTTATTTGAACAATAAGACAACGGCTAAATAATATGATAAATAATATGTTTAATATCGTACCTACAATCAAATTTGATCATTTGTTATTTTTCATTACTTGATAATTTTCACGTAGTAACATAGTAGGTGTTAGACTACATTTATTATTTACAATATTATACTTCGTGTTACTAGATGAAGGGAACATGGTACGAAGTAGAGCGGTCATTTTACTTGATGGAGATATCAGCAAGTTGTACAGAACTGAGCATCGATCTCAACGAACGTGGCTACTTGCAGATTACAATCAATACTACGAATAGATGGTAAGTATCACAGCTATTTATTAATATGTTTTGCATCAAGACGAAAATAATAATTATACCCCGAGGTGATGTCTCGGGGTAATATTATTACCACGAGACATAAGTTCGTCTCATATGCCCAGGAATTACACTAGCTATAAGTTTCCTTCAAACCGTAACAAATATAATAATCAATATTTAATTATGTTTTATAAATTTTTCTTCATTATTTATAATGGAATAAACACCTAAAGAACATTAAGTCATGTTAAATAGTTACGCTTCGATTTAGAGCAGTGTTAGGAACGTTTGTAATACAATTTTCTATTTCACACTATTGAATATAATAACTAAGGTAAGTAAATGTACATTCAATGAGAACATAAACTATAGTCAAATAAATGGATATAGGTGCCTCTGAGTCGCAGTGTGATTACTAGAACATCTGCCACCCTTTCTCATACCACTGGGTGTCGTAAGAGTCGACATTAGAGAAATATCTGGAACATTTTAACGGGACAGGTTACGGGCCGTTTCAAAATATGTTAGACCGTTACTACACACCGTGCTTCTGGTATTGTGATTTAATGCCTTCCACCAGGCTTAGTGGGTATATCAACGATCAAGGCAATAGCGCCGTCCTTAGGAGAGTTATGTGTACAACAGGACTTTCAATGGGGTGATGATGATGATGAGGTTGAGCTAAAATTTCCGAATGGAACGAATATTTGTAGGAGAGGTTCCCAGACTTTTTTTCTCATAGACCACTTTCAAAATTTAGCTGGTTCCGGTGGACCCCCTGCAGTTACATTTCTACCATATACCCAAAACTATAACTAACTAACCCATTTTTTGGTCACGCCAATGTAGACCCCCGTCGAGTCTCCCGGGAACCCCTGGGGGTCCAACAGGACCACTTTGGGAACTAAGGGTCTATAGAGTATAGATAGATAGATAGATCTAGATCTCTTCTATATAGATTTGCTCCGAGTTGCAAACAAGATGTTTGTGAATTTGCTAGTTGTTAACGTTCAAGTGTTTTGAACTGAGTCAGCAACATACATCGACCTCTCAGGTAATAAACTCTGAATTTTATTTAAAGAGCTTTTTCATGGAAGAAGGTGACGAGAAGAGCAAAATATTTCAGCTGAGGGTAAATGCAACGTCTGCTCATTGCAAATGCTGTCACCCAGATCACTTTTGTGTAGCGCCGCCTCTTGTTTGTAGTAATTACTGGTAACTACACTAACTCCAGTGCCCTTAAAAACAACAGTAATGTTGGCACATCACTGTTTCATATTTACGACAGAATGACTGGTACGGAAATAAAAACCCTCTCAGAAATGAGAGGCCTGTGTTTAGCAGTCGGACATTTATTGGCTGTTACTTTAATGTTAATGTGAATGTAGTGCTGCTATTATTGATCGTGTGGTCACGCAAAATTACAGTAAATGCAAAGTTGACGACCTCGTGGCCTAGTGGTCGGAGTACCTGACTTCTACGCCGCCAAACAAGGGTTCGAATCCCAGTCCGATCTAACATTTGTGCAAAAACACAAATTATTCGTTCGGTTTTGCACCCACGATATAGCAGAAATAATACTGTGGGGCATATATTAAAAAAAACGTTACTGGTGTAGGATTCCTATGCAGGAATCCGTCTAGGTAGGTACCACTCCAGGGCCAGTTATTCTGCCGTGAAGCAGTACTGTGTTTCGGTTTGAAGGGCACTGTTCAGCTAGCGTAATCACTGGGCATATGAGACTTATGAACTTATGTCTCAGGGTGATGGGCACAGTGTGGTGTCATACAGAAATTTTCTAGGTGACGCAGCATTTGTTATGGGCAGACGTTGCACTTACCATCAGGTGAACGTTTTGCTCGTTACATCACTTTATCCAATTAAAAAAAAAAACAACTTCCTTGTTTGCGAATTGGTGTTGGCTTACGCATACGAGTTAATTAATGTTGTGTGACAAATCAAAATAGTTACTTCTAAACCCACAGGACAGGAAGTCCTGACACAACGTACGGCCTGGGTATCCTCAGCCACGCGGGTGCATCATCGTTTCGCTACCGGTTGAACAATCGAATGCCGTACCTAATTGGACGGTTGTTGCCCGGCGCGGGCCGGTATAACGTGCTCGCTACGGACTATGACCAGTTCGCACTTATTTGGTCATGTACTAGCCTCAGTATTGCACATTCTGGTGAGTTATCATATTGACATTCATGGCACAATTATCGTCAAAGGCATCATCCACAGTCCATATCACACATCAGGTCCATAGCTTGACGACCACGTGACCTAGTGGTCAGAATACCTTTTTTTATTGCATAAAGTGATGAAACGAGCAAAACGTTCACCTGATGGTAAGTGCAAGGTCTGCCCATAACAAATGCTGTGCCACCCAGAAAATTTCTGTGTGTCACTACACTGTACCTATCACCCTGAGACATAGGTTCTTAAGTCTCATATGCCCAGTGATTACGCTAGTTCTCAGTGCCCCTCAAACCGAAACACAGTAATGTTTTCACACTACTGCTTCACGGCCGAATAACTGGCCCTGGGGTGGTACCTACCTAGACGGACTCCTCTGCATAGATATCCTACCACCAGTAGACCTGTCTTCTACGCCGCCGGTCCTGTGTTCGAATCCCAGTCGGAGTCAACATTTGTGCAAAAAAACATAAATACTTGGTTGGCTTTCTTTTCACAGTGATAAAGACCGCCAATTATACTTTAACTTGTATAATACAGTACTATAATCATGTATTGGAGCACCAAAATGTATAAACTTTCTTAATACAGAATCGATAAAAAACTGATTCTCATATATCTTTTTAGTTTTTAACTCGGTAAAGAATGTTTCTTGACGCGGTCTATTGGTTGCTTCTTTTTAAATTTCCTGATAACTGTTTTGGTAACGCGTAGATATCTAATATACGTTAATCTCCAAAAAAAGATAGAAGGTATCTCATTATTTGAGGTACCATACTTTTACAATTGCAGTGCGATATATGAAAGCTTATATATCGCACTTGATATCTCCGAAGCTACAATAACTTGACTTTTGACAATTGGCATAATTCTTTTCCCGACATAGACTCTCAGGACGGATTTTACGAACATTTACTCCTGAATGTGTAGACGGGCTGGTGTTGTTTTTCTCTATACCTACTTTACCCTAATAATGACATCCGTTTGAAGTGGGAGCGATAAAGCTAGTAAAGAATATATTGATCGATGACTGAACTTATCCACAATAGCTTTTTATTTTTCTCTGAACATCGTTCACAGATCGTATGTGGGTGCTAGGGCGAAGACGTGAGATTGAGGCGCGGGTGCGGGCGCAGATCTATGGGCTGCTGCAAGAGTTAGGGCTTGACCCTGACCGCCTCATCCTCTCCAAGAACAGCAACTGTACCGATTCTTACATGAACACTATTAATTAGAGACTGAATCTGAGTTTTATTTTACCTAAGCACACGTTCAAGAAACATTAACAGTTTGGATTGTAACACCTCCCCTAAGGGCCTTAAACGAACCCGCCAGTTGTGTCGGCTTGTCATGGTCTTCATTGCTAAATGTTTGTTTGTCCGTTTCCGGACGTAAGGTCTTTTTCCTACAGACTTGCCTGTATCCACCAACGATGAGGTTGTGTGGTTGTCGTGAAGCAATGTGATCAAAATACCTAAACATCCTTTGGTGGTACGTGTCGAATAGTATATTATCCTATTCGGTCTATCCTGCAGAAACTACTTATATATCGTAGAATTTATAAGTAGTTTCTGCAGGATAGATTCATGTGGATTACAATATACATAACATTGGTATATATGTTACCTCAATGATACAGAAGGAGAGAGCAATAAAAAAGCATGTAAGTAGGAAATTTTTTTTTTAAATTTTATTGTAATTAAAATGCTTTTAGGTTGTGACCCTTCAAGAAAAAAATTTAGAAAAAAGGGATATCATAACAAAAACAACGTTTTTGATCAAGATTTTCTTTTTTTTGAAAAAATAGAATTGCATATTTACAAAAAAAATATACAGTAAAAGTTAGTAAAACAAAAAGTAATACTTTACTAAAAGGTTATACGATAAATCGATTGCCTAGGTAATATAATGGCTTTTCTCACACAACATACAATTTGATTTTTTTTGTGTTTGTTATTAGGTAGCATATATGTATATCAATTTAATAAATATATATGTATTGAAAAATAGTAGCAGATATTCGTAAATGAATAGGAATATAAAAAATCATATAGATATGTATAATCTGCTGCCATTCTGGAACTTAAACTACTGGCACAAATTAATAGATTACATTTATAATGTCTTGAATAGCAAATATGAGCTCCTAATAAATGTCTACCCAAACTTTTACATGCCCGATTCCAAATTAATTAGCTTGAGAAGCACTTAATATAATATTCTCGTATTAACGGATTCACAGACCAATTTCAATACCATCATGTAATAATAGAGACGATCAGAAAAAATATTCAATCTATATCTATGAGACATACACTAATATAGTAACAATATTGAAATAAGTTTTAAAATCTTATTGCACCATTAAGGCATCCGTTTATATACAATTTGTTATCAATAAGAAACATTACATTCATTCTTTATGCTTTTTATCAAATTTTAGCTGACAAGTCGAAAAGTGAAAGTTGTTTTTTGTTAAACACTTCAATTTTAATATTGATTGGTCATCTTATTTAGGTGTCTGGCAGAGTAGAATAGCACCTAACTCTTTCCCACCGAGGTGTCGTAAGAGGCGACTAAGGCATTGTACGGTCAGCCTTTATTCGTGCAGACTAACACCATAATATAGAATGCTGTCAGTATACTGCTCGTGGAAACGCAATGGAGTTGACTTGTACCAAAAACGATGTGGATCGCCACCCGTCACGTCTCGTTTACCGCGAGGGCGAAAAGCGGGCTACGTGATTAGCCTCTGCCTAGCCCTCACATGGGAAAAAGGCTTGACTGTATGTATGTATGTATCTTCTTTCATTCACTCAATCTTCAGTAAATGTGAACCATCATTTCCTCTTATATTTTGATCCTGGCAATTAACTACCACATAGTCATTTTAACCAATGTTGAGTAATCATTTTCTATTATATTTTATGGAAGCAGTTGTATTCTAGTGTCAAGTAACTTTTACAGGTAAAAATTTGTTAATTTTAATTCAGTAGCAATCTTCAAGGAATAAAATATCAAGATTTCGATCGACAGTGAAATGATACTGAAGATTTGCTGGACTAACGAAGACAATACGAAGAGTACAATTTTGGTCTTGAGTTGAATTTTCCAATCACTGTACACTTTCACGAGTACTTGCTGCACTATGATCTTTCAATATAAAACATAAAAACTCGAAATATACACGGAAATTATGAAATTCAATAAAAACACTACCGCCACTTTATGAGTTGGCGCCAAAAGTCCGAACTATACTGTAGGCGATATTATCAAATTTCAAGCAGTCAGAATTGCTACGTAAATGATATACTTGTGACTTTGACATTGGCAGAAAGTTTACGACTGTTGCCACAAATACGAAACGAAGCTTAAAAAGGTTTAATAAAGTGTGCTGCCAACATATAAATTCTATGAAAAATTTATACATTTTAAATAACAATGACTGTAATATGTTTATATTAGTAGAAACAATACTAAATATGTGGCGGGAACGACACATGTGTATTACACAGGAAATAGATTTTTCTATAAAGCGATAGCTATTCTATGGAATTTTGATAATCATTTCTTGGCAACCATGCGTGTTTATAGATTATTCTATGTTGAGGGCTAACTTAACAGGTGTTTGGTTCTTGTATTTGGCTTAGTATATCATATATTATATCAAGCACCTTTAAGATAGGTAAAATGCATCAAGGCTTCTCTTTGCGACATTATTTAGCTTACATTACAGCTAGATTTTATATTATACAATATTAATTCCATCATTTTAAAAATTAGTTTGGGTTTAAAATGCTTCCCACAAAAAAAAAGCTTTTTTAATATCACTGATGCACAGTAAAGTTGCATGGAATTCTTTGAGAACATATTTGTAATGAACAAAATAAACAAAAACAAAAGTAGTTTCTATTTTAAAAAACTATCAGTAAAAAATCAACACCATTACAATAATACAATTGGAGGGAAAATATATAATACACAGTATTTGTATATTTGTGGTGTTATAATGAAAAAGATCTGATAATTCATGTCCCTTCAAAGTATAAGAAGAATAATCCAATTGTTACAGTCTTATCACTTACGTTATAACTATGACGACCCAATAGGAAAAAATACGAAATATGATCTACTAAATACTAGTTTTAGGCCAAAGAGCACATTACATACATACAAAGTTACTTCACACAAATATTAAGATCCAAATGGCTTCAAATATATATTGCTATTCTGATGTAATCTATCAAACATTCTCTCACCACACAAAATCTGTTTTTATTTATGTACATAATATGAAAACAAAAACTATATTATTGTATTTACAGCAACTGAAATATTGTAAATGAATATATTGTAGGTTATATGTTATAAATTAAAAACAATATATTTTTTATTAACAAAATAATGTCATAACAAAATTAAAAAGTAAATCAAAACAATAAGTGCAAATAAAAGATATTTAAGTACTAGATTTGTATGTAAAGATTTCTGCAAATATTTAATTTACTACCAAGATGATTACTACATATAAAAGATTTGCCAAGTGACATTAATTTAAAATTAAAGTGTGAAAAATCCGAAATATTACATTTTACATCAAATGTGGCTTTGGCCTTTAGACAATGTTGATACAACTGTTATAAAAGCTAAAATATGAAGAAATTGGTGTTACATTATATAAAATTGATCACCTTTTCTGAAATGCATTTGATTACTAAAATAATGTATCATATTAATTGATCCACAATCGGATCCACAAGCACACTGAAAAAAATCTAACACTCAAATACATATATGAGCACAAGTTGTAATTATTGCTTGTATTACAAGTTACACATTAACATTGTTTCTTCTGTTAGCACAGTTTGTCACTTCTGTTAATTTAACACACTCGGAGTCACTATTTCTATAGTCATTGGAGGATATACTGTCTGGTGTGCTATCAAAATGGTTTTGGTGAACAGGATCGGTGGGTCCAGAATCCTGTGGGTAATGGTTTTCCAAGGTATACTGATGCATCCAAAGCTGTTTCTCTTCAACTTCTTTACTCACAACCACAAATAGTTCCTTCTCTTTGCTTTCTAGTTGTTCTTTCAAATATGCTATCAGGTCTGTGCTCTAAAAAAATTCTAATTGTTACAATGGATCCTCTCAATATGATACAAATAAGTAAGAAAAAGAATAATAAAAAACGCCACCTCATCTCTTTCCATTTGTTGTCATAAAAAATGACTGTAAAATTGGCCATGAGCCAAAAATTACCAGACCAATCAGACAGCTATCACCAATTTGTCAGCCAAGTTTGACAATTACGGAAAATTTAGAAAGAAGCCTATGTCCAGCAGTGGAATTATTGACAGGCTGATGGAGAAGCCAGTATCAAGTAAAAGATGAAGAATTGAAGAATGACCTCAAAAAATTAACTCTATATGCATATATATGTGTATTCATGCATTTCACATACTTCTGTTTCATTTTGGATTAATAGGTCTTTTCAGGTCATAATTGCCAGACGTAGCTATGTAAGTACTCCAATAACCCAGGCAGCAACTTGTCTCTGTTCCTTCACACTCTTCACCAAAAGCAACAAATAACCAACTTCAATACATATTCATAAAATTTTCTTGTTAGCGACGTAAGAGAATAGGGCACGCCCCTTAGTCGCGAGAATGACTCCGTTCGACAGTGGTGCCAGAACGAAAAGATTACTGCAGCAGATCGGGGCAGACATCGCAACGGTTCAGAAACTCTAATGTTGATTTGTGTAAATACTAATGAGCTTTTTGTTTTTGTATAAAGCAGGATTGATTCATTACGAAAACCAAAACATAACTTATGTTTTGTATGTAAATTGTAGCATTTTTGATTATATAAGGATAGGAAAATTTTCAATTTTCTATTTTGTTATATAGTCCTTTGGTGAAAAAAGGGACCGCAAGCTGTACAGGTGTGGCAGTGGTCACCGGGCCTATAAAAGTCGGCCATCTGCAAGTATCGATACATTTATAAAACAGTTAAATGTAAAATTCACTATAACAGACTTAATTTGAGCAACATGCACTAACCCTCCCTATTAAAGCCGGTGCATCGAGTTTTGAATCTAGGTTGTAGAAATTGCCCTGGATTTGTCTAATGGTGATCCAGTGGCGACGGCGCAACGGCAACATCACAAACCCCAACTTGTAATCTGATGGCACATTGAGGATGAAACCACAAATGTTTGACAAGTCCAAGCACCCTGGATCCCTGTAATTGTAAATAACTAAATGAATATTAAAATATAATTAATATATAGTCAAGGTGTAATTTAATAATTCACATTACGTTTTTTTTATTTGACACAGTGACGTAACAAGCAAAACATTCACCTGATGGTAAGTGCAACGTCTGCCCATATGAAATGCTGTGTCACCCAGAACATTTCTGTGTGACACCACACTGTGCCCGTCACCCAGAGACATGAGTTCTTAAGTCTAATATGCCCAGTGATTACGCTAGCTCTCAGTGCCCTTCCAATCAAAACACCCTAAAGTTTGCACACTATTGCTTCATGGCAGAATAACTGGCCTTGGGGTGGTGCCTACCTAGACGGATTTCTGCATAGATATAAAGATATTCCTTTTAAGATATTAAAAATGAGGACATATTAAATCAATCCTATAATTACATCTATAATCTTTGGCATATCCGGAATCCCATAATTAAAGCTTATGTCTAATTCTCACTTATTTGTGTCACTCTAGATTACAAGGTATAGTCAAATTTATACTCATTGAATTAAGAAGATTAGAAATATAAGAGATTCTTTATGTGTCACGGCATAGGTAAAACCTACTTGGATTAAAATAAAAGAGGCAGTCATTAAATATCCCACAAAAACAGCCTTCTTACTTTCTGAGAGGGTTTTGGAGCACCATGCAAAGTGAGTCTGCCATGCTGCTCTAATGAGGGTTTGCGGACTTAACATGTCTTCACAATATTTTTATTCCTCAGACATGTTCATCCTCACAATGGTTTCCTTCAACGCTGAGCATATAAGTAATCATAGTATCTCATAAGAAATCAGAGTAAATCAGCACTTAAAACTGCAGAACAATTTTAGAGGTGACCGAATGTACTTTTCTCATTGTCTGCAAATCATTAAGTTTATCTTATTACTTACTTCCTCTTGTCAAACCACACAGCTTCACATCCTTTCTTCTGAAGTGCAGCCATGATGACATTGATATCATAGTTTCCTAGACCAAGCATTGATCTATGAGGATTGATCCACACATTGGGTGATAAACGGCTACATATGGTGTCTAGTTCTGACTTTGAAAAAGTGTTACGCATCTGTAACAAACATTAAATCAATTGTAATAATTCTGTATGTCAAGCTGCTATTATAGCAAAAAAAATATTTAACATACTAATTGTGGTAAATGACACTACTCAAGAATGTTCACAAAGTAAACATGGATATCTACAAAATGACAACTTATCAAGAGAGAGAGAGCAATTTCAAAGAAAACTTTCATATTTTTAAGCTAATCTGTATAAGTTGTAGTAGTTACTAAATAGTCAGTAAGTTTTTTAGTAATTTCAAATGTTTGCCATAAAAGTTTAAGTATATACAAACATTTGAAATAGTCTTTTTTGACTTCATATTAAAAAAAAATTTGTTAGGTATCTTTATGTATCCATAAAAATAGATGGAACTATATATTACAAAAACATTTCTTCACATTTGCATAGAACCTAAGTTCAAATGTCTATTTTTGATAAAAAAAATTAAAATATATTTATTTAAGTGGCAATTGTTGGGATCTATCAACTGCACAAGAAATATGATAGTGCCTCAAGTGTAGACACAAACACAGGTAGGCTAAGATGCAGTGTCAGAAATCACATCACAACAAGACCCGAAAACCAACTATTTGTGTTTTGACACAAATGTTAGCTCCGACTGGGCTTTGAATGCAGGACCCATGGCGTAGAAGTCAAGTACTCTGACCGCCAGCCCAGACTGTTGTCACTGATTTATTACAAGCTAAGCAGTAAAGAAAAACTCAGTATAGAAAACTATATAAAAAACATTTCAAGGACAATATAAGCATACTAAATCAGAGCAGTAGTCCCTCTATTTCTATTATCACCTTATGTTTATGTTATGTTCTTAGAAACACTATATATCTTGAAATAATTTTTTTGTTTAATCAATTAATTAGCAATTGTTTTTATTACATTTTATCAACATTTCAAGAAGGCAGAATTAGTACATCTGGCACATAGACACACGAAGTATAGCTTTGCAGTCATGATCTTACATTTATTTTGATATAACAGAATGTTTACAAGCACTGGAGATTAGATATGTTACGAGATTCAACTTAAATGGAACGGTAAACAAACTCTTTACTTATAATTATTTTGACGGTTACGCCTCTCAATTCCTTTATATTCTTATTGATACAACTATAAAAGGATGACATGAGCTCACCTGAAACAAATTATTCAGCGCATGTAAGGCGCACAGCTCTTTAACCTGTTTTTCGTGATAAATCGGCGTTTTCGGATTCATCTCGCTTATGTTACATACAACATATTTCTTTAACAAAGAAGAACATAATATATGCGTTTATTATTGTATTATATATATTATGGCACTGCTATCGTTTTATTAAAGTTAAGCATTTATTTATTTGAACGCAATAAAATATATTTCATAAAGCAAAGGGCACTTGACAATTTTGTAAACTTGACATCTTCAGGTCTTTTTGGGTGACAGCTTAGAACAGACTATAATTCTACCAGATATTATTCCTTTTTTTTATCTATTGCGTTACTTCTATAAAAAAGACTTTTGGCGCCAACTCGAAAAGTCATCAGTTCTTATGTCTCAAATGCCCAGTGATTACGCTAGCTCACAGTGCCCTTCAAACCGAAACACAGCAATGCAATTGCACAATACTGCTTCACGGCAGAATAACTGGCCCTGGGGTGGTACCTACCTTCTAATTATTTAAGAATTGTTCTTGTAATATTTTGGTACAGAAATAAATAAAATATATAAGTACTATAGTTATAGAATACTTAATTCTATAGTTTTCTTGTCTGGTTGGGGCGTAAATATGTAATGCATAGATAATTATATAAGATACGATAAGATATATACCGGGGGTGGCCAACTTTTTTCAGTTCAAGATCGAATTTCAATCAATTTTTGTTCAGCGATCGACTTTTCCATGATTTTTTTATTCGGCAATCGACTAATTGCCATTTTCATAATGAACAGCTCTATGTAACTATTATAGTCTATATATTTTTAAAAAATATGGCTCGCGACTGACTAAAACCACGTCGAAAATCGACCGGTTGATCGTGATCGACGTGTTGGCCACCCCTGATATACTGAACATAATGCCATACAATAAAATATATAAATAATACCTCAACCAGACGGAAGCCCTCGGCAGAGGAGACCAAACGACAGAAGGTTAAGACAGAAAGTTTGCATTTGAGCACGGCGCAGCCCGTTACAGAGTCCCAGTCGTCTCAGATATCCAGAGAGACTGATCGGGATTAACCCGTTCGCAGAAACAACCACCGGAATAATTTCGAACACACCACCCAACATGTCTCGTGAGCCAGGTCCGGATACTTAGTCTTCTTATCTGTTGTAAAAATAATGGTAATGTCGACCATCAGAACGATGACAGGCTCATTCCCAAAAGTAGTTCTGTCCGTGATGATCCGGTCCCAATATATTTTAATTATTATTATTATTTATTGCCTCTAGCTTACAGCCGTAAGCTAAAGGTAGAATTCCTATTCCAGTTCCGCATTGGCAGTTATTCTCCCGTGAAGCAATACTGTACAACATTTACACATTACTGTTTTTCGGCTTGAAAGGCATTGGTAGCTAGTATAATTATTGGTCATACTAGCTACCAATCGGGTCTACGTTTTGTTTCCATCAGTCTAACAAATCTTTAGTAAAAGTCGACTTTCACTTTACTTTCGATCTTGGTACAAACTGAATTCTTGCTGTTTTTATGAAAATATTATTAGCTTAAATTATTGATTTAAAGAATATAATATACCCGAATATGTAACTTAGTCACGGGCAAAAAGCTAACAGCAGTTTCCATAAATAACTAAATAAGAAAAAAGCACATTTTTCTTGATTAATAAATAGTGATGGACGTTGAAAAATAACTTATGTTTTCATCGATCTAATGCATCGCACAGTGACATCGATATATCAAAAAATGCATCGATGTTTTCAATACATCGATTGTTTTCTTTTTAACAAATTCAATATGAATGTTAAGTACATAAAAAAAAACAGGAATTAGTATACTAAGTATCTACATTACGTTTACAATTGCAAACGTAATGTAAAAATAGATGACCAAAAATTTTAGAGAAAAACAAGGGTCAGGGATGAAACAAATATCGATTAAAGAGCTAAATATGAAGTATTTTGAATATCCTAATACTTCTTATCCACACCTTGTAAAAACTAAAGTTTGCCCAATCTTTCGCCATTCAATCGGTTTTTTTGTTGAATCATCACCTGCACCGCTTGAGAAAATAATCTTTCAGATGGCACCAATGTTCCCACTATCATTATTTATAGTTTCCAACGGATTTTGGTTGTCTTGTCTTTGTTTGTGAAGTGTTGTGGAATACTAATCTTAAGGTTAGATGAAGAACGTAGAACCCTATCATGGGTTAAAGAAAGATACTGAAATTTGTCCTTAAGATAAGAAGGAGTAGTAGGATCATTTAAAATAGAGAAGAGAACAAGCAAAATTCTAGAACTACGCCTTTGTCTGATAGTGATCCAATTAAGACGAGAGCGATAATGAGAAATATGGTCATACTTACGAAGACCAAAAATATATTTGATGCAGTTGTTGAAAAGGCGCTCTAGCTTGTTAAGAAGATAATTGTTCAAGTCCGTGTAGCACACATCTGCATAATCAAATATTGGCAGTATAAGTGTTTGCACCAGCAAGAGCTGGGTTTTAAAAGGTAGAAAATTTTTTAAACGATACAGTAATCGCAATTTGGTAGCCTTACGGCTGATTTCTGTAATATGTCTTTCCCAGTTCATATTGTTATCAATATGTAGTCCAAGATTCTTTACTGAGCTGGTGAACGGTATAACATTATGATTATAATGGACGGAAGGTAAAGCATCGAAAGCAATCTTGGCTAACATTCTTGAGCTAATAACAAGATTTGCTTGGCATTTCGTAGGATTGACAGAAACTCCAAAACGCGACGACCATTCGTAATCAGTTTTGAGATTAGTATTTAAATTAGCAATCGCGTCCTGGAGACTGTCAACGCTTGATTGTACATAAAGCTGGAGGTCGTCGAGGCATACAGAGGGTACGAACAATCTATACTACAGGTGATGCAGTTAATAAAAACTGAAAAGATTATATGAGATAGTATTCCGCCTTGCGGTACGCCAGAACTGAGATCGGTCCACTGAGTGGTATTTTGCCCCACGTGGAAAGACTGTTGACGCCCGCGAAGATAGGAAGAGAACCATTCCAATACCGAGGGAGCGAAACCTAAGTGGGCTAAAACAGCTAGGAGAATATCATGGTCGACTGTATTTAAAGCATTAGAAAAGTCTACAAGCACCATCGCTGTAATTTTCTTATTTTCCATTCCTTCACGAATGTCATCAGTAATTTTCAGTAAAGCAGTTGTGGTGCTGTGACCAGAGCGAAACCCAGACTGATAAGGACTCAGTAGGTTATGTTTATGTATGAACAAGGAAAGTTGCTTATGAACACAGGCTTCCAAAACTTTAGATAGGAAGGGCAAAATCGATATAGGGTGAAAATGAATAGGAAGAATAGGATTAGGTTCCTTGGGAAGGGGACGTACATAGGCTTTTTTCCAAAGAGTAGGATACTGACCTGAGTCAAGAGAATAATTGATAATGTGAGTGAGTGCAGGGAGAATATACTCTATTATATTAACTATCATGACCCTGCTGACCTCATCGCAACCCACGGCTTTGGATTTGATTGCCAGTATAGTCTTTTGAAATCTCATCCTGATTTACAGGAGAGAAATTAAAAACAGGAATGGGAAGAGATTGGGTTGAAGCTATGTCAGCAAAAGTATTAATACGAATTGTATTGTCCATTGCAGAAGCAGAAGCAAAATGAAGGTTAATATCTTCGTGAGAAAGAGAAGGACCCCAATCTAGAGTTGGTGACTTACCAGCACCAATAGAAGTTAAAAAATAAGAAGCGTAAACAAGGTCGTGACGAGAGAAACCTGGAGCAGGAAGTTGACCATGTGCTGCTACATGTTCAGAAGAATTTGTAATAATGAGGTCAATCAAAGAGTCTACGGTGTCAAAATTATGGTGAGTGGCCTCTAAAGGGAGAATACTGAAACTGACAGACTCAATAATTGTGCGAAATTTTTGGGAACGGAAGGAATTTTTTAAGAGGTCGGTATTTAAATCGCACATAATTAAGCAGTGTGCGTACACAGAGCCAATGTTTTCAAGAGCCTCTTCTAAATTGGCGAAATAATCTACGGAAGGAGGACAATACACTACTCCAAGAATCATCCTTATACCCTTGACATCAAGCTCTAAAAACAAAAACTCTGCAGAGGCAGAGTAGGCAGAAGGAGATGCGGATATAATTTTGTAAGCGATTGAATTATGTAAATATATGGCAACGCCGCCTCCTCCTTTATCAATGCGGTAGTTCCTAATACTCGTAAGTACATAACCATGAAGCGGAAACAACGTTGACTGTAAAGATGGCTTCAGCCAACTCTCAGAGACTAAAATCGCGTGTAAAAAGCTAGAAGAAAACGTTGCTTCGAAGTCCGAAAAGTGAGCTGGAATACTTTGGGCGTTGATATGGCATACGTTCAACAGTTTATCACTCAGCAAAAAAGTATTTAATAAAAGTTTATTTAAGGAAGGTACGCTGCTATTTATCTGATCATCACATGAAACGAATGAAAGCTCTGAATCACCGGAATAAAAAGATTCTGCATCGGACATAATAAATAAAAAATTATATTTAATTATACCAACTATACTAATGATAATATAATTAATAATAAAAAAGAAATAAATTACAAAAAAAATAACAATCATACATCTACATCCCTCCAGTTGACTGTTTACTCAACATTAAACTTAAAACGTTAACAATGTAAGACAAAAGAAAAATTTGATATTCACATAGTATTCGTTTTGCCGCAAATTAATCTTCACCAACTCCTTGATTCTCGAAACAGCTTCGCTACAAGCCATTTTTTTGAATTGAGTGTCTAATATGCTTACTATACCAAGAGCTGTTAGTAGTTCTATGGAACCCATTCTGTTTGACATCTCTTGCAGATTGAATTTTTACATATCTTTTGTTACGGGTTCTTTTACGGCAGCAATAGTAATTTTCGAAATCATGTAGCGAACTGTATAATTACGAAAGGTATAATTTTGCTAGTTGTGCAACATTTATCTCTATAAATTTCTTTTGTAGTCTCCAAAGGTCGTAATGTCAAGAGAACGGATGAGTCAATTACAACAACAATATTTTAGTTATTGAACTTTCAGCAAATCCTCCTCATCTATTATGAAAAATACATGGTGATGCGGACTTTATCTTTTCGGTTTACGACGACTACTCGCAAAGCTTACGCGAAAGCAATGTTAACCTAGCAGTTTTGTCTCTTCGATGCATCGAATAAAAAACATCGATGTTTACTCAACATTGACGAACTGAAAAAGCATTGGATTAGTTCGATGTATTGATACTTTACATCCAGTGTTTTCAATACCTGTTTATCGTGCATCCCTATTGATAAACATTAAACAATTAAACATACAATACTTTTTGATTATACATTTCATTTTCATTTCCCGGGTGTTTTTAATTTATTCAATAACTACTTTCTTAGAGAGAACTTATTTATTTTCCTGACACAAGCCACCGTAAATTGTTCAAAATATCGTTAGTGTGATAAATATCACACAATCCATTATTGTAACAATAAATCACAAATGGACAGTTCTCAAGAGTACGATGACTTACCGCCTGAAAATCAACAAAATGATTTTAAATCTGGATATTGTGATAATAACATACGTCTTTATAAGCAGTCGCTGAAAACGTATGCTATGATAAGTAGACGTTAGATAATTATTTTTATTAGTACATATAACTGGCGATTAATGTTTATACATTTTCAGCTCTTCAAATTTAACTTCGAAAATTATTCTTAACAAAGTATGGCAAACAAAAAATGACTCTTTTAGCTGCGACGCCATGAATAAAATCTTAAATTCAGCAGTAGTTCTTGAACAATGTTCGGAATCTCAAAACATTAAAATGTGGAAAAGTTCATTAGGGTAAAAGCAAACATTTGTTTCTATGCTTGTAGCAGCTTTAAATATTTTAACATTAGTATCTTTTACATATTAAAAGATCTATTAATTCGTCTAACTTAAAGATTAATTGAATTGATATTATTGAAGCACATTACATGATTTTTTAATCATCCTTTTAACTGTAAATTTATTTTTAGTAAGTTTACAGATTCAGTCACTCTTTTCGAGAAATCATTACCACCTTGCAAGAAATGCTCATTAGCAAACAAATATACCGGATTTAGAAATTTCATTGTTAATGAATGCAAATGTGAAACATGTATATTTGATAACAGCATTAAAAAAAGAGAATCAAGTAATGACACTAAATCTGTGGGTAGAATTGTACACACAGATAGTTCTAGTCAAGAATTGAAGTCAGGAGATGAACAAAAATGTTTTTTTAAACTCAAGTTCAGATCAAGAGAAGCTCCTAAAAGGCCTGGACACTCACATTTGAATAATTTACTTAACAATGCAGAAGCAAGAAGAAATGATATGAATTCTAATTTTAAATGTGACTTTGGTTCTTATATGGAAAGTGAAAATACGTATCCTCAAAGCAATTTAGATAGAGAAGAAGAAGAAAATAAGGCTCATAAGAGCAATGTAGCAAAAATTACCTTTAAGACGGCAAAAGAAACTCTGCTGGCTTCTAATCCAGCTGCTAAAAGAACCTTAGGTGCATCTAGGAAAGCACAGGGGAAATTTGTATCACCAATGATTGGTACATTGTAAGTCGATATTAATATAATTTTTTTGATAACCACATGACCTAGTGGTCAAGGAACTAGACTACTATGTTACGGATCCTCGGTTGGAATCCCCAGAGTAAACATTAAAGCATAAACACAAGTCGACTTTTGCTTCTTGTTGTGTTATGATTTATCACATGAGCATTACTTGGAAGTAGGCAGGTAAGGCTGTGGTAGCGTATATTATCACGGTACTATAATATTTTCTGTGCACTTGATAGCTTCCATATTCAGAAGTTGGTGCGGTGGTCAAAAAATTGTACTGGTGGTAGGATTCCTTTGCAGGAATCCGTCTAGGTAGGTACCACCCCAGGGCCAGTTATTCTGCTGTGAAGCAGTAGTATGCAAACATTACTGTGTTTCAGTCTGAAGGGCACTGAGAGCTAGCGTAATCACTGGGCATATGAGACTTAAGAACTTGTCTCAGGGTGACGGGCGCAGCGTGGTGCTACACAGAAATATTCTGAGTAACATAGCATCTTTCATGGGCAAATGTTGCACTTACCATCAGGTGAACGTTTTGCTCATCTCGACACTTTATCAAATAAAAAAAAATCAGCCAGGAGGGATCATCTTCATTATTACTGAAACATTAAATCATATGCAAAGACATCATCCCAAAAATTTACAAACCTTTTTAAACTGACATGTGCTAGAGCCACTTTTACACATCCAGAAAGGTTTTACTATATAATATTATCAATAATGATGGCTTTTTCAGAGAAAAACAGGAGAAGAATGAACCTGTTGTTACTGATGAGAGACTCAAACATATCGATCCAAAAATGATTGAACTAATAGAAAGTGAAATCATAGACAAGGGAACTCCAGTAGGTGAGTTTTGACTTTAACTATGACATTTTAAAGTTACTGGAAACAATGTGTGGATTCGGACTCACAACTATATTGAATGTAGACTTGACGAACATGTTGCAAAGTGGTCACAGTATCTGACTACTATACTACATAAAAAGTGTAAAGTAACAGCAAACTGAAGTGGTAATGCGCCAACCAAACATCTTATAAAACCGAGAACCATTGGGCAAGTAAGGTTCTCAAGTGAAAAAAACAGTGTAGGGCGACATCCCACTAGATAGAGCGACGACCTGCAAGGTTTTGCGGGAAGTCGATGGATTCAGGTGGCTAAGGACCGTTTTTTGTGGCAATCTATGGGAGAGGCCAATGGTCATCAGTCGACAAAACATACCGAAACGGCACCGTGCCTCCTAGGTCACCAGATTTAATCCCGTGTGACTTTTTCTTATATTGATGGATGAAGGGATATTTAAAATCCGTTGTTTACAAAACAAATCCGAGCACAGTGTCACACAACTTAAAGAAAATATTCGAGCCGAAATCAGCAGAGTTCCCCAATCGCTCTGTAAACGCGTTTATAAGCGCGGCCGAGAACGTGGTTTTCAAAAAACTGTGCGACAATCCAACCCGCGACGTTTAACGCAAAAGCCAACCGCTAAGCCACAGCGCCAATCGAGCCGATTTGATAATGACATAGAAGAGGATTCCTGCGGAGTTTCTTGAATTTACTTCTTCAGACAGGGAAACTTGTTAACTTTTTTTTTCTGATTACTTAAAGGCGGTAGATTGTAAAAAATGACGTATTATAAATGGAATTTATTGGTTATAACATCTTATTTCCATATTCTAGGCTGGGATGACATAGCAGGCCTGCAGATGGCGAAATCAGTGATTCAGGAAGCGGTGGTGTGGCCACTGCTCCGTCCTGACATATTCACTGGTCTCAGACGTCCGCCCAAGGGAATACTGCTTTTCGGACCGCCTGGCACTGGGAAGACTCTAATTGGTGCGTCAGTCATCGCCTTTTGAAGCAAAAATAAAAAAAAACAGTGGTGGCGAAGCTAAAGAATCTGCCAATCAATTTCATCCAGTGTGTGACGTAAAAGTCGACTAAGTGAAATGTCAGGAAAATCTCCAAGGCTTTCGATTGTTGTCTTTTAACAACATTAATTATGCCAGACGTATTTTTTTTTAATATTCATGGTTTTCTGCCAGTGACATACTTTGTCATAGTCATAGCATGTTCTGATAAAATACCGACCGCCTGGTCTAGTGATCAAAGTCTGTGACATCTAATCCGCGGGTTCTGGTTTCGAATCCCAGCCGGGGCTAGGATTTGGGTAAAAAAGGTATTGGTTTTCTAGTTTGTTTGTGTCGGACATTTGAAATTCAAGTTCTTATGTGGTGCATTGCATCATTTTAAAAAAAATAAGTAGCAATCAAAGATTCCAAAGTTTGCAGCAAAACGAAAAGCAGAATGTATGGCTTATATTGAATTTTCTAATCGCTGTATACTTTTACGAGATATCATATATGAATATATGCGCAGGCAAGTGCGTGTCGGCGCAGTGTCGCGCGACGTTCTTCTGCATCTCGGCGTCGTCGCTGACGTCCAAGTGGCTCGGCGACGGTGAGAAGATGGTGCGCGCGCTGTTCGCCGTCGCACGCTGCCACCAGCCCGCTGTGAGACCTCTGCATCACTTATACACACACACTGCCACCAGCCCGCTGTGAGACCTCTGCACCACTTATACACACAGACTGCCACCGGCCCGCCGTGAGACCTCTGCACCACTTATACACACACTGCCACTAGCCCGCCGTGAGAACTCCGCACGACTTATACACACACACTGCCACCGGCCCGCCGTGAGACCTCTTCACCACTCATACACAGACACTGCCACTAGCCCGCCGTGAGACCTCCGAACCACTTATACACACACACCTCCACCGGCCCGCCGTGAGACCTCTTCACCGCTTATACACAGACACTGCAACTAGCCCGCCGTGAGACCTCTGCATCACTTATACACACACTGCCACCAGCCCGCCATGAGACCTCTTCACCACTCATACACACACTGCCACTAGCCCGCCGTGAGACCTCTGCACCACTCATACACACTGCCACCAGCCCGCCCGGCGAATTGATCGTCGCGTGTTGTCAAAAATGGGGACAAAATTGATAGGTCATCGGGACGCGGGACGATATCATCCAAATTTCGGGACTATTCCGGCAGAATCGGGACAGCATTTGTTATGGGCAGACGTTGCACTTACCATCAGGTGAACGTTTTGCTCGTCACGTTACCTTATCCAATAAAAAAAAATGGGTTTAGTATAGCTGTTTTTATGTACCGCAGGTTATATTCATAGACGAAATAGACTCGCTGCTAACACAGAGGAGTGACAGCGAGCACGAGGCGACCAGGAGAATCAAAACGGAGTTCCTTGTGCAGTTTGATGGAGCGGCGACCGGTAAATGCGTTCGGTTCACTTTACATTACCGCAGAAGGGAATCCTGTAGCCGATAGAAGTCCGGCAGAGTAGAATAGCACCTACATCTTCCCTATCGAGGTGTCGTAAGAGGCGACTATAGTATTGTACGGACAGCCTTTATTTGTGCAGAATAATTCCATAACATGCAATGCTGTCACTATACTGCTCATGGGGACGCAATGGCGAGTAAGAATTTTCTTGACTCATATCAAAATGGCAGCGACGTGGTTCGCCTTCGGTCAGGTCTCGTGGACTATGAGTGTTGCCTCTGCCTACTCCCTTTTTTCCCAAAATTCGCTTTCTTTCTCTTCCGGCGGCAATGTAAATTAACTCTTATTCTACGTTGTTAAAATCCTTATGACTGATTGAAATAAAACCGACATCTCCCGATCATATTCTAGAAACTAGAAAAGTAGAAGACGTCTTATTGTTAGAGCCGTGTTCACGTGAACAGACGCACACGCACATTTTATAGAGATAGCCACGTTATTACAAAACTCAGTAGGCAGATAGGGTGATGGATAAAATTCGATATACTGAAAGAAGTAGAAATAATAAAATTAAACGCGATAAAATCCGTAAAATTAGTTTCATTTAAATGTGTAGTGTTCGCGTAAATATAAGAAATCATTAAGTAGAAATAAGCCAATTGAAACTAAATCAGTGTGGTGGCGGCGTAAGAGAATCTACCACCCAATCTCGTTCCGTGGGTATTTTAAAAGTTGACAGAGGGGAACATATACATAGAATGTTGTATATTACCTAGTTTTTGAAGAGCACCGCCCGCCCTCCCACAGCAGCGTGCACAAATAAACACCGTCACCGGGAACCGCCATCAGATAGCCACCATAACTACAATACTACCACTAGGAAATATTCACCACTGAAGTCGAGACTGATACTAAATTTCTTCTTTATAATGGATTTCCGCAAAGTAACGCATAAGGCGTTACGAGCGCTTTACTTTTTGTAGTATTCGCGTGAATATAGGTAACTAGCCGAAGCCAGCGACTACGTCCACGTGGATTTAGGTGTTTGAATATTCAGTAGGAACTCTTTGATGTTCTAGGTTAAAAAGTATCCTATGTCTGTTTCGAGGATGCAGTCTATCGCTGTGGCGATCTTTGGCTTTATCGGTTCAACGGTTGAGCCGTGAAAAAGTAACAAACAGACAGAGGGACAGAGACTACTTTCGTATTTATACTTACTTTCGCATTTATAATATTATTAAATTTTTTTGTATAAAGTGATTAAACGAACAAAACGTTCACCTGATGGTATGTGTAACGTCCGCCCATAACAAATGCTGTATCACCTAGAAAATTTCTGTGTGACACCACACTGCGCCCATCACCCTGGGACATAAGTTCTTAAGTCTCATATGCCCAGTGATTACGCTAGCTCTCAGTGCCCTTCAAATCGAAACACAGTAATGTTTGCACACTACTGCTTCACGGCAGAATAACTGGCCCTGGGGTGGTACCTACCCAGACAGATTCCTGCATAGGAATCCTACCACCAGTAAAATAATATTAGTATGGATTATGAAATTGTGTGCAGGTGAGGAGGACCGCTTGTTGATAGTGGGCGCCACCAACCGACCCCACGAGCTGGACGAGGCGGCGAGGCGACGTCTGGTCAAGCGGCTCTACATACCATTGCCTGATCTAGACGTGAGACTCCTTAATTTTTAACGCCTCCATTTATTAGTGGATAAAGTGATGAAACGAGCAAAATGTTCACCTGATGATAAGTTTAACGTCTACCCATAGTCCTCAGTCATCAGTTCTTAAGTCTCATATGCCCAGTAATCACACTAGCTCACGGTTATCTTCAAACCGAAACACAGTAATGTTCGCACACTACTGCTTCACGGCAGAATAACTGGCCCTGTGGTGGTACCTCATATCATCATTTTGTGCTGTGGTGGTTACTGGTTTGGTTACTACCATGGTTATGCTTACATACGTAAATTGCATTAAGCAAAGGCGTAAGCCCGGAACCACCGTCTGTAACAAAGTAAGTAAAGTAACCCCCTAAAAGTACGACACAAGTAAGTTACCGACAAAGGTCTCCTCTCATTTTTGAGAGAGCTTTGGGGCTGGGGAGTGTCCGCCATGCTGCTCCAATGCGGGTTGGCGGACTTCACATGTCCTCGGGATATTTTTCATTCTCACATGTGCAGGTTTCCTCGCGATGTTCTCGTTCAGCGCCGAGCACGTGGTAAATCAGCGCTCAAAATTGCAGAACAATTTTAAGAGTTGCCGGCCCCGGGGATGGAACTCAGGTCACTCGCGTACAATGAAATTTAAGACGAGCGCCCGTGCTCTGTACTACCACGGCTTACAACCGTCTGTAGTTAATAAGAATCTGTTGCCTGACCCTCGCTCAGAAATCAACTGATTAGCCGTTATTGGTTGAGAGCTTACGTTTTCTCACAATGCGGTCTCCAAATCGGTGTGTACAATGGGATACAAAAAACTGGAAAGCTATACCTCCAGCCATGTCCAAGCATGTATCCTATTCATCTACATAGACCAATATTTAAAGAGGTTTGTCCGTTTAACTTTGGAGAGCGTACATCTTTTTTTTTTATTTCATGAAAGTGACGGAACGAGCAAAAGGTTCACCTGATGGTAAATGTAACAGTAACATGTACAGTCAGTATCCGTCTACTATGCAGGAATCCGTCTAGGTCATCCAGTCATCGATATAAGAGCTCACGGGTATAATGCCTGCAGACGTGTCCTGCGCATCTTAAGAATAAGAAAAGAAAAAATAATCTTAAGAATCTGAAGTAAAAGAAAAAAATGACGTAAATAAACTGTAATTCGTAACTTGTTACAGGCACGTCAGCAAATAATAAGCAATCTGCTGAAGAACGAGAACAATGACCTCACCCGTCAACACGTCGCTGAGATTGCAGGGCTCACCGAGGGTTACTCCGGCGCCGACATGAAGTCGCTTTGCTCCGAGGCAGCCATGGGACCAATTCGGTCCGTGCCGCTGTCGCAGATCGTCAGTATCGATAGTTCCAAGGTAAATTTTAGCTAATTATAACATTAAACTAAACCCCTGAACATAAATGATCCGAAGATCCTGGTGAGAATACCAGGTCATACTCATGAAATTATTGTATTTTCATCAGTAAGTGTGCGAGATTTAAATGATGAAGTGATAATTGAATTTGAACATTCCATTACATCGACACGGGTCAAGTTAATAAAATCATGTTAAATAGGTGTTACCATTTTCTGTAAATAATAAGAATTCTAATAAATAGAACCAAAAATAGCAGCTGAATATAAGACGAATGCCTATGCAGAGACCCCCTGAGCAGAGATGAGGCAGATCTCTGAGCACTCGTCTTAAAATTTATGGTACCTGACCCCAGCATCATTAAAACTGTTAATGTTATCATACTACCATAATAAAGTGGGAGAGTTTGTTTGAAAGCTAATCTACGAAATACTAATCCAATTAGAAAAAATCCTTTGCAGTAGACAGCCTGTTTACTGAGGAAGCTTATAGGCTATAATCATACGGCCTGAAAGAGCCACACGCTGAGTATCTAACATTACTGATGATTTTCCAGATGTCGATTTTCACGATGATGAATTTCCTGGCGAAGATTTTCACATTTCCATGACAAAAGTCATGCCAGCTATTTTCACCAAAGACCTTGTCATGTAAAACCTTAGTTTTGTTTCAAAATTTGACCAGGGTCTAGTTATTAATTATGTCAAAAAAAACAATTGTTTACAGGTACGTCCAGTATGCGTTCAAGATTTTATAAACGCATTGCAACGCGTTAGGCCGAGTGTATCGCAAGACGATCTTGGACAGTACGTGAAATGGAACAATACTTATGGCCAGGGGTTCTAACAGATATAATAAACTTTACTTTAATAACTTGGATTTCATTTATCACTTTGTATTTACTACTTTTACGGATTTTATCGCGTTTAATTTTTAAACTATTTATAACCCGACATTAAATAATACGAGGGTGGATTGAAAAGTACTCGGCCTAACCAAGAAAATAAACACATACTAAGTCAGTTATATTTTTATTTTTCCACATAATCACCATCAAGTTCAATACACTTTTGCCACCTCCCCTTCCAAGCATTTAGACCGTTAAAAAAATGATTCTTCCTTAGAGTCAAAATATGCGTCTACAGCTGCTTTGATCTCGTCGTTTGTCGAAAATCTTTGACCTCCCAAGTGCTTTTTTAGGTTAGGGAACAGAAAGAAGTCTGATGGCGCCAGATCAGGTGAATACGGCGGATGCGGTAACAGTTCAAAGCCACAGTTGTGAATTCCAGCCATTGACTGTACTGACGTGTGAACACGGCCGTTATCTTGATGAAACAGGACTTTTCTTCTGAGCATTCCTCGACGTTTTTCTTTTATTTCCTCTCGTAAACGACGTAGTAAGGTGCAGTAGTAATCAGAGTTTATAGTCTGACCCCTTTCAAGATAATCAATCATAATCACACCTTTCGAGTCCCAGAATACTGAAGCCATCACCTTATTTGCCGACAAAATCGACTTAGCCTTTTTAGGGGGTGGTGAACCAGGTCTTCTCCACTGTTTTGATTGTTGTTTTGTTTCCGGTGTACAGTAATGAACCCATGTTTCGTCCATAGTAACAAAACGATTCAAAAAATCATCTGCATCGGCTTCAAATAACTCCAAACAGTCGCGTGAAATAGTCAATCGCGTCCTTTTTTGTTCAACTGAAAGCAGTCGCGGAACCCACCTCGCAGACACCTTGTGGAAACCCAACTCGTTGACAATGATGTTTTGAGTTCGTTCATAAGAGATGCCTATAATGTCGGCTATCTCTCTAATTTTTAATCTGCGGTCTCCCATTATTAAATCAAGTACTTTTTTAATATTTTCGTCAGTAGTTGGGTTCATCTTTCACACTCTCTCTACCACGCTTAAATTCTGCTATCCATTTTTTGACGGATGAATATGACAGAGCACAATCGCCTAATGTACTGACCATGTCATCATGGATGGCTTTTGATGATAGTCCCTTCTTATGGAGGTACGAGTACTTAATGACGGTACGCTGCTCGATTTGCTCCATTCGCGGAAATTATGACCGATTACTTTGTTAATAAATTTATAAAATCACAACTAATTATCGCACACGTTTCGAACTTCACACAATGAACTAGTCTGAACTGAACTAAATAATGTGGGTAGATTTGATTTTTAGAATTGAATGGATCTGTGTTAGGCCGAGTACTTTTCAATCCACCCTCGTAATTAAAAGCTGAAGGTACCCCGGATTAGCTCTGACAACGGGACATCTGTCACCTCAGTCCCAACGTGACCATGGGTGCTGTAAAGTACTCGAAACGTCGAGTTATAAATAGTTTGAAAATTAAACGCGATAAAATCCGTAAAAGTAGTTTTATTTAATGTGTAATATTCGCATAAATATAAGAAATCATTACATTTGTAAAGTCAAAACCAATATTTATATAACACAGAGATTATTGGTGGTTGATTTATTGTTCTGGAACTGGAAGTCAACACTAACAACCCGTTACCCGATTTTTTTGGAGTCGTTCGTCACGGTCGGTACCAGGGTAATATTCTCTAGGTAATCGAAATAAACAGGCTTTTTTTATTGGATAAAGTGACGAGACAAGCAAAACGTTCACCTGATGGTAAGTGCAATATCTGTCCATTAGCGTCAATAGCCTAAGGGGTTAGGGTACGGACTGCGAAACATGGCGTCGCAGGATCGAGCCCGCCATTAGACTATTGTCGTGAACCAACTCCTAGCACAAGCTTTTACGCTTAGTTGGTGTGGTTAGCAGGAATATTAGTAATGTTAATATAGCATTGCTAGTATTCTTTAAAAAAAAAACAAATGCCGTGTCACCGAAAATATTTCTGTGTGGCACCACATTGATATCAGTTCTCAAATCTCGTATGCCCAGTGATTACACTAACACTATACTTACTTCTTAATATTCTAAACAATATAATTTTAGTATTTAATGCGATATTTATTAAGAAATATATATACACTGGTTGCAACAAAGCCCGAACGTTAATACATATAGTTAGCTCTTGAGATATTTGAAATTAAAGCATTTTAAATAAAAATACCCAATTTAGGATTGTGATTATATTTGTAGTGAATGTCATTGTAGTGCTTTTTAAAAGTGACCTAGTGAGGAAGTTTTAATCTATATTACGAATAATAAAATTGAAGTGTTTGTCTGTGATTTCAAAATATAAATGTGCCCTATAACATGGTGCTAGTCGCACTTGACCGCTCCCCGGCAGGGAAGCAGATATTTAATCTTCGGACCTGCTGCAACCTTTCGGGGCTCTCAGTTGACCCCACACAAAAACGGCCCTCCCGACCAATGTCATAAGTGCCAATTGTACGGCCACTCAGCAAGAAATTGCTACGCCCGCCCCAGGTGCGTCAAGTGCCTAGGCGATCACGCCACAGCAGACTGTCCTCGTCCAAAGGACAAAGCTCTGTTAGCCTCCTTCGGCCCGCCTGCCTGCGTACTATGTAACGCAGAAGGTCACACGGCCAACTACCTCGGCTGCCCGAAGGCCCCAAAACTTAAAAGGCCTGTGGCTAAACAGGCCCAAACACAAAGGTACATAGTACCTCCCCCACCACCCTCCGTATGGAGGCCACTTCCGACCCTCGCAACTTCAAACGCGCCTCCTCCGGTCGCGATCACGCGGAATATACCGACACCTTCACAGGTGGCACCAGTCGCACCCGTCGCGAGCCGACCGGTCGCAGAGAGCGATCTAGACCTCGTCTGTCGCTTCGCCACCGCTTTCAACGGTGCCGACATTACAGCCCTCGCCACGGCTCTCCGAAACATCAACAATAATCCTAATGAGAGGATCGCCGCGGCGGTGCGGTACCAAAGCGTCATAAACGCTATAGTCAATTTTAGGGCATAAAAATGACTCACAACGGCAGAGAGAAACCGCGCTCCCTAAACGTAGCGTTTTTTAACGCTAACGGCTTAAAAAACCAACGCGACGAAATCTTCAATTTCGTTCGCGATCACAAAATCGCAAATTACAGCATCATTCGGAACGATAGAGTTACCGCTGCGAAAGGCGGCACTCTTATCTACTACAAAAAGTCCTTGCACTGCGTACCAGTCGTCACACCGCCACTCAGCCATCTTGAAGCATCGGTCTGACAGCTAGCCATGACCGGCCACTCCCCCATTACTATCGCGTCTGTCTACTTACCATGTAGAAATGACGCCAAAATCACACGCAGCGACTTCGAAGCACTTCTCTTCCCTCGGGAGCTCAACTATCCTTGCCGGCGACTTTAATAGCAAGCACACCCGGTGGAACTCAATAACAACCAACCCGCGTGGGGTGGCCCTAGACTCGCTAGTCGACCTCCTCGACTTCGACATCCTGGCGCCTACAATACCGACCCACTTCCCGCATACACTGGGACACACGCCGGATGTGCTTGACATAGCCATCCTTAGCAACATAAATCTCGCCATCCGCGATATAGAGGTGATCCACGAACTAACATCTGATCACCGCCCCGTTCTACTTCGGCTAGGACCTTCCGTCCAAGCCTCACCACCCACAAAAACCGTAGTCGACTGGCAAAAGCTAGCCGAAAAACTTGAGCAGACTTCTCCGCACCTTGATGCGATTCCATCCACCATCAATTCAGTCGGTGACACGAACCTTGCGGCTCATGCACTCACTAGGCACATCCAAACTCTCGTCGAAGATTGCTCGAGACAGGTCCCAGTGGCGGACGACCACCGCTGGGTCCTGCCTAACGACATTAGAGACCTAATGAGGCGCAAAAACGCAGCCACTCGCGCTCACGACTTATATCCTACCGTCAGTAATAGAACAACTCTACGCACCCCACAACGTGAGGTTCGAACACGTATGCAGGAGGTCAGAAACGTTCGGTGGGATAACAGTCTCATTAACATCGAACCGTCTCACCTCGCCTTCTGGCGACTTCCAAAATCACTAAAAGGAGGCACCTCCCGTTCAATGCCCCCTTTAGTACGACCCAACCAACCACCTGCCTTCCTAGACGATGAAAAGGCAGAATGTCTAGCTGACAGTCTAAAAACTCAATGCTCCCCAAGCACCTTACCGGTCGACTCCGCTCACGTCGACAGCGAGGTCGATCGGAAGGTTTCCCTACCGCTCCGCGATTCCATACCGCCGGTTAACAGCACCGAAGTAGAGTCTATTATTAAAAACCTCCGTCCGAGAAAATCTCCCGGTCCCGATGGTATCACTAACAAAGTAGTTAAGCTCCTGCCTACTACCATCATTCAGCTATTGGTATTAATCTACAACGCAGCTCTGGCCAACGCAATCTTTCCGAACATCTGGAAAGAGGCAGAGGTCGTAGGGATTCTAAAGCCCTCTAAACACCCGTCCAATCCCACCGCATATCGGCCTATAAGCCTCCCCAAGGCTCTAGGCAAGATATACGAACGCCTACTTCTCGCCCGCTTAAGAGACTTCATGCAGTCTCGAGGGATCCCCATCCACGAGCAGTTTGGATTCCGAGCCAAACACTCATGTACCCAGCAGGTGCACCGCATAACGGAGCACATTCAATCCCGCTTCATACGCGGGCTTCATACTGGAGCGCTCTTCTTCGACGTGGCGAAAGCGTTCGACAAGGTCTGGCACAACGGGCTCGTATACAAGTTATACGGACTCGGTGTGCCAGATCGCCTCGTACTCATCATACGAGATTTCTTACGCAGTCGAACCTTCCGCTACCGCGTCGAGGAGGTGCGATCCGAACCACATCCCATCCTAGCCGGCGTACCACAAGGCTCAGTCCTGAGTCCCGTGCTCTACACCCTTTTCACGAACGACATACCGAACACCAGCGGCGTCGAACTCGCCCTCTTCGCAGACGATACCTGCCTCTATGTGTCTGGGCGTAATCCAGACACTATCTCTAAACGCCTCCAATCCGCAGCCCGAACCCTCGGGAACTGGTTTCGGAAATGGAGGATCGAGGTCAACCCCATCAAAAGTGCAGCCATGTACTTCTCGCGGCGCTTAACGCCGCGTCATCCCAACATTGAGTTATTCGATCGTCCAATCCCCTGGGAAAAGACAGTCAAATACTTAGGCGTCCTATTAGACTCGAGACTCAGCTTCGGTCCACATATTAACCGAGTAAGGAACAGAGCGGCGTTCGTCCTTGGCCGATTACATCCGTTCCTAAATAAAAATAGCAAAATGTCCCTACGTAATAAAATTACACTTTACAAAGCCTGTATTCGGCCAATTATGACATACGCAAGCCCCGTATTTGCGCATGCCTCCCCGCGTCAAATTCACCGACTTCAGGTAATACAAAATCGATTCATGCGTAAAGCCACGGGAGCACCGTGGTTCGTGCGTAATACTAACCTTCATATCGATTTAGGGCTTCCTACCATAGCCCAATATCTAAAGTTGGCCTCTTGCCGATACTTCGACACTGCTGCCACGCACCCCAACCCACTGGTTGTCAGTGCCGCCACTTACGACCCCCTCGCGATACACCAAAACTCGACCCGCGGAAAAAGGAGACCGAGGCACGTCCTCGAGGACCCTGACGACGCGACCACTAGGGCCCAAGCGCTCTACTCATCACTACGCAAACACACAACATCACCATCATACCGCCCCCGCCGTCGACGAGGGCGTATCAGACGAAAGTTATTCGCGATACCGCCGCATCTCAGGCCGGTTCTCCCCTAGCAGTAATATTATAAACAGAAGCGTCGCTGGAGTTCTTGCGCCATTTCTTCTCCAGCGGAAACGCATTCCGAATTGGTGGTAAACTTATCTAATAATAATCATGATAATAGTAATAATAGTAGTAGTAATATTGCCCTCCCGATTGCAGTAACTGACCGAGCCGAGGCCGGCCCCCTTGGGCACCCTCGAGTCAGTTACTCACGCGAACAGGATGACGGTCCAAGCCGAGGTCCCCTCTTGGGGGCCCTTGCGCCAGTCATCCATAAATAAAGGTTTCGGCTAAGCGCCCTCAGCGCTATGCCACCTTTCAATCCGGCGAAGCTGTAAAAGCCTTCGGGCTAACAGTGACCATCAGTCAAAAAAAAACGCTACTGTGGGAGGGCGGGCTTTGCTCTTCAAAACTAGGTAATATACACCCTTTTTTTAATTTTGCATGCGGATCTTAGCAAATTAACTTTCTTTCCTTCATTGTAATGGATTTCCGCAAAGTAACGTCCGATTCTATTAACTGTGTTAAATTAAAACATATAATTTGACAGATGCTATTTTTTTAATAAAATAAAAAAAAATACAATAATTGCCAAAACGTCATCTAGTTTAAAAATCGCAAGGACACAATCTTCGAAAAAACGCGCTAATTCTTGATAGAGTAAGACAGAATTAGAGAGAGAGAGAGTTAGATATCTGCCTGTATATCTAACTTTCCGATAATAACCCGATCGAAACCTGACTCATCAATTAATTTACTTATTTTGTTTTGCTGTCTTTATGTTGTGTATAAAAAAGGCGATAGGTATCCGGCAGAGTACAATAGCTCCTACATCTTTCCTACCAAAGTGTCGTAAAAGGCGACAGCCATTGTACGGACAGCCTTTATTTGTGAAGCTTAACACCATAATATGCAATGCTATCAGTATACTGATTGTAGGACAGAAATGGATAGTGAGAATTTTTTAACTCGTACCAAAATTACGGTAACGTGGTTTGCTACCCATCACATCTTGCTTCCCGCGATTGCGAAAAGTGGGTTACCTGAGTTGCTTATGCCTACCCCTTATATGGGAAAAAGGCGTGTTTGAATGTATAAGAAAAATATATTTAACTCCAATAAATTAATAATAATACAACAGTAAATAAGTAACTAAAGTATAAGAGTATTATTAAAAAACAATTATGGAAATAACGTTAATAAAGAAACGTTAAGCAAATAATGAAGAATTTAAATACTTATTAAAGATATAAGCTTACTACGATTATATTTTATTAATTTAAATTAGATATCTAAAGTAATGTTTTTAAACTGCTTAAATAATATTTCAGGTAAACATTCATATCTCAAATATGTAACCATAATATAACAATTAACCATTCATGAATTGAACGTACACGTACTGGCAAAAAGTTTGCAGCTTTATCCAATATCCCCAAATCGTAGATATGTCAAAAAAAATAGACGAGACAAGCATTATTAGTATTATTTACTTTTTGCACGACAGTTTTGGCGCCAACTCGAAAAGTGGCAATAGTGTTTTTATTTATAATTTTGTAATTTGTTTATATTTAATGTTTAATATTGATAGTTTAATATGCAACAAGTGCTCCTGAAAGTGTACAGTGATTGGAAAAATGCAATTCAAGACCAAGTGCTTTTCGTTTGGTCTCCATCAGTAAACGTCAACTATCATTTTACCGTCGATCAAAATTTTGAAGTCTTGCAGTCTTGCTGCTTGAAGATTGATTGTATTTTGACTTGCAAGATTGTATAATTGACACTGGAAAATAGTTTAAGACTGTTTCCATTAACAAATAAATAACAAAGCGCACCAATATCCCTAAAATAAAATATTATTTGTGTTATTTTATCGAAATAATTATTGCTTAAAATTATGCAGTCATGAAATGTAATTGATATATTAAATATTTGTATCCAGTTTATAGATGTATTTAGTTATGGATCAAGAAAATCGAATAGTTACATTAATTGACATGGATTGTTTTTACTGCCAAGTGGAAGAAAAACTTAACCCCGAATTGAAGGGGAAACCAGTAGCAGTTGTGCAATATAATCCATGGAAAGGAGGCGGGTACGTAAAAACATTTAAATGTTAATGTCACCTTATTGTGTAATTGGGTTGAGTGGGCCAGAACTTAAAATTAATTAATTACAAAGTCCTGTGGGCCACTGCCTGTGCTACCATGTTAAGTCGGCAGTTTAGTCTCATATGCGCTATAGCTAGTAACATAGCTACCAATAGTGCTCTCCAAATCAGAACAGTAATGCTTACACCTATCGCTTGGCAGAAGAATAACTGGCACTATGGTGCTACCTACCCAGATGGACTCCAGCATAGTCCTACCATCAGTCAAATCTAACAATCTAATCTTTTATTATGTTAGGCTTTCTCATTCCTAGTGCATGACATTTATTGTGTAGTACTTAGTCTTTCCAAACTAATACAATGTGACTTGCCAAGGAAAACAACTTCTTGTTTTTTTTTAATGAAAAAGTTAACAAGAACAAATCATTTACCTGATGTTAACTGCAACGTCTGCCTATTACAAATGCTGTGTGGCACCACCCTGTGCTAATCACCCTAAGACATTGTTTGTAAGTATCATATTCCCTGTAATTACACTATCTGCTAGTGACTTTCATACTGAAACAGTCATGTTTGCATATTTCTGCTTGATAGCAGAATAACTGCCACTGCTGTGGTACACCCATTCCTGCACAAAGATCCGACCACCAGTATGTAGTTGCCATCTTGAACCTGCTCAACATTGAGATATTATAAAGGAAAAACTTAATAAGATGTATACCAAAGGCATTCCATTTACCTCAACTGCTGCATTACTTTTGATGTAATAGTATTAGTAGTAAAAGTACTAAAATATTGACCTATTTAGAACAGCAACAAAGTAAATTTTGCATTAAATATTTCAATAATTTTTATAATATTCAACAGAATTATGGCTGTTAATTATATTGCAAGGGCAATGGGAGTGGTCAAGTTCACAAGAGGGGATGAAGCAAGAGAGAAATGTCCAGAGGTTCAGTTGTGTGCTGTGCCATGTGTAAGAGGCAAAGCGGACATTTCCAAGTGGGTGATAATTATCTAATGTCAAATATAGCAAATATACTATGATATTTTTTAAATGTTTGTTACTAAATAGTCATAGGTTTCTTAATAATATCTATTGTTTTTACATTTATTTAAAATTTTCAAAATATTTTCATAAAAAAACATTTATTAATTACTATATTATCAAATTCAAATATCTTGATTTGTATCACTATCATTGATTATTATTAATTTCAATACATAATAAAGATACTAAAGATTAAAAGTTTATGTAAATTTACTTTGTGTATTTCAACTAATTAATATTTTCTTGTCATAATTGTAACACTTTTTCTTAGGTATCGCGATGCTGGTAAAGAAGTGGCAAAAGTCCTTCAAAGATTTACACCACTGTTAGAAAGGGCATCTGTTGATGAAGCATACTTGGACATAACAACACCTGTAAGATTTCAGTTGTTAATGTCATCTTTTATTCTTAAGTCTTCATCATCATCATCATTTCAGCCTATCATAGTCCACTGTTGAAAATAGGCCTACCCCATAGATTGCAACAAAACACGGTCATGAGCTACCTGCATCCATCGACTTCCCGCAAAACCGTGCAGGTCGTCGCTCCAACTAGTGAGGGCACTAGTGCACTAGTGGGGGCAACAACTCGCCCTACACTGCATTTGCCGGTACAAGGTTGCCAGTCGAGAACCTTTCTTCCCCAACGGTTATCGGTTCTACGAGCTATTTGACCGGCCAATTGCCACGTCAGCTTGCTAATCCTTAGGACTATGTCGGTTATTCTAGTTCTGCTGCGTATAACATCGTTACGGATTTTATCTCGCAGAGAGACTTCGAGCATAGTCTTTTCCGTAGCTCGCTGCGCGACTCTGAGCTTCTTCATGCGGCCTGCAGTGAAAGACCACGTCTCGGTTCCGTATGGCATCACTGGCAACACGCACTGGTACACTTTTGTTTTGAGGCCTTGAGGTATACTCAACGAGAAGATGTGTCGCAATTTCCTGAACGCTGCCCAGCCGAGTTGAATCCGTCGATTGAACTCTTGGTCGAAGTTGGACCTACCTAGTCGGACAATCTGTCCTAGGTATACATATTCGTTAACAACTTCGATGGTAGTTTTCCCAACAACAACTGGTATAGGTGTGCATGGACGTTAGACATGATCTTCGTCTTGTCCATGTTCATCTTAAGACCTACCTGTTGGGAGACACTATTGAGGTCGTTGAGCATAGCGCTAAGGTCCTCCAGCGATTCTGCCATTATGACTATGTCGTCGGCAAATCGAAGGTGAGTGATGTATTCGCCATTGATGTTGATACCGTATCCTTTCCAGTCCAGTAGCTTGAAGACATGTTCCAATACAGCGGTGAAGAGTTTCGGGGATATAACATCACCCTGTCTTACACCTTTCTACAATTGGATCGGTTTCGTACTCTGTTTCTATACTCGGATAGCCATCGTAGACTCGGTATACAAGCACTGCAACACCCATATAACGACATTCAATTCGGCACCGCTGAAGTGACTGTAGCACCGTCCAAATTTCGACGGAATCAAAAGCTTTCTCATAGTCCACATACGCCAGACATAGCGGGAGATTGTACTCATGGGTCTTTTGTACAATCTGACGAAGGGTATGTATGTAGTCTATCGTACTAAAACCTTTTCGTAATTCGGCTTGTTCCGGAGGCTCGTAGTCGTCAAGTCTGCTTGCGAGACGATTCGTAATGACTCTCGAAAACAGCACATAGGCTTTGCTTAGAAGCGATATCGGTCTATAGTTCTTCAAGAGGTCGTTATCGCCCTTCTTAAAGAACAGGACAACCACGCTTTTACTCTACTCTTCCGGCGTAGCGACGTCCCGGATAACGGAATTAAAGAGCTTCTGGAGGACTACCAGTATCGGTTTTCCACCCGCTTTCAGAAGCTCTGCTGTGATTCCATCCTCACGCGCTTTGCCATTCTTAAGCTGTTTGAGAGCCATACTGATCTCTCACAGACTGACGTCCAGTATAGCATCGGAATAGTGTCGGACGAGATTTGCTCTTGGGTCGTTACTCACACTAGTGTGTGGCTCCAACGACGATGTACAGCTGTCCTTAAACTCCCACGATCTCACTCAAAATCTTCAATCAAAAAACTTAGTCAGTTGGCTCTTTCCAGCAGGCAGATCCCTGGCTAAAACCTTGGCGTCACCAGGCGTGACCTCTCGAGCTTTACGTTCAGGTTCAAAGTGCCTCTTACCATTCTGTAATCACTGCCGGTTTTCACCATATCGATCACAGAGACATTGAACAGCTGTCGTTCGGTCGTGATGAAATTGATCTCATTTATTGTGGAACCATTCGGGCTCATCCGGATCCGCTTTCTGTGGGGCCGCTTTTGGAAGAAGGAGTTCATCATAAACAGTCCCTCCGTCTCCATAAAGTCGGCCAGCTGTTGGCCCCTTTGGTTCCGCTGCCCAATTCCAAATTGCCCCACAACCAGCTCATCGTCTATTTTCATACCCAGCTTTGCGTTAGTCTCCTATCAATACCGTGTAGTGAGTTTTACAGGAATGTATGGGTCTTGAAATGTCCTTATACATAACCTCCACCTCATCATCAAGATGTGCCGAGGTAGGACCTTCAGCGAATACCGTTTGGTTATTCTGAATATAAGGCACGCAACCCTAGTCGACACACTCCCGATCTTGACAACGTTGTTAATGAGAGACTTGCGGACGATAAATCCGACACCTTCGGACAGATTCTCCTGGTAGTAGAACAAGTTACCGTATTCAAGGATTACCATGTCCTCCACTGTCTTCGGAGTTCAGATAATCCTATAATATCCCAGCGTAACTTGCTCAACTCCTCTTCCAGCTCCAAGATTTTCTCTTCGGTCCTCAGCTTGCGTGCGTTGAATGTTGCCAGGTCCAGTCGTCGGTGGTGGTAGCAAGATCTCCTCCGGAGATTCTTCGAACCCCCTGCCCCGCCGTTACCATGACTGCTACCATAGCCAGGACTAGAGGGGCCGCCGGAGACTAGGGGGCCGTTTTTGTTTTGTACCTCTCATTTTGGGGGCGGGGGGGGGTTGCCATAGTTGCCACGCTTTTGTTTATTTTATATGCGGGGATCTGTCTAGGTAGATACTGCAGGGCCCGTAATTCTGTTATGAAGCAGTAGTTTTTTTTTTTAAAAACGCAGCCCACACTAGAATTTTCTCCTGTACCGTGGTTGCGTTTTACAAACATACATTTCACAACACTACCAGACCCGAAAAGCAACAATTTGTGTTTTTGCACAAATGTTGCCTCCGGCTGGGAATCGAACCCAGGACCGGTGAGAGTGTGAGAACATTTCTGTGTTTCGGTCTAAAAGGCACTAAGAGCTAGTGTAATTACTGGCCATATCAGACTTATGAACTGTTGTCTCAGGGTAATGGGCGCAGTGTGGTGCTTCACAGAAATGTTCTGGGTGACACAGAATTTTTTATGGGCAGACATTGCACTTACTATCAGGTAAACGTTTTGCTCGTCTTGTCACTTTATCAAATAAAAGGAAATCTGTTGCATATATCTTGGAAGGTTTCCAATTGATGATAACGTCGTGCTCGATATTCGACCACAGCGACAACTTCCGAATAGTGTTGGAAGCTATCAGCTGGGTAGTGATGTCTCACCGAATAATCTATACCAATCAAATTTATTTCAGGTACAACAAAGATTGAAAGCAATGAATGTGAACGCAGTCACTAGAGAAATGCTGCCCAATACGTTCGCACTTGGATATGATTCAATAGATGAATTTGTCACCGATGTGCAAAGCTGTGGCAGTGATAATATAGATTTTGATTATGAGCATACGAAGCAGCTGCTGGTGGGAGCTATTATCGTCAGCGAGATCAGAGCTGCTGTCTTTAATGAAACGGGTAATTGAACATAGATGAATAATATGTCATTTATTTATTTTGAAACTGCCAACAGAATTACAAGTATATTAGATTACAATGATAAACCTTAGGTGCTAGGTACACATATAACTCCATTTACAGGCAGTTACAGCATGCAAATTAAGACAAGTCGTGCGATTACAATTTAAAAGACCCAATTTTACATAAAAATACCTGCTATGAGAGTGATAAAATAACATAATAAATACTGGTGGTAGGATTCCTATGCAGGAATCCGTCTAGGTAGGTACCACCCCAGGGCCAGTTATTCTGCCGTGAAGCAGTAGTGTGCAAACATTACTGTGGTTCGGTTTGAAGGGCACTGTGAGCTAGTGTAATCACAGGGCATAAGAGACTTAAGAACTGGTGTCACAGGGTGATGGGCACAATGAGGTGTCACACAGAAATATTCTGGGTGACACAGCATTTGTTATGGGCAGACGTTGCACTTACCATCAGGTGAACGTTTCGCTCGTTTCATCACTTTATACAATAAAAAAAAATTAAAATCTAGCACCTGACCTCTCAGTCAAGACAGTCAAGTGACTTGACTAACTTAACTTTAAAATTTACTAATTTATCGATAAATCAATCAATGGATTTGTCTCTGTCTAAAAAGTCCTTGTATAATTCATAATGGCATCTCTCGTCAAGGCGAGGTCCGTCATCGTTTCAGTCCATCACAAGTCCACGGCTGAACATAGATCCTCCTTTTGCCTCCAAAAACCGCGGAAGGTGTTACTCCATCTGATCTGTAGGGATCGCTGTACACTGCATTTTACATTTCGAGTTCTCCACTCAAGGACATTTCTTCACCAATGGTTATCGGTTCTACAAGTTACGTGGCCGGCCTGCTTTCACTTCACTTAGCTAATCATCAGGGCTATGTTGGTTACTCTAGTTCTGCTGCGTTTATCATCGTTGTGGATTAATTTCTCGGAGACGAATGCCAAGTATAGACCTTTACGCGTCTCGCCTGACCTGTTGCTGTTTTTCTCGGAACCCATCGACACAAGCTCTGAGAGCAAAAGCTAACACAGTTCCTAGAGACTAGGTGGCGAACGAATATGTTGGTTCACTGAACGGCTACTGACGATTCTCTCAATATCGTTTTAAGTTCTTCCATCAGCTTTAATCAGCATTCCCATAATCCACACATTTTGTGCAGATACTACTGTTGGTGGCTATCCACTTCTCTCATCATCTTCAAGGTAGGTTACTGCAGCTTCTGAATTAAGAAAATCATCTAAAAATGGTTACCCGGGTCCCCTGAGTTCTCTCGTTTGACGGATTTTACTCTTTCTCTTTCTTCTAAATCTATATTATTTAAAATAAAAAGACCACTCCACTTAAATGATCAAGCTTAAGGCTTAGCTAAAGCACAATTTCTTCTGATATGACAAATTTTTTTTTAATTTCAAATATCTTAAAATAAATTGTATGTCTGACTGGGCACACCCAATATTTATTACTCTTATGTATATATATATATATATATATATATATATATATATATATTATTCTTTTATATATATATATATATATATAAGAAAGTATGTCGGATTGCAAAGTTCTGATTGAAGGAGAAAGAGTGGAACAAGTGAAAGAGTTTGTGTACTTGGGTTCTAAATTTACGAGAGACGGAAACTATGACTGTGATATTGAGAGAAGAGTATTAGCAGGAAATCAAGTGAATGGGGCTCTGCATAACTTAATGTGTAGCCAGAACGTATCTAAAAAGGCACGTCTGGCTGTACATAGGGGAGTTCTGGTCCCCACACTTATGTATGGTAGTGATTGCTGGGTTTGGCAGAAGAAGCATGAAAGTAGGATTAACGCTGTGGAAATGAGAAGTTTGAGAAGTATAGCTGGAGTAACTCTGATTGACAAAGTGAGAAACAGCGTGATAAGGGAACGTTGCGGTGTGGTTGAAGATGTAGTGAAAAAGATAGAGAAAGGCATGCTTAGATGGTTTGGACACGTAGAAAGGATGAATGAAAGGAGATTGACGAAACAGATTTATGAGGCAAGTGTGAATGGAAAAGCCGGTAAGGGTCGACCTAGGCGTACGTATCACAATCAGATCGGTGAACTTTTGAGGAAAGGTCACGTTAAAAGTACCCGCAACCGACGAGCGTGTGTGAGGACGCTAATGAAAGTGGAAGAAGCTAAAGATGTGTGTCAGGATCGTAGCAAGTGGAAACATGTGGTCTCTGCCTACCCCTATGGGAAAGAGGCGTGACTGTATGTATGTATATATATATGTATATATATATATATATATATATTTATGGGATAAAGTGATGAAACGAGCAGAATGTACACCTGATGGTAAGTGCAACGTCTGCCCATAACAAATGCTGTGTCACCCATAAAATCTCTGTGTTACACCACACTCTGCCCATCACCCTGAGACATAAGTTCTAAGTCTCAAATGCCCAGTGATTACGCTAGCACTCAGTGCCCTTCAAACCGAAACACAGTAATGTTTGCACACTACTGCTTCACGGCAGAATATCTGGCCTGGGGTGGTACCTACCCAGACGGATACTTACGGACATAGGAATCTTACCACTTTGATGTGAAACACTTGCACTGTGTGGAATTACCACTACGGTTAAAACAGTATTAACTTTTTTTGTACGAAATTAGGTTACGAGTGCTCGGCCGGTATTGCGCACAACAAAATCATGGCGAAGCTAATATGTGGCATGAACAAACCGAACAAACAAACAGTTTTACCCAAGCACTGCATCGACATTCTCTTCCAGTAAGTTCATTTTAAAATGCGCCTTTATATCTATAGTCATAATCACGTCTCCTCTTCTTCATCAGCTTGCAAAAGTCCACTGCTGGACACAGGTCTCCCCGAATCGAGCATTTGCCGTGATCGTCGCGCTTGGAACTCGGTACCTACCTAGACGGATTCCTGCTTACTTTTTCTTTTATTATTCCAAAAAGTGATGAAACGAGCAAAACGTTCACCTGATGGTAAGTGCAACGTCTGCCCATAACAAATGCTGTGCCACCAAGAACATTTCTGTGTGACACTACACTGTGCCCATCACCCTGAGACGTAGATTCTTAAGTCTCATATGCCCAGTAATTACGCTAGCTCACAGTGCCCTTCAAACCGAAACACAGTAATGTTTGCACACTACTGCTTGACGGCAGAATAACCGGCCCTACGGTAATACCTCCTAATACCGGACTCCTGCATAGGAATCCTACCTCCAGTAAAAAAACTAAAAGTAAAAAACCAGTAAAGTTACTGTTCGAATAACGGTACTTATAGTACAACTACCTTCGCCCCGCAGTTTCACACGATTGCGCATGCTGGTCTGAGCATTCACAGCTCGGCCGTTCTCGGTAATGTTCGTTTGTCAGCGTCGTCATCGTCGCCGTTTCAGCCTATCACAAGTCCACTGCTGAACATGGCCTATGTTATTATGCCCCATAGATAGCCACAAAAGTTTGTAGCTCTCGTATTGAAGGCATTTTGCCACAGTTGCCACGAATGGCAGGTGGGTTGGCAACCGCAGTTTATTAATTCAGATGTTCCAGGTAGATGCTGCCCATCTCCTAGTTTTAATTTCCCTTTGTCGACTTTTACGACACCCGCGGAATGAGATGGAACGGTAGATTCTCTAAAGCCGCCACAAAACGTTCAAATCTACAAACTCAAGCTCTATTATAGTAGTAAGATTATCATAAATAAGCTGCTGCGTGAACTTGGCCGCAGGTGATTGCGCGCAGGTTCGTTCGGGAATGCGTAGTAAGTTCTTTCGAGAATGGTTAGTAAGTTCATTGGAGAAGCGCTCTCACTCTTTCCTAACCTTTGATCCGAATTCTTGATAATGCGCATGTACTTACACAAATTTCACATCGGCTCACTTAACATAATTCAATGAAGTATTCATCACAATCATTTTTTTCAAAGCCCGGATCACTTTTCTATAGTTCGCTTTAACATGAGTCAACAGGTAAATAATGAAAACAGCTATTATTAAAAGTGTACAGCAATCGGGTCCAATCATCATCATCATCACCAGCTGTTAAGATTCTGCTGTTGAACACTGACCTCACTGACTGACCCATAAGGCACTTGCCTTATGGTTTAGGGTATGTATTACACACACCACACCACAAGCCACCCACGCTTCTAAGCTTATAGGAGTGGTCAATAGGAATATTAGTAATGTTAATAGCATTGCAATTATTTAATATATAAAATGAAATAAGGTAACGGCCTATAAATATCCCACTGCTGAGCACAGGCCTCCTCTCACTTCTGTGTGGGTTTTGGAGCCGGGACGAGTCCGCCACGCTGCTCCAATGCGGGTGGCGGACTTCACTGTCCTCAAAATCTAATATAAATATCTATACCAATAATAAAACTAAGTAGTTTGTCTGTGATTTCAAAATGAATGCCAAAATTTAAGTGAAAACTACTATTTATATGCCTGATCATAATTTACGGTTTTGAGTGTTTTTGTCTGTCTGTCTGAAATCGAACAGGCCCCGAAACGGCTCAACGGATTTCAAGGAATAAAATCGTGTATGTTCCATTTCGATATCTTGCAGGGTTATACTAATATTATAGATCTGAAGAATTGAATATTATGGATTTGAAAAATTCTTTTAGCGTTGGATAGTCCATTTGTCAAGGAAGGCTATAGGCTATATAACATCACGCTACAACCCTAATAGCTTGGCTAGTATTTTATACTACGGCTTTAAGGAGCCGCCCGCGAGTCCAATGGATCTAGTAAAAGGCGAGTAGGGAATGAAACTGCACTGTGCACCCATCAGCGCATGGTGGCGATGGGCTCACCACCTATCACACCAAGTGCATTATATTGTTTTGGTGAAACGTGGATTGTGGCAGTCATCTGTTCTTGCAGTAAGTGCACATTCTCTGACTACCCCTTATGGGATGCAGTCGTGATCTTATGTATGTATGTATGTAAGGAGCCGCATGCTGTGAAGCGAACATTACGGAGAGGGCACGAATTGTTTGCTCAAGTAAGCGAGGTACCATGCCGTACGCCGCAATCGTGTGGTCGGCCTATCTTACGCGGGCCAAACCGCTGGGCACAGCTAGTATGTAAATAAGACTGTTGCTTGTTATTCTTGATACGTACGTAATGCGTACCTAGTGGTCAGAGCACCTGACTTCTAAGCCGCGGGTCCTGGGTTCGAATCCCAGCCGGAGCCAACATTTGGTCTAAAACATAAATTGTTGGTTTTCGGGTCTGGTTGTGATGTGTTTGTCCCCGTGTTTCTGACACTGCATCCCAGCCTACCTCCGATCTTATCGCACCAGCGTGCCTCTGTGTTTGCGCGTACACTTGTGGCACTATAATATCTCCTGCGCAGTTGATGGCTCTCGACAGTAGTCGGAAGTTGTCGCCGTGGTCGAAATCGGCTAGGAGGACATCATCATCACGTACGTAATTGTTTGCAGGTCGTTATCCGTTAAGAAAGTGAAACACTTGGGCGGGAAGTTCGGCGACAGTGTTTGTGACATACTGAAAATAAGTAAAATGTGCGAACTGCAAAAGTTCACAGAGAAAGAACTCCAGGCGAAGGTTTGACGATAAGAATGGGTGAGTGTTAAATTTGTGAGATTATTTGTTAATCGTTTAAATTACTTTGTTTTCCACATTTAGTTTCAGCAATTGGCAATCGTTGCCGGGAATCCCTCTTCATTTATAGTCAGTGACGTAGCTAGCATGGGTGAAACTTGCCAACCAAAACGACAGTTAGTCTATGCCTCGGTCGGGGGTTCCTCCAACATCGTCGGCGCTTGTCACCTTTGTTTTTTAAACGGCGGTCGGGTATTTTTTCGTAAATTTTTCTACAGAATTTCACTACACTAAACTTTGATATTTTTAATTGACAGGTCACATTTAATGCTACTATTGTATAAAATAAATTAGTTTTTTTTAAATACAGAGAGTGCGCTTTATAAACATAATTTTCACAACACAACCAGATCCGAAACTAACAATTTGTGCAAAAGCACAAATGTTGGCCCGGCTGGTATTAGATCGCAGAAGGTACGCTGACCACTAGGCCACGTTCTCATCGACTGGTGAGGTTTGTAAGTAATAAGCGATGTACAGCCCTGTTTCAAGGTCTCACTCGCGAACTTATAAATAATAGATGTGCCAATAAGAAATAATGTTAACTTTAATTTCAGAACATGGCTTTATAACATTGCACGTGGAATCGACATGGAACCGGTGCAAGCTAAATTCAACCCCAAGAGCATTGGCTGTTGCAAGCAGTTCCGCGGGAAAACTGCCCTCGTTGACTTGGACAGCTTGAAGATGTGGCTCAAGAACCTCGGCGATGAGATAGAGGAAAGATTGGAGACCGACGCATTAGAGAATAACAGGACTCCGAGGCAGATGGTAGTGAGCTTTTCCACGAAACCAGCCATCGGACGACGCGACGTAAGCAGTTCCCGCTCTTATAACTTCACGGCTGAGGATGAATTGTGCGGGGAGTTTTTCTCGAAGAAAGCTCTAGAAATGCTTTTGGACAGTGTGGAGGGAGTTAAACCTATAGGTAAAATTACAATATATCCTCAAAATTGTCTCTTGTAAATATAAAAGTGTGGTAGCGGCTTAAGAGAATCTATCAACTATGGATGCCAACTCGCCTCCCAAGCATAACCTATGGCAAGATCCCTCCAAAATGATAGCTCCAAACTTTTGTGACAATCTATGGGGGAGGCCTATGTTCAGCATTGGACTAGTTAGAGGCTGAAATGATGATGATGATGATGAAATATAAATTGCAAAACGGAAGAATCCGAAAACATATAAGTGATCACTAAAACATACAATAATAAACTGTGAACTTTGTTTGCAACCGTCTGTAAAGCTTCTTACACAACCACGAGCAAAGCGTTGTACGTTTTTCCTCAAATTGAACATGATTTAATGAATCATTGTTAACGCTAACTTCACTGCTTTTTCAGAATTTTTAGACTTAGACTTTAGAATTACTGGTAAAATATCTCAGGGCAGGCCCTATATCGGTGACCACATTTTTTTCAATTTCTCTTACAATTATTCGATTTTTACGACGCCGATGTAATCAAGTCATCCCCATTTCGTTAGATTCTGGTTCTAAAAGTAATGATGAATCAGATTAGGTTACACTACTCATCACCTTTGAGTCCTATATGCGCCGGAGGCCCTTGCAAAGCAGTTCACCATTTTTGATAAATAGTCTCTTGGATATATACTAGAAACACAATTGCGAATGGTACTCTTAATGTCCGTCAAAAAGCCAATTTTTTTTAAAATAAATGTTTTAGATAAAGCCTGAAATATAGCAATGAGTTCCAGCAACATTAATAATGTCTGTAAGAGGATAAAATTCAACTAGAATACAAAAACAAATAAACAAAACAATATGTTTAAAGTTTTTATTTAGTTGTACGTAAACCTTTTAGTTTTTGTCTCATTTGTTCTAGACGGTGAGGCCAATAGACAGATAAAAATGTCTATAAAATTTTTAGGCATTAGCGTTGGCAAATTTGAAGAACATTCAGAAAATAAGAAAACAAAGAAAATTAAAGATTATTTTTCCTTTGCTTCATCATCAAAAGATGTTCTAAGTGATAATTTAAAAACCAAATCTACGAAAGTCTACATCGACAAAGAACATTCTAATAATAACGAAGGGAAAGCTCATGTATTTCAAAAATTCTTTCAAAATACTGTAATACCTGATAAGTTACAGTCAGACAAAATAAAAGAGAAAGTAGATACAAAACAGAGTGAAAACATTTTAGAATCGCCTCTGGATAAACAAGAATCTTTCTTTGCTAAGTTTCTGAAAACTGAATTAGTTAAAAACACGAACGAAACAGACAAACAATTTACTAGTGGTGATAAGATCAAAGAAGACACACCCAATCTTCCAGCATCCGAGACTAATATATTAAATTGTGAAGAGGCCAGTAATGATACAGATTTTTCAGGTTCCACAATAGATATGGAAATTAATAAAAGTATTTCATTATTTGAAGAGGATCCAGTAGATATAGATCGAGTCAGCAATATGCGGAATTTACTTAATAAATCCAAGTTACTAGAAGAAACCGTCGATCAAACAGAGAAGCCAGACCCTATGCAATGTAACACATACGCCCAAGAAAACGCTCAACCTCAAATTATGGAAACTTTCAAATGTTCCGAATGTGGTAAGGCAGTTACTATCGACATGTTTGACACACATGCCGATTACCATCTTGCGCTCAAATTACGGGAAGAAGAAAGAGACATAAGAAGAAAAGAAGTTGTAGATAAGAAGAAAGAGAAAGGAATCAATCAAGAAACAAATAAGATAAAGATGCGGCAGGAGGAAGTTGTAAGCAAAAGCGATGGGGTGTCATCCATAGCCAGTTATTTTATGAAAATTGATGGAACTGTACCAACAGAAACGTGCTCTGAATGTGGTAAACGAGTTCCGCTAGAGAAGTTTGTAGAACATTTAGACTTCCACGAAGCACAGAAGCTGAGTAGAGAGTGGAATAACAAGACAATTCAAATTGCAGAAAATAGTGTAAAAAGAAAAAGAACATCAGCGTCTCCCGTGAAAAAGCCCAAAATGCCGTGTAAATCTATAGATATCTTCTTCAGGTAGCAGTGGGAGATTCTGCAGGGAATGTGAATTTTGTAAATATATTTTGTTTGAAAATTGTCTTTAATTTTCCGTGTTTTTGTAGTTAACCTAAAGTTAATTTACGTTAAATGAATTGATCAATTAAAAACATAAAATAAAAATTTCACTATAAAATACAAATTATCGTTCAAAATGTATGAGTGTAAATCACTGAATTTAGTTTGCTTCTTTACATACTACTGGCAAAAAGTAAAACTTCATGTATGTACTTGACGTGTTATACCTACATTCGGCTGTAGTGCTGGGGTTGTCAACTCTCACTTACGTAAAAAAGTGTGAAACAGGAAAGCTGGTGGTAGGATTCCTATGCAGGAATCCATCTAGTTAGGTACCACCCTAGGGCCAGTTATTCTGCCGTGAAGCAGTAGTGTGCAAACATTACTGTGTTTCGGTTTGAAGGGCACTGTGAGTTAGCGTAATCACTGGGCATTTGCGACTTAAGAACTGATGTCTCAGGGTGACGGGCGCAGTGTGGTGTCACATAGAAATATTCTGGGTGACACGAATTTGTGGTAGGGCGGACGTTGCACTTACCATCAGGTGAACGTTTTCCTCGTTTCGTCACTTTATACAATAAAAAAAATTGTGTTAGAAGACACTTATTAGAAAGAAAGAAAAATCAATTTTGTGTATGAGGGTTCGACAATATTACAGCAAGACATCCGACACAGTATTATGCTGCAGTAGCATAACTGCAAATCTCTTATTCTGTCGGTGCACTTAACAAAAAAAACTGGGTACTTGTATCATGAGGTTTTTTTCATAGGATAAAGTGACGAGACGGGCAAAACGTTCAGTTTTACTGATGGTAAATGCAACGTCTGCCCATAATAGATGCTGTGTAACCCAGAACATTTCTGTGTAGTACCAAATTGCGCCCGTCTTCCTAAGTCATCAGTTCATAAGTATCATGCGTAATGATTACACTAGCTCTCAGTGACCTTCAGACCAAACAGTAATGTTTGCACACTACTGCTTCACGGCAGAATAACTGGCCTGGTGTTTGGTACCTACCTAAACAGATTCCTGCATAGGGGAATCCTTGCAAAATTCACTGTTGAAGATTCGACAATACTACAGCAAGACATCCAACTCAGTATTAAGCTACAGTGGCATAACTGCAAAGCTGTAATTCTGTCGGTGCCCTTAACGAAAAAAGAAAGAAAAGGAAATTGTCGTCGTCGTTTCAGCCTATCACAAGTCCACTGCTGAACATAGGCCTCCTCAGATTGCCGCAAGTTTGTAGCTCTCATTTTGGAGGGATTTTGCCATAGTTGCCACGTTTGGCAGGCGGGTTAGCAACCGCAGTTTATTTATTCAGATGTTCCAGGAAGATGCTGCTGCCCATCTCCTGGTTTTCATTTAATGAGATGGGTTGGTAGATACTCTTAGGCCGCCACCACACGGAAATTGGTGCCAGCAAATAAACTGGGTGCATCAGTTCTTAAGTCTCATATGCCTAGTGATTACACTAGCTCTTAGTGCCCTTCGGATCGAAACACAGTAACGTTTGCACACCACTGCGTCACGGCTAATAACTGGCGTGGGATTGGTACCTACCTCTCAGGTCTCATTAGCTAGTTCCTGCATAGGTCCTTCTCCTTGCAAAATTTACTGTTTGCTTACATTTCTGAGAAAACAGGTAGTGGAGTTTGTGAATTCACTGTTTAAAGTCGAGCTTAAACATCACACACATTACAGACTAAGCAATTGTTTTCTTTCTTTGCTCCATTTCTGTCGGTAATAGTACGTTCGGTTTTCTATACGAAAGCAAAATCGAAGCGAGCGACTCCAGTGCGCAGGGCTGTTTTGAGACGATTACAGATTCCATATCCATGAGCGATGTCTATGTGCATTGCTGGAGCGCACATTATATGAAGCGTTACTTCTTTATTCTTCCCATTTTGTGCCATAACGGCGTGAAACTGATTATTCTTTCTTTTTTCTCCAGCCCGCTGGTAGGATAACTTCCACGGACAGATTACCTGATATATACAGCATGTTAAACTTTCGTACGGATCCGATTAACAAAAACTGACGGTAAGCAAAGGTTGTGAGGAACGTTACTGGGGTGCTGTGGTTGGTTGTTTTAATGTCTCATATACCGGTAGGGTCGATATTAATTTAAAAATTATCGACTATAATTATTTAACGATAATTATTCAAATAATAATCAGACAAGAAAATTAGTTGTTATTACATACTGAAACAAAATCCAAATAATACAATATGCCTTACAAATTTATAACGAAAACAAAACCCATTTTTGAATAACGGCATTATATCAAATATGGTAAATATAAAGTTAGCACTGCTAATCTAGAAAGTGCAAATGAATGTATTCATAGGATGCCAATGAAGAACATAAAAGGGTTAAAATTTTCTATTTAAATATACCCAACATCAAAGCAAAATACCCCATACGTCACTCATGCGTCCAACACTCTTTTTTAGTTTATTTTTGTCACGTGTTTTTAGTTACCCGTAATCCAAGGATGGCGATGCGGACTTTGTCGTTTCGATTCGATGAGTACTCGCAAAGTGACGCTTATGCGAAAGCAATGGTATCCCCAAGCAATTTTGCTCCTTCGATTCATCAAATAAAAACATCGATGTTTACGAATTAACAAAACATCGGATTAATTCGATGTATAGATAATTTACATCGAGTGTTTTTATTACATCGCCCATTACTAGTAATTACTAATTTCTGATCATAAAAGAATACAAGCAAAAACAAATCAAGGAACAAAAATAAATAAAGACTTATTTTTTAAAATTACAATTTATTGATGCTTCAACACAACAATCAAACTGCAAAAAGTTCATTTTGCACCTTCTTCCAGGAGGCGAGTGGTCCATGCTCAGGGCGGTACTTGACGTTGCAGCCGTCGTACGCTAGGCGATTGTCTTCACGCAGCTTCTCGAATTCTTCACGCTCGTACTTTGTGAAGCCCCATTTCTTGGACACGTAGATCTGTAATTAACATTATATAAAAAAAAAATCATGTATTGTAGACTGATATCATTGTATTTTGTACACCTAAATGGGTTAGGCATAAAATGGAATTATTATAAACTACTCAGCTAGTTCCCCGCGGTGTATCCGCGTAAAAATAGTTGACCACTGCGCTTTACATCACAGTACTGTATGACCTGTGCATTCACAGTGCGGCCCTTCTTAATAACGTAATGTTCTCAGAATATAGCAACTTAAAGTTGCAGCATATAATTTTGTAGCCTACAATATTCTTTAATAAAGGGCTAACCTCTCCCTCCCATCCATAATAAATCCCATTTTTTTTTTCAAATCAGATATGTATTTTCTGAGACTAGCATCTATAAACATACTAACTCTTAAGGATTTATTATAGATTAACATGCACCAGATTTCAAGATAAACCGCCAGCAATACCACTGTCAAAACCGCATCCAATGTTCAGGTTAATATAATAAGAAACCATTATTTTTTTACTTTAAGGCTGTATTATTACTGTGTGGTTTCTCAGAATAGAACCAGAAATCTTCTTATTTTATCGTTTTTATTCCATGTGCTTTCCTTTTTTTTCTGCTTACTATTTGGAATATATATATATATATATATATATATATATATATATATATATATATATATATATATGTTAAAATTGTAAGTGGCCAAAACAATTATCATAAGAATATTTGTTTGCCTGTCAGTCTGTATATAAACGCACATTATTCGTAATAGTAAGCAAATAAATCAACTTTCCTGGACACGGAAAAACAGTTTTATCTGATAACTAATAAGTTTCTAAAAAACCCTTAACTGCAAAATGCTGACAAAATATCTTATAATTATAATGTGAGTAACACTAAGAAATTATTCTTATTCATCACAAAAAACAGTTTTTTTCTGCTTCCTGAAATGTGATAAAATCCACATACTGGTTTTGGCAAGCACACCAACAATATATTCTCGACATTTCAATGAAATACATGTGAAAAAAAAAGTTAAGATTGATTAATTCAATTCAAAGGAATGATAAATTTCTAGTGTTCATCCCAAAGAGATTAAGCCATATAGATGAATAGTCGTACCTTTTGGCGCCCAGGGAACTTGAACTTAGCACGACGGAGTGCTTCTATGACCTGCGCCTTCCAACGGTCACTAGAGCGCACCGACATGATGGGCTGTCCAATACGTACACGCGCTACTGTGCCCTGTGGCTTGCCGAACGCACCACGCATCCCAGTCTGGAGCCTGAAGCAATCAAAAGAATAATTCAACAACATCAAACAATAAAATATTTATTTATTAATGCACAATTTTATGCCCATCTGCTAATGAGAAAGGAAACTGCACCTTTAAACAAATCTGATAGTATATACTAAGTAATATAATATAATAATAGGATATACTATGTAATATAATATCATAATATTTTAATCCAATTCAGACCATATAGGGGGGAACAAACAGGGCCATGACCATGACCATTTCAAAAATTGGAGCTGAAGGCCCTCAATTACCTTTTCTTATCTAATCCTTTTCATATGATGATCATCATCATCATTTCAGCCTATCACTAGTTTACTGCTGAACAAGGCCTCCCCCATAGAATGCTACAGAAATTTGTAGGTCTTATTTTGGAGAGATTTCATATGAGTGGAGTACCACAATGATATTATTTATATCATTGTAATAGTCCGATCAGCAGCAGTATATTGACATTGAAATTGGATTAAAAAATTAGAAAACAATAAATTAAAGCAAGTCTATATGCTTAGATAATTGTTACATCTGCTATTATAAGCATGTGGTGCTTGGCCTTAAAGAAATTTGCCAACCGACCTCATCCTGTAAACATTCTACGTGTCTACTAACGGAGATATCCAGACACATCTCATGCGTGATAGAATAACCCAAAAAAAAACAGGCTTAGCATAATGATATATAAGACAATTTTGTGAAATTATTAATATGTGAATTATTAATGAGCAAGTTATTACTATACAAACAAACTAAAAAATAATATTACACTCCATATATTATCCTGAATTACATAAATACTATAACATAGTAAATGTATCTTCGATGTTTAATTAGATATAACTTTAAAGTAGCCTATAAATGTCCCACCAGTGAGCACAGGCCTCCTCGCATTTCTGGGAGGGTTTTGGAGCTGAGAATTCACTTCATTGAAATATTTTTATTATGCAAACATGTAGGTTTTTTCACAATGTTTTCCTTCACCGCTGAGCATGTGGTAAATCAGCACTTTAATTGCAGAATAATTTTAGAGGTGCTGCACACCAGGGATCAAACTCAGAGCTCTGCTCTGCATACTATTAAATTTAAAGTGAGTGCCTGGCACCTGAGCTACCAAGCTAAATGTAACTTAATAGCTGCTCAAGCTATTTGGCTTAAATTTAAAGCCATTATAGGTAGTATATACTATAATAATTATTTACTAAAAAAAAACTTCAAGTGTCTTCAAAGTTCATCACCAGATCTTCTGGTGCTGTGTAACAGCAGGGCATATGAGACATAAGTGTTGATTGGTAATCTCAGACTTTTTCTCAGACTCAGACTTTTGATGTCAACTCTGATCTGTTTGGTTTATGTATTGTTTGAATTACTTTAAATTTGGAATGTCAATTTTATTTGTTCAGATTGAATTGTGTCATATTTTTTTAATTCTGTGAAAATCATTTGAAGAAGTATGTCAAGTCAAGTCAAGACATGTCAAGTCATCTGACATAACTTTTGTATTTTATAAAAATTTCATAATGATTAGGTTTCATCAAAAGTAAATTCAAAGATGTTTAAGTTAAAATATAGAGTTTCTAATCAGTCCTTAAGTGTATTTTTGGTTTGAAAGTGATCCCATTAGCCACATCTACCATTCAAGAATAAGAACTGATGTTTCAGGGTGACAGGCACAGTGTGGTGTCACAGAAATGATCAAGGTGACACCACATTTGTTATGGACAGACATTGCACTTACCATCATCCACCATTTGTCACTTTATCAAATACAAGAAAAGGTTTGACATTCTAGTTAAATAATAATGTACCTAAATTAGTTGAAAATGCAGATAGCTAATAGGAAATACTAGAAACAAGCTTTTACAACATCACGGGAGGAATTAGCAAAAAAAATTTTAGACGAAGTTTAAAAACATTTCTGGTATAATAGCAAATAATCTATGCATATTGCACAATAAATAACAAAATGGTTTCACATCCTGTAAAAGATAATATTATTTTAATCTCAAAAAACATTGTAAAATATATTTATAAGCATACCTATCAGCTCCAGCGCACGATAACATTTTGTTAATGCGGATAACGTGGAATGGATGCAGCCTCATGCGGATGTGGAATTGATCTTTGCCGCAGTTCTTCACGAGGTATTTGTTGCAGCAAATACGGCCCGCTTCGAGCGCCTCCGAGCTGAGCTGTTCGTATTCATCCGACACCAAGTGGACACAAAGTGGGAAGTCATCTACAGCTGCCCTCTTTTTGCCCAAGTCGAAGATACGGATCTTAGGGTCTGGTACACCACGACAGAACCGTGATTTTGGGTACGGTTTGTTTTTGCAGTACCGGTAGCTGAAAATTTAAAAAATCTGATGATAAAAGGGGGAGACATGAAAAATCACAAAATTGACAAATAGGGTTACAAAGCTGCTATTACCATCTCGCTGGTCGGCGCCCCATTGTGACCTGAAATACAGCAAAAACTATATTCAGTGATAGCTAAGAATGTTTAATTAAAATGGACTAAAGTAATTATATAGTACTTTGTAAGATTATATTAGATTTCGTAAAAAATATATTGTACCTTCACAAAGTGACACCTTAACCTCGTAAAAGAAAGATGACAAGAACAAGAATGACAACTAGGGCTACACTAGGGGTGAGTACATTACGACAAGTTACGATTTTTGGAAACCGGACTAAGCTATCGAAGACAAGTCTTCAAACGTTTTTTAAATCGCTGTCATATAATTCGGAAGAAAATAAAACTAATCCAAGAGACTTGATTTATACACTGGCAGAAGAACTGATGCCTAATTTTGTCCAAGTCGAATTAAGTCCGGTGAAGTTTGTACGATGAAGTCCGGTGGTTTGGTACAACTACCTACCCAAAATAAATACACAAATAAAGTTAAAATTAATTATGTTAAATTCAGAACTAATTTCAAAAGCTATCTCTGTGAGTACATATGCACCAGACGATATTCTGATAAAACCTTACGGGTAGCAAGTGCAGCAGCTGAATTGGCAGTTATGAAATAATGCTTAACATTTTATTATGTTGTATGTATATTTTATTATGTCCCATCTCTTTGAAGACACCAGGATTCTGATACGATGACGCTTTTTCCAGAGGTTTAACTAAAGATTTGATATTAGAGAAAGACTAGTCCAAAGAATTTCAGTATTTACCTAACGCGGCAACGTAAGTTTGATAGGCGCATTTCAACCAAGTTAGATCCAGGGCATATGTTGCCATTATTACATATTATTAAATAATACATACACAGAGTCAAGCCTCTTTTCCATTAAGGAAGACAGAGATCACATCTCTTCACTTGCTTTGATTCTGACACATATCTTTCGCTTCTTTTACTTTTATGTGCGTGTCGGTTACGAACACTTTTGACGTGGCCTCCCTTTAAAACTATACGTTCGCCTAGGTCAAGTCTTACCGTCTTGCCCGTTCACACTCGCCTCATAAATCTGTTGTAATCAATTTTCTTTCATCCATCATTTCTACGTGTCCAAACCATCTAAAAATCAATTTTATATCTTTACCATCTTCTACCAGACCGCTAAGTTCCCATATCAAGCTGTTCGCTCTTCTTGAAATAATAATTCGATTTAGTAGTCTTCAGTTACATAATATCATATCGTCGTCGTAAAATTAGTATAGAATATGTAACCGATAGTAAAGGTACAGCGAATTATTGTCCACTTTAAAATATTAAATTTAAAAAAATTGTTTTTTTTTATTTAAGAACAGATGAGGTTTGGACTTTTTCGCTCACTCGAAAAGTGATGGCTGCGATTTTTATTTCAATGTAAACAAATTCTGATGTTTAATTTTAATAGTGGTAATCTATACGAACTATTGAAAAAAAAAACACTTATAAACTGTATAAAGAGAACAACTGAAATCCAAATTCGACCCAGACAAGACTGGATTTAAAAGGAATTCATAAACGAAATAAATAAAAGGAATATATTATGAAAAATCAAAAAGAAAACCCTAAACAATGCAATAATTAAAGACAATTTTATAGAAAAACGAAACCAAGTTTCGAAGTTAATACAAGATTCGAAGGCAAAGCCTTCAATGAGTGTAAAGACAAACCCCAAAAAATGTGGAGACTGATTAACTATTTGTCTAGTAATAAAATAAGAGACTCACACGTCCCTAGTAAACTCCAACCACAAGCTGGACTCATCACAAGTGAACCAGAAATCAGCGACCACTTCAATGACTATTTTGGAAACATTGGTTTAACCCTAGCAAACAAAATTCGCAATAATCTTATCTATACTAGTGTAATAAGAACAGGTGTACATAGTAACTATAATCACAAACTTACTCATCTTACACCAACCACCACAAACGAGATTTATAAAATAATAAGTGGGCTGAATTGTAACACTACCACGGGACTAGATGTCATAAATACCAAATCCCTTAAATGTGTGGCTCTAATTATACTATACGAACTCACTAACTGCTTTAATACATGTTTAAAAAAAGGCATTTTCCTCGATAGCCTTAACAGCCAAAGTAATACCTATATACAAAATATGTGGTACAACCGATCCCAGCAACTACCGACCCATCTCGGTTCTTCTAACTTTATTAAACGTTTTTGAGAGGATAATATATCATAGTATTGAAGCATTCCTTACAAAGCAGAATTTTCTATGAGAAAAACTATATGGCTTCAGGCCTAAATCGAACACCCTATCTGCATCAATAGACCTTGTAACTCTTGAATGGTAGATGTGGCCAATAGGATCACTTTCAAACCATAAAGACACTTAAGGACTGATTAGAAAACTATTTATTTTAACTTAAACATTTATAATTTACTTTTGATGAAACCTAATCATTATGAAATTTATATAAAATACAAAAGTTATGTCAGATAACTTGACACGTTACCTCTTTAAGTGATTTTCACGGAATTAATAAAATATGCCAAATTCAATTTGAACAAACAAAATTGACATTCCAAATTTAAAGTAATTCAAACATCATTCCAAATCCAAAGTAATTCAAATATAATACATAAACCAAACAGATCAGAGTTGACATCAAAAGAGTATGCATAATCTGAGATTACCAATCAACACACCCCATTAATCTCAGATATACATCATATAATCATCATATACACCAGACAAGTACAGAAAACCCAAAAAATTAAGAAATTATCAACAAACAAACCACCAATCATAAAACAACACTAACACACTCTCTCTCAACAAAAACCAATACTCTTATTAATAACTAAAACCACAAAAATACAAGAAAAATATGATACACTATAAAGGAAGAGGAGATGTCAAAGATTCTGTAAAAAGTTCTGTAAAAAAATTCCTGCCAGGAGTACTTAACCTAGTTTTGCCTTGTCCGGCAAATACGGTGGTACCCGGGTAAGCGACCCCGGCCTCCCGAGCTACTGCTGTCTCCCCCTGTTTCTTCCGAGATAGTAGTATCCTACACCTTATCGTTCCTTTTCAAACTTCCGCATTCCCTACCCCAAGTCCATTTCCTACCTAATCCTTTTACCTTCCACTCCGCCAAGCTAATGGTTGCCGTGCCGATGACTGCGTGGCTAGGGGCGAGCCTAGTCGTTAGCGTGCCGACCTGCCCTGGGACCGGGCGACCTCAGAATAAGGCTAGCCTTACTCAAGCATGCGGGGCTCTGTTTGGGTGGACACCATTTTCCCTGGCAGCATTTTCCCACGAGCAGTGGGAACGCAATGGGTAGTAAGAATTTTTACTCGTACCAGAATGGCGGCGATGTTGTTCGCCACCCATCACATCTCGTTTCCCGCGGGGGCGAAAAGTGGGCTGCGGATAGCCACTTTGGTACTCTGAATGTTCGAGAAGGTATGAATGATAAAATTGAAGAAGTATACGAGATGATGAGCGAAAGACGGATTGATGTTCTTTGTGTGAATGAGACCAAGCGGAAAGGATGCGTCATCACCACGCATGGACCCTACACAGCCTATTGGTCGGGAGTTCCGGAAACCAGTAGAGGCTGTCAGGGAGTTGGTGTACTGCTTTCTGCTAGAATGAATGAATGTGTGACTGACTATAAATGTGTTAGCCCAAGACTCCTCTGGGTGTGGTTGAAGGTTGGCCTTACTCGCATCTTTATATTGGCAGCTTATACTCCACAAGATGCGAGTTTGAACCGCTCTTCAAAAGCCCAAATTGAGAGACAGAAGTTTTGGGATGATACTTTAAATGAGGAATGAGAGGTTGAAAAAGTATGGAAGTCGTTTAAGCAAGGAATTGTGGAAGTTGCTATTGAAGTGTGTGGTGTAAGTAAAAGAAGAAAAGGGTGTACGTTAAAGACTGTGCGTGTAGAGGTTTATAAGGCAGTGTCCGAGAAGAAGAAAGCTTGGCTGGACTGGTTGGCTACAAAAGCCAATCAAAGAATGCAAAAAGCAACGAATGAGGACATAAGCATGGCAAGGAGTGAGTATAACAGGTTAAAAGGTGTGGCAAAAGAGGTTGTGAGAAGAAATAAAGAGAATGATAGAGATGAATTTGATACGAGGTTATCTGACGACTTTCAGAACAACATTAAGTTCTTCTGGAAGTCCATAAGAACAGCCAGAGGTCAAAATATGATCTCGCAACTGGAGAAAATCAGAAACCAGGATGAAAGAATTGTGAGAGGTGACGGAAAGCATTCAAAAGACATGGAAGGAATATTTCGAAAGCTTATTTGAGAAAGAATATATACGAGCACAGGCTCCATCTGGGGTCATGAATGAAGGTTGCGATGAAAGAGATATTAATATGGAAGAGATTGTGGATGCGATTAATAGTATGAAATTGGGCAAAGCTGCAGGGTATGATAGAATTACGATTGAGATGCTGAAAGCTGGACCGGGCGTGGTAGCTAGTCAGCTGTACCGCCTTTTTAACCTTTGCTGGAGGAGCGGCAACGTACCAGTAGACTGGTGTAAGGCCGTTATCGTACCGCTTTACAAAGGAAAAGGGTCGCAGCAAGACTGCAAACTGTATGCAAAGGTTTTGATTAAGAGAGTGATGAATGAAACTGAAGAGAAGATATGGGATTTACAAGCGGGATTCAGGAGAGGAATGGGATGCATGTATCAGGTATTTTCCTTACGAAGCATAGCCGAAAAATTCTTGGCTGAAAGTCAAAAGGTCTATTGCGCATTCGTGGACTTGGAAAAGGCCTATGATAGGGTGTGGTCGACATTGCATATGTATGGGGTGAACAGCAGCTTGATACGAGCACTGAAATACTCTATAAGGATTCCAGTGCTTGTGTCAGGGTAAACGGTGCTTACACAGACTGGTTTATCATCGAAAAAGGTGTTAGACATGGATGTGTGGCTTCGCCGTGGCTGTTTAACCTATTTATAGACAATTGCTTAAAAGAGATGAAAGAGAGTGTGTTTGGATTAAGAATGAATGATTTGACCGTCAAATGCCTCCTATACGCCGATGATCAGGTTATATTAGCATCATCGGAGGAGGAGTTGCAGGCGATGGTTAATATTATTCATGGTGCTCTACAAAGCAAAGGAATGAAAATTAATGTAGATAAGACGAAAGTAATGGTTTTTGAAAGAGAAGAAAGTATGTCGGATTGCAAAGTTCTGATTGAAGGAGAAAGAGTGGAATAAGTGAAAGAGTTTGTGTACCTGGGTTCTAAATTTACGAGAGACGGAAAGTATGATTGTGATATTGAGAGAAGAGTATTGGCAGGAAATCAAGTGAATGGGGCTCTGCATAACTTTATGTGTAGCCAGAACGTATCTAAAAAGGCACGACTGGCTGTACATAGGGGAGTTCTGGTCCCCACACTTATGTATGGTAGTGAATGCTGGGTCTGGCAGAAGAAGCGTGAAAGTAGGATCAACGCTGTGGAAATGAGAAGTTTGAGAAGTATAGCTGGGGTAACTCTGATTGACAAAGTGAGAAACAGCGTGATAAGGGAAAGTTGCGGTGCGGTTGAAGATGTAGTGAAAAAGATACAGAAAGGCATGCTTAGATGGTTTGGACACGTAGAAAGGATGAATGAAAGGAGATTGACGAAACAGATTTATGAGGCAAGTGTGAATGGAAAAGCCGGTAAGGGTCGACCTAGGCGTACGTATCACAATCAGATCGGTGAACTTTTGAGGAAAGGTCACGTTAAAAGTAAAAGCAACCGACGAGTGTGTGTGAAAACGCTAATGAAAGTAGAAGAAGCTAAAGATGTGTGTCAGGATCGTAGCAAGTGGAAAGATGTGGTCTCTGCCTACCCCTATGGGAAAGAGGCGTGACTGTATGTATGTATGTATGTAAAAAGTTTCTCTGAAAAATGCCGTTTGTCTTCATTTCAAATTCTTCTGAGCTGCTATCGATAAAATAATTCTAAGCGAAGTACTGTTCACCACAGGACTATAGGTTTTCTCATAGTCGACTTTATATTTCTGTTGAAATCCTCTGACTACTAATCTAGCTTTATATCTTCCATCCGACTTCTTAGCAAATACCCACTAGCTTGTTAAAAACTTTCTCCCTTCAGCTTCCCCTTCATCAACCAACTCCCATGTGCCATTCCTCTCCAAAGAAAACTTCTCTTCCTCTACATCCGCTTCATCATCATCATTAAAAACATCAACAACCTCCTCTATTCTATCCTCACTTGCATCCAAAAAATCATCAAAATCTCTCAAAGACCTATCTCTCGGTGGATTCCTCCTTGGACCCACACTCTCTGCAACAACCTCCGCTTCCACTTCATCCGCTTCATCAGCATCATTAAAAACATCAACAACCTCCTCTATTCTACCACCGTTTCAACTGCCACCGTTTCCTCCAAAGCCTCCACCGATTCCACCAGATCTGCCTCCACTGTTTGCATGACCACCATTACCATTGCCTGCTCCTGCACCGCCATCGCTGCCACTTCCAAAACCGGAACCCCCTCCATAACTGCCTGAGCCACCAGATCCACCGCCGTTTCCATATCCACTTCCGGTGTTTCCAGAACCTCCGCCTAAGCCGCTTCCACTATCTTCAATTGTTTCTTCACAAACTACTTCATTTGTTTCTGTACTCTCTTCACTTTCAACACCGGCAATTGTTACTTCTTCTTCAACTCTTTCTTTTTCAATTGTTTCCTTTTCAATTTTTCTTTTTCCTGGTCCCATAACCTCTTGAATGGTATGGATGTGGCTAATGGGATCACTTTCAAACCAAAAAGACACTTAAGGACTGATTAGAAAACTATTTATTTTAACTTAAACATTTTTGAATTTACTTTTGATGAAACCTAATCATTATGAAATTTATATAAAATACAAAAGTTATGTCAGATAACTTGACATGTTACCTCTTCAAGTGATTTTTACGGAATTAATAAAATATGACAAATTCAATCTGAACAAACAAAATTGACATTCCAAATTTAAAGTAATTCAAACATCATTCCAAATCCAAAGCAATCCAAACATAATACATAAACCAAACAGATCAGAATTGACATCAAAAGAGTATGCATAATCTGAGATTACCAATCAACAGTAACTAAAATCAAAACAAACATTGACAACAAACAAATAGCACTAGGGGTGTTTATAGACTTGAAGAAAGCGTTTGATACAATTAGCCACGATATACTTCTAAAAAAACTACAAGATATAGGTGTCGAAGGAACTGCGTTAAATATGTTAAGATCTTCCTTATCAAATCGTTGCCAGATTGTTAAAATAGGACAAACACAAAGTAGCCCCAAAACCTTCACTTTCGAAATCCCACAAGGCTCAATTCTAGACCCACTTTTTACTTAATATATATTAATAATATACATCTACTTGGACTAAAGGGGGACCTAACATGTTTATTATTGGGGGATTAACACGCTGACGATACATCCTTATTTTACTTTGGTCACTCAATAGACACAGTTATAGCAGATACACAGTGTGATTTGGATTGTTTAAACATGTGGTTTATAAGTAATCTTCTTACGAGATTTTACACCCTTAACTATAAATAAAAAACAAAAAAAATATATACTTGGGACTTACTAACTACTAAACTTTCATAAAATATGTTTATATGTTTATATGTTTCAAAATCAATATATCAATGTTGTATTATTGATTATATAAAACTACTAACTACGATAGTTACCGCCATCATTAATGATCTACTTTCATTGTGTTTAATTTACTCATGTAAGCGAAAGTGAAATTCTTTTGAAAAATGAAGTTATCTTAAATCTGATAGTGTTTATGAAAGTATTCCAGAAGGTGTACAGTGATTGAAAAATGCAATTCAAAGCCGAATTAGTGCTTTTAGGTTTAGACCATCGGTCCAAAAAATTATTTAGTTAATGTCCAACTTTCATTTTACTGTAAATATACTTAAAAATTTAAAGTTTTGCTAATAATTTGACGATTGACTTTGCTTCTTTAAGTGTTAATGCAGCAAAATAGATACCTAAGTTCAATCTCCAGAAGTGTTCTTAACATTTGACGACTATTCAGAATGTTTAATGTAACTTATTTTAGTTTAATGTAAATACTGATATTACTTCACTATTAATGTCAGTGTTATAGTAATATGTCATTCTCTTCAATTGACAATTGACAAGTTTACTTGAAAATAAAATATACATTTATTTACGTCCTATGTACAATTTATTTAGTCAACGCATATTTTAGAAGATTAGATTATTTAAAGATTAAAAAATGGGTGCGTTAGCGAGCAGGCAAAATGCTGGGGTTGAAGAAGCAGACGTAGTGTCAAATCACGCATACAAATATCCACCGAGATCTGGTTAGTTTGACCTCTATTTATATTTCTTTTGTTGACTTATATTCTTTTATACAAGTTTAATTACTTCTGTTAACACTGCTGCCGAAATTTCACCTTTGAATTTACTAAAAATGAGACCGTTTCAAGGTATAATTACATTACTTTTGTGGTAGCTCCTTAATTAAGAACGATACAATTTTATACACTTATTATTTTAGAATTGATGTATTCATCTTATCTTTAATTCTGGGAACATTCTATAATTAATTATAAGATTAGACACCTGCTACATTAAATAGAATAAATACCTGGCTTTAAAATTAAATTATTTAAAAAAAACAATTCTGCATTTTATTTGTGTGCTCATATGAATTAACATAATATCTTGTGTCTTATTTATTCATTTCTACATTCATTCAAATCTGTGGTTTGATTTTTAATACTGAATAATAGGAAAAACTGAAAAGGATACTGTAATGAAAAAGTACCCCCAGTTGTTTCTAATTCTAATATAATAATCTTTATCAATCCTTGTAAATCATACCAGTGTAGTGACTATGTTGTGGAGTCTGTGGCCATATTATAAATCTGGTTTGAATTGTTGAGTTCTGAATTCAGTTGAGAATTACCAACACAACATTAATTTATTACATTGTCCATGGAACAAGAAATAATGTATTCTCAAGAATCAACAATGTATGGTCATGCTGTCCATGAGTATGCTCATGTGAGTTTCATTGTAGTTAGCCAAAACCAGGATATAATATGGGACACTCTGCTTTAAATGAAACAGCATAGCACAGACAGCTCAAGCTGAACAAAATAAAACTGCTATATTTTAAGTGAGAATGCAATAACCTTAACAATACAGACAATTTTATTGAAATCAGGTCTGCAGTTTTCACATGATATGTACACAGACAGATGCAAATTCTATAACTGTCTCACAATCCCCTGTCACAACATTCAATGTGCAAATTTAACTCCATTCACTACTTAATTATTTGTATAGAGATTACAACCTGTAAATACAACCTGTATATACATACTGTAAATAATAATAAATGTTATAAAATAATATATATTAATTTCATGTATCAATTATTTGGCTTGTACAATTAAATTTAGTTGCGATAATATAATTAATAATGTACCTTTATTTCATAAAATATACATGGATATGCAAATCTAATATTATTTATTGTGACAAATTGTTATTATATTATTTTACAACACCATATTAATAAATTAATGGTTTATAGAACAATATTATGAGTGTAATAAATAATTTCACTTTATTGTTTATAAATAGGTAATTACTTTGGAAGTCATTTCATCATGGGTGGAGAAAGATTTGACACACCTCAACCAGAGGCTTACTTATTTGGAGAAAATGCAGATCTTAATTTTCTTGGGAGCAGACCAACTCCAGTAAGTGAACATTTTAAAAACCTAAACTTAAATGGTATATAATGTTTTAAAAAAATTATGGTATAGACATGATTACTTATTTTTAATGAGCAAATGGGACTACTTTAAATGTAAATCTGTGGTCTGTGATTATGACTTTCATAATGGTTATTTTTATCACAACCCTCAATTGTTGTCTGTTTTCAAATTTTAGCAGATAGAAACTGGCATTTTACTGGGCTTATATAATTCGTAGGTATGTTTTTATATATATTTAATAGGTGAAAATTGTATTTTTTTGTATATAACCAAAAACTATATATTTTTACTACAAACCTAACCATTTTCTTAAACAACAAAGTATACACAAAAACAGAAGCAATCGCAGTTTATTTTTTCAGATGTTTCAGGAAGATGCTGTTGCCCATCTCCTGGTTTTTACTTTCCCTCTGCCGACTTTTACGACACCCTCAGAATGAGAAGGGGTGGTAAATTCTTTTATTTAAGCCACCACCACATGGCAGAATGTTATGTTAATAAACATGTATAGTGTGGATTTAAAAACCACCTTTTTTACATCTTAAATCCCCTGTGGCCTTGTATGAATGGGTAAGCCTGTATGGCTTCGGATCAAAGACGTTTTTAGGGAAGCCCACGTCAAAGGTACCCACAACTGACAAGCTTTTATGAAAACGCTAATGAAAGTAGAAGTGTAAGATGTGTGTCAGGATTGTAGCAAGTGGAATTATGTGGTGTTTGCCTACCCCAATGGGAAAGAGACGTGACTGTTTATATGTATGTATGTATGTTTAAGCTTCTATCCATGTCCGTATGTCAAGGAAAGACTGCTATATAATATTACGATTTTCAGTTTCCATATCCTCCACCTCAGTCAAATGAGCCCACAAAAACCTTAAAAAGTTTGGTTAACATCAGAAAGGAGTCTTTGCGGTTTGTAAGATGTCCAGAGCCTGTAGGAAAACTGGCTGATAATAACAAGATTGGAGATGGAATGTTGAAAACTGTTGATTGCAATGGAAAAGGAACCTATTACAACATTGAATTCACATTTGACTGTGATGCAAGATGTGCCATTACAATTTTCTATTTCTGTACAGAAGAAGTGACTCCTGCTGGTGTAGTGTGCGTATATCATAATGTTATCATTTTTACTCTAGAAATACAAATGACTGATACATAATTACTAAAAATGGAAACCTACAGCATTTTATGCATTTTATCGGCATTTTTAGGGGTGCTAGTAATAGTAGGTGCAAGTAAATAAGAAATAAATAAACCTGAGGATGAAGAACAACAATCAATCTTCCTAAAAAATGGCAGTTGTAACATAAGACCATGAATATAGTTTTTTTTTATTAGAGAAAGTAACAAGATGAGTGAAACATTCAACTGATTGTAAGTGAAACACCTGCCCGTAACAAATGCTGTGCCACCCATTACAATTCTGTGTGGCACCACACTGTGCCTATGTCACCCTGAGACATTAGCAGTAGCAGTAGTAGCATATGCCTAGTATTCTCTCAACGCATTTCAGATACACAGTAACATTTGCACACTACTGTTTCACGGCAGAATAACTGGTCCTTCATAGGAACTACCTAGACCTTCTATCTACTGCCTGTATACCTGCCCGGATTACTGAATACGACTCCTACCACCAGTAACAGTATTTTTGGTTTTATTGCAGTTACTATCCCAGAGATCCCACAATGAGTTCACAGACATACCATTACAAGAAGGGTGCCAATCAGCAATTCTGTCAGATTTCACATGTGTTTGATCCATCAAAATACCCAGAGGAAGATTTGGTGTACAATGCTGACCGAGAAATAATTCCTATTGCCATCTACTGTGTTGTGGACTGAAGGGCAGGAAGGTGAGACTACTTTAGAATCACTGATATATTTTTTATTATTTTGAAATTAACAATTATGGTAGTAATAATATATATTTTGATATTGAATGTGCTGTAATGGCACCATAGTTCATTTAGATTTTAGAATTTATCTATATGAAAATATTTCTCAAAGGTTTTTTTTTTGTTGGTATGAAATATCTTCCTTAATACTGTATCAAATGTTAATGTTTGTTGAATTGTTGTTAACAACACCATTTTGAACATTATAGCCTCTAATGCCGAAAAATTAGTGAATGTCTTAAAATTTATGTTTTCTCTTTATCTAATTTATTTTAATTGTAGAAAGCACCATGTGTGGACAATCTGTTCAACTAACATCCTCGAAAGGACTTGAAAGTAGAACACTTTACAAAATAATTCCCTATCCAAAATGGCGGCCAAAACTGAATAGCCATTCCATAGAGTTTAGTCACTCAATACATTAGAACTGAAATCTAGGTATCTAATCAAGGTGGTGGCGTAAGAAAACTTTACCCTCCATTTTATCCCGTGTGTGTCAAAAGGCTTGAAATCTGAACAATATTCTAATACTATATTCTTTTTAGAAATACGACAATCGCACACAACTATAGCAATTATAGAAAAACACTCTGATGGGACTTACGTCTTAAAGGCGCTCAAGCAAAAATTATTCGTAGATGGCTTATGTTATTTACTACAGGAAATATACGGCATCGAGAACAAGAATTTAGATACTAAGGTAAAACTGGATTTTATTATAAATAGTTATTTTGAACGAGGACTAATTTATCCATATATTTGGTGAATATTTTTAGACATGTTTACTTTACCTTTTTACACAGAGGCAATGTTTTACATTTACAGCCTAGTTCAGATGAAGAGACCGAAGATGGAGGATCTGAATGTGTGATCTGCATGTGCGACGTCCGAGACACACTCATTCTGCCGTGCAGACATCTGTGCTTGTGTAACTCCTGTGCTGACTCTTTGCGATACCAAGCCAACAATTGTCCCATCTGCCGAGCGCCGTTCCGCGCCCTGTTGCAGATAAGAGCTTTGCAGCGTTTGACTGCACCGGCCTTGATGCCTCCGGCTACAAACCCACCAGACGTAAGAAGACAGTTCTGTTATTGACTTTTAAAATTTGTAAATATACTTATAAATTTTCATATCCTTTGAGATCTTCTCTTTTTGTGTAAAAGTTGTAAAGAATATTACTATAATTGTTATCAGGGGAGCATGGAAAACATTCCCGCTGGCTACGAGCCGGTGTCGCTGTTGGAGGCACTGAACGGACCCACGGCCAGAGCGCGTCCCCCGCCCGCACCTGCGCCCGCCATCGCCAGCCCAGACACCGACACAGCCTCACAAGTGCGTAGCGCTAACTTACACGTCGCCAGCATCGATACCGCCTTACAAGTGCATAGCGCTAACTTGCACGTCGCCAGCACCGACACCGCCTTACAAGTGCATAGCGCTAACTTGCACGTCGCCAGCACCGACACTGCCTTACAAGTGCGTAGCGCTAACTTGCACGTCACCAGCACCGATACCGCCTCACAAGTGCGTAGCGCTAACTTGCACGTCACCAGCACCGATATCGCCTCACAAGTGCGTAGCGCTAACTTGCACGTCGCCAGCACCGACACTGCCTTACAAGTGCGTAGCGCTTACTTGCACGTCACCAGCACCGACACAGCCTCACAAGTGCGTAGCGCTAACTTACACGTCGCTAGCATCGATACCGCCTTACAAGTGCATAGCGCTAACTTGCACGTCGCCAGCACCGACACTGCCTTACAAGTGCGTAGCGCTAACTTGCACGTCACCAGCACCGATACCGCCTCACAAGTGCGTAGCGCTAACTTGCACGTCGCCAGCACCGACATAGCCTCACAAGTGCGTAGCGCTAACTTACACGTCGCCAGCATCGATACCGCCTTACAAGTGCGTAGCGCTAACTTGCACGTCGCCAGCACCGACACCGCCTTACAAGTGCGTAGCGCTAACTTGCCGGTCACCAGCACCGACACCGCCTCACAAGTGCGTAGCGCTAACTTGCACGTCGCCAGCACCGACACCGCCTTACAAGTGCGTAGCGCTAACTTGCCGGTCACCAGCACCGACACCGCCTCACAAGTGCGTAGCGCTAACTTGCACGTCACCATCACCGACACCGCCTCACAAGTGCGTAGCGCTAACTTACGAGTCGCCAGCACCTACACCGCCTTTCAAGTGCGTAGCGCTAACTTACACGTCGCCAGCACGGACATAGCCTCACAAGTGCGTAGCGCTAACTTACACGTCGCCAGCATCGATACCGCCTTACAAGTGCGTAGCGCTAACTTGCACGTCGCCAGCACCGACACCGCCTCACAAGTGCGTAGCGCTAACTTGCACGTCACCAGCACCGATACCGCCTCACAAGTGCGTAGCGCTAACTTGCACGTCACCAGCACCGATACCGCCTCACAAGTGCGTAGCGCTAACTTGCACGTCGCCAGCACCGACACTGCCTTACAAGTGCGTAGCGCTAACTTGCACGTCACCAGCACCGACACCGCCTCATAAGTGCGTAGCGCTAACTTGCACGTCGCCAGCACCGACACCGCCTTACAAGTGCGTAGCGCTAACTTGCCGGTCACCAGCACCGACACCGCCTCACAAGTGCGTAGCGCTAACTTGCACGTCACCAGCACCGACACCGCCTCACAAGTGCTTAGCGCTAACTTACACGTCACCAGCACCGACACCGCCTTACAAGTGCGTAGCGCTAACTTGCCGGTCACCAGCACGGACATAGCCTCACAAGTGCGTAGCGCTAACTTGCACGTCACCATCACCGACACCGCCTCACAAGTGCGTAGCGCTAACTTACGAGTCGCCAGCACCTACACCGCCTTACAAGTGCGTAGCGCTAACTTACACGTCGCCAGCACGGACATAGCCTCACAAGTGCGTAGCGCTAACTTACACGTCGCCAGCATCGATACCGCCTTACAAGTGCGTAGCGCTAACTTGCACGTCACCAGCACCGACACCGCCTCATAAGTGCGTAGCGCTAACTTGCACGTCGCCAGCACCGACACCGCCTTACAAGTGCGTAGCGCTAACTTGCCGGTCACCAGCACCGACACCGCCTCACAAGTGCGTAGCGCTAACTTGCACGTCACCAGCACCGACACCGCCTCACAAGTGCTTAGCGCTAACTTACACGTCACCAGCACCGACACCGCCTCACAAGTGCGTAGCGCTAACTTACACGTCGCCAGCACGGACACCGCCTTACAAGTGCGTAGCGCTAACTTACACGTCGACAGCACGGACACCGCCTTACAAGTGCGTAGCGCTAACTTACACGTCACCAGCACCGACACCGCCTCACAAGTGCGTAGCGCTAACTTGTACGTCACCAGCACCGACACCGCCTCACAAGTGCGTAGCGCTAACTTGTACGTCACCAGCACCGACACCGCCTCACAAGTGCGTAGCGCTAACTTACGCGTCGCCAGCACGGACACCGCCTTACAAGTGCGTAGCGCTAACTTACACGTCACCAGCACCGACACCGCCTCACAAGTGCGTAGCGCTAACTTGTACGTCACCAGCACCGACACCGCCTCACAAGTGCGTAGCGCTAACTTGTACGTCACCAGCACCGACACCGCCTCACAAGTGCGTAGCGCTAACTTACGCGTCGCCAGCACGGACACCGCCTTACAAGTGCGTAGCGCTAACTTACACGTCACCAGCACCGACACCGCCTCACAAGTGCGTAGCGCTAACTTGTACGTCACCAGCACCGACACCGCCTCACAAGTGCGTAGCGCTAACTTGTACGTCACCAGCACCGACACCGCCTCACAAGTGCGTGGCGCTAACTTACGCGTCGCCAGCACGGACACCGCCTTACAAGTGCGTGGCACTAACTTGCACGCACCGATACCGTCTTTCAAGTGTGCAGCCCATTTGCACTTGCACAGGCGCACAATTACTAACATATTTGACACAAAACTATTAACTCCATTATTTAAGTCTTAAATGTAATCTTCAGCATAATATCGGCTTTTTTATTGCTGCGTGCGGGCAGGCGGCAGAGATTCTGAATCGCTGCAACGTGGAGCGCAGCTCGTCCACGTCGCTGGGCAGCGGTGGCAGCAGGAAGGCGCGGCGCGGCTCAAAGGACGCCCGGCCCCCGCAGCCACTCACGCCGGAGGTACTGCTTCTATAAGGCTTTACAGATGTAGTTGGTTTATTTAATCTGTTATACATATCAGTATGGTGTATTTTTCTCTATGAAATTCTGTGAAGGACCAAGAAGAGAAGTCATCGTGAGACACACATGTCAAGTCTCACATGATCTGCAATTACACTAGCTTCAGCGCCCTTCAAACCGAAACACAATAGTTTTGGCATACCATTGCTTAACAACCGAATATCTGGACTGCAGTGGTACATACCTTGGCGGATTCCTGCATAGAAATCGTACCACCAGTGTCTGTCTCCGCCCTAGTGCATCGAGCGAATGGCACCGTCTATGACACGAAGTTTTCCGATCAAATCCAACTAGATTCACTAGTCACCAATAGCGCACTTGCAGACTTGAGGATATTATTAGCGCTTGTCAGCTGTTGATGATGGTTTTTCTTGTTGTTCAATATTTAAAAAATTCGGGGCCAAATAAGACGTGGGATTTGAATCGCCAGTAAATGGACGTGTTAATTGTAAACTGTGTTCAGACTAAATTTTGTTACAAATATATAAATCATTTACTCAGCTTCGTCCGGACAACTCGAGTTACGTGAATTTCAACTCGGGTCGAGTTTTTTCCGAGTTGCGCACTAGCGCAGCGCAGGTGTCGTATCGATTTTTGATGCAAAAAGTATAATCAATCTTGTTACATTCTTTGTAAATTTGTTTATAATGGCTTATGGGTAAGAAAAAAATATAAGAGATATATAAAAGAGGCTGCGGAGATTCTTTCACTTGTTTCTTTTCAGTCGGAAGAACCACATTACTAACGAAAAGATTGTAAAAAATTACGTTTGTAAAACGAAATTTATATTTCATACGTTGAATGTGTTGATGTGTTATTTTACCACGTTATACTTCTAACTTTTATTCATCACGTTGTTGCAGTTCCGTATGTCCGTGCTATTAGCGCGGGAAGAGGAGGCAAAGCGAGCGGAAGAAAAAACGGCCGCCAGCAGTCCCCTGCTCTACAACCACAACGGAATTAACTCCACTGATAAACTGTCCAAGGCAATATTATAGTCTTTATATACCTAACTCTATCATTCGTTTCTCTGCGATCCTATGTTCCTATTGCATCGTCTTTTTTTTAAATAAGTGAGTATAACGAGTGAACTAATTGAGTACTGTTCATTGTTTTTAGAATGATCTGAACTTGTGTCTCGTTTGTGTTTATCCGCAGAGCCCGTTAAACTCTCATCCGGTGTCAGAGGCAGGGTCGCGGCCTGGCTCGCAAGCAGGCTCGGTCGCATCGGTCTGTCCCTCCGACGACGAGGCTCCGCCCGCGCCCGGCGCCGAGCCCGACAGCGACGCCGAGCGCCGCTCGCCGCTGCTGGCGCCGCAAGCCGCGCCCGCGCTCGCTGCCAACGGGGTACACACACACGCCTTTATACGCACACACTTATATACACGCACACACACACACACCTTCATACGCACGCACACACAGTTATATACACGCACACACACACGCACCAACAAACGCGCACACTTATATACACGCCCGGCGCCGAGACTGACGCCGAGCGCCGCTCGCCGTAAGCTGCGCCCGCTCTCGCCACCAACGGCCCGTGCACACGCACACACACGCCCACGCATACACACGCACACACACGCCCACGCATACACACGCACACACACGCACACAAACAAGCACATTTGCGCACACTTATACGTACGCACACGCGTCCGGCGCCGAGCCCGACAGCGGCAAAACATTATCATATCTTAAATAATAAGGCAACAGTCCCAAATGTGATTCTTAAAAGCATGACTTCCTCAGATTCTGAAGAACAGCGGAGCGGCATTGCGTTTAGCGGCACCAGCGCTGGCACACATCGATGATACCGACACCGACGATCCGGACCCCTCGCACAATTGTCAGTAGCCCTTCTTTACCTTTAGTGCCCTACGGCCAGCTAGGCCGCTGATGTCTGATGTCTGATCGCATGTTTCGTACGATGCGCATTGGCGGCGGAAAAGTTCAGAATTCATAATGACCATAAACACAATTATATAGTAACATAATAATTCATTAACTGTCTAAAAACAGACAAATCACTTTCGAATGAAATATTACTCTGAATGCATTATTAACAATTTCTTTAACTTCTATCTCAAATAATGCTGGCAAAAGTTTGCGCGTCACAGAGAATATAGCGCTCGTTAATTAAACATATTGAAAACTGCTCATAACATCGTAATACCTTAACCTCGATTGGCGCAGCAACTAAGGAATAGAATTTTACGCTACGGGTTACGGGTGCGATGGCCGTACCTCACAAATATTTTATATTGTCTATAGATAGTTGTTCCGGGTCTGGGCGTTTTTTAATGTGGAATTTATGTCTGAAAAACGCACCTACGACACGACAGAATGTGTGTCGATGAGGGATATAATTTCTTTAAATAAACCAAATAAAATTATTTTGTTAACTTATTTCATGCAAAATAAATTACATAAACACTTTCTCTAGTTCCGTATATTAAAATAGTTGGTCGCCACCCGCTTCGCTCGGCGTTGAAGTTTAAAAATTATTGATTTTTTTTAATGACAAAAAATTGTTATAAAGAGTATTCTATAACATTATCGTCGTTCATCCCATATTTCCGTAATTTCCCTTCTGTCCTTTGAGCGTGATTTAATAACAAACAAACCAACATACAAATTATATATACATAATGTAAGGATAACGATTATTTTGAGAGTATTTTGCATTTGTTCAACGATATCAGAAAGGTCGAATGCCAATTTTCCGCCGCCAGTGCTGTCATTGCGTCGCATGCCGCATGATACCTCATCGGACTCGGCTTTTCGGAAACGGAATATAATCAGATCGATATTCATTTGTGCAGAGCTCAACATCTTTTGTTTTCTCGGCATTTGTCACACAAAAAGTGACATCGCTGCATCCATTCTTCAAAACCGCTTATTTGAACTTTATTGCCATTATTAATTATTTTATGACATCTATACAGTAATATTGAAACTACACAAATAAGACACAACTAAGTATGATGAAAAGTGAAAGCGTTTTCATGAAAACGTGAAGAATTTTGAATTTTTTTTTTTTATATAAAATTACCAGGCCACGCAGAAAGTTTTGGCGTGATTTGCTTTACTCAGTGGCTGTAAGCAACAAGTTAACGAACACGTGGCTCCGGGGGCTACTGGTTTATGATGGCAAAGCGCCCGCGCACCCAGCGCTCAAATCGATGGATTTCCTGAACAGCACAGCGTTTAAGCTTTTAAATCACCCTTCTTACAGCCCTGATTTGGAACCTTGTGACTTGTTTTTTCCCCTAAAATATAAAGATCAACTGAACGAGATACAGTAATCTAGCAGCGTTCGAGCAGGTCGTAGAAGATCTCTTTTGCGGACTGGTAAAAGTATTTCAAAAATTAGTTTGAGAAGCACGAAATTCTGTATAAATTCTGGTGGATAGTTCTTTGAAGATATTTAATAATAAAACATTAAGTCACAGAACTTATTTAGTTCCGCAAAACTTTCTGTGTGGCCTACGTAATTTCTCGTGTTCACTTGATTTCAGTTTCCAATAGAATCTTAAAAACTTATATGGAGTCCCTAGTTTTTGATTTAAAAGAAATTAAATTGAAGTTGTTTTTTGGTCTCCAATTAACTTTGAATTGAGTACAAAACGCATGCTTTTAATAAATCTTCAAAAATGTCTCTTCGACTAAATAACTGCACGATGTACTGTTTCCCGGAGAGACGAAATACAAAACGATGCAGTTAATCGTTAGTTTTTATACTACGCTTGTGGTCAATTTTACCTTATACATTGGCAGAAAAGGTGACGTAAACGTAATTAAAACTTTAGGCAACGTATCTGCTGTATAGGTTGACTAGGTAGTTTAAATTAGTACATAGGATTATGTTTTAGTAAGAAGACACATTACATACAAATATCAATTTTAAATCATTAAAATGTACTGTTGGATCATTTGGGCTCCATTATCGGGACCTATGGGGATTAAAAGGGTTGTTGTGTCTGGCTTCGCTTATTACCCCTCTTTGAATGGAGTTGAGCGCTTCGGGGAGTATTGGTTACATTTGGTGTCCGCTGGCACGCAGCATTGGGCCGCACGACGGGCGGCACCTCCCCGGCGGGCGAGGACTCGGACTATTTCACGCCAGAGGAGCCAGCCACCACCATACTCACCGGCCCGCGCCCCTCCAGGCCCGTAAGTGAGCCCTAACATCGCATCGTAACGCCTCGCATCGCCTCGTTAATCGCTTCCCATTCACGCCATCTTTGTTTTCCGTTTTGTGCGTTGTGGTTTTGTATTCGTTGCATCCATTTTTTTTTGTCATTTGATATGCTCGTTCGGTCATTTTGTTTACCTTGAGCGTTGCTGGGATATTATTTTTGATGATTTATAATGGATTAATCTGTACTGGTACTTTTGGCTTGACCTAAAATTTTTTTTGGGTACCAGGTTAAGAGGCTTCTATATTTGTACAAACTTTTAAAATGTAAAATAATTTTATAATTACTACATATAATAAAACGAAGCCTCAATTAAAGTAGCGTCCCAGCCCCGCTCATTTACAACGAAAGTATCGTATGATACGCTTTCCCTCTTGTATCCTCGCCTGTTCCGTTATAGGAGGCGGCAACGACGGCTGTGGAGTGCGCGCCCCAACGCTGGGCTTTGCCTCACCACGTCACCTCTCTACCAGGTACTGTCCACTATTTTATAATATTTTATTTTTTTTCAGTAACTAACTGTTCCCACCTGACTCATTGTGAAATGGTAAAACTGAATAGCTTTACAACCCTCCTGGTTGATTCGACCAATGATGATAACTAAAGAAAGCGCTCCGAAAGCAGCGACAACATATTCATTATCACTTTCACTCTCGTTGCAAACGGAGTAAGGTTGTCTCTGTCCTTGCGATTGCGTCGTCATGACGACATTCGAAAAGGCGACAATTGTCGACCTTTTTTAGCTTTACTTCCGGAACGCTGGTAACGTATCTGCCTCTTTTTTTTAATAGTATCATTAGATTCGACTACGACGACAACTTCCAAATACTGTCGGAAGCTATCAACTGCGCAGGAACCTATGTAACGCTGCCATAAGATCGGAGGTAGGCTTATATGCAGTGTCAGAGACACGGGGACAAGACGTGGCAGACTTTATCCAGCTCCAAAGCCCCCCTCAAAAATGAACCGGACCCCAAAACCAACAATCTGTGTTTTTACACAAACGTTGGTTCCGGCTTCCGGATTCAAACCCAAGAACCGCGGCGTGGAAGTCAGGTACTCAGACCAATAAGCGACGCGGTAGTTTATTTGTAATATTATAAATGAATACATCGAGGATTAAAATATTTCGGGGACGTGTGAAGTCCGCCAACCCGCATTGGACCACCGTGGCGGACTCTTTCCAGCTCCAAAGCCCGCTCAAAAATGGGAGGAATAGTGGGACATTTATAGGCTATTACTTTACACTATGATATTAACTTTAGTGTTTCACACGAAGCAACTCGCCTACCAAAGCACAGAGCTCTTGAGAAAATGTACTGTTGTTCAATGACTTCGTGAATCGTATTATATAATGGTGTCATTCTCCACGAATAAAGACTGTATTCTACTCTATTCTACTCCTCCGGGACATCGATAGATACCTGTATTTAATAAACAATTACAATGGTGAAGTTTACCTATTCAAATTACATCAATTTTGTTCTTTTTCTTTATGTTCTCCTAGTCGATTTCGACCACGGCGACAACTGTTGACTGCCGACTACTGTTGAGAGCCATCAACTGCGCAGGAGATATTATAGTGCCACAAGTGTACGCGCAAACACACGAGGCACTCACACGTCCCAACCTACCCGCGCCCGATGTAACGCTGATGCGATAGGATCGGAGGTAGGCTAGGATGCAGTGTCAGAAACACAGGGACAATCACAACACAACCAGACCCGAAAACTAACAATTTATGTTGTAGCACAAATGTTGGCTCCGGCTGGAATTCGAACCCAGGACCCGCGGCTTAGAAGTCAGGTTACTCTGACCACTAAGCCACGCGGTCGTCGAATTCAATCAATTTTGTTCTACTTATATAATAACTATTATATATGCTGATTCTATAGTTATATATTCGTAGACGTAATCTGGATTTCTACGTAAATAAACTGTTACAAATTTCAGCATTTGTAAGCACTTAATACTTACTGTTTTATATTATTCTTTACATTTTCATATATCAAAAATACTGTATTTCTAGTGCATGAACAAGATTTACTACAGAAAACATTTAATTTTACGAGATGTAACTTTTTTTTAAATTTTTGCTTATAATTTAGCACAATTGTACTTTTCTACATAAATTTTTCTTTTTTGTTGGCACATTACTTCCTCTCGGCTTTCTTCTCGTGAGACGATTCCGGGGAAGCTGCCGTTGAGGCTGCCGGGTCTCTCTTAGCATGCATATTAATGAAAAAGGAGCATATCGTACATGTGTTTCATACGAGTATTTTCTCCAGGCACGCCGCTGAGCCAGTGGAGTGCGCGGTCATCTGGCGAGTCGTACAGCTCGACTTCGTCGTCTCGACAGCTGCTGGCCGCCCCCCTGCCAGCCGACGCCCCCTGCTAGCGACTCGCCCCCCTCCGGCCGCCCCCCGCCGCCCTGCGCGCGACCCTCGGCCCCCTTCGCTGCCACGCCCCCGACTCGCCGCTACCGCCCTTCTAACTTCGCCCCTCTAAACCTCACAGCGTGGTTTGAGTAAACGAGGGCATCAGTAACTCAATTTCTTTAAGATTTTATGAAGATACTTCAGAAACCTTGGAGTTTTATGACATTACTTCTATAGGATTGTGTGAGGTACCTTTAATAACTATGTCTATAATTCCTGAACCACGGATTTTTATTTACTCTGCATATGAATGACTTCTAAACATTTTTTAGTAGATAAGTTAAATGCAGATAGTGAATACTGTTTTTAACATAAGAGCTTTATAGATTGCAGTCTTGTACATGGAGACTTCTATAACTTCCTATTGATTGAAGGAAAAGAAGTTAATTTGCTAAGATCTGCATGCAAAATATTAAATGGTGTATAATACCTCAAAGTAGTATTAATATATTACTTCAAAAACTAGTTCATTGTAATGGAATTCCGCAAAGTATCGCCTGATTCTATTAATTCTATTGATTTCCGACACCAATTGTATAAGCAAAGCATACTTATATGTACAATATGAGGCCCTTTATGTGTAATATAATATTTATCAGAATTCTTAATTATAAGAAAGCTCCAATAGCCGAATGGTTAAGGTAACGGCTACAAAACATGACGCTGCAGGTTCGAGCCCTTCGTTCGACTGTTGTCGTTAACCATCTCCTAGCACAAGCTTTTATGCTTAGCTGGTTGTTAACAGGAACAGTAATTTTAATTGCCCGTATTCCAATGAGAATTATCGAATAATATCGATGTTTATATAGAGATTACATACGTTATACATATATTTCAATATATCACTGTTTTTATCGATACTTCATATTCATCATTCGTATAACGTAACAATTGTTGTGTAGTCGGATTATTGTATTGACTTTATAATTATACTATATAGACTTTAATTATATTAATAGGACTCACCTGTAAACTTAACAACCAACTTGGAATAATTGCAATTGATTACGCTTGGTTGGTGTGACAAAGTTATGGAACAAATCAAACAACTTCTTGAACATTCCATATGAACATAATTTAGATATATAATGCACACTTTATTAATAAGGTAATAAAAAATGTGGGGCTGGTTTAAAAATATATTCACTGTAATAGTGTATAGTTAGTATGCTATGTTATAATAGATGTGGTTTAGCTGCATTGTGTCTGTGTAACGAAATCATTAGTGATTACGTTTTATTACAGCTGATCGCACGATTACAATTTCTTTAACGAAGGTAAATAAGTTAATTTTTAAGATCCGCATGCAAAATACAAAATCTTGTAATTTACCTATTGTTTGAATCTCTTCAAATACTAGGTAAAATACATACGGATCTAAGCAAATTAACTTATTTACCTTTGTTAAAGAAATTACCATTACCTTTTTATGGATAAAGTGAGGAACAGCGTGATAAGGGAACGTTGCGGTTTGCTAGAAGATGTAGTGACTAAGATAGAGTAAGTACAGTACAGAAGTAAACAGCCGAACAGAGTACTGGTAGAGAGGATGGATGAAAGAAGATTAACGAAATAGATTTATGACGAGTGGGTGGCCACGTGAAAAGTACCCGCAAAACGACCTTATATAAAAACGCTCATGAAAGTAGATGTGTGTCACGATTATAGCAAGTGAAAGATGGTCTCTGTCTAATGGGAAGGAGGCGTAACTCTATGTATGTATTACTTTTAATAATAAGAATGTATATATCTATCTATATTGGATGTTAAATGTATAGCCTTAAATATATACTACAGTATTAAAAGTGATGGAATACCATGAACCAACGTGCACTTATAACGCGGCCAAGTTAACATTGCACCGTAAGTCAGTGACGTCATTTCTAATACCTTCATTCTTTCAAACAACAATAAAGTAAAAAAGAAAAAAAACTAAACAAAACTGTCGAGTAGTAATGAACTAATGATCCTAGATATAATACCAGAGTATACACATTTGTGAGCAAAACTTCAAATTATTCGGCCGGCCGAAAGTGAGTGGAATTAAATTGAAAGATTTTATTACATTCCCTCATAGTTACATGCCTACATGTCAAGCTAATAAAAAGTGTTAAATAAGAACAGTTATGTACCTCCTTTAAACATCTAATTTGTTTTAATATTTCACATTAAAGGAGAATTCATTTCAGCGAGGTGCAATGTTAACTTGACTGCTTTGTAAAAATGTCTTTTTCGACAGCTCTGCTGTCTTTGGGCGTGAACAAATTTTTTCCCCGGACAGTTCTTCGCCGTCATTTATACTGTAGAAGTTTGACGACCGCATGATCTGGTGGTCAGAGTAGTTGCCTTATACGTCGCGGATCTTCGGTTGAAATCCCAACCGGAGACAATTTTCGGTGTAAAGCCTAAATTGTGGGTTTAGGGTCTGTTTTTGTTGTGATTGTCGCCGTATCTCTAACACTGCATCCTGACCTACCGACGTCATCGCATACGCATTACATCATGCTCAGATAGGCTAGGACGAGTAATTGTCTGTGTTTGGTGCACTTATATAATCTCCTGTGCAGTTGAAAGCTTCCGACAGTTTTAGGAGGTTGCCGCATTGGTGAACAATGTTTTGGAGGATAATCATCATAAAGTAGCATGTATATTCAAATATTAAGTTAATACTATAATAAAGTATAAGTAAAAAATGGCAACATTGGAAATGATTAGATTATTTTTATGCTACACAGAATACTTTTGATCGTCTATAATAAATGTTGACGGTTCGGTTGGCGTCGTGGCTGAGCGGTTGGCTTTCGCCCCTAAAGTTTCGGGTTCGATTTCCTCACGGGGAGAGTTAGTAAGTATAGATTGCTCCGTGAATATGTGTTTGAGCATTTGAAATTTGTTTGTAAAGACGCACCCATGATACAGCTTCTAGGTAGATTCGTCCATAGTCACCACTCTGTGTAGGCGTGTTGGTGAACGTGATACTACCGCTCTGTGATCCTGCTCCTCGTTACTGGCGAATGAGATTCACGTTCAGCAAGTTTGGATTGATTTTCCGCCATTAGTAAGTTGCCAGAGCCTCGTTAAACTTGTCCTTGTCAGACACGAATTGCACATGCACAAACATCCAAACCTGGTGGTCTATTTGGTAACTCTGGTAGGTTTCGTGATCGGTTTTATTTGGTAACCAACCAGAGCTACACGGTAGACGCCCTGGAACAACTATCTGTCGGACATACAAATATTCACTTGCTGATATCGAACCTGCGACATACTACATTACGCCAACCGAGCCGACCCTGTACACCATTATTGCAATTCCTGATTGAATAACCGACAAATTGACTGTTATATGAATCTCATACTGTCTATTATTAACCACATAAGTACGTTATATTATGTAATTTCGTGTTTAGTACCATAAGGCAGAAATTAATTATGTAAATAAATTTTTGAAAAATATATGTATAAATGAAACTAATTTTACGGATTTTATGGCAGTTAATTTTACTATTTAAACTCGACGTTTCGGGCGCTTTACAGCACCCATGGTCACGGGAGGACTGAGGTGACAGATGCGTTAAATAGTAAAATTAAATGCGATAAAATCCGTAAAATTAGTTTCATTTAAATGTGTAGTGTTCGCGTAAATATAAGAAATCATTAAATATACGTGTATTATGAAAAGCGTGTTTTTTTGTACAAAATAGAACCTTATGAAATTTACTCTAAATAAATAGATAGCTATATCTGTATAAATAAATAGATAGGGCGGTAGATCAGGGGCCGAGTGTTTGCTTTAAATTTCATAGTAGGCGATTGAGTTCGATTCCTAGTGCCAGCACCTCTAAAATTGTTCTGCAATTATAAGTGCTGATTTACCATGTTCTCAGCGGTGTAAGTTAACATCGTCAGGAAACCAGTATGTCTAAGAATTAAACAAATATTTAATTTCAATTGCATGTCAAGTCCGCCATCCTGCATTGAAGACCTCAAGCTCCAAAGTCCACTCAAAAATTAAAGGAGGCATGTGCTCAGCATTAGGACATTTTTTTGGTTATTACTCTTACTTTTTTTTAAATAATATAAACTCTGCTCAAGTAATAATTAAATCTTCAAAAATCATATAATCAAAAAATAATTCTACATGAGACTTCGGCATTGTCTAAATAGAAATTTTGGCTTACGAGAATCTACCATCCCGTGGGTGTCTTAAAAGTCGACAGAGGGATATTTAAAACCAGGAGATGGGTAGCAGTATCTTCCTGTAACATCTGAATAAATAAACTGCTTGCGGTTGCCAACCCGCCTGCCAAGCGTGGCAACTATGGCAAAATCCCCTCAAATTGAGACCTACAAACTTTTGTGGTAATCTATAGGGGAGGCCTATGTTCAGCAGTGGACTAGTGATAGACTGGAAAGATGAGATGAAGATGAGAGAAATTTTGGTCAATACATACATACATTCATAAGATCACGACTTTATCCCATAAGGGGTAGTCAGAGACTGGGCACATACTGCAAAAACAGATGACTGCCACAATCCACGTTTCACCAAAACAATGTAATGCACTTGGTGTGATAGGTGGTGAGCCCATCGCCACCATGCGCTGTTGGGTGCACAGTGCAGTTTAATTCCTTACTCGCCTTTTACGAGTTCATTGGAGTTGCATTGGACGAGATGGAGTGGTAGTATTCTTTTAACGAGCCGCCACCACACGGCTATGGTCAAATGTGAAGAAATACACGAAACTTAGTGGGAGACCGGCTGAAATTACGAAAGCGTGGACAGTTTAACGGGAAACCTTGCCATCAATTAATTCATAAGTCATTTGTATCAACTGACTGACGCTCATGTATCAGAACAGATGGTTTCTAATTCAGTCAGATGAAATTAGGAAATGCGGCAAGAAATTAGCGTAGAACATTTTCGATATAGTAAGGTTAGCGCGAGTTTGTCGATGGTCAGTCACTATAATGTTGTTATCACACTTAAAATGTTTTTAGGTACTTTATGATTTAAATGCGACTATGGAGAGCCGTGGTAGCTCAGAGGCTAGGCGCTCGCTTTAAATTTCATAGTACGCGATTGACCTGCGTTCGATTCCCGGTGCCGGCACCACTAAAATTGTTAATTGCAATTTTAAGTGCTGATTTACCACGTGCTCGGCGGTGAAGGAAAACATCGTGAGGAAACCTGCATGTCTGCGGAATAAAAAATATTTCGAAGACATGTGAAGTCCGCCAACCCGCATTGGAGCAGCGTGGCGGATTCTTCCTAGCTCCAAAACCCTCTCAGAAATGAGAGGAGGCCTGTGCTCAGTAGTGGGACATTTATTTTAAACTTTACTTTTTTTTTATGGAGAGCACAGTAATAAACATAGCAAGTGCATGCGGTGTCCGAAAATACTGTTTATAAAATAATTAAAGAACAAAAGGATACTAACAACTACAATTTGTTTCCATTTAACTTAATTAAACTCAATTAAATTTTTTGAAAAAAATTATTTGAATTTTTACTCCACTTTGAATACACCCTTACCCTGTCAACTACAGGGTAAGGGTGTATTCAAAGTGGACTCATGACTCGCTATTTTCTTAACGCGAACGGACTATTAGAGTCGTGGTAGCTGAGGGGCTAAGTGATAGCTTTAAATTTTGCAAATTTCAGTGCTGATTTACGACGTGCTCGCCGGATAGGCCTGTCCTCAGCAGTGAGACATTTATACGCTGTTACTTTATTACATCATAGTGACTATTATTCGAGCATGGGACAAATCTTACTACTATAATAAAGCAGAAGAATTTTATGATTGTACGCGCTAATCTCGGGGAATAATAATCCTAAATGATTTTTTTTTTTAATCATTGAGGATAGTTCAAGACTATAAAGCTTCACGCTAAAACATTAAGGAACCGTACGCTGCGAATCTAACTTCTGTGAGAATGGCCGAAGTGTGAATACTCAGGTCAGCTAGATACCATATTGTACGGCGCAATCATTGTGTTGGCATATTTGACGCGGAAACCGCGGGGCACAGCTGTGTTAATGTAAAATAGATTTCATACATTTATTAGAAATGTGTAATGGTAGTATCTATTATATATTAGAAATGGGAAAACAATTTTTTTTACCTGAATATAATTTAAGAATTGGCTCCAGCCATATGGCCAACTATAAAATCTTTAATGTAATGTGGATGATGTATTCACATTACATTTAAGATTTAAACATTTACAAAGAATACAGTTTAAAAACATTTCATTTTACGACCATATCGGTTTTTCATATATGTAACTAGCTAGTTCAGATTTAATAAAACTTAATCTTCGGATTTTATTTTTTACAGTTTACATTTTAATTTGTTTGTTCAGGTAATTACGTATAGTTACGTAATTTTTTTAATTTTTTTTGCCCAGCCCATATATATATATAAACACTCGGCGTCAAAAAAATCGCACATCGGAAAAAATTATTTAAATACTATTTTAACACAACAGGCCAATGGCAGTGTTGTGGTTTGAGGGTATCATTCGAAAGGTAATTTCATTAGCTTTCAGGAATTTTAATTGAATTTTACTTTTATAACGAAACGAAAGAGAAATTAAAGAAAAAGACAGGGTATGTACAAATTTGCAAATTAATAATTTAAAAAAAAACTTAATAAATACATTTATAAATACAAAAACCTAGTATTACCCCCCCTTGCCTTGATAACGGCTTCCATGCGATCTTTCATGGACCTTACAAGGATCGCCACAGCCTCTTGGGGTATTTGTTCCCACTCTTCAAGTACCGCATCTTGGAGCTCTTGAAGAGTGGCTGGAGCTGGATCTCGAGCTCGCACGCGCCGTTTTAGGTCATCCCAGAGATGTTCTATTGGGTTAAGGTCTGGACTTCGTACTGGCCAATGCATAACAGGGATATCGACCTCCTGTAAATAATCCCGTACAATAGCCGCGGTGTGGCAACGAGCATTATCATGCATTAACATGAATCCATCACCGACATAACCAGCATACGGGACCACATGTTCCTCCAGGATTTCGGTAATGTACCGACCAGCATTTAATGACCCTTGCCCACGGCCACTCCGAGTCCGGGAAACGCACACAAGTTCCGTTTTCCCGTCGCCGAAAATGCCGCCCCAAAACATACACGAGCCACCCCCGTATTCGACGGATTCTTCGAAGCAGGGTTGTGTGAACCTCTCCCCCTGTCTTCTGTAGACCCTTCTACGTCTGTCATTGCAGAAGAGACAGACCCCCGTCTCATCAGAGAAGAGTACGGTCCGCCACTGTTCTAGAGTCCACTCGCAATGATTGCGAGCAAACTCTAGGCGATCTCTGCGATGCTGTGCAGTAAGTTTTGGACCTTTAGCAGGTCTATGGGCTGTTAAACCCTTTTCGTGTAACCTTCTTCTTATCGTAGAAACACTCACAGATGTTCTCCGAGTTGATCGAATCTGTTGTTGCAACTCAACAGCATTTGTAAAACGGTTTCGTAAAGATGTCGTAACGATGAAACGGTCATCTCTTTCTGATGTGCACCGTTTTCTTCCAGATCCCGGTTTTCTTACATAACCACCAGTCTGCTGAAAACGATGGAACACCCGTCGAACTTAAAAACGGGACAAGTTCAACTGTCGAGCAACGTCACACTGCCGCATCCCCGACTGCAATAGGGCAATCACTTGAGCGGCTTTTTCAGAGCTGGTGTCCATCTTTACTTGTTCTTACTTGGGTTACTTGTAAATTACGACTGGCCCATATTTCATCCAGATCGACCCTTTTATACCCTTTTTAGGTGGTGTAACTAGCGTCCTTACTAACGAGCATTTGACAGTGTTTATTTTTGACGCTCTATAATGATAAATGTTTTAATGATTTCATGATTTTTTTATTAATAATGTAAAGCTATATATATATATATATATATATATATATATAAAGATACACAAGATGTTTTGTAAATAGTATAACAAGCGAAAAAAACCTTTGTGCATGTTAATGTTCTGGAGAAGTAACAAAAAATTCAAACTATGGAGGGGAGGAATTTTAGACAAAATGGTATTTAATTTTGCATGAAAATGCTGATTTTTTTTTTGCGATTTCATATTTGACTATAATCTACTATTAAATCACTTGTACTTATGAGTACTTTCATACATAGTAAAGATATACAACATTGTAAAGAAAAAAAAATATGAATTTATAATAATAATGTTTATTAGTGACACACAAGTAAGTTTGTTACTTCCTACAAATATAAATACATAAGGGGCTACTTTAGGAATTAAAATTAAATGTGTTTTGCAATTATTACCATTATTCATACAAAAATTCGAAATGTAATGAAACTCTGGTCCAAATTGCCACCAAAGCTAACGGAAAATATTCAGAATATGCATTTTTTTTAATATCATACAAATATTCACACAACACATCATAGTATAAAAATATTTGACTGTCACACTACTGAGGAGTTAGAGTTTGTTCCTTTCTTTGTAGCATTTCTTCTGGCTGCATAAGCAGACATTCGTGCTAAACGTGCCTGCCTTTGATCTGACGTTTCATTAGCAAGTCTTTTAGCTGCATATGCTGACATGCGAGCTAAGCGCCTATTCCTTTGCTCACTTGTTTCTTGCGCCAATCTTTTCGATGCATAGTCAGACATACGTTTAAGACGGACTGCTCTTTGCTCTGGGCTCTCATTAGCAAGCCGTTGTGCAGCGTATGCAGACATCTTAGCTAGTCGTGATGCTCTTTCCGTTGGCGTTTCACGTTTCGATTCCGAACCTTTTCGGGTTCTCCTTTTCTTCAACACCATTAATGGATCATCAGCCTGGTTGAAAGAGAACTCTTCTGTGTCTTGCAACATGGTCTGTATATCTTCTTTTTCTATTTTAATGTTCACAAATGGTGTTTGTTGTTCAGGAATTGAGAACTTTGTAGTGTTCAGTTCACTTCCTTTTTCAGTTTTGATTGAAGAGATCCACTCGTCATTTGATTTTGTGATAACCATTTTCTTCCAAGAACTACTATTACCAGCGCTCAAATCACCCATATTGATTGTTTAAAGATAAAGATATCCACAGAACCATATTTCAAAGGTCAATAACTAAGTTTTAATGTTTTTCAAAAATAAGGCGTCGCAAATGGTATTATGTATGCATATATACAATTACTACAGACAATAGAAGATAATTTAATGTTATGTATTATTTATTCTTATCATATACTTATGGTTCATCACGAATGTATCCATGGAATAGGTTCTATCGTATTTATATTATTTATTATAAATAATTAAAAGTACATTAGACTATATAAAAAAAACTCTATAGACTAAAAGTAGAGTATTTCAAAATGAAGTTTATGACTTTCAGTATTGCCAACTTGCCCACTCAATTTTAAAAAGAAGCAAGTTATTTTATTTAGTAATAGAAACAGTCTAATCTATTTTCCAGTGTCAAGTAACATATCCAAGTATATAATTCAAGCAGCAAGACATCAAAATTTTGATCGACATTGAATTGATAGTTGACTTTTACTGAAGATGTGCTGGACTGATAGAAACGAAAAGCACAATTTTGGTCTTGAATTGAATTTTCCAATCACTTTCAACATTTAACATCCAAAACAAAATTCAATATATGTAGAGAAATTACAAAATTCAATAAAAACACTACCGCCCCTTTTCGAGTTGGCGCCAAAAGTCTCAAGAAGCTAGTTAGAATCCTACGCCAGAAAGGTAACATTTGTCACGAAATGCAATAAAATTTAAAAAAATACAGTAAAACAAATATTTTATTTGAAAAGGTTGTAATAGATAACTTGTCCGATTTTATTGACAAATGGTCGGAATTGTCATAAACTCGGATTCTCCACTACATCATATAAATTATTTTGTATTCTTGAAACATTTTGGAAATCCTCTACTACAATATTTTTTAGTTTACTATGCTTCTGCATAGTCATCTTCATCTCCATCATGATTCATCAATCATCAGTCCAGAAATCTTCAGTAAAAGTCCGCTATCATTTTGCTGTTTTTGAAACGAAGTCATTTGTTATAAATAAAATTATTACCTACTTGACACTGGCGAAAATGGCTCGATTTGATAGCTGATTGCCAGGATCAAAAAGAAGAAGAAGAATAAGAGCTGTAAAAAAAGCTGATTCGGCAGCACTGATGAAATAGATATAGAATAGCTATGGGCTGTTCGGAGTAAAAATATTCGAAAATTTCGATTGACTAGTTTATTCGGTTAGGTGTGCGCACATTTATCAATGATTTTTCTTCTTCGAATAAAAAGATTAATCGACTTGATCGGTAGGCAAATTAAAACATTGATAAAAAAACGAATTCAGCAAAGAACGATTATATAGTCAGGAACAAGCAGCGGTAAAAAGCTTTTTTGCACTGTACGACGAATTGCCAACATTTACAATTAACTACATTTTTGGTTTTCAAATTTAAAATATTTTTCCTTTTTCGTTCTAAATAAATAACAAGAGAAACATGTAACAACGGGTGATGTAATAAATACGACTTTACGACGAAAATATACTGTAAAATGCCGTAAAACTTGTCAAAAAATAAAAACATTAATAGATCTCATTTATATCAGAAAAGCTACTTGATATGATCTGTCTACAAATAATAGAACAACTTACCACTGATTCATCACGATATCTCCGAAACTAAAATTACTATTACTACTATTTGAACGTATTTTACGATCATTCTTCCTAAATGTGCGAATGGACAATTTACGACCAGCGAAGTGGGCACGTATATATAAGCTAGTTTCTAGGTCTAGTTAGTTCTAATAAACCAAAGCAATATATATAATTAAATATAATATATGATTAAAACAGTTTTTGCGCAAAAGTCATCTGCAAAACATGAAAATAAACGCATTATTAATCTGCAGTTAATACTGTAGTCGTATTATTATCTAGAATAATCTCTACGAAGATAGTAAATCTTGGCCATAACAGCTCTTCGCATTATCATTTAATTTTTAACAATATAATAAAAAAGTAATTAAGTCAGTTCTTCAACTGTCTAATTAGGTCTTGTTGCCAGTGATGACATATAGAACTGAAACTTATGAAGTTATTTTGCAGCCTCTCTTTACTTGGTACCTTAATAAGGGCCCATGAGGAAGCGCAAAGTAACGATGATTTCCGCAACAGAAATAGTGTAACCGGTATAGCCTTAAGGATCAGCAAGCTAAAGTGGCAATAGGCCGGCAAAGTAGCTTGTAGAACCCAATACCGTTTGAGGAGACAGGTCCTCGAGTGGATACTTCGTACCATCAAACACAGTATAGGAAGACTCATAACTTGATAGAGTGACATCCACACGCTTTTGCGGGATATCAATGAATGTGTGCAGTGACGCATGTGACGCAGGACCGTGTTTAGTGACAATCTATGGGGGAGGCCTTTGTTTAGCATTGACCTGGGATAGGCTGAGTTGATAATGATGATGATGTCCGTTCAATAAAAAAAAAATGACTTTCATTTTGTTATATTGCTAAATGCGAGCGAGAACCCTTTATAAGAACTTATAAAGGGTTCTCGCTCGCATTCGAAGCATCGAAGATTTGAACGAGTATTTATTAGACGCTTTCCTGATGTCTTCGGGCATGGAGTTCTAAAGAGGCGCAGCCTGAACAGTGAAGGAGTTACTATAGTACACGGTGAAATGTGTGGGAATACAAATCTTATTATTAGCGTATTAACAAGCATGGGCTTATATTCAATATGAAGAAAATGTTTTAAACGATACAAAGAACTTATGGGGGCAGTGACTTTCCGACTGATATCAGTAACCTGATTTTTTTTTGAATAATATTAGGATCAATTACAGACTTACTAAACAGAATAAGAATATTATTATAATGAATAGTAGGTAAGTCTGCAAAATTAACCTAAGCCAACATCTTCGGACTACCCACTAGCATAGATTGTCATTTTAATGGATTAGAACATTCACTCCATAACGAGACGACCAATCTTTAAGGGCGTATAAATTCTTATTTAAATTATTAATCCCGTTATGAAGATCAACTATATCACATTGCACATACAGCTGTAGGTCGTTATCATACATATGGTATGAGCAATCAATTATGGAGATGAAAAAATTCATAAAAACAGAAGATAATAGGAGGTAGTATGCCGCCTTGCAGCATCTTTAACATCAGCCTTATCTGAGGATTTTTGTCCTAAGTTAACAGATTGCTGACGCCCGCGAAGATAAAATGCAAACCATTCTAAGACAGCAGGTGCGAAATTTACATGGGGCATTATGGAAAGGAGAACATAGTGATCAACTGTAATCAAATTGTAGATCGTTGTAAGTGTAAGTGATTTGTCGTAGCTCCGATATAGGCGCTCACAACATTATAACATTTGATACATTTATTTATTAACATTGAATTTAAATTATGATTACTATAATCGCTAAATACTTTAATAATTAAAAAAAATATATGCTGGTAAAATACAGGAATCTAATTACATTATTTCAACATCCAATGATTAGCGAGTGGCGGTGGCGCTGAAGCTGAGTTGTCAAAATGTTGGCATATACAATCAATTTCCATCTGTTATATTTTGCTGATGACTATTTTCTTAATTTACTAGTTTGGGTTTATTGATAATATGTGAGATATATTTTATTACTCACCTTTTTATAATAGTAATATTATTTATAATTAGTATTTATTTACTGTGTATTACGCTCATAAATATAGGGAGTTTTTAAAAATAATCACAATTCAATTTATTTTTGTAAGTATTTTCATGGTTTGCTTTTATAACTATGTGTATATGAATTATTTTTAGAGAAGTGCATTTATGGGAATGTCTTTAAAAGAAGTATCCCGTGACATAATGGTGTAAATCTCCGAAGTGTTGTAACGATATACTAAAGACTTGGACAATACAATGGAATCGCCAACTGAAGGAAGTCCTCTATCAGAGGCTGAGGGTTTTGCAGAGAGTGAGACGGACTACTCTAGCATTAGAGGCAAGGTATTTATCATTTTTTGATTATCAAATTAATTTCCCGCTTAATTGTGTCGCCAAAATTATCATACTTAACTCATATAGTCTACATGAAAAAATATTTATTTAACACAGTAATTAATGTATTATCAAAGTAATTTCTACGTTACAATAACAAATAGCATCAACATTGCACAAAATTTCATAAATTTGTTAATAATATTTCTTATTGCATAAGCCAACTATAGTAAAATATATTAAGTAATTGTTACACCATCATTAACAATCAAATGTAGTTTCTTAATTTTGTAACAAATTTTGTACTTGTTACAATTATAGCAATGTTAGCGTAACAATATAAATTAATAGAATTAACTTTTGGTAATATGTAAGCATAAAAAAGAGGCTTTCTTTGATAATACTTAATGATGTTGTATCATGTAGCCTCTGGTGGAATGTAATTTTAATAAGGCATAGTAAAATATAAATATAAAAGCATAGTAAAGTTGGCAACTCTTATGACACCTTCTTGATGATATAGGGTGGTAGATTCTCTGAAGCCAACAACACATGACACACATTAGTATGGATTGAGAGAAATATTTAAATGGCAATGAATGAAAATAATGATGGCCAAAATGTAAATTAAAGCCACATGTAACACTTCTGTCCTCATAGCCCCTAATTTCTGATTTTTTCATTTTACACAGGAACCCTAAATATTTATGTGATACCCTAAATATATAAGTGATTGAAGTATGTAGTATGTAGTGTGAAGTATAAGTAATTCTGATATAATTTTACTGCTGTAAAAAATATATATAAAAGCATATGTAAGCTTAGAATTTGGAGATATTGTCACTCAAACTCTTTTTTATAGATGATACTAGTAAGTCCTACAGCAGATGAATATGACCTGTTGAGGAAACAACTCCTGGAAAGGTTGGACGCTGGAAATGGAGAGATTATATATGATATTGGACAAGGAGAAGGTAAATTTAGCAAGTGACTGTAAAATTATGTAAATTGAGTAGCTAGCTAGTCCACATGCTATTTTTTGTCTGTATGTGTTGTTACTATCTCAGTGTTCCTGAATTAGCATTTCATAATAATAATATTTGAGCACTGAAATTATGTATATTTACTGCAATCTTCAAGCAATCCAAGTTCACACAGTCTATGAGTGGGATGCTCATAGGGTTTAATTTTTGGTCCCTTTCCATTTCTTATTTACATGAATGACTTACCTTAGTCAGGGGATAAACATGATATAGTATTATTTGCTGATGATACCCCCTTGATTTTATTACATATATGTAACATATTTACATACAACAACATATTTACATACTTATTTTTTTAAACATTATTGGTTCACCAGCAAAGAAATCAGTATGTAGTTCTTTAATTTATTTTTAAATGTTGAACTTTCTGAAAGACTAATATAATGTCGGTATTTGCCGACAGATGGTAAGGGTCTAACGGAGGACGAGTACAGCGCGTCGGTAGCGACGCTGCAGTCGCTGGTGAGCGGCGAGCGCGTGTCTTGCGTCGAGCTGCGGCGCTGGGCCTGCGGCGGCGGCCGCGTGGGGCAGTATTTGCTGCGCGCCGAGCTAGACCATACGGACTTCATGGAGATTAGGTGAGGCGCATATCGCGCTACTAGGTATAGTCGCTGGTGAACAGTGAGTGGCGAGCGCTTGTCGTGCGTGGTGTTGCGGTGCCGTGTGGGGAGCAGTACCTGCTACGTGCCTAGCTCACCTCGACACAACAATTATTTAAGGAAACGCCAAGTTGGCAATTAGTGATATCAGAGGCTGATTGAACTTCATAGTATAGTAGAGTGACTGAGTATAACCCCCAGCACCTCTAAATATGTTCTGCACTTCTAAGTGCTGATTAACCACATTGTCAGCAGAGAAGGAAAACATTGTGAGGAAACTTGCATGTCTGAGTATTATAATAGTAGTATAATAATAGTATTACATACTGAATAAAAATATCTTAGAAATGAGAGGAGGCCTGTGCACAGTCATTGGTATATTACATGCCATTACAGTTGGATTTTTTTTTTCCCTGGCCGGTCAGGAATGAACATGAATTTTGCAAAAACAAGCATTTCGGGCAATCTATAACTTGGGTCCACGCGAGCTACTACGAGAACTATTCAAGAATACCAAAAAAATGTACATACAGAAATACTCCTATGCAGGAATCCGTCTAGGTAGGTACCACCCCGGGGCCAGTTATTCTGCCGTGAAGCAGTAGTGTGCAAACATTATTATGTTTCGGTTTGAAGGGCACTGTGAGCTAGCGTAATCACTGGGCATATGAGACTTAAGAACTTATGTCTCAGGGTGATGGGCACAGTGTGGTGTCACACATAAACTTTCTGGGTGACACAGCATTTGTTATGGGCAGACGTTGCACTTACCATCGGGTGAAGGTTTTGCTCGTTTCATCACTTTATCCAATAAAAAAAAAAAAACATGAATTTATTGAATAAAAAATTGACTGTATCCTAAAGAATGGGCCGAGGCGACACTACTTCTCTGAGTAGGTCTTATTTTTTGAACCGGTGTAGATTTTGACATTCATAAGAGCTTTATACAAGCCTAAACTGAATAAAGAAATTTTGACTTCGACTTTGCTGAGCTATCATGCGAGAATGCCCTAATGTGTAAATGCCAGTTACCCGACTTCACAGTCGAGTCAGTAACTCTTTCATGGGGCAATGTATATGTTTTACAACAAAGTCCCAGAAAGTGCACAAAGTCTTTCAATAAAAAAGTTCAAACTATTTGTTAAACAAAGACTTTAAGAAGGGTTATTATAATATTAAGGAATAAATGGATGATTATAAACCCTGGAAATGAGGTGATCGCTGCCAAGCGATTTCTACATCTTTATAAAACTGCTGTAATTGTATATATTTAAAATGACTGAAATAAAATATCCCGCTGGGTTTCTGACTGGTTCTTCCCAGGACAGAGGCATTTCTTTGCGAACCAGTGTAGTTTAAAAAAAGAAAAAAAATACTTTCAATAAGTATTATGTAAAAGTAAAGAATTTTTTTTTATTCAAAAATGATCTATATTGAATAAAAAAATATTCTATTCCATTCTGTGGTGGTATCGCAGGGTCGCGGTGGTGGGGAACGTGGACGCGGGCAAGTCGACGCTGCTGGGCGTGCTGACGCACGGCGAGCTGGACAACGGGCGCGGACACGCGCGCCAGCGACTGTTCCGCCACAAGCACGAGCTGGAGACCGGCCGCACCAGCTCCGTCGGGAACGACATCCTCGGCTTCGACAGCATGGGTACACACTAATGCTTCACACTCAGTCTATCCCAGTACTTCTATCCACAGGTGGCTCATCCTATGAAGCGCTGATGCAGTGCACTGTTTTAAATCTGTATTTTTTTACGTAATTATATTTCACACAACAAAACATTTATTTAGAAACAATCACGTACCAACTTGCAGTAGCATACATTTTGGTATTAAGTTGTACTGAGAGGTATGCCAGCGATCGCGCTCCTTTGAAACAAAGTTGTATACAATGATCACCCCTGAACGCGATGAGTGCGAAAGAGAAAAGTTGAAACTCTCCGACACGTGAAACAAAAGATTTTGTATGAAAAATAAGCCGTATTTGTAGCGGAGCTCCTGCTACTGTTGACGCGATGTTGCCGATTTTATGTAAACAAAACTTGAAACTTCTGCCATTTGTTGCTTGAAGCCGGTTATTCGATATTCAAAATTGCATTTCATTATTAAGAAACTGTGTACGGTATCTCAGTATTTTTGCAAATAATTTTGAGGAATTAAACCTTAATAAATTATGTTAAGCCTTAAACTAGATGGCGCTTTGCCGCTAGTAAATAAACTAGAATTATCCGTCTAGGTAGGTACCACCCCAGGGCCAGTTATTCTGCCGTGAAGCAGTAGTGTGCAAACATTACTGTGTTTCGGTTTGAAGGGCACTGTGAGCTAGCGTAATCACTGGGCATTTGAGACTTAAGAACTTAAGAACTGATGTCTCAGGGTGACGGGCGCATTGTGGTGTCACATAGAAATATTCTGGGTGATACAGCATTTTGGGTCAACTTTTTTTCATTCTGTTCATAACTGACATCAACGAGTGTTTTGAGAATACAGACTTCCTGCTTTACGCAGACGATCTCAAAATTTTTCGGACCATAAAAACTATAGATGATTGTGACAAATTTCGACGTGACTTGGACTGCCTGTCTGCCTACTGTCAAGAAAAATAAATTACAGTTAAATATTCCAAAATGCAAAGCTATAACCTTCTCTAAAAAAAATATATAATATCAAATTTACTTACTACCTCTGCAATTCCCCTTTAGAAACCGCTTCACTGATTAAACTCATTTTCTGTCTTTATCGTATCTATTATCTTATCTGTGATTCATACTACCTTTCACCTTCTTGTAAAAATTAAAATTTAATTTTACTCAGTACCGCATTGTAATAAATTAATTAGCGGATAACGGTGCTGGTCATGTAATTATTTAAGATTTCAATGTAATGGTTACTAGCAATTATTATTACGAGGGTGGATTGAAAAGTACTCGGCCTAACCAAGAAAATAAACACATACTAAATCAGTTATATTTTTATTTTTCTACATAATCACCATCAAGTTCAATACACTTTTGCCACCTCCCCTTCCAAGCATTTAGACCGTTAAAAAAAATGATTCTTCCTTAGAGTCAAAATATGCGTCTACAGCTGCTTTGACCTCGTCGTTTGTCGAAAATCTTTGACCTCCCAAGTGCTTTTTTAGGTTAGGGAACAGAAAGAAGTCTGATGGTGCCAGATCAGGTGAATACGGCGGATGCGGTAACAGTTCAAAGCCACAGTTGTGAATTCCAGCCATTGCCGTACTGACGTGTGAACACGGCCGTTATCTTGATGAAACAGGACTTTTCTTCTGAGCATTCCTCGACGTTTTTCTTTTATTTCCTCTCGTAAACGACGTAGTAAGGTGCAGTAGTAATCAGAGTTTATAGTCTGACCCCTTTCAAGATAATCAATCATAATCACACCTTTCGAGTCCCAGAATACTGAAGCCATCACCTTATTTGCCGACAAAATCGACTTAGGCCTTTTTAGGGGGTGGTGAACCAGGTCTTCTCCACTGTTTTGATTGTTGTTTTGTTTCCGGTGTACAGTAATGAACCCATGTTTCGTCCATAGTAACAAAACGATTCAAAAAATCATCTGCATCGGCTTCAAATAACTCCAAACAGTCGCGTGAAATAGTCAATCGCGTCCTTTTTTGTTCAACTGAAAGCAGTCGCGGAACCCACCTCGCAGACACCTTGTGGAAACCCAACTCGTTGACAATGATGTTTTGAGTTCGTTCATAAGAGATGCCTATAATCTCGGCTATCTCTCTAATTTTTAATCTGCGGTCTCCCATTATTAAATCAAGTACTTTTTTAATATTTTCGTCAGTAGTTGACGTCGAAGGCCTTCCAGAGCGGGGTTCATCTTTCACACTCTCTCTACCACGATTAAATTCTGCTATCCATTTTTTGACGGATGAATATGACAGAGCACAATCGCCTAATGTACTGACCATGTCATCATGGATGGCTTTTGATGATAGCCCCTTCTTATGGAGGTACTTAATGACGGCACGCTGCTCGATTTGCTCCATTCGCGGAAATTATGACCGATTACTTTGTTAATAAATTTATAAAAACACAACTAATTATCGCACACGTTTCGAACTTCACACAATGAACTAGTCTGAACTGAACTAAATAATGTGGGTAGATTTGATTTTTAGAATTGAATGGATCTGTGTTAGGCCGAGTACTTTTCAATCCACCCTCGTATTACCTGATTGTTTGTTATCCCAAATAGAATAACAAAAAAAAATTGTTGTGGGCGGACGTTGCATTTACCATCAGGTGAACGTTTTGCTCGTTTCATCACTTTATACAATAAAAAAAAAGTTGACATGGTTGTTAATAGAACTATTACAGTAGACCCGGGGTAATCCGACAGTTGTTTTACAAAGCGAGGTCGTGTTATCAAATTTGTCGGACCATAGAGTCCGACCCTTTGTAGTCCGGAATATTTTAAAGAGACCTTGTTATCCCACAAATTATGAAGAAGGTGACACAATGTAAAAAATTGATACTATAAGTTATGCAATCTCGTAAATAATACGTCAAAATAAATAACACAAAGTCGCATCCTGTTCAATCATGCAAGAACGAAATATTTTCATACGCATATAATAGGATGTCGGAGTACAGAGGGTTTACTGATGTACATGCCCAGTGAGAAATATGATTCAGGTGGTAGGATTCCTATGCAGGAATCCGTCTAGGTAGGTACCACCCCAGTGCCAGTTATTCTGCCGTGAAGACTACACTACTGTGCAAACATTACTGTGTTTCGGTTTGAAGGGCACTGTGAGCTAGCGTAATCACTGGGCATATGAGACTTAAGAACTGATGTCTCAGGGTGACGGGCGCATAGTGGTGTCACACTGTTCTGGGTGACATAGCATTTGTTATGGACAGACGTTGCACTTACCATCAGGTGAACGCTTTGCTCGTTCCGTCACTTTTATTAAATAAAAAATAAATAAAATAAAAATATGATCCGATGAACCCATGGTTATGAACAGTGTTTACTACCTTAATCCTAACGGTACACATGATTTTGGCAGGTAATGTAGTTAACAAGCCAGATCACGGCACTCTGGACTGGGTGAAGATCTGTGAAAAGTCGTCGAAGGTGATCACTTTCATCGACCTGGCCGGGCACGAGCGCTACCTCAAGACCACTGTCTTCGGTATGACGGGACACGCCCCTGACTTTGGCATGCTGATGGTGAGTATTTTTAACTTGTCAGGCGTTCAAGGTGACAGGGCGCAGTGTGGTGATAGATGACAGAAATATTCTGAGTAATACAAAATCTGTTACGGGCAGACGTTGCACTTACCATCAGGCGACCGTTTTGCTCGTCTCGTTACTTTATCAAATTAAAATAAAAGCGAAATTTTTCTAACCAGCGGCGAGGAGGACTTCCCAGCTGGGAATATATAATTTTTAAAAATTAGACGAGGTATGTAAGGCTGTTTTTTTACCTGTAGAATTATTGGATTTCATACGAAATACGTGGTGGTATAATTGCTCAAATAAATCTTTTCATCTGATTATATGTAGGTGTATTAAGAGATGAGTGAAAATACTTTTACTATGCAAGCGCGTTTACTACCCAGAACTAAGATATTGTCAACAGGCTTTCTACAATTAATTCAATCTTTTGAATCAATTTTTTTATCGAATACATTAATTTTAAGACTTCATTTATTTTTCGTCATAAAAGTCATTAAAGTCTCAGCGGGGGTCATCACGTCGGGGTCACCATTTTGGCGAATGATATTGCCAATGAAAAGGGTAGCTGGGTGGCTACCCTTTTCACCAGATCGAATGTTCTGATCTGGGGAGGTCGTCTCCTCCTACCGGGGCTCACCATTTTGGCGGAGGCTGCGGGGATCTTCATACCGGGGTCACCAGTTTGGTGTATTATATTGCCAATGAAAAGGGTAGCTACCCGCCAGATCGAATGGTCCGATCCGGGGAGGACGTTTCTCCAACTAGTAATATTTAGATGTTGTATATGTAGTAAATCATCTCAGAAAACTTTCATAGCGCGATTATGGACGTATGCGAATATTTCTTGAGCTTCTCATGTGGCGACATAGATGTCGCTACAAGGGAGATATTTCTTTCCATCAAAAGTGTTTTTTGTAGGTATAATATATATAGATTATTATCTTAGATTGGAGCCAATGCCGGCATAGTGGGTATGACGAAGGAGCATCTAGGTCTGGCCTTGGCGCTCTCAGTACCGGTTTTCGTCGTCGTCACCAAGATCGACATGTGCCCGCCCAACATTCTACAGGTAATACATAAGATCACGACTGTATCCCATAAGGGGTAGTCAGAGACTGGGCACTCACTGCAGAAACAGATGACTGCCACAATCCACGTTTCACCAAAACAATATAATGCACTTTGTGTGATAGGTGGTGAGCCCATCGCCACCATGCGCTGTTGGGTGCACAGTGCAGTTTAATTCCTACCAATTAATCATAAATACTCTGTAGAGCCGTGGTAGCTCAGGGGTTACGCGCTCGCTTTAAATTTCATAGTACGCGAGTGACCTGGGTTCGATTACCGGTGCCGCCACCACTAAAATTGTTAATTGCTATTTTAAGTGCTGATTTACCACGTGCTCGGCGGTGAAGGAAAACATCGTGAGTAAAACCTGCTTGTCTGAGGAATAACAAAATATTTCGAAGACATGTGAAGTGCGCCAACCCGCATTGGAGCAGCGTGGCGGATTTTCCCCGGCTCCAAAAACCCTCTCAGAAACGAAAGGAGGCCTATGTTCAGCAGTGAGACATTTATAGGTTTATACTTCACATTGTAGATATCTTGATTACTAACTCGTCAAAAATAAAGCGATGCCATGATTATGATATCCTCGAGGCCGATTTAGAACCACGTCGACAAGCTATTAACTCAGGGACCTGTGGGTAGTAGTATGATACACAGTAATCACAACACAACGATGACACACCACAATGACAGCGAGAAAAAATAATGCCACATGTTTCTTTTACATTTTATTTAAGAGTAATTCCCATTGTTGCTATACGCTTTACGGGAAATTAAAAAATCTACTAACCTAAAAACGTTTTATTATGCTTATGCATGGCTAAGCAATGGTGTTATTTTGTGGGGCAATAATACTAACATGCAAGATCTGTTTGTCCTAAAGAAAAAATGTGTTCGCATACCAACATTAAGCAAACCGAAAGCTGTAAGGCACATTTTAAAAACTTAAATTTCCTCACTTTACCGTGCATGTACATACGCGAAATATGTAAGTTTGTTAGACGATACCTATATTTTTATTCTTCTGTGGAAGATTTACCTCGACGTTATGATTCGCGCCGAAATCATGACTTAGTTCAGTCATCGTATAAATTAAAATTACATAGTTCTGGTCCTTATTCCATGTCTATAAAAATATATTACCAATTAACATAAAAAACGAAAAAAAAAAAACTACAAAACATTTCAGAAACAATTAAGAACGTTCCCTAATAGAAAAAAGCCGAAATCATGACTTAGTTCAGTCATCGTATAAATTAAAATTACATAGTTCTGGTCCTTATTCCATGTCTATAAAAATATATTACCAATTAACATAAAAAACGAAAAAAAAAAACTACAAAACATTTCAGAAACAATTAAGAACGTTCCCTAATAGAAAAAAGTTATTATAATATTGAAGAATATTTCGAAAAATGATTCATATAGATGTCTGCCTCTGACATACATTCATTGCATAATGTATCATGTAAAGCAATCTATGTAACATGTAAATAAATAAATAAATAAAAGTGATTTAGAAACCATGGTATAACATCATAAATTCAATATTCGGTTGTCCAAGCTTTGGTTAACTTTGTCCCTCTTTGAACTGTTGAGTTGATGGTTTTTTTTTATTTTTATTTTACAGGATAATCTGAAGCTACTAATCAGAATTCTAAAGTCTTCTGGGTGTAGGAAGGTGCCTGTGATGGTTAAAACGAAGGACGATGTCATTGTCAGCGCCACAAATTTTGTGTCGCAAAGGTATATTCAAATATCTTATTGAGATGCTCATGGTATAGGATAATGTAATTAGTTCAATAGAAATGTTGCATTTTATCTGTTGTAGGCTGTGTCCCATTTTCCAAGTATCAAATGTGACGGGGGAGAATCTAGAGCTGTTAACTATGTTCCTCAATCTGCTGAAGACTCGCATGCCCTCGCAAGATGACAAGCCTGCCGAGTTTCAGATAGACGACACCTATTCAGTACCTGTAAGTGCATACAAACATACAGCCCTTTTTCCCTAAGTAAAAAGGGGTAAGTAGAAGCCGCACACGTAGCCCACTTCTCGCCCCCCACGGGTCGAGTTACGAGTCATAGGAAATTATTACTTCCCATTGCGTTCCCATGAGCAATACAATGACAGCATTGCATATTAATGTGTCATTCTGCACGAATAAAGGCTGTCCGTACAATAACTTAGTCGCCTCTTACGACACCTCGGTAGGAAAGAGGTAGCTGCTATTTTACTATTAAGAAATATTTTTTGTTATTATTTATTGATGTGTTAGAAGACAGACTCATCATGACAAAATCATAATACATATATACATACATACATACATAGAGTCACGCCTCTTTCACATAGGAGTAGGCAGAGACCAGATCTTTCCACTTGCTACGATCCTGACACACATCTTTAGCTTCCTCTACTTTCAATCATAATACAGATAGCATTATTCCATTATTTTTATTTCAAGTTAATCATTTTAGTCATCTTCATTAGCTAGCTAGCGTAGCCAAGATGTACTTAATAATTATGCACATCTTATGAAGCTAAATTGTTCTACTCCCAGGGTGTTGGAACAGTGGTATCAGGCACAACACTAGCGGGCACCATTCGCCTAAATGACACATTACTGCTGGGACCTGATGCTCTCGGGCGCTTCGCACCGGTCGCCGTGCGCGGCATACACCGCAAGCGCATGCCTGTGCCCGAGGTGCGCGGCGGACAGACGGCCAGCTTTGCACTCAAAAAGGTAACGCCCCCCGCCGCAATGAACTCTGTACCGCCAGAACACATCCCCATCACCAACCCTTTCCCGTACCCGAGGTGCGTGGTGGACAGATAAGCTTTGCACTAAAAAAGGTAACGCCCCCCGCCCCAATGAACTCTGTACCGCCAGAACACATCCCCATCACAAACCTTTTCCCGTACCCGAGGTGCGTGGGGGCCAGATAAGCTTTGCACTGAAAAAGGTAACGCCCCCCCGCCCCAATGAACTCTGTACCGCCAGAACACATCCCCATCACCAATCTTTTCCCGACCGGAGGTGCGTGGTGGCCAGATAAGCTTTGCACTCTAAAAGGTAACGCCCCCCCATCCTGATGAATTCTGTACCGCCAGTACAAAGCCCTATCACAAACCTATGATCGCACATGAGATGTGTTGCTGACAGAAGCTTTGCACTCAAAAAGGTCACGCCTCGGTGATGTCTGCCGCTAGCATTCAGCCCCATCATAAGCCTTTGCCCGTGCCTGAGGTGAGCGGCGGACAGACGGCCGGTTTCTCGCTCTAAAAGGTAACGGCCCCCGTTGCAATGAACTCTGTACCGCCAGCACGCAGCCCCATCACAAGCATTTGCCCATAATCGAGGTGAAACCAGCTTCGCGCTCGAGGTCACGCTTCCCGCCCTGCTACATTCAGTAGCGCCGGCGTCAGCCTCACTGCAAGGGCATGCCCGTGCCTGAGATACGTAGGCAACAGACGTTTAAATTCTTTGTACTGCATTTCATACATTACATTTAATTAAAATTCTAATAAAATTGTTGCAGATAAAACGCTCGCAAATCCGCAAGGGCATGGTAATGGTCTCGCCAGCACTAAACCCACAGGCCTGCTGGCAGTTCGAAGGCGAAATACTAGTACTACACCACCCTACCACCATATCGTCTCGATACCAAGCAATGGGTAACTAATTACAATTAAGAACAGTAACCTCTCTTTTTATTTATCAAAATAACCTCTCATTTTAAAGATTAAAAATAATTCATATTTTTTTTGCCTTTATGCTTCCTGTTTAGTGTCAATTTTGTTTTCAAATTTATTAAAATACGTTAAACATTCAAGAAAAAGTGTGAAATATTGCAACAGATTAATAATCATCTACTTCGTGACAGTGCACTGTGGCAGCATCCGGCAAACAGCATCAATTTTGTCGATGTCGCGCGATTGCCTCCGTACGGGTGATAAGGCATTAGTACGCTTCCGGTTCATCAAGCACCCCGAGTACCTCAAGCATGGACAACGGATGGTGAATATATATAAGTTTTAATTTATCGTGGTATTTCCACCTACGACTACCACTACGCAATGTTTTTCTGCCGTCAAGCCGCAGTTTGCAAACACAACAGTGTTTAGGTGTTATGGACAGATAGCTAGTGTAATCACTGCGCATATGAGACTTAAGCACTGAGGTCTCAGGTTGACGAGCGCAGAGTGGTGCCACACAGAAATGCTCTGGGTAACCGCTTTTGTTATGGACAGACGTTGCACTTACCTTTCTCATTGTGTCTTTCTAATTATCAACCAGTATTACTTTTATTTTATTTTACTTTATTTGGAAAACAAACAGCATACAAATAAGACTATACATACATACATAGAGTCACGCCTCTTTCCCATAGGGGTAGGCAGAGACCACATCTTTCCACTAGCTACGATCCTGACACACATCTTTAGCTTCCTCTACTTTCATACAAGCTCGTCGGTTGCGGGTACTTTTGACGTGGCCTTTCCTTAAAACGATTTCGATCTGATCGTAATACGTTGGCCTACGTCGACCCTTACCGGCTTGCCCATTCACACCTCCTCCTCATAAATCTGTTTCAATCTTTCAAAAACCATTACTTTCGTCTTATCTACGTTAATTTTCATTCCTTTGCTTTGTAGAGCATCATTCATAATATTAACCATCGCCTGCAACTCCTCCTCCGATGATGCTAATATAACCTGATCATCGGCGTATAGGAGGCATTTGACGGTCAGATCATTCATTCTTAATCCAAACGCACTCTCTTTAAGATCTTTCAAACAATTGTCAATAAATAGGTTAAACAGCCACGGTGAAGCCACACATCCCTGTCTAACACCTTTTTCGATGTTAAACCACAGTGTACGCCCCGTTTACCCTGACACAAGCACTGGAATCCTTGTACAGTGATTTCAGTGCTTGTATCAAGCTGCCGTTCACCCCATATATAGACAATGACGACCACAGTTCATTCCTCACCACTTTGTCATAAACCTTTTCCAAGTCTACAAAGGCGCAATAGAACTTTTGACTTTGAGCCAAGAATTTTTCGGCTATGCTTCGTAAGGAAAAGACCTGATTCATGCATCCCATTCCTCTCCTGAATCCCGCTTGTACATCCCATATCTTCTCTTCAGTATCATTCATCGCTCTCTTATTCAACAAGACGATATATTAAACTAAAATAATAAAAAACTCAATGCTATTAAAATGTTTTCACATATAACTTATCCAAAAACAAGTGTAATTGTGTAAAACCAAAGACAAGTAAAGGAACATTTTGCTTCAAATAGAATCGAACCATTGTTTCGCTAGATTATTAACCACAGTTGTTTGAACATTAAATAAATCAATGTCGTATCGGTCAATCTGTTTATTAAACAAGGAGGGAGCGCGACAGAAAAAGGAGTTTTTTTCTATAATTATATGAGAATGATGACATCGAAAGACGAGGCGGTCGCCGCCGTGAAACAATTTTCTTAGGCACGAAGATATTTATTTTGTTTGTTTTTGTGGTTTACAAAAAATAAATTATTTGAAATCATTAATAACCACTCCTTTATTTGAGAAATGTTAATCCATACTAATAAATGGAAAAGTAACTCTGTACCTCTGTTACTTTTTCACAGTTCAACCGCTAAACCGATCATGACGAAATTTCGAATAGTATCTCTATGCTAAATTTCGTCACGAACGGATTACTAACATCGTCGGAGACGTACATAAGATACTTTTTATCCTTGGAAAATCAAAGGGTTCCCATGGGATTTTTATGAAAATCTAAATCCACGTGGACGAACGAACTTCAGATCGTATCTTATAAATTTTTTTAAAAATTATTACTCTTGTTCCGTCGACGAACTACGGAAAGTACCGCCGTAATTCTAGTGGTTTTTATCCCACATAATATAAATATATTCTGTTATTGATATCTAAAATTGGCGTCTTTTTTCATTGGTCGTTAATCTGTACATGTCTTAATTAAATAATGTAAGACTACTTTGACAACAAATTTGTTTTTAAAGCAAGTTGCTATTCAATCAAAATCCGTTTACATTAGGTGGGTAGGTACCACCCCAGGGCCAGCTTTACCTTAATAGTGTGCAAGCATTAATGTGTTTCGGTTTGAAGGGCACTGTTAGCTAGCGTAATCACTGGGCACTTGAGACTTAAGAACTGATGTCTCAGGGTGACGGGCGCAGTGTGGTGTCACACAGAAATTGTCTGAGTGACACAGCATTTGTTGTGGGCGGACGTTGCACTTACCATCAGGTGAACGTTTTGCTCGTTTCGTCACTTTATACAATTAAAAAAAAAATGTTTAGAATTTTGTCAAATCCATAATATGTTATAGACTCACAGGCACTTCTCTTCCACTACATGTGGTGGAGCTACCCAGCAGAGCCAGCATGAATGTTCACATCATTGACGTTAACATGAAATATCGGCACCGTCTCAATACAGACCTTAATAAAAGTATTATTATATTGGAAACTCAGTACATGTTATTGATTGTAATTAACGCGTGGCAGGTGTTCCGTGAAGGGCGCACGAAAGCAGTGGGCAACGTGCTCCGGCCAGAGCCCGTGTCAGCCAGGGCTCCGCCCCGACATAAGCACGAGCACCAGCAGAGCCAGCACAACCAGCAGCGCCGCCAACCCGAACAAGACGTGCGTATATGCGCTGTTCTAGGTTCTAGTTTTAATTGACAACTGTAAAACCACTACTTATATCATTTTAGCACTTTTTCTATCATTGATATATATGACACATATTATAATTAACTAAATGTTAACTCTAGTCGCTTATGTATATACGCGACTTCAGTCGTTTAAACCATTATGTGGTCATGCTATATTATCATGAAGATCGTACAATTTATGGATTTTTATACTACTACTCTATGAGACATACCTCAACTTTATGAATCGCTATATTAATAAAGATCAAAAGAAAACACCGTTTACCGTGAGATGGCGGCCTAAGAGATTCTACCACCCCATCTCAACCCGCGGGTATCGTAAAAGTCGACAGAGGGAAAATTAAAACCAGGAGATGGGCAGCAGCATCTTCCTGGAACATCTGAATAAATAAACTGCGATTGACAACCCGCTTGCGCAATGTGGTAACCATAGCAAAATCCTCCAAAACGAGAGATGCAAACTTTTGTGGCTATCTATGGGGGAGGCCTATGTTCAGCAGTGGAATTGTGATAGGCTGAACGGTGACTATGAACGGAAAAAAACACAAGCACACTGGGAACAATTATCAAGCCCGAAAATCTGCAATGTGCGCTTCAACACAAATGTTAGAACCCAGGACCCGCAGCGTAGAAAGCGTCAGGTACTCTGACCACTAGGTTTTTTAGTAACTAGCCGTGCCCCACGGTTTCACCCCCCCGTTTAATTTAAAAGCAATCGCTCTAAGGGTCGTAGCGTGATATTATATAGCCTTTAGCCTTCCTACATAAATGGGCTATCCATCACTAAAATATTTTTTCAGTTCGAACAAGTAGTTCTTGAGATTAGCGCCAAACACCAAACAAACTCTTCAGCTTTATAATATTATTAGTATAAATATACCTATTAGTAAATATTTAAAAAGCATATTACAGTTTACATATCTGCCTCTAATTTCATCGGTACGCCGACCAAAGAGCTGTATTTAGCGAGAACTGTTGAATCGCGATGAAGAAATTCGGAGCGAAATTTTCAAATATCTCCAATATTTCCAAAACCACTAAAATTTATTTCAGGTATAACAACCCATATTGTCTATATGGGTTGTTATACCTGAAATAAATTATTATTATATATGATGTAATTATGTATATATGAAGATAAATAAACATTAAAAAGTAAAGTAACATCCTTTATATATCCCACTGCTGAGCACAGGCCTTCTCTCAATTTGAAACCATTTTGGGACCGGGATATTCGCGATGCTGCTCCAATGCGGGGTAGTGATTGAGCAAATATGCCATCAAGCTTCCATTACATATATTTTCGCAGCCACAAGAAAAAGATGCAGATGTGACAGCAACGGACTCACCATTTGAGGTGCAAACAGACAAACGCAGCGCGGGTGGAGGGCGGCGCCCACGCAAGAGGCACGATAAGCCCGGGCCGGCCACACAACCTGCCGTGCCAGCCAGTTAGACTGCATCAAAGTTCCCTCCTCACTATACTGCTAAATGTAATCTAGGGAAACCTAGTAATGAATTCTCACGCACAGACACCAAATAAAGCATGAGGAGGAATGTTTTTAAAAAACTAGGCATTAGGTTTATGTTTAGTTAAGTAGGTAAGTGTGTGTGTGCAGTTTTCAAAACCGTCTTGACTATTATAATTATACATAACATTGACATATGATGCACATTTCATATTTTTAAAATTTTCTTAATTTCAATCAGATTGCACCATATTTTAACTAATTACATATTTTCGACTTAGTATTTTATACTGTCTGTCTATCTATAACTATATATTTTGCGTTATAATACTATTGTGACAATACCAGTATAGTTCAGAAATAACTTCGAAAGGTCGTGCATTATCGTCTATAAATTTATATTTCTAAATGTAATAGTTTTCCTATTTTTTAATTTATATATTGTTTCTAGCATATCTGTGTGTTGTGAAGAAATTTAGGTGGAGAAATATTTTTCCTTTGGTCCTAAGATTGACAGTTTATATTTAAATATAAACTTTAAAAATTTAAAATAAAAAAGTATTGTATGTTAAAAATAAATATTATTATTTTGTTTTCTTAAATAGAAATATATTTTCGTTCATCAGAACAGTACTTATTTGGTTTTTTATTGAAAAAGTTTGGTTTTTAATAGCAAAAATTAGATTTTTGCAGTTTTTGAATGTTTTTTTGGGGACTAAGCATATTTTTGAGTTATATTTAAGAGAAAAAAAATTTTTGCAGAAGCAATATTCACATTATCTCATAGATTGATTTGGCCAATGCCAACTTGTTTTATTAAGATCATATTTGACAGTAATTACACTCCATTAGTATATATATGAGATGGGTATGGGACACATGGAATGAGAACAGAGTAAACAAAATTATTTTCATTGTTAGAATTTTATAACTGACAAAATAAGCTTGGTTTGTCTCCACTCTGAACAGATGTAGGTATGAGAGATACGGGGTCTTATATATTCCCACTTGCCAGGGGTATTAGTTGTAAGACAACCAACTTACTAAAATATCCCATTTTAGTATTGTCCAATTATTCAAATTATTTCATTTATTAAACTAAATAAGTTTGTTTTTTTAATTCATGGACATTTCCACTTTTTTTTAATACAGGTTTAACTTTGAACAAGGATTTGATATAGAATTGTGGCAAGAAGTTGTGCATACTAGTCTCATAACTAATATTAGTTTTACTGATTTAAATCATTCAGTATACTACATAAGTTATTGTTGGCTAGCTGCTCTCTTTCAATATCAGTAATTCAGTATTTTTTTTATATACAATTATTGTAATGTTATTCTCTAGTTTAAGTGGGGAGATATTTTTAATGACTTATTTCAAGTTTTGAGAAATTAAAGTAGCTCAAAATATATAAAAGTCTTTTTATTTCACATTGTACTACTTTTAAATTATATCTAGTTCATAGACTGTCCAGATAATTCCACATCAAAGAAAATGCAGTTTTTTTTAGCACAGTTCTTCAGTGTTTGCAACAATTGTCAATTTTATAATATATAGATTTGATGTGGTGTTTTATTGTCCATTGGAGTGAAAAGGTCACACATCTTTTTAAAGACTATTAATTTTATTAAATACAATGATATGAATAGAATATTAACTAAAGCACTTGAAAAAAATTATTAATCAATTTAATATGATTCTGATGCATAGTAGTATAGTTAAATTAATTTCATTGATGTGGGAGTGCTTTTAAAAAAAACTACTAAACATATACAGCAGCAGCCTTATTTTTTTATTTGTTTCTTGGCATCATTAACACCTTCTCTTAAGTTTTGGGTGAATCTTCTGAAGAATGACATTAATCTATTGACCTGTTGTGGATCCATTTCAGACATTTTCTCCTTTCCTCTATAAAATACAGAAATGGCCAGTTGTGCAGCTCTTCTTACTGGATATGAGTCTGCAATTTTTTGCACCAGATGCTCATTGTTGGCTAAATATCTGAACAAAGCACGAAGTGGCATTGTAGCTGCTTACTTGAAAGATGTTTCAAATGAGCACATGTTCCGGTATTTCTGGAGTAGTTCACGCTTGAGTTGCAATTGTGTTCTCAGTATTTCAAATTGCTTCAGTTGATCCTGCTTGTTGTATTCTATACCAGGAAGTCGCCTGATCTGAAATTAAGTATTGAAACATGTACAACATATTTCTTTATAGTCAAAATATGAGAATTTGTGTAACATTAATTACTGAACTTCAGTTTAACTTTTAGTCAAAAGTTTTAAATCTAGAAGTTAAACTCGTTGGTCTATATAGTATCCGAAGAAGCTGTAAAAGCCAAAAATGCTAACAGCAATTACATCACAGAAGTTATAAAATTGGTGGATAAGTTTCTGCCTTTGTATTTAAGTATCTTTAAAACCTTGTTGTTTATTTTTTCTTTTTTTTATTACTACCATAACCATTAAATGTCTACTTTTCAAATACAATTTTTAGGCTCAAAATCAATATAAAAATAATTCATACAAGTTAGCTGCTTTTCATCATTTCATTATTTTAAATCAACTTGGCCATATTTGGATTAGTTTCTACAAAAAAATACCTTTGTTTAAAAAAAAAACTCTAAAAAGATCTCAATATGGACACAACATTTCTTATATAACTTGAACTCACATCTTGAAATATTAAACTAAATTATATTAAGCACCTGGGAACGAGCAACGTCAAATTTCTTTTGTAATTCCAATACTTTTTGGCTGCAGTCCTGCGACTCGCGTGCTTTGGCAGAGTTATCGTGAAAATCCCGTTCTACACTGCAAAAATGAAAATGTTATTCGTATTGTTATTTTATTCGTGTGAAGATAACATCTAAAAATAAAACTACACAGAAATACCTTCGTATAATTTCGTAAACAATCGGTAAAAAGTCTATATCTACATCTTGAACAGTCAAAGGGGTGAAATTATTGGGATCAGAATGATCTGTATTATTTTCCATAATGGTGTAACTATTCTTTTTAAATAATTTTGTTAAAAAAGATGGAAAACACTTGCCTAAATAGTAGTTTTAAAAAAGACCAAAGATGAGATTTTGGACAATCAATAAAGGATAAGGACATTGACAGTTGACATTAATTACTATTTACTATAGATAATACCATGGGCTTAGGTCCCATAAATAAAAGTAAAAAAGGTAACAGCCTATAAATGTCCCATTGCTGAGTACAGGCCTCCTCTCATTTTAGAAAGAGCTTTGAAGCTGTGAAATCAGACCCGAAAACCAACAATTTGTTTTTGCACAAATGTTATCTACGGTTTTGAATCGACCCCGGGGTCCACGGCGCAGAAGTCGGTTACTCTAATCTCTAGGCCACGCGGTCGTCAAATTCGTTTTACTAATTTGTTCGTAATAATAATAATTATGATACGTTAATTTGATATGGATTTTAAATACAACATATTTAATTAGAACTCGGCTCAGCAATCCCTTTTGATTGGTTCATCGTTTTAGCGCCAATAAAAAACAAGAAGAAATGAAAATATAACTGAGAAAAGGGTTTCCGCGTGCGTGAGTTTCGCACCTCATGAAGGGTTTTTATAAAACATGGTAAAACTAATGCCTTGAGCTGAAATTTACGTATATCCAACACAACAGACTTCGAACTAGAATCAGCCCTTGGATTTTCCCCTGAATCGAAGAGTGGCGCGATTTTGCACCTACAAGCCTGACCTGAATTGTCGCCGAGCCCGAGGAGCGCGCGGTAGTAGGCAATATTTAGCGCGGAAGGAAGGACAGGTTTGTCGCTGACCCTCGCCGATACAATTCAAAAAGCTAACCGGCGCTGCCAGCAAAATAATACAAAACTTCAATTGCACCATATACTTGGGCAAATAAGGTCACAATGGAGACAAACGCTTTTTTCTACAAATGCCAAAGAAATAATGAAAAAATTACGAAATGCGTTTTTACTTTTTTGATATGTTTAAAAATGGCTGAGAAAATTGACATTAAAGAGCGCATTTTCGTTGAAAAATATTTAAAAACGCGGGCGGCACTCGATCGCGGAATGACGTCACCGGTCCTGTCGCCGGCCGGGCGAGGTGGCCTATTTGTTGACTGATCGCTCGCGCTTTCCTTCATTCGCGTTCCTTTTTCTCATGAAGTTAATATCACATTCAGTTTAAAGTCCGAAATAAGTATCATGTAGGTATTTATAAGCACCTAACCTATGGTTTATAACGAATTATGCATAATAAATAAGATATACCTTTTCATTTTTATTTTACCTAAATATTTCGGCTGTAAAATCTTTATTTTGTATAAAATTTTGAGCTATCCACTCTTCGCAGATTGTCCGACAGGCCTTCCTGCAATCCTTTTATCATGGTGTATTACTTACAGGTACAGGAATTTATAAAATGTAAACTACAAGTAGGGATGTTTAATATTTGTTATAACAATAACAAACTAACAAACACGTACTATTTCGGCAACAGAATTAAAACAAAGCGCGCGCGAGTGACTTTATTTGTATGAGTTTCACTATCCATGGGACCTGTGACGTCACACAGATAGCGCGCGTAATCTCGGAAATTTAAAAAGGTCTAAACTTCTCGCAAGAATAACTTCGGTAATACTGCATGTATTTACGGGAATTAAAAACTTGTATAACGTACGTAGTCTTTCTTAGTCTATGCTTTGATGTTGGGTATATTTTAGTGTAAAATTTTAACTCTTTTGTGTTCTCCATTGGGATAGTTCAATTTAGTTCGCACTTTTACGGCGAACTAAATCGCTCATTTTATTTGAATTTTTTCGTTAGTTCTTCAATAATGTAAAATGTACCACTAAACTTTCAATAAGGGAAAAAAGGAAGGAAATTAAAAGAACTATTTATAAATATTAATATTTTTAATTTTAATTGAAAGAATAAAAAATGTTTAACACTTCAATATTATTAAATGAAAGGAATATTTAATAAATTGACGAAACGAGCAAAACATTCACCTGATGGTAAGTGCAACGTCAGCCCATAACAAATGCTGTGTAACCCTGACACCACACTGTGCCCGTAACCTTGAGACATCAGTTCGTAAATCTTTTATGCCTAGTGATTTCACTAGCTCACAGTGCCCTTCAAACCGAAACCCTAATATTTGCACACTACGGCTTCGCTGCAGAATACCTGACCCTGGCGTGGTACCTAACTAGACGGATTCTAATATTAAACTACAAAAGTCTAGCAACCAACCAACAAATGCGAATTAAACGAAACAACCAACCAATATTCGCTACTTGTCTTTGTCACAAGTAAAAAATCATTTTATTGTTATTTTGATCCTCCAAAGATAAACCACTTAAATGTTTTTTATATCGAATTACAAAATAATTTTTGTTTGATGGTTTGATGGTTGTCATTGGTTACCCCAATGGGGATATCTGAAATCTAACAAAATTCTGAGTATGCTAAGTTAGACACTCTCTTCTAAATTAGCTTTCGTCTGTGACACTGTGTTAAGTTGTTAGAACCAAAGAGTATGCTAGAACTTAGACTGTTTCGCCATTTTGCATAGTGTGTTTCATAGATAATACACTGTATGTTGATTAGTAATCTCAGATTATACGTACTCTTTTGATGTCAACTCTGATCTGTTTGGTATAAGTAATAAGTTTGAATTACTTTAAATTTGGAATGTCAATTTTATTTGTTCAGATTGAATTGTGTCATATTTTAATTCCGTGAAAATCACTTGAAGAAGTAATATGTCTTTTTATCTGACATAACTTTTGTATTTTATATAAATTTTATAATGCTAAGGTTTCATCAAAAGTAAATTCAAAAAATGTTTAAGTTAAAATAAATAGTTTTCTAACCAGTCCATAAGTGTCTTTTCTTGAATGGTAGATGTGGCTAATGGGATCACTTTCAAACCAAAAAGACACCTAAGGATGATTATAAAGGTGGCTCACGTGATGGTAAGTGATCACCACCGCCCATGAACACCTACAATACCGGAGGAATAGCAGATGCGTTGCCGGCCTTTGAGAAAGGAATAGGCTCTTTTCTTGAAGGCCCTCGGTCCGGAAAAACCGCTGACGGCAGAACATTCCATAAAGTGCAAGTGCGTGGCAGAAAATTCATCGAAAAACGCACTGTGGTGGAATGCCAACCATCAAGGTGGTGACGATGGAATTTGAGGTTATGCCGTAAGGTGCGATGGTGAAATTCAGCGGCTGGAATTAATCCGAACAATTCCTCGGAACACTCCCCATGGTAGATCCTGTAAAAATGCAAAGAGATGCAACATCTCTTCGCAAAGCCAGGGCAACAAGCCGATCAGATAGGACATGGTCGTCGACAATTCGAGCCGCTCTTCGATAAAATGCTACTATTACTATTTATTTTGACTTAAACATTTTTGAATTTACTTTTGATGAAACCTAATCATCATGAAATTTATATAAAATACAAAAGTTATGTCAGATAACTTAACATGTTACTTCTTCAAGGGATTTTCACGGAATTAATAAAATATGACTAATTCAATCTGAAGAAACAAAATTGACATTGCAAATTTAAAATTATTTAAACAACACTATAAATCCAAAGCAATTCAAACATAATACATAAACCAAACAGATCAGAGTTGACATTATGAGAGTATGCATAATGTGAGATTACCAATCAACATCTTTTTGGTTTGAAATGGATCCCATTAGCCACATCTACCATTCAAGACTGTATGCTAGAAGTGTATTTCGTACTATCGTAACCAATGGAAACCATCAAACTGATACAAATATTATTTTGTAATCCGTTACACAAAAATTTAATTGCAGAGAGACTAACGTCTTCTTCTTCTTTTTTGATCCTGGCAATCGGCTACCAAATCGAGCCATTTTTTCCAATGTCGATTATTAACATAATTGTACTAGGGACTTCGCTTTTCGGAGTCCGGGTAAAGTTTGTATAATAATGATTCCGTTCATAGAGGCTATATGTATTCTGTGGTAGTGATCTGACACTGCTATCTGGCAGCACTGCTTTAAAATGTCGTTTTTATTGTCAGTGCTTTCAATGTAATTTGTGTTCATTTTTTATATTGCTTACGATTGATCTTTTGGCGTTATCCATAGCGTTATCTCGAAAAGCGACGGTAGTGTTTTAATTGAATTTTGTAATGACTGTGTATATTTTGAGTTTTGATGTTTAATATTGATAGTTTATTATGCACCAAGTGCTTGTGAAAGTGTACAGTGATTGGAAAATTAAATTCAAGACCAGAACTGTACTTTTCGTTTTGTCTCTATCGGTTCAGCAGATCTTCAGTAAAAGTCAACTATCATTTTACTGTTGATCGAAAAATTTCATTATCTGTTCTTCCTTCCATGACTGACTTGACATTCGCAAAATTCTATTGAGAGAGGCCACAATTAAAAGAAGAAGAAGAATATTACTTACTTTATTTTTTCTTTAATGTTTGGTCATAACCAATAATGGATGAAGTTGCGAAATTAGAACATCTATCTTTAGTGTCTAAAATTTGTACAGAATTGGATAATCACTTAGGCTTGAATGACAAAGATCTAGGTAAGTCACTGTTTTGGTTTAGATATTCTATAGCTTATCCGCGGGCATACTTCTGTCTACGATTCGAACTAAGAAAGTAACTAATAACATACAACACACAAATTATTAATATTGGGATGTTGTTTGCTGTTAACACTGGTATCAAAGATTCTAACATCACAACAGCTAACCATCTCTATATACTTTTTTTAAAAATAAATAAAAAAGTAGGTATCCGTTTGCTCAAGCAAACTCATTCATTGATATTAGTCTCCATTAATAATAGATTATGATATTACATGGATGTATCTGTGGTTGTAATATACCAGGGAAACATTCCTATACTTATAAATTCAAAAGTTATTAAAAACTTATAGTGTTATTTAGAAAAAAAGAGACTTTTTCAGTGAAATATCAGCAGTTTGTTTTGTTTCAGCTGAATTCATTATTGATTTAGCAGACAAGAATCCCACATTTGATGCTTTCAAAACTGCTCTTATACAGAATGGAGCTGAATTTTCTGAATCCTTCATGACAAATTTGCTCCGCATTATACAGCATATGAAACCAATTAATGCTAGCAATGAAAAAAATGAGAAAGAAACAACTAGTTCCAACCCATTGGCTTCAAAGTTTCCTGGTTTGGCGATTCCTAATGAAAAACCACCAATATTTTCATCTGATGAAAGCAGTGAAGAAGATGAAAAAACTAGTAAGAGAATAACATCTAAAGATTTGTTTAAAGAAGAATCTAAAGTAAAGGTATCAAGTGGTGATGTTGTTCTACAAGCGATGGCTGAATTGGAGGCACTTGCACCTTCCAATATAAGTCTTAAGAAGGAAGAGAAGAAAGAAATACACAGCAAAGAGCAAAACAATACTAAAATTAAAAGAGATAGGTCTAGAGAAAGGCATAGAAGACGCAGCAGAAGCAGAGACAAAAGGAGTACAACTCCAGATCGTTGGGATAGAAGTAGGGATCACAATAAGGATAAGAGGAGACGCTCCAGAAGCCGCCATCGTCATAGGTCAAGGTCTAGAGATCAACAGACAAGATCTAAAGGCAGAAGATCAAGATCTAGAGACAGAAGGTCAAGATCTAAAGGCAAAAGGTCAAGATCTAGAGGCCATAGATCTAGGTCTAGAGGCCATAGATCAAGGTCTAGAGGGAGAAGATCTAAATCTAGGTCACATTCACAGGATAGAGAAAGAGAAGATAAAGGCAGATTAAGAGACTTTGAAAAAAGGCCTAGAAAGAAAAGTCCTGAGGTAGAAATGAGTGATGATCCAGAGCCTGGAAAAGTATGTATTTTTTTGTACTTTATATTAGTTTAATTTGAAAAATAAATTAGCAATAGTAATGGCAGTCAATTGGTCACTGACCTGTCAATTGTGATAAGTTTTAGAGCTGAGAAGAGTCTGTGACACAGCTCCAATACTAATGGGCCAGCTGACTTCACATCATCATCATCACCATTTCAGCCTATTTTAGGCCACTGTTGAACATAGGACTCCCCCATAAAAAAAAATATTTTTTATTCCTCAAACACATAAGTTTCCTCATTCCATTCAATGTTGAGAATGTGGTAAATCAGCACTTAAAATTGCATTTTAACCCTTTGCACTAGTGTTGTAACAAATATCCATATTCACATCGCAAAAATCATGTGATTATTTTGCGAATGTGATTTTCACAAACACTTACTTTAAAAAAGTAAGAAAATAATATAAAGTAACACAAAAACATTGGTACTATAATGAACTTTTATTATAAAGAATTGTTTTATGTATAAATCATTACCTTTGTTATAAAAATAGTTTAACTATATCCTTCTAGATAACTAGTATGAAAATTTACAGTGATGGTCATATAATTAGGAACAATTCGCAGCTCCTTAAATTTTTGATCAAAATCATTTTACATATAGTTTTGTGCTCCTTCTCATAAGTTATTAGATATGTCATGAAATTACCACATGGTAAAGCAAAATGAATAAGGAATAAAGTTATAAAGTCATTAGGTATTTTTAATAAATTTTGTTTATTTTTAATACTAACAAATTTAAATACAAATGAAGCTAGATAAATAACTAAGAACTATTAATAAATTGTTCGAGAATTGTTTCTAACAAACTTAGAGTAAATAAATGATGTGAGAGAATGCAAACAGGTATGAATGCTGAAACAGGGAAATGCATATATTTTACACTAAAATTAATAATTAGTTCACGGTTTTAATTATTGCCTTACCCGGGCAAGACATTGACTCTGTCAGAGTGATACAGTTCCATCCTTTTACGAAAATGTTGTATAGCTCTCTTAAATAGCCACATCACTGATTAAGACACCCTTTTATTGGTTTTGCTTTAAAGATGTTCCATTGGATTTAGATCTGGGCTGTTAACTGACCAGGCTAAGGCAGAAAGTCTGACTGTCGGTTTTCATACTTTCTTGCAAAAGAGAGACAAGCTTTTATATGATGATACGAGGGTGGATTGAAAAGTACTCAGCCTAACACAGATCCATTCAATTCTAAAAATCAAATCTACCCACATTATTTAGTTCAGTTCAGACTAGTTCATTGTGTGAAGTTCGAAACGTGTGCGATAATTAGTTGTGATTTTATAAATTTATTAACAAAGTAATCGGTCATAATTTCCGCGAATGGAGCAAATCGAGCAGCGTGCCCGTCATTAAGTACCTCCATAAGAAGGGGCTATCATCAAAAGCCATCCATGATGACATGGTCAGTACATTAGGCGATTGTGCTCTGTCATTTTCATCCGTCAAAAAATGGATAGCAGAATTTAATCGTGGTAGAGAGAGTGTGAAAGATGAACCCCGCTCTGGAAGGCCTTCGACGTCAACTACTGACGAAAATATTAAAAAAGTACTTGATTTAATAATGGGAGACCGCAGATTAAAAATTAGAGAGATAGCCGAGATTATAGGCATCTCTTATGAACGAACTCAAAACATCATTGTCAACGAGTTGGGTTTCCACAAGGTGTCTGCGAGGTGGGTTCCGCGACTGCTTTCAGTTGAACAAAAAAGGACGCGATTGACTATTTCACGCGACTGTTTGGAGTTATTTGAAGCCGATGCAGATGATTTTTTGAATCGTTTTGTTACTATGGACGAAACATGGGTTCATTACTGTACACCGGAAACAAAACAACAATCAAAACAGTGGAGAAGACCTGGTTCACCACCCCCTAAAAAGGCTAAGTCGATTTTGTCGGCAAATAAGGTGATGGCTTCAGTATTCTGGGACTCGAAAGGTGTGATTATGATTGATTATCTTGAAAGGGGTCAGACTATAAACTCTGATTACTACTGCACCTTACTACGTCGTTTACGAGAGGAAATAAAAGAAAAACGTCGAGGAATGCTCAGAAGAAAAGTCCTGTTTCATCAAGATAACGCCCGTGTTCACACGTCAGTACAGTCAATGGCTGGAATTGTGAATTCCAGCCATTGTGGCTTTGAACTGTTACCGCATCCGCCGTATTCACCTGATCTGGCACCATCAGACTTCTTTCTGTTCCCTAACCTAAAAAAGCACTTGGGAGGTCAAAGATTTTCGACAAACGACGAGGTCAAAGCAGCTGTAGACGCATATTTTGACTCTAAGTAAGAATCAATTCTTTTTAACGGTCTAAATGCTTGGAAGGGGAGGTGGCAAAAGTGTATTGAACTTGATGGTGATTATGTAGAAAAATAAAAATATAACTGATTTAGTATGTGTTTATTTTCTTGGTTAGGCCGAGTACTTTTCAATCCACCCTCGTAATAATAATTTTCGACAGCAAATTATACTATTTTGCTTAAAAAAACTTGTATAATATGATTTCTTAATTGTATGACCACCACTATCGGAATTTTATTAGTAATTATATATTGATCAGAAATAATTTTTTCATGTGCTTAATGTTATTGAACTGTTAAACCTTTTTACATATTTCAGTAAAAATAAGAGAAGTTTATATGTTCTTAGTTATAGTTCTTTTATTTTCCAAAGTCATTTAAAATTTAGTGATGACTGCGAACAAAATTGAGTGCTCCCAATGGCAAACTATTATTGGGCATAATAGACTAGAAAATTGAACAGAATTTAGTCAAGGCCAAAATGGCATTCATTCTCTGGATCTAATGACATTACTTGCATTATCCTGACATATGACAACAGTTTTTTTACATTATATGTTTGTCTAGTGTCTGCCAGGGCTCACTTACTCATTATATACTTATATTGTGGCTTTTTTCATAAGATGTTACTATATTGTGTTTTTTATAAATTTACTACTAAATTTACATTTAGCACTCTACCCTCTTTTTCCTTCTTCATAATTTTGCTGCATCATTTCTCTATGCTAAGGTTGTCTGGAAGACATAATGACAAAATGCTTTCAGTGATTAGACTGCCTTTTGTTTACTTAGAAGACTATATTGATTGATTGAGGGTAAAAATAATTTTCAAACGTTGGCATACTTCCGTTTCATCTAAAAATGAATTCTAGTAAATGGGCTTTTTGCATGATCCTAAACTATGTTATTTGCAATGGTAAGAGTTCAGAGTAGATACTAGTATTACATGTGTCCTTTATATTTATTTCAGATATACAATGGTCGAGTAGCTAACATAGTCCCATTTGGCTGTTTTGTTCAAATTGAAGGGTTGAGGAAGAGATGGGAAGGCTTAGTTCATATATCTCAACTGCGCTCGGAGGGAAGGGTTACCAATGTGTCTGATGTGGTCTCTAGAGGTGATAAAGTTAAGGTATTCAATTTGTTTTATATTAACACCCTTTTTGTTATTTTGGTTCTACTATAAGCAATGTAAAACCATAAAAAAGATTAAATAATCATTTTAGAGCAAAGTGATTGTTGTTGTATCGAAAATATGGCAACATTAACTACTGCAAGTAACCCACATCCATGATGTAAAATTTAAATGAATTATTGTTTATTTATTTTTTTAAATGTACTATTACTTTATATTTTTACCTGTATTGTTGATGTGTTTTACAAACATAAATTGCACATGCACAAACAGCCTGATCTGGAACAACTATATGTAAGCAATGTAAATATTTTTTCCATGCCATATGCCATTTGTTACCAGTCAAATGAAGAGTTAGTGTGAGGAGCATGTATGGCGGTAGATAAGGGTGAAGAAAATAAACAAATACAAGACAAATACTTATATGTATGTAATTTAATATGTATGTATAAAAAGAATACACAACTATACATGAATATACAAAGTAATGTAAGGATATAATATATATAATAAAGAATAACTTAAATGAAGAGTCCGATGAACTCAAACAGGTTTTTCGACTTAGTTTTAAAAATCCACTTGCTCGGGGATTTTTATGAAATCAGTATTAAATGCTGTTCAATTGCTACTTCATGTTAAATTTCAATTGTATTACAAATTTTGTTAACGATAAAATCACTGTAATTTTTATAAGATTTTATAAACTTGCTTAGCTTACTTAGTTTGATTTTTTTTTATTTTTAAATATTATTTATTTATATTTCAGGTGAAGGTACTATCACTAACAGGCCAAAAGGTGTCTTTGACCATAAAGGATGTTTGTCAAGACACTGGGAAAGATCTGAATCCGACATCTCATGCACATTTAGAGGTACATTAAATTGATATCATGCAATTTCACTTTGAACTTTTACTGGTGGTAGGATTCCCATGCAGGTACCAGTACCCAGGGCAGTTATTCTGCCGTGAAGGAGTAGTGTGCAAGCATTACTGTGTTTCGGTTTGAAGGGCACTGAGGGCTAGCCTAATCACTGGGCACATGAAACTTAAAAATGATGTCTCAGGGTGGCGGGTGCAATGTGGTTTCCCACAGAAATGTTCTGGGTGACATAGCATTTGTTATGCGCAGATGTTTCACTTACCATCAGGTGAGCATTTTGCTCGTTTTGTCACTCTTTCCAATAAAAAAAAACATTGTTTCCCCTTTTGAATTAATCATATAACGCCGTCTATGCAGAATAAATCATAGTCCTTCATAGTAAAGCAGAGAAATTAATTTGCTAAGATCCGCACGCAAAATGTAAAATGGTGTGTATTACCTAGTTTTGAAGAGCACCGCCAGCCCTCCCTCAACAGCGTGCACAAGAAAACCAATACCGCCACCAGATACACTCCACCACTACAATAGTACCACTAGGTAATACACACCACTGAAGTCAAGAACACGACACGTATTGAAACACGAGATCAAAACGAGGCATTATCCTACTTTTCCTAAAAGTCGGCCAGCCAGCCCTTTGGGTTCCGTTGCTCTATTCTAAATTGCCCCACTACAAGCAAGCTTTGAAAAAGTACAAGTCTCCCATCAACACCATTTTAATGTTTCTCTGTGTTCAAAATATTCTTTTATTACTATTCTGTCTATGTTCAAATATGTTTTGAAAGTAAAACTACTGTCATGATTATGTTAACTTAATGCAAACATACATTTTTCAGCCATATCATAAATAAATTCATGACACTTTTTCATTCTTTTGAAACATTTGGGTGGCAACATTTGTCAACAGTGCAAAGTAACAAATCTTATTGACAGGCGGAGCGCGAAGGGCCGTAATCCTGATCGGCCGGCTCCGGCTGCCACAGTGCTGGCAGGACTACAGGGGAATCTTGATCCCGATGAAGACTCAAGCCGTAAACGAGTCACAAGGATCTCCAGCCCAGAACGATGGGAGATCAAACAGGTATATATTACTTCTTGTTAATCAGGCTGACATTAGCTTTTTAATCATCAATCATTATGTGATATAAGATAGCAAATCGACGCAGATAGCAAATCGTCCTTACTAGATAAATTAGGGGGAAAATGCTGTTTAAAATATCTAGTCTTCATTTTGAAGTTGGTTATTTTTCCTCCATCACCCCATTAGCCAACTTTTACGACAACCACTGGGACTGGATGAACTGTTGAATTGCCTGACGCCATTACCATATCCAGAATTACTATGTAGAAAATGCTTTCAAAAAGTTTTTTATTATATTTGCCCTTTAGATGCTAAGAGTTGTAACCAGCGATTTTAATATATAGCTTTGAATTTCTGTTATGCCGCCAGAATTAATTATAAATACATTTTATACATTTATTTATTTTATTATTTTATAGATGATATCATCTGGTGTAATCGACAAGAGTGAATTACCCGACTTTGACGAAGAAACTGGTCTACTGCCAAAAGACGAAGATGGGGAAGCCGATATTGAGATTGAATTGGTTGAAGATGAACCACCATTCCTTCAAGGCCATGGCCGTGCACTGCATGACCTTTCCCCAGTTAGGATTGTGAAGAACCCTGATGGTTCACTTGCTCAGGCCGCAATGATGCAATCAGCTCTTGCAAAAGAAAGAAGGGAACAGAAAATGCTGCAAAGAGAACAAGAGATGGAGAGCTTACCCACTGGACTTAACAAAAACTGGATAGATCCACTCCCTGAATCGGATGGGAGAGCCCTAGCAGCCAACATGAGAGGATCTGGAATAACCCCTCAAGATCTTCCTGAGTGGAAAAAACATGTGATAGGAGGGAAAAAATCGTCTTTCGGTAAAAAGACTAATTTGTCATTGTTGGAGCAGAGACAGTCGCTGCCTATTTACAAGTTGAAGGATGAGCTGATAAAGGTAAACTAATTTTTAGATTCTAACAGTATGTAAAATGTTCTTATTTAGCCTATTGACAATCCACTGTTGGGCCTAGGCTTCTCCCGAAAAATCTAATCGCGAATGCTAAGCAAACTAAGGATTAGTGATCCAGTGCCAGTCATCTGGCACGTTAGATGCAAGCAGAATTTGTGGTGCGAGATGCCTGGTCTGGCTTGGGTTTTTTTTGATCAGGCATTTTCCGATATAGTTTTTCCGCCATCTATCGGAGACGTAACATTTTCCCTGAGTAGGTTCTTACGATGGATGGCCGTTGGGATGGTGGCAGTTTTCTATGCTATGTTTGTATGCGTAAAACTCGCAAGATGTAAACTTCTTACATGACATAAGAACCCCAATCGATATTTATGTATTTAGATTATCCGGATATTCGAAAATCCGGATAATACGATCTATGAAAGAAAAACACAAATATTACGTACAATATACTCGATATTTATAAAGATTCGCATGGCATTAAACTGTACTATGTAACTGCTAAAAAAATTTTTTATAATTTTGTCATATGACTTGATCTGAAAATCTTGATCACCGCAGTAATTATCGAGCCACTATTTCATACCTTCCATCTAAAACTATAACGAGATATGAGAGACGCGATAGTGGCCGTGTGGGGGTTTTCTGGGCGCAGGTGGCAGCTCGGATAATCGTGAATCCGCATAATGTATTGGTGGTAGGATTCCTATACAGGAATCAGTCTAGGTTTGTCCCAGGGTCAGTTATTCTGCCGTAAAGCAGTAGTGTGCGAACATTACTGTATTTCGGTCTGAAGGGCACTGAGAGCTAGTGTAACAACTTGGCATATGAGTCTTCAGAACTGATGTCTCAGGGTGATGCGCGCAGTGGAGTGTCCTTACAGAAATGTTCTGGGTAACACAGCATTTTGTATGGGCAGACTTTACACTTACCATCAGGAGAACGAGTTGGTTGTTTCATCACTTTATCCAATAAAAAAAAACTGTCGACGGTTTTTTAAAAGATTAGTTAAAAATATATGTAAAAATATTGTAGAAATATCTTTCAGACAATTTTTTTGTTTTAATTTTTTTCTCAATTTGCACTTGGAATTAAGATTCGTCTTCTACTTTGTATAATATTTGCCCTTTAAAGAATTCTAAAAAGAATTATTGCCAATAAAAGTGTACTAAAGTTTTGTTACTTGTCACTTACCCTTGTCGAGTTTACTTAAAGTAGCCCAAAGTGCATTGGGTTGAATTCAAACGAAACAGTAAAAAAATCCGAGCTCTGAGTCATAAGAAGTAATTTTTAGTATAAACCTTACCAAACTAGTTTCATTTTGCTGGGAATATCGGCTGGCTCTGACGCGTTTCGAACGAACTCCGCAGGCTGTGTCGGACAACCAGATCCTGATCGTGATCGGCGAGACGGGGTCGGGCAAGACGACGCAGATGACGCAGTACGTGGCGGCCTGCGGGCTGGCGGCGCGCGGCCGCGTGGGCTGCACGCAGCCGCGCCGCGTGGCCGCCATGTCCGTCGCCAAGCGCGTCGCCGAGGAGTTCGGCTGCCGCCTGGGCCAGGAGGTCGGCTACACCATCCGCTTCGAGGACTGCACCAGCCCGGAGACCATCATCAAGTGAGTGCCGTCGTAGGAGCGCGTGGCCGCCATGTCCGTCGCCAAGCGCGTCGCCGAGGAGTTCGGCTGCCGCCTGGGCCAGGAGGTCGGCTACACCATCCGCTTCGAGGACTGCACCAGCCCGGAGACCATCATCAAGTGAGTGCCGTCGTAGGAGCGCGTGGCCGCCATGTCCGTCGCCAAGCGCGTCGCCGAGGAGTTCGGCTGCCGCCTGGGCCAGGAGGTCGGCTACACCATCCGCTTCGAGGACTGCACCAGCCCGGAGACCATCATCAAGTGAGTGCCGTCGTAGGAGCGCGTGGCCGCCATGTCCGTCGCCAAGCGCGTCGCCGAGGAGTTCGGCTGCCGCCTGGGCCAGGAGGTCGGCTACACCATCCGCTTCGAGGACTGCACCAGCCCGGAGACCATCATCAAGTGAGTGCCGTCGTAGGAGCGCGTGGCCGCCATGTCCGTCGCCAAGCGCGTCGCCGAGGAGTTCGGCTGCCGCCTGGGCCAGGAGGTCGGCTACACCATCCGCTTCGAGGACTGCACCAGCCCGGAGACCATCATCAAGTGAGTGCCGTCGTAGGAGCGCGTGGCCGCCATGTCCGTCGCCAAGCGCGTCGCCGAGGAGTTCGGCTGCCGCCTGGGCCAGGAGGTCGGCTACACCATCCGCTTCGAGGACTGCACCAGCCCGGAGACCATCATCAAGTGAGTGCCGTCGTAGGAGCGCGTGGCCGCCATGTCCGTCGCCAAGCGCGTCGCCGAGGAGTTCGGCTGCCGCCTGGGCCAGGAGGTCGGCTACACCATCCGCTTCGAGGACTGCACCAGCCCGGAGACCATCATCAAGTGAGTGCCGTCGTAGGAGCGCGTGGCCGCCATGTCCGTCGCCAAGCGCGTCGCCGAGGAGTTCGGCTGCCGCCTGGGCCAGGAGGTCGGCTACACCATCCGCTTCGAGGACTGCACCAGCCCGGAGACCATCATCAAGTTGAGGCCGTTCGTAGGAGCAGCGTGGCCGCCATGTCCGGCGCCAAGCGCGTCGCCAAGCGCGTGCCTAGGAGTTCGGCTGCCGCCTGGGCCAGGAGGCGGCTACACATCCGATTCGGAATGAACCCCCAGCACCGCGAGACCATCATCAAGTGAGTGCAGTCGTAGGAGCGTGGCCCGCATGTCGTCGCAAGCCGCGTCGCCAAGCCGCGTCGCCGAGGAGTTCGGCTGCCGCCTGGGCCAGGAGGTCGGCTACACCACCAGCTTCGAGGACGGCACCAGGACCGGAGACATAATCAAGTGAGTTCCGTCGCGTGGAGCGCGTGGCCGCCATGTCCGTCGCCAAGCGCGTCGCCGAGGAGTTCGGCTGCCGCCTGGGCTAGGAGGTCGGCTACACCGGCCTATAAATGTCCCACTGCTGAGCACCAGGCCCCTGAGCTACCACGTAGAGTAGTACATATAGTAGTACGTAGTTATGTAGAATAGAATAATAATATCTTTTATTCAGCCTCTAGTCTAGGTCATAAATGCATGTCTCTGATTAAGCATTATGTAATAAAAATATTTAATAGTAGTAATTTATAGTTCACTACTTGATCCACAGGTACATGACAGACGGTATGTTGCTCCGAGAGTGTCTCATGGATTTAGACCTCAAGAGTTACTCTGTCATTATGTTGGACGAAGCTCACGAAAGAACGATCCACACCGACGTACTTTTTGGTCTCCTCAAGCAAGCCGTGCAAAAAAGACCAGAGCTAAAGCTGATCGTAACCTCTGCCACCTTGGATGCTGTGAAGTTCTCACAATATTTCTTCGAAGCTCCAATCTTCACCATACCTGGACGAACATTCCCTGTAGAAGTTCTCTACACAAAGGAACCAGAAACGGACTACCTAGATGCATCTCTAATCACAGTTATGCAAATACATTTAAGGGAACCGCCGGGAGATATACTTCTGTTCTTGACAGGTCAAGAGGAAATCGACACCGCCTGTGAAATTTTATATGAGCGAATGAAGTCTTTGGGCCCTGATGTACCTGAGCTTATAATTCTGCCCGTTTACTCTGCGTTACCGTCAGAAATGCAAACGAGGATATTCGAACCTGCACCTCCTGGGTCGCGAAAGGTAGTAATAGCCACCAACATAGCAGAGACCTCACTTACAATAGACGGCATATACTATGTGGTGGATCCGGGATTTGTTAAACAGAAGGTATATAATTCGAAGACTGGTATGGACTCATTGGTTGTCACGCCAATTTCTCAGGTACTTATGTCACTGTCTAGTTTTTTTTTTAATAATTTGGCATCGCTCGGTTTGCGCATATGCCACTGACAAACTTTTTAGTTAGTACGAGGGTGGATTGAAAAGTACTCGGCCTAACCAAGAAAATAAACACATACTAAATCAGTTATATTTTTATTTTTCTACATAATCACCATCAAGTTCAATACACTTTTGCCACCTCCCCTTCCAAGCATTTAGACCGTTAAAAAAAATGATTCTTCCTTAGAGTCAAAATATGCGTCTACAGCTGCTTTGACCTCGTCGTTTGTCGAAAATCTTTGACCTCCCAAGTGCTTTTTTAGGTTAGGGAACAGAAAGAAGTCTGATGGTGCCAGATCAGGTGAATACGGCGGATGCGGTAACAGTTCAAAGCCACAGTTGTGAATTCCAGCCATTGCCGTTATCTTGATGAAACAGGACTTTTCTTCTGAGCATTCCTCGACGTTTTTCTTTTATTTCCTCTCGTAAACGACGTAGTAAGGTGCAGTAGTAATCAGAGTTTATAGTCTGACCCCTTTCAAGATAATCAATCATAATCACACCTTTCGAGTCCCAGAATACTGAAGCCATCACCTTATTTGCCGACAAAATCGACTTAGCCTTTTTAGGGGGTGGTGAACCAGGTCTTCTCCACTGTTTTGATTGTTGTTTTGTTTCCGGTGTACAGTAATGAACCCATGTTTCGTCCATAGTAACAAAACGATTCAAAAAATCATCTGCATCGGCTTCAAATAACTCCAAACAGTCGCGTGAAATAGTCAATCGCGTCCTTTTTTGTTCAACTGAAAGCAGTCGCGGAAGCCACCTCGCAGACACCTTGTGGAAACCCAACTCGTTGACAATGATGTTTTGAGTTCGTTCATAAGAGATGCCTATAATCTCGGCTATCTCTCTAATTTTTAATCTGCGGTCTCCCATTATTAAATCAAGTACTTTTTTAATATTTTCGTCAGTAGTTGACGTCGAAGGCCTTCCAGAGCGGGGTTCATCTTTCACACTCTCTCTACCACGCTTAAATTCTGCTATCCATTTTTTGACGGATGAATATGACAGAGCACAATCGCCTAATGTACTGACCATGTCATCATGGATGGCTTTTGATGATAGCCCCTTCTTATGGAGGTACTTAATGACGGCACGCTGCTCGATTTGCTCCATTCGCGGAAATTATGACCGATTACTTTGTTAATAAATTTATAAAATCACAACTAATTATCGCACACGTTTCGAACTTCACACAATGAACTAGTCTGAATTGAACTAAATAATGTGGGTAGATTTGATTTTTAGAATTGAATGGATCCGTGTTAGGCCGAGTACTTTTCAATCCACCCTCGTAATTCAAATTATTAATCACTCGCATATATGCATTTACACTGACAATTCCTGATCCTTAACATTATACTTTAAATAGATGATCCTTTCACTTTATTTATTTCCCCATTTCTTGGCCTGCACGGTTTGTGCGTCAGCCATATATCCAAGTATACAATCTTCGAATCTTCGTTAAAATTTCGATTTCGATCAATAGTAAAATGATAGTTGACTTTTACTGAAGATTTGCTGGACTGATGGCGACAAAACGAAAAGCACAATATTGGTCTTGAATTGAATTTTCCAATGACTGTACACATTCAGGAGCACTTGCTGCATAATAAACAATAAATATTAAACATAAAAACTCCAAATATACACAAAAATTACAAATTTAAATAAAAACACTACCGCCAATTTTCGAGTTGCCGCCAAAAAACCCACTGTCTAGTTTGAGTACATAAAATCTTTAAAGCATATTTACTTTCTTCTTTTTTTGATCCTGGCAATTAGCTAACATATCGAGCTGTTTTGCCAATGTCGAGTAATAATATATAAATATATACACATAAAACTTTGTTCCGATCGACAGTAAAAAGGTAGTTCACTTTTACTGAAGATTTGCTGGACTGATGGCGACAAAACGATAGCAACAATTTTGGTCTCACATTGAATTTCCCAACAATAGCATAACAAAGCATAACAAACTATCAATCATCATTATCATCATCACATCAGCCTATCACTAGTCCACTGCTGAACATAGGCCTCCCCCATAGGTTGCCACAAAACCTTGTAGTTCTCATTTTGGATTTTGTCACGTGTGGCAGTCGGGTTGGCAACCGCAGTTTTTTTATTCTGATGTTCCAGGAAGATGCTGCCACCTGGTGCTTTCCTGGTGTTTTATGTTCCCTCTGTGGACTTTCACGACACCCGCGGGATGTGATGGCGTGGTAGATTCTCTTGCGCCACCACACGTTTGGTTGGCATTGGTGGTGGTGCCACACGGCAAACTGTCAATATTAAACATCAAAACACAAAATTTGCAATTACATCATTCAATAAAAACTACCGCAACCTCTTGAGTTGGCGCCAAAAGTCCCATTTTTTTTTTTGAATGTTTCGTCTTCTGTTGCAAACTGTTATACCGATATTGTAGTCGACTAGCACGAATGGTATGTAGAAGTGATTGATTGCGGGCAGGCGGCAGCCAAGCAGCGCGCCGGGCGAGCGGGCCGCACGGGCCCCGGCAAGTGCTACCGCCTCTACACCGAGCGCGCCTACCGCGACGAGATGCTGCCCACGCCCGTCCCCGAGATACAGCGCACCAACCTCGCCACTACCGTACGTCCTAAACATTCCGTAAACGGAGCACCACCGACTTTTTTTTTTTTAATTTAAAAAAGCGACGGAACGAGCAAAGCGTTCACCCGATGGTAAGTGCAACGTCTGCCCATAACAAATGCTATGTCACCCAGGACAGTGTGACACCACAATGCGCCCGGTCACCCTGAGACATCAGTTCTTAAGTCTCATATGCCCAGTGACGACCGCGTGGCCTAGTGGTCAGAGTACCTGACTTCTAAGCAGCGGATCTTGGGTTCGAATCCCAGCCGGAGCCAACATTTGTGCTAAAACATAAATTGTTGGTTTTCGGGTCTGGTTGTGTTGTGTTTGTCCCCGTGTTTCTGACACTGCGTCCTGGCCTACCTCCGATCTTATCACATCAGCGTTACATTGGGCGCGTGTAGGTTGGGACGAGTGATTGCCTCATTGTTTGCGCGTACACTTGTGGCACTATAATATCTCCTGCGCAGTTGATGGCTCTCGACAGTGGTCGGATGTAGTCGCCGTGGTCGAAATCGGCTAGGAGAAGATCATGCCCAGTGATTACGCTAGCTCACAGTGCCCTTCAAACCGAAACACAGTAATGTTTGCACACTACTGCTTCACGGCAGAATAACTGGCACTGGGGTGGTACCTACCTAGACGGATTCCTGCATAGGAATCTTACCACCAATACTGTACAGACTGTGCACTACACTACACTTTAACATTGTTGTGCCCCTAACTTTTGTAGTGTTGTCACGGTTCATAGAACAATAGATATCACTTAAGCTATTTATCATTAAAATTAAATATGTTCTCATATTATCTGGCCTTGAGGACCAAACAAAAAAGACCAATTTCAAGTCCAAAAAAAATGTTTACATGGATGATAATAACCCCTGGGAATGAGGCGATCGCTACCAGGCTGCTTGTAAATACTAATTAACTTCATGTAATATATACACTATATTTTTGTTATTATATAAGGACGAGTGGATGGTAATATCACGAAAGTATAAGAAAGTTTTTGAAGGAGAAAGAGTGGAACAAGTGAAATAGTTTTTATACTTGAGTGCAAAGTTTACGAAAGCGGTAAGTATGCCGATGACATTAAGGGGAGATTGTGGGCAGGAAACTTAGTGTATGGGGCCCTGCATAACTTTACTAGTAGCCATATCTAAAAAGGCACGACTAACTGTATATAGAGGAGTACTGGTCTCGGTCTGGCAGAATAAACCTTAGAGTGACATTAATGCTGTGGCAATGAGAACGTATGAACACATAGAGAAGATGGATGAAAGAAGATTGACGAAGCAGATTTTTGATGCGAGTCTGAAAGGGCGAGCCAGTAAGGGTCGACGTAAGCGAACGTGTCACGATCAGATGGAAAACGTTTTAAGGAAAGGCTACGTCCAAAGCAACCAACGAGTTTGTTTGAAAACACTCATGAAAGTAAAAGTAGCGAAAGATGTGTGTCCAAATCGTAGCAAGTGAAAATATGTGGTCTCTGCCTACCCCAATAAGAAAGATGCGTGTATGTACATACATAAGATCACGACTGTATCCCATAAGGGGTAGTCAGAGACTGGGCACTCACTGCAAAAACAGATGACTGCCACAATCCACGTTTCACCAAAACAATATAATGCACTTGGTGTGATAGGTGGTGAGCCCATCGCCACCATGCGCTGTTGGGTACACAGTGCAGTTTAATTCCTTACTCGCCTTTTACGAGATCCATTGGATGAGATGGAGTGGTAGTATTCTTTTAACGAGCCGCCACCACACGGCTAATGCGTGTATGTATGAATAATTAACATGTTAAAAAAAATGATTAATTTTCCATTATATGCTTCATATTGTTGTTTATTTACTTGGTAAGCACAACATAAAGTGAAAGTTACTCTTAAATAATCAGACAGCTACAATAATACTACAGAATATGTATATCGTATTAAAATCCACAGGTGCTGCAGCTGAAGACTATGGGAATCAACGACTTGTTGCATTTCGACTTCATGGATGCGCCACCTGTTGAGTCGCTTATCATGGCATTAGAGCAGTTACATTCATTGTCTGCATTAGACTCGGAGGGACTGCTTACGAGGCTAGGTCGAAGGGTGAGTGCTCTTTAATATACAATAAATTGTACTTATGAATCTATATTGGGGCCCAGTACAATAAACATTAACAATAATTTAAATTAACTATATCAATATTCAGCATTGGTAGTGTGGTGGCGGCTTAAGAGTATCTACCACCCCATCACATCCCGTGGGTGTCGTAAAAATCGATAGAGGGAAAATGAAAACGAGGAGATGGCAAGCAGCATCTTCCTGGAACATCTGCATAAATAAACTGCCAAGCATGGCAACTATGGTAAAATCTCCCAAAATTAAAGCTACAATTTTTTGTAGCATTGTGGGAGGCCTATGTTCTGCAGTGGACTAAGGCTGACATGATGATGATGATATCTTAAAATATAGTAATACAGTAAACCCTCGGAAAGCCAGCCCCTATTTGATCCCGCGCCCTCTGCAATCCGACATGCCCATTATAAGTGTAGGAAAATGTTTCATTAATGCATGATTGAACAGGTGTTATTGATTGTGTCGTTTTATTTACGAAATTGCAATTCCGTGCTAACCAATTTTATACTTTGTTTCACCTTATTCATAATTTGTCACATAACAAGATACTCCCCTTTAAAATAGTGCTCTACAGTCCGATAAATTTGATACCGCGGGTCTACTGTAATTAAATTATGGATGGCATGACACAAGTTTTTAAGTAAAATATTATTGTTATAATTATTACGACCACGTGGCCTAGAAACCAGAGTACCTGGTTTCTACCAAAACACGATTGGTTTATGCCAAAACACGAATTGTAGAGTTTCGTTTTTGTTTGTGGTGTTTATGTGAAATTGATGTCTGTATAACGCACTCACTACATAGGAGAGGTCCTGGTTTGAGGCAGTTTCCATTTAAAAAAATATCAAAAAAAATTGATATTGACTTTTCTAATATTTCTTTCAGATGGCAGAATTTCCTCTGGAACCTAATTTATCCAAAATACTCATCATGTCAGTAGCCCTGCAATGTTCAGACGAAATCTTAACAATCGTTTCTATGCTGAGTGTTCAGAATGTATTCTACAGACCGAAGGATAAACAAGCACTGGCCGACCAGAAAAAGGCCAAGTTCAATCAACCAGAAGGTGACCACCTGACTTTACTAGCTGTTTATAATAGCTGGAGGAACAACAAATTTTCTAATGCCTGGTGTTATGAGAACTTTGTTCAGATACGGACGCTAAAACGTGCTCAGGATGTCAGAAAGCAACTGCTTGGGATTATGGACAGGTGAGAATTTTATTGTTTATAAATACATATGTATCCATCTGCCATATGATATATAACGATGAAATCATTAACATCTCTGCAAGATGGTGCAAAGTGGTGGTAGGATTCCTATGCAGGAATCCGTCTAGGTAGGTACCACCCCGGGGCCAGTTATTCTGCCGTGAAGCAGTAGTGTGCAAACATTACTGTGTTTCGGTTTCAAGGGCACTGAGAGCTAGCGTAATCACTGGGCATATGAGACTTAAGAACTGATGTCTCAGGGTGACGGGCGCAGTGTGGTGTCACACTTAAATTTTCTGGGTGACACAGCATTTGTTATTTTAATTTTAACAGTTGTTGCACTTACCATCAGGTGAACGATTTGCACGTTCCGTCACTTTTATCAAATAAAAAAAAAAGATAAAATCCGTAACGATGATATCCGCAGCAAAACTAGCAATATAGAACCATACCATACAATATATATAGCAGCTCATAGAACCGATAACTGTTGGGGAAGAAAGGTCTCTCGAGTGGCAACCTCGTACCGGCAAACTTAGTGTAGAGCGACACCCCATTAGATGGAGCGACCACCAGCACGGTTTTGCGAAAAGTCGATGGATGATGCAGGTTACTCAGGACCGTATTTTCAGGCAATGTCCCATACATTGAGGCCTATGTTCCACAGTGGACTATGATAAGCTGAAATGATGATGATGATTAACATTAATGAAAGGTTCTGCTTATGATTTTCGTCTTTCTTAGTTTTTATTTATTTATTTATTTATTGAGAAAACCAACAGCGATGAAAAAAATACAATTTTAAATAATTAAACATTAGTAAGGCCAATAACAGGTTTTCCTTTATAAACTAAAAGCATTTGTTGAAAGATACATTTTATAAGCAGTCGTTGAGTAATTCTGTATTAATGTATTGTAATTAAATATAATATAGTATACTGTATTTGTATTGCAAAGCAAATTAAGAATAGCAACCTAACTGGTACAGTTGTTCCAATAGTGTGTATACATGTAAAATGATAATAAGCCATAAATAGAGTAATATATTAAGAAACACAAGTTAAAAAAAAAAGTTAAATGAAAAATTTATAAAAAAAAAGTAATTAACTATCTGTTTCCCGTTTCATTGCCAAGTATTGTATTAATAATTTCTTTTTTAAATACATTTTTTGAGCAAGAAAAGAGGTCTATATGACTGGCTCATATTGTCATATTGATGACAATATGAGCACATATCCAAGACAATGCGCCTTTGATCCAATGTCAAAAGCCCGTACGTGGTGCAGCTACTTTGGTAACTTACCGAACTTTTACGACTGCGAAAGTTTAGGTGGTTAACAAAAGTTTTCTGTATTCTCTCCAAGCGGTCTTTATATATGATATATTGAGGGGACCATATAGTACTCGCATACTCGAGTGTACTTCTCACATATGCATAATAAACGGTTTTAATGACTGCTACACCTGAGAATGGTTTGCAGACGCGTAGAACGAAACCAAGATTTTGACACGCCTTATTCGCTACATAATTTTAATGATCAGACATTAACATTTTTTGATCAAAATAAATTCCCAAGTCTCGAACCACGTTAACTCTTGTAATAGATGTTCCTTTAAACTTATAGTTATCTATAAAAGGTTTTGTCTTACGTGTAAATGAAATACACTCACACTTTTTTATGTTGACAGTAATTTTGTTTTTAACGTAGTACGTTGTTAAGCAGTCCAGATCTTTTTGCATCAGTTCAATGTCATGCTGGTTGCATATTTTACGAAATATTTTTTTATCATCTGCATACATGAGGAAATTCGAGTGTTTAAAGCAGTCCCCAATATCATAAAAATATGCATTGTAGAATAGAGGTCCCAAATGTGAGCCTTGAGGAACTCCTGTAGGGATATTAATGAAGTCAGATCGAAAGCCACCAAGAACAACAGCTTGTGAGCGACATGATAGGTATTACTGCACCCAACGAAGTAAATCACCATAGATTCCGAGCTTTTGGAGTTTATCTAAAAGGATGTTGTGATCTACGCGATCAAAGGCCTTCTCAAAATCTGTATAAATTACATCAATTTGGCCACCTTTATCCATATTGGTTAAAATAAAGTCAGAAAAGTACGCCAGATTTGTTGTAGTTGACCGTCTTTTCAAGAAACCATGTTGTTCATCGGGTACAGATTGGGAAATAACACCATAAATTTCCTTGTAAACGTTGCGCTCAAATACTTTAGCCGCAGTGTTCAAAATTGAAATACCTCTGTAGTTCTCTATCTGCACCCTGGAGCCCTTTTTGTGAACCGGAACGATGTGTGCAGATTTCCACTTACTTGGGAATATTTCTTCGCGTAATGAGCGATTAAATATGAGACATATGGGTATCGCCAAAGACTTGGCACAGGAGGACCAAAAGAGAGGGGGGATTCCATCAATACCGGCACCTTTATCTGTATCAAGGTGTTTTAAAAGACTTTCTACAGTTTCCGTACATGTTTGAATTTTCGATATAACATTTATCCCTGGTGTACAGTCTTCTGTCACTAATTGGTTACTATTAGCTCCCCAAAAGCTCTTTTAAAAATATATATTAAATGCGTCACATATTTCTTTGGCCTCAGAAAATTTAGTACCGCCCAAACTTAAGGTCTTAGGGTAACTAGATCCGCCACGGATAGCCTTCACGAAAGTCCAGAAAGTTTTAGGGTGCGATTTGATGTTTTTTTCGCAGGAAGCAGTAAATTTTTTGAAGCACTCTCTTTGCACGCGGCGTTCTCTCGCACGTAAAAGTGAAAACTCATCATAGTCTAACTGGTTCGCGTACTTTTTCCATCTTGAGTGTGCTTTAGTCTTTTCTTTAATAATATTAATAAGCGCTGGGGTGTACCATTTTGGATATGAACGCTTACTGGGTTTACGGACTAAAGGAATGTAATTATTTATGCAAAAATGTATAATATCATACATTTTATCTACAGCCTCATCGATGTCACCATTATTTACAAGAGAACGCCAGTCCTGCTTATTAAGGTAACTACTTATAGCGTCATAATTTGCCTTTCTAAAATTGCGTTTCGGTTTAGTGAACTCTTTTAAAGACCGAATTGTTAGTTCAGGAATGAGTAAGCACAATGAAGGATGGGCCCTATCCTTTTTAAGAAGAGGTGCAGAGCTACAATCGATTGATAGGTGTAGGTTAGAAAATGCAAGATCTAAAGTATTACCAGCAAAATTTTTAGCAAAATTATATTGTGCGAGGCCGAGATATTCAAATTCCTCAATTAAACGTACTGCGGCATTCTGAACTTCCACCGAACCTCTCCTTAGGCAAATAGGTTGACCAGTGTCCCATGAAATAGAAGATAAATTATAGTCACCGATTAATTAATAATTATCCTTTGTATTACATTCATAAACATTTTTCGTAATTTGAATTATTGTATCAATATTAGTTGGAAGTCGACGCGGGTCTGGCGGTATGTACGCAACACACAAGTGCAGGTCAGCTACAGCTGAAAACGTGCGGGCCGGCAATGTTACCCATAACATCTCGGCTGGAGTGAATGGTCCAATCTCGCGGCGCAAACCACCCAGTGTGCGTCGTGTCATGATCATAACACCACCACCCGTCTCTTTGCCGCTAACGCTTAGGTTGCGATCCGCTCGAAACACGTCATACCTATCGTCGCACAACTCCCCGTCAAAAATACCATTATGGAGTCAATGGAGCCAAGCATTTTGTCCTAAGTCCACGAACATTCTGATAATAAATATTAAGATTTTGGTTAGCCATTGTTATCAAAGTGATATAATTGATACTTTATATTTTATTAAATTTAAAATATATCACAGCATTCAAAACTTGATTTTGAATACTAAGCTTAATATAATAGGCGAGAAACTAGAAATAACCTTAAGCAACTCCAAGTTAAGGCTCAATTTAAAGTTACTCAAAGTTATTGTAATTAAAAATAAGTATCCGTGGAATTTGCTAGTAGACCCATAATTTAACAGCTGGATGTACTTTAAAAACCCAACGCCAACGAAAATATTGAGTCGGTGACAAAATACCGCCACGTTAGTTAATATAAATTGTATTATAAATTCTTTCAGTGAATGTGCGTGTATTAGTTTAAAGTATAGTACGAATTTGTTATAACATAATCGATATATTTTGAAACTTATGTACTTTAATAATCTACGTATATAATATATCATAAGAAAATATATTACTTTATAAAGAGGAATATGGTAAATTAATAAATTACAAATTAATACTGCATAGGATATAAATAATTTTACTAAAGTAAATACAGTAATAGATAAAAAATAGCTCGGCGAAAAATCAAGAAATAAAAAATAACCTATCGGAATATTAGTACAATAAATTTTATAGGTAATATAAATAAAACGTTGCACATGAGTTGTGCGTATGATTAATACAATATTATAACAACAAGTACTTAGTTGCCAAAGTGTTATCAAAGAATAAGCAAATGAATCGTGTAGAGATGGGACGTTAAGTAAAGTGATTTTGACATCAACGATTGCCTTGACATTTTTTAAGTAGTACCGTATACTGAAGAATGTAAGTAATATTAAGACACAAAAAACCAACCTTGAAAACATTAAAAAAAACAATGATCAGAAATAAGCAATTCAAAAAATTTTGGCAATATCCCTTTCTTCTAAAATGTGGATAGCCGGCGTAGTATCGTTTTTTCTTACGAAGATTCTTCCATTCCTCGTCCATACATATTGAAACTGCTTCAGTTTAGCTGTTTCCCTGCATTTCTTACGCACTTGTTTGTTAAATTGGGTAAGGTGCTCATTTATGTAAATTGGTTTGACGGTTCCGGGTAATTCAAAATCTTTGGATGTTATGCGGTTTTTTCGGTCACCTGATATTATATTATCTCTTATAACACGAGACTTTATTTTTGCAACAATGTTCCGGGGACGTCCTTGCAGTTTGGATTTAGGAGTGACACGGTTGACTTCTAGTATGTCTTCCGATGAGATATTAACACCGGCATGTCTTGCAATAGTAATTACAAAATTGTTGATTTGATTTTCGTTTCTTTGTTCTGGAATTCCAACGATTTCCAAGTTCAGCAGACGGTCTCTTTGGTTATTCGCATTAAATTCTAACTGTAATAATCTATAATTGTTTAATAAAACATCAAATTTGGATTCAAGATCGACAGAGTTGTTCATTCTTTGAGTCAAACAATCAATCTTCTGATTAAGCCCATCATATTGATCACTTTGAAATTGAACGGATGCTTCCAAAGCCACAAATTGCTTATTAATTTCATTATGCTTAAGATCTAAATGTCTGTACTGCTTTTTTAATATCTTGATACTCCTGGTGAATGTTATTTATATCCAATCTCATTTCACGGAAACCTTTGATCTGAGCAAGATCGGTTTTTATTAATGAGTCTAAGTTACTTTTAATATCAAATATATCCGCTTGCATATCTTTTTTCCAATTATTTAGTGTGCTTAAAACGTCCGCAGAGAAAGATTTAAACATTTCTGATAAGTCGTCATTATGCTTACGTTTACGACTAATTATGTTACTTGATTCTCCAGATTTGCTGAGGTCAGGATCAGAATTGTACTGTTTATTTGGCGACCGAAACATTTTAAGATGACACTTCTGTATATACGTATACTCTTTGAATAATTTAGAAATACAACAACACGTCTGCACTCGACTAGCGCAGCGTACACGTACACGTTTTAAATATTATTTCCTTCCGTATCTTCCATTTTATATAATAACATTATTACGCATGTCATCTCGTACCAATTTGTACTATTTCGTAAATTGTATCATTGGGAGCCATCCTTTAAACACATGAGGTTTAGGCCACTATTTTACATCACTTCACTTTTGGTAAGGTTTAGGCTCACCTCCAACATCACATGTGTTTTTAATTTGTGACATTTTTTGGGACACAAATTCGCTCACTTAGGATTTTACGTGGACGCACAATTAAATTCATTATTGGTAAAAAAATATTTTACTCGTCATATTCAGTTATATTTTTTCGTCGCACGAAAATTACACGATATTGTCACATTAACCATCGTGATTTTTTTCTAACACTGTTTAAACCTTACGTGATTAAACGGCAACTCCTTATCATCAGAGATTCTTTGTCAGTGGGTAATTACATTACTGTGTTTCGGATTGAAGGGCACTGTGAGCTAGCGTAATCACTGGGCATATGAGACTTAAGAACCTATGTCTCAGGGTGATGGGCACAGTGTAGTGTCACACAGAAATTTTCTGGGTGGCACAGCATTTGTTATGGGCAGACGTTACACTTACCATCAGGTGAATGTTTTGCTTGTTTCATCACTTTATGCAATAAATAAAAAAAAAAGAATTAGAACATTGATCTCTCTCAGCCATCTCCAACCCAGTGCAAGACTTATGTTTATTCTTTGAATTTAATCTGAATATATGTTAATTTCTTTCTTTGTCACCATTAAATACCATTATATATTTTAACAGGCACAAATTGGATGTGGTGTCAGCTGGGAAAAACACAGTGCGGATCCAGAAGACTATCTGTTCTGGCTTCTTCAGGAACGCTGCTAAGAAAGATCCACAGGAGGGCTACAGAACTCTTGTAGACAGTCAAGTTGTGTATATACACCCTTCAAGTGCATTGTTCAACAGGCAGCCAGAGTGGTGAGTTATGTTGATTCCATTTTCGTAACCATTTAAACAAAATAATTTACTTATTTAAAAATCGCCCATAGGTCTATATACCTCATACTATGAGAGTACCTCAACCTATTTAAGGCACATTTCACTATTATTTATATTGTAATTGCAACGAAATTACATATTTCGATTGAGTGAATCTTACTTAGGTACTAAAAAATAAAATCAATGAATTGACAAAACTTGATGTTTTACACTATTATAAGTTCCTTTCCTATTATATATGTATAAAAAAAAAAGTAAAGTTTCAGCCTATAAATGTCCCACTGTTGAGCACAGGCCTCCTCTCATTTCTGAGAGGGTTTTTGGAGCTAGGAAGAATCCGCCACGCTGCTCCAATGCGGGTTGGCGGACTTCACATGTCCTCGAAATATTTCTATTCCTCGGACATGCAGGTTTCCTCACGATGTTTTCCTTCACCGCTAAACACGTGGTAAATCAGCACTTAAAATTGTACAACAATATTAGAGGTGCTGGCACCGGGGATCGAACCCAGGTTACTTGCTTACTATGAAATTAAAGCCTAGCACCAGGCCCCTGAGCTACCACGGCTTATATATATATGTTTATTTTGTAAATATATATAAAAGAAAAGAAGACACTTATAAAAGAGAAGAAACTTATAATATTTCTTTATCATTTTAATATTATTTTGTTTTCTAATATGTATTATTTAATTATACTACCCTATCCAATATGCAAGGACAAAAACATCTTTGAAGAAGAGATTATGCTGCATTGTTATCAATACTGTCTATTACCTAATTACAGTAAAAATAAAAGAGTTAATTCATCATCATCATTTCAGTGTTTCACTAGTCCACTGCTGAAAAGCCTCCCCCATAGATGCCACAAAAGTTTGTAGTTTTTAATTGGGGGGATTTTGACATAGCTTCTATGCTTGGCAGGCGGGTGGGCAACCGCAGTTTATTTATTCAGATGTTCCAGGAAGACGCAGCGGCCCATATGGAGAATAAAACCCAGAAGCGGCCCTTATTTGGTTTTTATTTTTTGTATGTCGACTTATACGACACCCACGGGATGAGATGAGGTGGTAGATTCTCTTAAGCCGCCACCGCACGGCAGATTCATTTGGTGTTTGAAAAGTAGATATTTATAAACATACGAGGGGTGATCCAAAAGTAATGATAATCAGTTATTTCTAGTGCACACAAAAATACAAAAAAATTTCAGTCACTTACTCAGTTAACCACTAGTTCAGGGAAAAAAAATCATATAAATAGGCCACGATTCCCGGGAGCTACATTCATTTGAATACGGACTGTCAAGGAGTGAACATCAAAATGGAAAAACACGAAATCAGAGCTGTCATTAAATACCTCTGCTTGAAAAAAATGTCTACCAAAGACATACACAGCGACTTGGTGGAAACATTAGGGGACTCTTCTCCTCCATATTCCACAGTTGCACGCTGGGCTAAGGAGTTTAAGTTGGGAAGAACATCGACGGAAGACGAACACCGCGAAGGACGCCCATCGACGTCCCTCACTGAAGAAAATGTGAAAAAAGTTGAAGAAGTTGTATTGGAAGATCGAAGAGTGACTATCAGGCATGTAGCTGAGGTCACAGGGATCTCATATGGCAGCATTCAAAGAATCCTTGCGAACGAATTGCATATGAGAAAGGTCTCCGCGCGTTGGGTACCGAAAATGTTAAACGACGAGCAAAAGAAGAAACGAGTCGACATGTCAAGAGCAAATCTCGAAAAGTTCCAGGCAGACAAGGATAATTTTTTGTCACGTTTTGTGACCATGGACGAGACCTGGATCCACCATTTTGATCCTGAAACAAAACAACAATCGATGACATGGAAACGATCCGATGAACCGACGCCGAAGAAATTCAAAGTGTCAAGCTCAGCAGGGAAGGTTATGGCGTCTGTTTTTTGGGACGCTGAAGGAATAATCATGGTGGACTACTTGGAAAAGGGGGCCACTATTACAGGCTCCTACTATGCAGAACAAATAAGAAGATTGCGGGAGGCTATTAAGGAGAAAAGGCGAGGCAAACTGCGGGCTGGAGTGCTGTTCCATCAAGACAACGCACCGGTTCACAAAGCTGCAATTGCCATGGCTGCCATTCAGGAAGCGGGCTTTGAGCTGGTGGAACACCCCCCCTATTCACCAGATCTAGCCCCCAGCGACTTCTATCTCTTTCCACGACTCAAGGAACACCTCCGAGGCAAGAAATTTGACGATGATAGCGACGTGATGGCCGCGGTTGAGGACTTTTTTGAGAGTCAAGATAAAGATTTTTTTTCTAAGGGAATTTTAGGATTAGAAAAGAGATGGACTAAATGTATAGACTTGCTAGGAGACTATGTTGAGAAATAAATTTATTTATTTATTTTATTCATTGTGTTTATTATTGATTATCATTACTTTTGGATCACCCCTCGTAATGTGTATAATATACAGCAAAGATATTAATAACGCTAAATAATATTCGAAAATTATGAATTATTTTATTTATATAATCATACTAACAGTTTTGTTTTTATTTCACAGGGTAATTTACCATGAGTTGGTCCAAACAACAAAAGAGTATATGCGTGAAGTGACTACAATAGACCCTAAATGGCTTGTCGAGTTTGCGCCAGCTTTCTTCAAATTCTCCGACCCTACCAAACTGTCTAAATTCAAGAAGAACCAGAGACTCGAACCACTTTATAACAAGTACGAGGAACCGAACGCTTGGAGGATATCGAGAGTCAGGAGAAGAAGAAATTAAATCTTCAAACATTTTGGAACACTTTGTGAAAATATATTTTATCGATATGGTAAATAAATGACCCTGATGTTACTAAGATCCAAAAATCCTGTGTTTTGTTCATGTCTTTTATTTACTAGCGTTAATATAATTCTATGTCCTTTCCATTCACAAATACTTACACGTCAAAATAACTTTGGTTCTGGACACTGCTCCAGTATATAATATATTTACGAGGGTGGATTGAAAAGTACTCGGCCTAACACAGATCCATTCAATTCTAAAAATCAAATCTACCCACATTATTTAGTTCAGTTCAGACTAGTTCATTGTGTGAAGTTCGAAACGTGTGCGATAATTAGTTGTGATTTTATAAATTTATTAACAAAGTAATCGGTCATAATTTCCGCGAATGGAGCAAATCGAGCAGCGTGCCGTCATTAAGTACCTCCATAAGAAGGGGCTATCATCAAAAGCCATCCATGATGACATGGTCAGTACATTAGGCGATTTAAGCGTGGTAGAGAGAGTGTGAAAGATGAACCCCGCTCTGGAAGGCCTTCGACGTCAACTACTGACGAAAATATTAAAAAAGTACTTGATTTAATAATGGGAGACCGCAGATTAAAAATTAGAGAGATAGCCGAGATTATAGGCATCTCTTATGAACGAACTCAAAACATCATTGTCAACGAGTTGGGTTTCCACAAGGTGTCTGCGAGGTGGCTTCCGCGACTGCTTTCAGTTGAACAAAAAAGGACGCGATTGACTATTTCACGCGACTGTTGGGAGTTATTTGAAGCCGATGCAGATGATTTTTTGAATCGTTTTGTTACTATGGACGAAACATGGGTTCATTACTGTACACCGGAAACAAAACAACAATCAAAACAGTGCAGAAGACCTGGTTCACCACCCCCTAAAAAGGCTAAGTCGATTTTGTCGGCAAATAAGGTGATGGCTTCAGTCTTCTGGGACTCGAAAGGTGTGATTATGATTGATTATCTTGAAAGAGGTCAGACTATAAACTCTGATTACTACTGCACCTTACTACGTCGTTTACGAGAGGAAATAAAAGAAAAACGTCGAGGAATGCTCAGAAGAAAAGTCCTGTTTCATCAAGATAACGCCCGTGTTCACACGTCAGTACAGTCAATGGCTGGAATTCACAACTGTGGCTTTGAACTGTTACCGCATCCGCCGTATTCACCTGATCTGGCACCATCAGACTTCTTTCTGTTCCCTAACCTAAAAAAGCACTTGGGAGGTCAAAGATTTTCGACAAACGACGAGGTCAAAGCAGCTGTAGACGCATATTTTGACTCTAAGGAAGAATCATTTCTTTTTAACGGTCTAAATGCTTGGAAGGGGAGGTGGCAAAAGTGTATTGAACTTGATGGTGATTATGTAGAAAAATAAAAATATAACTGATTTAGTATGTGTTTATTTTCTTGGTTAGGCCGAGTACTTTTCAATCCACCCTCGTATATAAGTATAAGAATAATATTTATATAGTTTATGTATAAGAATAAAAAAATCAAATATTATCGTTATGCCATTGCATAAGGATAATATTTGATTTTTTAGGATTTTCTCCATTGAGAAAGATAAAAATTCCCTCAAATAGCGCTTTTTTCCACCAGTGGTTATTAAATGAAATCATAATTAGGAAAAGTCAGATCTTATGTAGACCACGTTCAACGTAGATCCTTCCTTGAGCCTAGGTTAATGGCCTATACTCATGTACTCGGTTTTTTTCAGTTTTCGATAGCGATCCAAATTAATGTGCCGAAATTATCATAAAAGTTTAATTGTTACGAAACCCATTTTTTTATATAAAGAGTACGCTGTTGGCCTGGTGGCATTTATAGCATCGTAAGAAGAGAGTAGCATCTGTATGCTGTTGTCTGCTTCACACCACTGGTCACAGTGGACATTTAAATACGTACCTAACAAAAATAAGATCACAGTAATCAAAGGTTACTCATAATCATGCTTTGCCTAAAATTGTAGTACATAACAAATTCATAAAGCTTTGATGTTATAACATGAATTCTGAAATACAAAATCATAATCATCATTTCAGCCCGTCACAAGCTCAATGCCTCATAGAATGGGGGGTATTTGCCATAGTTGCCACCAGTAGCATAGCAATAGGGTACAGGACGGGCAAAATGCCACAGGCCCTCGACCTAAGGGTGCTGGTATGTAAAGTTTTCTTTAGGAAATATGTCATCACATAACACCGCAAATATTGCAAGTTATGCAAAGCAAAATTACGGAACAAGGCAAGTTTTAGCGTCAATGTCATATAATATATAAATATTTTAACATATTGTAAACTTATTTCTAATGTTTCGATTATTATTAGGTATATGGATACCGATAGTTTCAAATCAAGTGCGAAGCTATTAAGCTTAAGTTGTCTATTGTCACCCCGTTGTGGTTTGTGTATTCTGTGATTGTCACTGTCAAACTGTCGTCTCATAATATCATTATGTCAAATTGTCAAATAGAATTGTTGAACCTACAAATACCACTTATTTTAAGAAATAATTTAATTATTTGATACAATTATGACTTTGGTGTTCCTTAAATAAGCACTAAGTTAAAATTGGCTATAGTTCAAAACTAAAAGCTTAAAATGGATTTCTTTTCAGAAATAATAGGAGAAACTGTAATCCTCGGAATCGATTCTCTTATTTTAGGTTTCTGTGTGAAACAGCTGAGCAAATGTAAACACATCTTGAATGCCTTGCAGGTTATCTTTTTACAACTATGTACTAAATCTACGCTGTAATTTAATTTTTAAAAAACATTAGTTCTTTATTTAAATTATATTAATACACATACATAAGATCACGACTGTATCCCATAAGGGGTAGTCAGAGACTGGGCACTCACTGCAAAAACAGATGACTGCCACAATCCACGTTTCACCAAAACAATATAATGCACTTGGTGTGATAGGTGGTGAGCCCATCACCATCATGCGCTGTTGGGTGCACAGTGCAGTTTAATTCCTTACTCGCCTTTTACGAGATCCATTGGATGAGAATTATAAAAAATTAATTGTAAAATTAATGAATTATATTAATGCTTCAACAAAAATCTTGGTATACAATACTTAATGACATATAACTGTGCTGTTTGCAAAGTAAAAACTATATTCATTAAAATTAACTTTTCTAACTGAGCTTTGCTTTAGCAATTAGTATTTTATATGTGGTTTCTTAATTTCTCTAACAATTTATTTTTATTTATTTATTAAACTTCTGTTATTAGACAGCTCCAATTCTTGATATTGACTCATCTTTGAACAAGGAGATCAATAAATATCCCAACAACACTATACCATATGTTGTGATAAGAGGACTTGTGAAACCTCTCGGCAATCCCATTGTTAGTAACTACAACAATACAGTGACTGGAGTCATACAGAGGTATGCATTAGAAATATAATAAGGTGATTGCATGTTACGGTTATTATAATGTATCTTGTAAGGCTTTCTTCTAAAGATATAATATTATGCAATACTTGAATAAATATAACTCTAGGGAGTGACATGTTTACTGCCAATCTATTTCTATTATTGCTTAAAAAGTATCATTTGTATTTTACTGGTGGCAGGATTCATATGCAGGAATCCGTCTAGGTAGGTACCACCGCAGGGCCAGTTATGCTGCTGTGAAGCAGTAATGTGCAAACATTACTGTATTTTTGTTTGAAGGGCACTGTGAGCTAGCGTAATCACTGGGCATGATATTCTCCTAGCCGATTTCGACCACGGCGACTGCTACTGAGAGCATTTGTTATGGGCAGACGTTGCACTTAACATCAGGTGAACGTTTTGCTTGTCTCGCCCCATTCTCCTTTAAAAAAAATATCATTATAATTTGTATAAGGAAATTTAAAGAAATTTTATTAAAAGAAAAATGACAAAACTATATATGTATATTAATTAAAATTACAAAGCAATACTTAATTTATTTTTTATTATATTTGTTGTATAGTTTATAGTAAACAATTTTAAATTGAATCATGTAGATTTATTTGTAGTAACTTTTTTTTAGGTTGACAATAAAAGAGCATATAATTGCAAGAACTTCTGCTGGATTTTGGTCCGATCAGACTCGCACTATCCATGAAGTGTGCAACGCCACACCATTTGTGCTTAATAATGGGAAGAATAGTATTGAAGTTGTGGATGCTCTAGCTGCTGAGTTATTAGGTAAGTAACATCAATTTTTAAGTATTAAATACAGAATTTATTTTAATCTTCTTTATGAATTCTAACAACACAAGCACTGTCATTTACCAAATGGTAAGTTATTAAGGGAGGCTGTGATACCCCTAAAGTAAAAAGCAGTGTCACCCAAAATTTTGAATTACAAATTCCTGTGCGGCACCACACCCCACTTGTCATCTTTGACATCCATTATTTAATCACATATTCACGGGCTGTGTATTTTCTGTCTGGTTGGTCTGGTGTTGGTCTGATATTCTGTAAGATGATTATGCCTCTGTCTGTCGAAAGCCATGAGATCTTCCTGGTCCTCCCTTCAATTGACCAAAATCACCCATTGGATGAGTTGGCTGCACATTTATTAGTGTTGCAAGATAACTTCTATTTTATCCCTAGTGTGAAACACACCTTCATAGAAATTGGCTTACCCCATTAGCTATTACAGATGTGAAGACATATATAAAGAAGAAAAGAGAAATATTAACTAGAGGTTGTTTTCACCAGACCTTGACGTGATATCTGATAAATTCGAACCAATGTCGCCGGGAGTCATTGACCACGTATGGGGCTTCTTCTCTGGCGTCCGACAACGTGGACTACAGACCATGGAGGAGATGCTACGTGATGGATCTTACATCACAGCTATCGGTGAACTTAGCAGAACCCACTCCGGCGCGCTTAAAATACAACCGCCCAAAGACGGGCTGCCTTTATATCTCACTACAGCAACTAAATCCAGTTTGCTGAAAAGGCTCGCCAGTTCCAGAGACTTCTTAAGGTTAGTTATCTCTATATTTAATTTAGTAACTGGTTTTGTTTTGGTAGGTTTTTAACCGATTTTATTTGTCAATATATTTAAATATATTCAAAGTAAGACTGTATAAAAAAAGAATAGTCAAGCTATCCGCCAGATTGGATGACCTATATCTGGAAAGAACATCTCCAATCTTTAGATCTTGTGAGCATTGATGAAACTACGAGACAGGACTATGACCTTTATTATAGATGTCGCTACACCTGTAAGTTTGCGCGTACACTTGTAAAACTATACAATTTCCTGTGCAGTTGATAGCTTCCGACTGTATTCAGAAGTTGTGGCCGTGGGCGAAAATCGGTTAGGAGGAGGACATAATATCTCTCCACTCACGTGAAAGTTAAACAAACATTTATATTTTTCGCAGAGGTAATTTTATTTGTAGAAGATTGTTGTATCTGTCAAGCTATTTCTCAAATTTTTGATGTGGTAAAATGTCACTTTTTTTCTCTAAATACTAACCTCATTTGTACATACACTCGGCGTCAAAAAAATCGCACCTCTCTGAGTTTGCGCGAAAAATGGCTGTAATGGCTAGAAACGAATTATATTTGTATAAATATTGGTATGTTTGAAATGGGTATTTGAATAGCTTTACATTATTAATAATAAAATCATGAAATCATTAAAACATTTATCATTATAGAGCGTCAAAAATAAACACTGTCAAATGGTCGTTAGTAAGGACGCTAGTTACACCACCTAAAAAGGGTATAAAAGGGTCGATCTGGATGAAATATGGGCCAGTCGTAATTTAGACTTTGCAATGAACACACGTGAACAAGTAAGAACAAGTAAAGATGGACACCAGCTCTGAAGAAGCCGCTCAAGTGATTGCCCTATTGCAGTCGGGGATGCGGCAGTGTGACGTTGCTCGACAGTTGAACCTGTCCCGTTTTTCAGTTCGACGGATGTTCCAACGTTTTCAGCAGACTGGCGGTTATGCTAGAAAGCCGGTATCTGGAAGAAAACGGTGCACATCAGAAAGAGATGACCGTTTCATCGTTACGACATCTTTACGAAACCGTTTTACAAATGCTGTTGAGTTGCAACAACAGCTTCGATCAACTCGGAGAACATCTGTGAGTGTTTCTACGATAAGAAGAAGGTTACACGAAAATAGTTTAACAGCCCATAGACCTGCTAAAGGTCCAAAACTTACTGCACAGCATCGCAGAGATCGCCTAGAGTTTGCTCGCAATCATTGCAAATGGACTCTAGAACAGTGGCGGACCGTGCTCTTCTCTGATGAGACGAGGGTCTGTCTCTTCTGCAATGACAGACGTAGAAGGGTCTACAGAAGACAGGGGGACAGGTTCACACAACCCTGCTTCGAAGAATCCGTCGAATACGGGGGTGGCTCGTGTATGTTTTGGGGCGGCATTTCCGTCGACGGGAAAACGGAACTTGTGTGCGTTTCCCGGACTCGGGGTGGCCGTGGGCAAGGGTCATTAAATGCTGGTCGGTACATTACCGAAATCCTGGAGGAACATGTGGTCCCGTATGCTGGTTATGTCGGTGAGGGATTCATGTTAATGCATGATAATGCTCGTTGCCACAACGCGGCTATTGTACGGGATTATTTACAGGAGGTCGATATCCCTGTTATGCATTGGCCAGTACGAAGTCCAGACCTTAACCCAATAGAACATCTCTGGGATGACCTAAAACGGCGCGTGCGAGCTCGAGATCCAGCTCCAGCCACTCTTCAAGAGCTCCAAGATGCGGTACTTGAAGAGTGGGAACAAATACCCCAAGAGGCTGTGGCGATCCTTGTAAGGTCCATGAAAGATCGCATGGAAGCCGTTATCAAGGCAAGGTATTACCCCCAATACTAGGTTTTTGTATTTATAAATGTATTTATTAAGTTTTTTTTTAAATTATTAATTTGCAAATTTGTACATACCCTGTCTTTTTCTTTAATTTCTCTTTCGTCTCGTTATAAAAGTAAAATTCAATTAAAATTCCTGAAAGCTAATGAAATTACCTTTCGAATGATACCCTCAAACCACAACATTGCCATTGGCCTGTTGTGTTAAAATAGTATTTAAATAATTTTTTTCGGATGTGCGATTTTTTTGACGCCGAGTGTAGTTCACCTTGCTGGCTGAAAAGAGGCCCTGCCGATCGACAGATGCAAAACCATTGATGGTAGGAAATACATACATACATAAGATCACGACTGTATTCCATAAGGGGTAGTCAGATATTGGGCACTCACTGCAAAAACAGGTGATTGCCACAATCCATGTTTTACCAAAACAATATAATGCTACTTGGTGTGATAGGTGGTGAGCCCATTGCCACCATGCGCTGTTGGGTGCACAGCTTGTCAAGCAGTATGGACAAATCTTCCTTTGTATAAATCCATGTCTTTACTCGCAAAAAAGGCCTACATAAAGCAGTAAATAAGAAAGGCGAACGATGGTATTTTATATTTATTTAATGGTTTATGTAATAATTCAATTTTAAAAGTATCTAGATTTTATTTATTGCAAAATGGTTCAAGAAATGAGACAGTATGTTTTATTGCAATGGTTGTTATATATATGTTTATTAAAGCGACTGACGCCAATCAATTGATTAAATGCTGCCATTTAATTGTCCATACTGAGTCCTAATTTTGCGCCATGTTTGTGACAACCATGTGAGTTTAATATTTAAAATTGCTTGGTTTACCGGTTTTACATTGTAAAATGCAGTCATTTTGAAATTATATTTTATTAAATATGGTGAAAAAAAAATTGTTTGGTCCACCAGTTTCAAACTTATAAAAAAATACATAATTTTTGATGTAAATAAACAAATTACTATGTATTTATTTACAAAAAGATACAAACCTAGAGCATACCCTTTGTAAATAAATTCATAGTTCAATTATTATTAAAACAGACACAGACAGACCGATTTCTTTACATCAGAATTAAGTAAGGATGCTCATATTGTAATAAAAGTTTTAATTTTAGAATCTTTAAATTAAAGAAGATTAGATGTGCTATTTCTATTGCATTACAAGGATTAAAATACGTAATGATATACTGACTATAGTTGTATGTGCATGAATAAAAACTTAAGAAAAATAATGAAGACTAATTTAAGAACATTTAAGAAAATATTCTCATTAAATAACTTTTCGGCTCATGCATTGCAATAATATTTATAGTGAAAGATTGTGGAAAAAGCACTGCAAGAAATCATTGTTAGACTAATGATATCCTAGAATTATAATAACGAGATACTCATTTTATCGTTTTAGAATCCTGCTGGTAGTATTCGGGACGGTGGCGGTGCTGGCTTCAGGAAGAATAGCGTACAAATACCTGAGGAGGCGGAGGCGGCGGGAGCTGGAAGACTCCATGAAGCGGCAGCTCGCGGTCGGACGCAAGGAGCGCCGCGCACAAGCGCGCGAGAGGAACCTCACCGACGTGCAGCTCTGTGTCGTCTGCACAGAGAACCCTAAAGAGGTGAACCCCTACCCCCCCATACTTTATTCACCATTTTTTTTATTCATCATTTTTATTTTCAACATGCTCGCAGAAGCTTTAAGAAACGTTGATATAATTTACCAATGTTCAATATGTGTATGTGTTTTTTTCTAAAAATTATTTGATTTTCTTTTAATTCTTTTTTAAGATTAACAAAAAGAAATAAAAAAGTACAAAGATTTGTACTAATTATTTCTTTTTCTATTGTAGGCTAGAATGCAGTTCAGATTCACAGATACATCCACACCACAACCAGACCCGAAAACCAACAATTACTTTGGTTATTTTGTGATAGACTAGACTACCATGTTCATCACCATTACAGACAAGTGGTGTCTACTCTTTGAACAAAGGCGTCCTCCATAGATTACCACAAAGCACAGTTCTAAGCCAACTGCATTCATTGATGTTATATATTTTACTTCAGTTCTTTTGTGGAACAGATCCAATTTTGTCTTCATTGGACTTTTTTAATTTTATATTAGTATAACAAGCAATTACTCAGTTCTAGTATCTTTACTCAACATACAAAACCTAGCAGCGCTATGCTGTATTTTACCACAGTATTCTGTCAGGATGTGGTGCAATATCATTGCCGCGTCCCCTATACCATGATCTATCTTGCACTCTAAATTTATGATAATCAGATATAGCAAATACTAACTCATGTTCAATATTTTACACTATGACAAAAAATTTCAGATAATATTGCTGCCCTGTGGCCACGTGTGTCTCTGTGAGGACTGCTCTGATAACATCACCGACAACTGCCCAATCTGCCGGGAGCTAATAGAATCTCGAGCGCCTGCCTTCATCACCTAGAATCAGACTACCCTAAACTATCTATAGAAACTAATTGGAAAGTAGATATTGTTGTGTGGAAATAGATGGAAATAGTTTTGTAATTTATATTCATGGTTAAACGCGTTATTGTAAATGAGATGACAGCTCTAACAGATTATGCAATACCAAAAAAAATTAGAGCAGTTATACAAAATATTATATTATTAATAATAAGATTATTGATCATATTGACTGTGAAGTGAATGCCTCAATGACGTCAATATACATGGTGTGAAGAATAAAAAAATATTTTATTAGAAACTTGTTTCATTATTTACAATATGTATACAATACAATATATATTATATATATACAATAGTTTGAATTCAAATATTAAACATTTACATAAAAAAAAAATACATTGTACTATGATTTGTCGAACTCTTATCAAAATCCTATATGTAAAGATCCCATTTTACCACATGATGCAGAACATGTTTCATCTTCCTGTTCTATGTGTGGAAGTTCATCATCAGAACTGATCAGGCTATCATTGGTAGTGTCATTAGAATTTCCAGGAGCAGATTCACCATTGACCATTGTAATACTTTCTTCATTTATTACATACTTCTCTATTAAAGTATTAACTTTTGAATTATCAACACATGTATTAATTTTACTCATTTTACAATTTCTTGAACAACTACTATTACATTCTTTTGCATCAGTGCTATTGGTATTAATTAAGCCGTTTCTGTTTAAGTTGTTTTTATTTTTACACATTTTAGGATTTAATTGGTTTGAGGACACATTTATTCTTTGATCGTCGTTTTCCAAATCTTTCACAGCTTCTTCTAGTACTGTTCCATTTGTTTGCTTAGCATTATATTCTTCAAGCATTTTCTTAACTTTTGAGCTTTTTCCAATACCCAGTTTCGGTAAACCTTTGTTCAATCCCTCTAGAAGAACACAAGCTTTGCAAACCTCTTGCGATGACACAAAATTACATCGGATGCAGGTTCGCTGTGAAGGTAATGTCACTTCTTCTTTTACAGCCATTGTTTCACCTAAAAAATCTTTTCTTATTAATTTCTTCTAGGAACCCTAAAACAATATAAACTATTGTTGCCAATGTGATGGCTTCACATTGGTGATAATGGTGTAATCAAAGTAACTTTATTTTTTCTAGTTATAAATATAAAATAGTAATTAATTTTAAATTTGTTAAACACGTTTTTTACTATATATAGTGTTGAAGTTTCAAATGAAAAAGAACTTCTTATCAATAAACTAGAATCGAGCAAATGCATTGACAATATTATTGTTTAATATTCTTAGGTAGTTTAATTTTTATCAATATGGTTTGATTGCCATGTAAATGTTTACCATGAATAATCTAATAGATAATATTTTAGTGACTTATATTTATATCCCAACCAGACGTGAAAACTATAGAAATACCCTAAAAACAATAATAAAATGACTTTATTTGTCTCATCACATCTTACTGGTTAGTTTACAATGAGATACAGGTCACCACTTCTGGTCACTAGACTTTTCTGTTCGGCAGACAAAGTCTGTCAAGTGCATAAGACCAAAGTAAGAATGGAAGACCTTTAGTTATTAAAAAAAATTCAGTATAGCTATAAAGACTTCCTTGTTTACCTGAATATATTATGTCCATAATACAAGTTGGCCGTATCTTTTCCATATCTTTAAGTAGCGCTCTTGCATGTCCTCTGTATGCGTTTGGTGCAAAGACACATTCAGTGGAGAAATACACCAACTTCTTGTAGTGGGCATACATCACTATCTCTTTCTCATAAGTGTACTTAAGTGGTTTCACTCTTGGTATGGTCCCCTCACTACCCTGAAAATTCCCAATTAATCAATGGATAAACCAATGAGGAATCATCTTTATCTTACATCATTAATCTTACATCCAAAGAAAACATATTTGTCAACCATAATATCACTTAGTGACTTCTATGCGGCAAGTCCTTGGCTCAAATCTCAGCTGGAGCCAACATTTGTGCCAAAAAACCAAATTGGTTTTTGGTATAGATGTGCTGTGCATGTGAAATGTAGCAATCATATAAGCCATATGTTCAAATCAAAATAAAAACTAAAATCAAACTGCTAAAAAATTATGAGTTTAACTATAGACTTCTTACAATTTATTGCTTGCTGTTATTGAAGTATTTATGGTTTAAAGTAGTAGTATGGTTTAGAGTAAGTATTTACATACATTCTAAATGACAAGAAGAATGTAAATATACATGAAAATTTGTTGTAAATATTGTAAGTACATTATGTGTATTTATTTAAAATTAAAAATATATCTTCCAATATTATTCAAGTGTTAATTTTGATTAATTTGATATTGATTTATAAATGAGTTTTGAAAACTTACAGTGCTTATAGCTGTACACCTTTTTAACCTTGCAATATCTCCTCTCAGAACATTCATGAGAACAGTCTCTGCTATATCATCAGCATTATGTCCTGTAGCTATGCACTTCACTCCCAACATTGCTGCCCCTCTATCTAATGCTTGCCTTCTGAACACTCCGCAGAATGTGCAATTGTTTTTTCTACCAATCTGTGCAACAATTTCATCCATAGTCCAACCATATAGATCTTTGTATGAGAGAATTTTTAAAGGCATTTCATAATCATCACGATTTTGTTTTACCGTTTCCAGGCTGTCATCTCTGTAACCTGTGATACCTTCATCTATTGAAAGCAATATAAGATTCAAACCATAATTATAACGTTCGTTAAGAGTTTTCAGAACGTGTGCAAGGACCGTGGAGTCTTTGCCACCAGATGCTGCAACTGCCACTGAATCTCCATGGTTAAATAATTCAGCTTTTGTTATAGTAAAATGAATTTCCGTCTCAAAAGCCCAGAAAAAGCAATTTTTGCATAATGCGTCGCCAGTCTTAGGACGCTGAAATGGAATAAAAAAATAAATTAAAACGAAGAAAATTATTTTGACAATAAATGAATTATATGAAAGTTGTACCTTGAGCATGGCATTTTTACCACACCCTGTTCTGCATGGGACAGGCATATTATTGACGATAACTAAATATGATATATTTTTATAATGCTATTAAAAGGCTAGCTTTTTGCTAGTTGTTGTTTCTATTTTTTAACCTAAGTCAACAAGGGACGAGAACCATTTCATTTTGACAATTTGGAATTAAATGTTTTCTCATATTCTGTTTCTCTAAAGTAAAACTTACAACTTTAACATTAAAGTATACATTTCTATAAATGACAGTATAGCAGTGTAGTGTAGCCAGTACTCTGTCTACGCCAGAAACAGAAAGCATTCTAATTTTTATCATAGAGAATCCCATATTAATTAGAAGACAGAAATAAAGTAGTTACGACTGTTGGCGCCAATTTGAAAAGTAGGGGTAGTGTTTTTATAGAATTTAGTATTTTCTTTATATACATATATTGAGTTTTAATGTCTAATGTTGATTGTTTATTATGCAGCAAGTGCTCGTGAATGTGTACAGTGATTGGAAAATTAAATTCAAGACCAAAATTGTACATTTCGTTTTGTCTCCATCAGTCCAGCAGATCTTTAGTGAAAGTCAACTATTATTTTACTGTCAGTCGTAATTAAAAAGTCTCGCTGTTTGAAGATTGTATATTTGAATAATATGTTACTTGACACTGGAAAATAGTTTACAACTTTTTCCATAAATAAATAAATAAAATAAATTATAAAGTAGTTACAGCTATGATTAAATTCATTTTCTGAGTTCCTTCCCCTAACCTCTATAGCTCTATAAAAAGTAAAGTAAGGTAACAGCCTATAAATATCACAATAAAGCACAGGCCTACTCTCATTTCTGAGAGGGTTTTGGAGCCGGGAAGGGTCCGCCGCGCTGCTCCAATGCGGGTTGGCCGTCTTCGAAATATTTATTATTCCTCAGACATGTTTTCTCAGGTTTTCTCACGATGTTTTCCTTCACCGCCAAGCACGTGGTAAAGTAAAGTTTCAGCCTATAAAAGTTCCAATGCTGAGCACAGGCCTCCTCTCATTTCTGAGAGCTTTTTGGAGCTAGGAAGAATCTGATATGCTGCTCCATTGCGTGTTGGCGGACTGCACATGTCTTCGAAATATTTTTTATTTCTCAGACATGCAGGTTTCCTCACCATGTTTTCCTTCACCGCCGAGGACGTGGTAAATCAGCACTTAAAATTGCAACGATACGTTTAAAGGTTCATGCCGGGATGCATGAAGAGCTTGTAGCAACATTTATGCCGCCACACGAGAAACTCAAAAAATAACTCATACATTCCATAATAGCGCTAAAAGTTTCTGAGTTACAGTTACTGATAGATTCATCGTTTTTGAATTTTGCTTCTCTTTTAAAATATTTGTGGTTACTATTAATTGTATTTAACTAAAGGCCTTAGTTGTATAACAGCTCCTTAAATATAATCGTGATGATGAAGATGGTTATGATGAAGTGTTCCACAAAAGTTACAGTATAAACCTTATAAATTCTAATGGGTTGTAAATGTATTAAAGTATTATTTACATACTTCAAACATCTAATTTGAAAGACCAGTGTAATATTTATTATTAGTATAATTTTTAAATATCCTGTAATATTCTGTATTAAAAATATAAAAAAGTTCCAATGTACGTAAACACAATCCATGGTATGAGCTGGGTTCATTGACTGATTGACATTTCCTGCTAGTCAAGTCAACCAATTCCTATCACCCAATTTCAGAACGAAATTTACATTGCTTTTTTACAGACATTTCACTTTGTGATAATTTGTTTTGTATTATTCAAAATAGAAAGCTCACTTACAAACCATTGTTAAAGAAATGAGTACCTATGGGTTTGCGATAATAGGTTTCATCAAGTTCTCTGTAGGTGGTTAACTATGTTGATGTGTCCATTACAAGTGTTTGTTTTTCGAAGGCTGTTTTGGTTTGTCTGGAGCTTTCTAGTTAGTGCAAAGTAGCAAAATGCACGAATTGCTCAAACACGTGCTTAATGAGCGCGATTTGACTCGAGCAGGCGATTTATTCGCAATCCCGGACTCTGACATCGTGGATGACTTAAATGAAGTAGTAAGCACTTTATTTTGTTACATGTTATCTTGATTTATCTCAGCTGTGCTTTTTACTATTCGACGTTATATGTTCTTTATGATTTTATAATCGTTACTTGTTTTCATAATTAAACTTGCTGTTTTCGGTCAAACATTTTACTTATATTAGTATTTAAGACATTGCATAGAGTATTGTTTATTAACAAAATAAATCATAAAACAGCATCAGAATTACTTATGGTATATTTACTTTCCCTGTGTTGCAAATAATTAGGTGCAATTTAGTACTTTGTAGAATAAAGAAAACAAATTTCACTGAAGTACTACATGTAAAATCATACCAATCTGCAAAGGACTAAGGTTGCAGGAATGCATTCCAATATTTCACACTTATTATCCACAGAAAGTGCAACAACATCATCATTCTTCCAGATCAATGACCCAAAAGTTTGACATTGCCACTGCATAGCCATTAATTGTAATTATTTTGAGTTTTTATATGATTCCACTGCTCAAAATGTGAAGTGAATGTTATTATTTCTCATGACCTTATTTATGAAGAGCAAACAATGTGATTCATGAAGAGTGCTTTTAACATCTAGGTATTTGAACAATAATATAAATTTCTTCTTAAAGCCTTAATTATAACCGGTATAAAAAAAATTCAAATGTAGCAGATCTTTAGCATATAAATTTAATGACTAAGGTCTAAACTGAAATTTCATAGAATTTGTGTAAATTGTTAATTTCTAGTTAAAACAAATTACGGAAATATCATCCCGACCCGACTACTGCCGCAATGACAGAGACCAAGCACTAATAGAAATATGTGTGACTCGTGCTACTTCATGTATCAAAGAGACAGGGACATTGCCCAAATATTGTGGGACATTGGTGTCGCTGCTCGAATCCTGTTTGCACCACAATCTAATGCCAGTTGGTCACCTAAGAGATGATGATCCTCCTCATGCCAAGATAGCTTCAGATATAATAGCTTGTATTGTACTGGTATGTACTGAAAAATTAAGTCGCTTGAGTGTTTTCGATGCAACTTATTAAAATATGAAATGCATATTAATAAAAGGTATTTTTATTTCATGAGTTAATGTGTTGATAATGACCTCTGGGCCAATTTCACTAACAGTAATGTTTATACCTTAAATACGCCAAGTTGTGAATTACACTTCATATATTAGCCACAAATGAAATGAAAATTCCTTATTTTTTATTGTAAGTAATATAACATAATTTTAACGAACATAAACAAAGACACAAGTGAAAGTCCGCATGTATCCTCTTTCTTGTGATTCTTTTTTTTAATCTTAGTTATTAAACTTTATATATTAACTAACAAAGAATAGTCTCATGGATAACCGAAGCATGACACAGAGGAACTTTAATTTTTATATTCTAGGTTGGAATGTAAATATAGTAAGACTGGATTTACTGTCAACAATCACTATCACTACTGTTGTTAATTTATTAAAATATGATAACATTCCAAATCTGATTAAATAACAAAACAAGCAACAGGTCCTTTTAATGTGTTGCTTCCATTATTTCATAACTTTAATTTAAGGAGTGAAATAATATCCTCCTACAAGAATGGACAGCATTGCACACAGAATTGGGACTTATGTTAATGGTAATAGTATATTACTATGACTATCCAAGTACAGAACCATAGTACAATACCTATCCAATCTGCAAAAATAGCAGAAAAGTGTAAGACAGTGATGTGTAATATCCTCAAAACTCTCCACTGCTATATTGGAAGATGTCCTCAAGCTAATGGACTGGAAAGGATATGGTATTCACATCATTACTGGTGTTAGGATTCCTATGCAGGAATCCGTCTAGGTAGGTACCACCCCAGGACTAGTTATTCTGCCGTGAAGCAGTAGTGTGCAAACATTACTGTGTTTCGGTTTGAAGGGGACTGTGAGCTAGCGTAATCACTGGGCATATGAGACTTAAGAACCTATGTCTCAGGGTGATGGGCACTGTGTGATGTCACAGAAATTTTCTTGGTGACACAGCATTTGTTATGGGCAGACGTTGCATTTACCATCAGGTGAGCATTTTGCTCCACTTTATACTCACTATACAATAATAAAAAAAAACACTCACTTCTCAATCACTATCACTTTATACAATAATAAAAAAAAAACTCGCCTTCAATATGCCGACAACTTCAAATCATGTCAAATGTCCATGTCACACCTATATTTGTTTTTGTTGTGAATATCTCGCACAATGTTGTCGACAAATATGTATACCTAGGACAGATTGTTCAACTAGGTAGATCCACTTTGACAAAGAGGTTGATCGACAGAATAAAATGAGTTGGGCAGCATTCGGGAAACTGTGCCACATCTTCTCGTCGAATATTCCTCCATGTCCCAAAAATTCAACCAGTGCGTGTTGACAGTGATAAGATATGGAACCGAGACGTGGTCCTGCATTGCACTGCAGGCTGCATGTGGAAGCTTATAGTCGCTCAGCGAGCTTAGAAAAGAACTTGAGTGTGGGGTGACCCCTCATTAGACGGCGACCGAAGTCGATGGATGGACTCAGGTGGTGGACTCAGGACCGTGTTTTGTGGCAATCTATGGGGGAGACCTATGTTAAGCATTGCAATTGTGTTGGGATGAAATGATGATGATGATTATGTTATGTTATGTAAGTAAAGAAGGAGACTAATGATGGATGCTTAAAAAATAAATTTTTCGTTGATAGGTGTCTTTTCCACTACAATCGGACAAGGAGACCAGCAGTAACAAGGAAGTAATGGAGCTTTTTCTACCAGTAGCTGTTCAATTTCTGCACAAGGGCAACAGGGAGATATCACGCCACATGGCCCGGTATCTGTCACTGGCTGCAGTTCATCATGCACCATTGCTTAAGCCACATGTACAAACCATAATGGACTCCATCATGTCCGGTGCGTGTCTCTTGATTTTGTCTAATTTAGTAATCTGAATATATTAATTTAATAGACAAAGAAATAATCAGCATATATTTTATCAATTAACCTCATTCAGAGAGCTTCAGTTTTTTTTTTAAAACATGTAACATTGCTTTGCTTTATATATTCATAAGGAAATAGCTTTAATTTTTGTTACTAAGGATAGCTGTAGGTTTTTTAAATATCCCATAGGAACTATTTGATTTTCCGGGATAAAACGTACCCTATGTGACAGACATAGGGTACATTTTATCCAGACATAACCAGTATGCAAGCTATCTCTTTGCTAAATTTCGTCAAGATCAGTTTGGCGGTTGGTTGTTTTATAATTGAACTGGCCCATAAAATTAACATAAAGTTATTATAATAAATTCAGTTATTAATAAGGTAGTAAATAAGATGCATAATTTTTAAATGTGTTTTTTTTTTCAGGCAATTACCCCCTGTGTCGGATCCTAACTAATCTATACGAAGTATGTCCAGAGCCTTTAGAAGGACACGTTACTGCACTCGTCTCACTCTTACCTCACGCCGAACAGGTCACTTAGATTATTTATTACAAATTCAGTGTTGCAATTTTAGTTAAATTAAAACATTTATATTGAATGCCTACTGGACTCAGAAACGCCCTTAGATCCACCAGCTGATGCAAAACAAAAAAATAAGTTTATTGACTGTCCAGCCAATACTTGTGTCCATTCATTATTAAAGTTGAGTTACTAGTTAAAAAATGAAACTTATCGAATATCCATTAAATGGATACAATGCAGTCTGGCTTTGTTTATATAAGTTATATTAATGTAATTGATAAGAATGTTAATCCCATGTACTTTCAATTATGCTCATTGTAGGTGGAGAAAAATTCCCTGTTCGCGTTGTTTGAGCAGATTGCAGTGCGTAGACCGGAGGCTCTGAAGACATGTGTGCCGCAGCTGCTTTCATACTTGTGTCCCAATACCGCCAACCAGACTGACCCTGGTTGTATGTGTGTGGACCTACTTCAGGTGAGGTTTTATCGTATTCTATTTAGAGTAGCCCAAAGTTAGATTTAATTACTGTTGATTTCTGTTTATAATATTTACTATTCAATCTTGTTTGTACAAAAGGTTTTTTTAGTTCATAAAAGTGACGGAATTAGCAAAATATTCACCTGATGGAAAGTGCAAAGTCTGCCCATAGCAAATGCTGTATCACCCAGAACATTTCTGTGTGACACCACACTGCGCCCGTAATCCTGAGACATCAGTTCTTAAGTCTATTATGCCCAGTGATTATGTTAGCTCTCAGTGCACTTCAAACCGAAACACAGTAATGTTTGCACACTACTGCTTCACGGCAGAATAACTGCCCCTGGGGTGGTACCTACCTAGATGGATTCCTGCATAAGAATCCTACCACCAGTTAAACAGCTTTTTGACATTTTATTTAAATATATTACATAATCAGTTATTTTAAAAGGATTTTGTTGCAGCTGATGGTTTGTCTCAGTCGAAGCCGCGCGTCACTGGTCGTCGAGCACAGCGCTGCGGTGCGGAGGGCCGCTAGGCCTCCCCACGCTACTGCAAGAGCCTCCGCCTTGGTGGCCACCGTACTGGCGCAGCTTGGCCATACTAGCAGGGTGAGTGTTTAGTGGCTGCTGCTTGCTTGTCAGTGACCGCTGTAAGAGTGTACAGATCAAAATTTAGTGTGGGTAGGCGTGGTGGCTGGGACATGGCAGAAGGATAAAAAAAAAGTAAAGTAACAGCATATTAATATCCCACTGTTGAGCACTGCCTCCACCCGTTTCTGAGTGGGCTTCCGGGAAGTGTCCGCCACGCTGCTCCAATGCGGGTTAACGGACCTCACATGTCTTCGTATATTTATTATTACCTCGAAATATTTATTAAGGATGTACACTTTACGTCATCAGCATCGCACTAAAATGTTATGTAGGTTTAGTATGTATCCGTGTTCAGCGTTTAACATAAGCACATATAATAATGTTCTAGGTTTTAGAACTTAAAAATTCAGTCGGTTATTCACATTTACAAAAATATTTCACGTCGACATAAATTTATTACAGGATCGTGAGTGCGACTTAAAAAAAGTGTTCTCAAATGTAAGTATGTACTTAAAAAAGCTTTGCATGAAAGATTATGCAGTCAAGTGCGAAAGCATGGCAACAAATTCGAAAGCTTAGAAAGTTATCACAATGACATAAGTTAAAAAAAAATGTGTAAATATTTCGTTGTATGTGAACTGTATATTTTAGATGACTGAGGGTGTACTAATGAGTACATGCGCCACCAACCAGTTGCCATTTTACCAATTTTCACCATTTAACCAATTTTACTAATCGTTACCAATATACGTTTCGTAAACATTTCAATGTTTTATACAATTTTAACTATTTTCATTGTTTTCCGATAAATTTGGTCCTTCGAGCCGGATCGTGTCACTTGGTGTATCTATTGCATAAACATTAAACAGCTGGTGTCTCTAAGTATGAGCGTTGGTTGATGTGCAGGAGCGCGCGCAGGAGGCGCTGAACTTCGTGGTGGAGCGGCTGTGCGGCGCCGAGCGCGCCGAGCAGGCGGCGCTGCTGCGCGAGGCCACCGCGCTGTGCTCCGCCTACCCGGCGCTCTTCACCGACCGCCTGCTCGCCGCCGTGCGCGCCAACAACAGGTCCGTCGCCACACTACACACTACACACTCCACACACTCGCTCACTGTGTGGTGAAGCGGTTGTGCCGCACAGTTTACATATTTGCCCTCACCAGTTTTTTTTTTCTGTATGTCTGTAAAAAGCGAAATCTGTAGGCCTAAATTAGGCTATATGGTCTAGCACATGCCCTATAACTGTCTAAAGACTTCAAAGGTTAATCATAATATTTTTTTTTTATATTTTTAGATTTGATATTTAACTAGGATATTATTTGTAGTAATTCCCACCAAAAAAAAAACCGTGTAGTCTATTGATTGATTTGTGATTGATTCTAGAGTCTCATACGCCGACACCACCGGACTAATTATTAATGCTAACAATTAATGTTTCTTAAAAATGTGTAAATCCGCAGCAGTCGTCCAAAATCGACAATTTCACACAACGAAGTCAATAGAACAACAGGCGGCGTTACTATAGTGAAACTTGGTGGCGCTTCCAATACAAATTCGGGGGCTGGGCACACAACAACCGCCGCGTCTACTATGGCGACCCCCACCAACGTTCCTCCTGCAAGCTCCGTCGCTCCCACTGCTGCGCCCCCTGTAACGTCGGGGGGCTACACGCGGCGAGCGAAGTTGGGGGATTCGCGGAGTACGGGCCGCCTGCACCCCGGTCCTAACTCGCATAGAAGTATGACGCGGCTCAATGTTGCTGGTAAGTTCTAAATGCGAGCGATTTGCATGTACATGCTATATTGACCACTTACTCGTATAATGCGTTTCATAAACAATGAAGAATCAACGGATTTACCGAGAAGCAGACGCGTGTAATGTAATCGACTTTAAAAATCGTTCTAAGTATATGTTATACTTTTGCATGCGCCTGTTTGATCTGGTTTACCACTGCCAAAGGAAAAAAACCATTCTAGAGCCAAAGATTAAAACAAATGATTAATAGCAGTGAAAAATAATTAAGATTTACCTATTTTACTTCTTGCTCAGGCTGATTCTTAAATTGTATGAAAACTTAACATACATACAGTCACGCAGAGGCCACTCACGTAGTCCACTTTACGCCCTCGCGGTTAACGAGACGTGATGGGTTGAAACACGTCGCCGTCATTTTGGTACGAGCCAAAAAATTCTTACTCTCCGTTGCGTTCCCACGAGAAGTATATTATAACAGCTTTGCATAATATGGTGTTATTCTGCACGAAGAAATGCCGTCCGTACGATACCTTAGTCGTCTCTTACGACACCTCGGTAAGAAAGAGATAGGTGCTGTACTACTCTGCCTATCAACTAAAACCTAACAATGGGCATTAAAATTATTTCTGACATGAAATTCATTAATCGTTTATAATCAACAGTACAACAGTCAAAAGTAAAATAATCACAGATGATTAGACAATGAAATAATATAATCATATGATTACGATTTCTAAATAGCAAACCATTCTATTCCTACCCTAGAGTCACATATTAGTGAACCACTACGCAGTCGCCACCACGAAATTTGTCGGCTGACCTATGGAACTGAAAAAGCCATGATATCTGTCGTAATATATTTTCATCATTATCATCATATCAGCCTATGACTAGCCCACTGCTGAACATAGACCCCCCCCCCCCCCAAGATTGCCACAAAACTTTGAAGCCATAGTTGCCACGCCTGGCAGGAGAGTTGGCAACCGCAGTTTATTTGTTCAGATATTCCAGGTGGAAGCTGCTGCCCATCTCCTGGTTTTCAGTTTCCCTCATTCGACTTACACGACACTCGCGGGATGAGATATGGTGGTAGATTCTCTTTAGCCACCACACGGTTGGTTGCCATTATATTTTAGTATATTTTAGTTTGTTTTTCCAGGTGGATCAGTGGGTGGTTTGCACAAAAGCATGACAAGGTTATCATCTTCGCAGCAGATCAATCTTCAGCAAAACGCCAATCAACCCGGTGCTGGTAAGCGTCATTTTACAAACGATCTAGATATTTCGTTACGCCTAAACGACCTTGCTACGAGGGGTGATCCAAAAGTAATGATAATCAATAATAAACACAATGAATAAAATAAATAAATAAATTTATTTCTCAACATAGTCTCCTAGCAAGTCTATACATTTAGTCCATCTCTTTTCTAATCCTAAAATTCCCTTAGAAAAAAAATCTTTATCTTGACTCTCAAAAAAGTCCTCAACCGCGGCCATCACGTCGCTATCATCGTCAAATTTCTTGCCTCGGAGGTGTTCCTTGAGTCGTGGAAAGAGATAGAAGTCGCTGGGGGCTAGATCTGGTGAATAGGGGGGGTGTTCCACCAGCTCAAAGCCCGCTTCCTGAATGGCAGCCATGGCAATTGCAGCTTTGTGAACCGGTGCGTTGTCTTGATGGAACAGCACTCCAGCCCGCAGTTTGCCTCGCCTTTTCTCCTTAATAGCCTCCCGCAATCTTCTTATTTGTTCTGCATAGTAGGAGCCTGTAATAGTGGCCCCCTTTTCCAAGTAGTCCACCATGATTATTCCTTCAGCGTCCCAAAAAACAGACGCCATAACCTTCCCTGCTGAGCTTGACACTTTGAATTTCTTCGGCGTCGGTTCATCGGATCGTTTCCATGTCATCGATTGTTGTTTTGTTTCAGGATCAAAATGGTGGATCCAGGTCTCGTCCATGGTCACAAAACGTGACAAAAAATTATCCTTGTCTGCCTGGAACTTTTCGAGATTTGCTCTTGACATGTCGACTCGTTTCTTCTTTTGCTCGTCGTTTAACATTTTCGGTACCCAACGCGCGGAGACCTTTCTCATATGCAATTCGTTCGCAAGGATTCTTTGAATGCTGCCATATGAGATCCCTGTGACCTCAGCTACATGCCTGATAGTCACTCTTCGATCTTCCAATACAACTTCTTCAACTTTTTTCACATTTTCTTCAGTGAGGGACGTCGATGGGCGTCCTTCGCGGTGTTCGTCTTCCGTCGATGTTCTTCCCAACTTAAACTCCTTAGCCCAGCGTGCAACTGTGGAATATGGAGGAGAAGAGTCCCCTAATGTTTCCACCAAGTCGCTGTGTATGTCTTTGGTAGACATTTTTTTCAAGCAGAGGTATTTAATGACAGCTCTGATTTCGTGTTTTTCCATTTTGATGTTCACTCCTTGACAGTCCGTATTCAAATGAATGTAGCTCCCGGGAATCGTGGCCTATTTATATGATTTTTTTTCCCTGAACTAGTGGTTAACTGAGTAAGTGACTGAAATTTTTTTGTATTTTTGTGTGCACTAGAAATAACTGATTATCATTACTTTTGGATCACCCCTCGTATATTCTCCGCTACAGAACCTAAACAGGAAAGTAGGGGTATTATGTCGTGATATAATTTCGGTGATGTAATTGCTGTTAGCCTTTTTTGGCTTTTACAGCTTCATCGGATACTGTGCTCACGGGCCAGGGGTCCGCGTGCCAGGTTTGGTTTGACCCAAACATAAATAAATAAATAAACTCCTACAAAAACCTCGAAATTCGGACTGTATCGCGTTCGCTGCGTGCTTGCGCGATTTAGAATATCTCAATACGATTTTAAGTCGTCTAATGACCGTCCGAGGGAGGCTGCGGGCCTCCATTCGGACTGTCGACTTGTGTGTCGGTAACTCTGGGCGGTGAAATTATGTCGTGAAGCAGTGGTGTGCAAACATTAGTGTGTTTCGTTGTGAAGGGCACTGAGAGCTAGTATAATCATTGGGCATATATGACATAAGAACTCAAAGAGATGGGCGCAGTGTAGTCCCACAAAGACATATTCTGGGCAATAGAATTGCTATGGGCGAACGTTGCAAATACCATCGCGTGAACTTTTCGCACGTCCAATCCTTCCTAAATTTTGTTTAATGATATAAATCAAATATAATTGTAGCCGGTAACGTGAAGGGTGGCAGCGGCGGCACGGTGGGCGGAGTCCCCTGTGGCGGTGTGACGGTGTCGGGTACTTCGCCCCCGCGCGCCTTGCGCCCGGCTGCCCGCCACCATCACCACAACATAGTCATCGGACCCTCCACCTCCACGGTACATATGCATATTCATGTATTTTATTAATCTATTAACATTACATTCCTTACAATTCTAATTACTTATTTATTATTGTCTCCCAAAACTAAATATCTCGTTCATGTACTTGTATCTAAGGAACCAGAATTGTGACATTGGGATTATTGAATATTGAATTTGTCCACTACCGTAATATACAGTACGATAGCTTTACATAAAATAAAATTAATATACAATGAAAATGTAATAAGCAACTTAAACTAGTGTGACTTTAGCATTTACTGTAAAAAAAAAGTAAAGTTTCAGTCTATAAATGTACTGCTGAGCACAGGCCTCCTCTCATTTCTGAGAGGGTTATAGAGCTACGAAGAATCCGCCACGCTGCTCCAATGCGGGTTGGCGGACTGCACATGACTTCGAAATATTTTTTATTTCTCAGACATGCAGGTTTCCTCACGATGTTTCCCTTCACCGCCGAGCACGTGTTAAATCAGCACTTAAAACTGTGCTTGTGTCCAAAAACAGTAAATAATGCTAAACACAGATGATCACTAGATTCTGGCTGAACAAAAATGGTATTACATTTCATTAATAATTTAATTTATAAACAAAGATATACATAATACATTAAGTGTTATTGACATTTAATGTATATCTCTTTGTTTATAAATTGTTGTGAATCCCTGATCATGTTGCATGAAATAATCTCTTGATTATCAAGCGTTATGAAATCGTAATTTACTGTTTTTTTTTTATTTATTTATTTATTTAATAAAAGTGACGGAACGAGCAAAGCGTTCACCTGATGGTAAGTGCTACGTCTGCCCATAACAAATGCTATTTCACCCAAGGACAGTATGACACCACAATGCGCCCGTCACCCTGAGACATCAGTTCTTAAGTCTCACATGCCCAGTGATTACGCTAGCTCACAGTGCCCTTCAAACCGAAACACAGTAATGTTTGCACACTACTGCTTCACGGGAGAATAACTGGCACTGGGGTGGTACCTACCTAGACGGATTCCTGCATAGGAATCCTACCACCAGTTTAAAAATTTCGTTTAAAAAAGAAAATTGTGTCTGATGTTTTAGAGTAGACCTTCAGAGAGGTCAATTATACAACTGCTGAACATAATCTGTTGAGAGTATATAAGGATTTTAATCGGGAAAGGGTTTAAAATAATGCAACTAGATAGTTAACTTCGGACGATTCTTACTATGTAATAAAATGGAATGACAATGAGGGTAAATAATAAAACATAAGGAGGATAACAACCTGTCATAAGATTAACTTAATCTAACACTCGAAAACATTGCCTGGACGAAAGACGCAGGCGCTTTAACATAATCAAATCCATAAAGAACGCATAATCTATCGTGTCACAAAGAACATTCATCAGTTCAGTCTCGTTCATTCTTTTTGTTATTCATAAAAATGGAAAGCACAGCATAGTTTGTCTTTCGTATTTAAATAAGTAGTGGAGGTATATCTACTTATTAGATATATTATATTATTAGAATTTAATGTGAAATAGAAATTAACGCCATTAACGTTTTGTGGTTATAATAATTTTTTTTGACCAAACATCCATTTATCAACACCAAACAACCAGCGCTGCGGTCTATCCGCAGCATTCTTTGCTGAGTGGAGTCCATTTCGACTTCACAATACAGCGTCACTTTTGTTTCCAGTGTTTTACAGATCTTGTTGTTTCTTTTTATTAGTGTACTGGATTTTTTTTAATTTGCATTCTCTGTGTGGTGTCTGTATTGTGTACGTCGAATAAAGTCTATGTCTATGTCTATGTCTTATTACAGAATACCGGTCCCACCATAATCTCAGGCCCACCACTACAACCGCAATCTATATCTGTCAATCCATTAGCAATGGGCAAATCGACGGACGCTCTTACACCGATTACGTCATCCGTTTCCATACAACATTCAAACTCGGCGTTGGGTCAAATATCAGTAATAAACTCTGCCGCAAACGCAACGGGGCAAACATCGGGGCCAAATGCCAACAATGTTGGTCAAACGTCGGGGCCCATAGCGGTCGGGACCAACCCAGTGTCGATATCGGGGCCGGTGACGGTGACGTCACGCCGGGCGAACAACACGACTGTTACGATGATAAACACCAGTTCCAACTCCAACACGAACGCCAACGCGAACCACCGCATCAGCGTATTTGAGCCATACCCGATGAGAGACACGGTGCAGCACTTCTGCGAGAAGCATTTGGACAAGATCAAGGCGTATATGGATAATGTATCACTGAGGTTACCGCCGCCAGCTAAATGCACCATTGAAGGTGAGTCTTGATACACATACATACAGTCACGCCTTTTCCCATATAAGGGGTACGCAGAGATCAAACCCGTACTCCACTTTTCGCCCTCGCGGGAAACCGACCCGGTAGCCAAACCGAGTATTTAACCTCACATATTTTTAATAGTTATACCACTATGTGTCGGAGGGTGATGTTTTTTAATAGTTATTCCACTATGTGTAGGAGGGTGATGTTTTTTAATAGTTATTCCACTATGTGTAGGAGGGTGATGATTTTTAATAGTTATTCCACTATGTGTAGGAGGGTGATGTTTTTTAATAGTTATTCCTCTATGTGTAGGAGGGTGATGATTTTTAATAGTTATTCCACTATGTGTAGGAGGGTGATGATTTTTAATAGTTATTCCACTATGTGTAGGAGGGTGATGTTTTTTAATAGTTATTCCACTATGTGTAGGAGGGTGATGTTTTTAATAGTTATTTCACTATGTGTGTAGGAGGGTGATGTTTTTTTCTCTAAGTCGACGTTTACGACACTCACGCGACTTGGTTGGATGTTGAATTTTCTCACATTGCTATCATACGTCGAAGATTGACACAGCTGGACGTAGGGCTCTTTTGTGAAGGGACAATTTGTCGTAATCACAACGCTCGGCAAGCGCATTGATGCCCGTCACCGGTCTATGTATTTTCGTGCTTATTTCGCCATCTGTCGGTCTCCATTAGCTTTTCGAGGCTTTTGATTTCGACTGTCACAATACTTGGACCGAAACGCAGTCTATGAATTTGTTCCTTATTCAATTTTCAAGTGTTTTATTATTAACCAACGACTGTTTAGGTAGCAATTTTAAATCTTAGAAATATTACTTTAGATTGGGCTTATCACATTACCAGCAAGCCTGAACGTAATGTTGTGAGTAGAACTCGGTAACTTACATCTACGATGACGAACGACGAACGACGAATATTTTTTTTAAGTAAGATAGTGACGAGTAGAGCAAATCGTTCATCTGATGAACGTGTGAATCCTATCTAAATATTACTATTCTCTAAATATTTAAAAATATATCAATACTAGGTAGACTAGAGAGCCGATAGGTGTCTGATGGGTGAAGAGAATTGTTATGGGCAGACGTTTCACTTACCATCCGGTGAACGTTTTGCTCCTCTAGTGACGAGGGCTAGTGTAGTAGTAGTCCTGACGACCGCGTGACCTGACTTCTACGCCGCGGGTCCTGGAGTCGAATCCCAGCCGGAGTCAACATATGTACCAAAACATAGATTGTTGGTTTTCGGGTCTGGTTGTGTTGTGATTATCCCCGTGTATCTGACACTGCATCCTAGCTTACCTCCGATCTTATCGCATCAGCATTACATCGGGTGCGGGTAGGTTGGGTCGAGTGAGTGTCCCTTTGTTTGCGCGTACACTTGCGTGGCACTATAATATATTTTTTTATTGGAGAAAGTGATGAAACGAGCAAAACGTAAGTGCAACGTCTGCCCATAACAAATGCTGTGTCACCCAGAACACTTCTGTGTGACACCACACTGTGCCCATCACCCTGAGACATCAGTTCTTAAGTCTCATATGCCCAGTGATTATGCTAGCTCACAGTGCCCTTCAAACCGAAACACAGTAATGCTTGCACACTACTGCTTCACGGCAGAATAACTGGCCCTGGGGTGCTATCTAGACGAACCTACCTACCCGGACGGATTCCTGCATAGGAATCCTACCACCGGTAAAACATCTCCTGCGCAGTTGATAGCTCTCAACAATATACGAAAGTTGTCGCCGTGCTCGAAATAGGCCAGGAGAATATCATCATTATCATTATTCGTCTAGTCACTGTAGCCAATAAAAAAAATGTACGTGACGTGTCGCAGAGCGGCGCTCGAAGAAGCAGGCGCGGCTGCAGTTCGCGTGCGGGCGGCGCGGGCCGCACTGCCTGTACGCGCGCGCCGCCTTCTCGCTGCGCACGCGCGCGGCCCGCGTCTGGATCCACCTGATGTTCCTGGCGCTGCAGGCGCGCCACGCCGCCGCGCTCTCCTCGCGCGACCCCACCGTGGCCAGCCTCAAGCACTGCTGGGACATCCTCAAGTGCGAGAACAGGACCTTCCTCACGCTCGTCACCGGCGCCTTCCCCGGCCCCAAGGAGCAGGAGCTGCTGGCCAGCGAGCTGCGCGCGGCCGGCTTCTTCGACGTGTTCGAGCTGAGCGGGCGGCGCGGCGCCTCGCCAACTCAGGCCACTTGGGGCTGCTTCCTGTGCACGCGGCCCGAGCGCGCCGTGGGCTTCCTGGCCGCCGAGACGCCCGTCATCGAGGGACAGCTCAAGGAGAAGAAGGGCCGCTGGCGGCTGTTCCGCCGCTGGCGCACGCGCTACTTCACGCTCTCCGGGGCGCACCTCTCCTGCAAGGGCGCCGTGAGTACCTTTTATCACCTAAAACTTGCGTGACGTGAGCTAGCACCTTTCGCTAATTATTCGACGTCTCGATCTTGTCAAACTTCTCCAATTATTCTATTAAAGCACCATGCTAATAATATTCTAATTCTGCTGAATTCATATATTTTTTGTGGTGGTAGGATTCCTATGCAGGAACCCGTCTAGTTAGGTACCACCCCAGGGCCAGTTATTCTGCCGTGAAGCAGTAATGTGAAACATTACTGTGTTTCGGTTGGAAGGGTACTGAGAGCTAGCGTAATAACTGGGCGTATGAGACTTAAGAACTGATGTCTCTAGGTGACGGGCGCAGTGTGGTGTCACACAGAAATGTTCTGGGTGACACTGCATTTCTTATGGGCAGACGTTGCACTTACCATCAGGTGAACGTTCTGCTCATTCCGTCACTTTTATCCATTTTTTTATATCCATTTCGATAAAACTCATTTATTTTTTGGACCATCAAAGGATCTTGTTTTTTTATAATAGGTAACCCCGCATTCTAATATACACACCGGCACAATTAACGAAACGTTAAAAAAAAGACAGTCCAGAAATAATAAAGGGTATATATTAAAACAAATAATAATCAGACATGAAGTAACAAACTGATAACTATCTATTAACATCGACTTTAAGACATTTTGTAATTAAATGTTATTAAAAATAATTAAAATGACAAAAACACTTTTTTCTCTATTTTGTGTGAACACAAAAATGTTGTCAATTAAAGATTGCTAAAATTTTAACATTAAACAAATGAAAGACTAATAACGTGTTTCCCACTCGCGCTCTAACTAACGTTTTCATCCTTTTGGGCATGCTGCGAATTATGTTATCTATTGTATCTTGGGACAAGCTCTGTCACTCAAGTAATGCGTTTTGCAGATCTCTCAGGTCGTTGGGGGGTAGTATTCTGAATTTAACACTTTTCTTTAACAAGTCCCATGCAGGAATCCGTCTAGGTAGGTACCACCCCAGTGCCAGTTATTCTGTCGTGAAGCAGTAGTGTGCAAACATTACTGTTTCGGGTCGAAGGGCACTGAGAGCTAGCGTAATCAATGGGCAAATGAGACTTAAGAACTTATGTCTCAGGGTGACGAGCGCAGTGGGTGACACAGAAATAATCTGGATGACACAGCATTTGTTATGGGTAGACGTTGCACTCACATCAGGTGAACGTTTTGCTCGTGTTTAGTCACTTTATACCTAAAATAAAAAAATAAAATAAAAATAGGATTAATATCCGGGGATCTTGCTGGCCACTGCATCACTGTTATACCCACATGGTTTAGATAAGATTGGCCGTGTGGTGGCGGCTCGTTAAAAGAATACTACTACACCATCTCATCCAATAGATCTCGTAATAGGCGAGTAAGGATTTAAACCGCACTGTGCACCCAACCGCGCATGGTGACGATGGGCTCACCACCTATCACACCAAGTGCATTATATTGTTTTGGTGAAACGTCGATTGTGGCAGTCATCGGTTTTTGCAGTGAGTGCCCAGTCTCTGACTACCCCTTATGGGATACAGTCGTGATCTTATGTATGTATGTGTGTAATGTCTCTCCGTCGAAGATGATGATCAAGTTCCTTTATTATGATGCAGGATAATTCTGTGATGTTCGCGTGCTAAGTTCAACCGATGTAAACGATGGTGTCTCTCAAGTTTTGTACCTTTGGCCGGTACATACGAACCTATGTCCACTTCTTCAAATCTTCTGGGAACTGTCTCGACTCCTCGCACGACTTCAAGCTCAATTCGGGCCTGCACAGCCGTTTCCCGCGTGTTCCTGCGAGTTCGAAGTTTTAGAAATCGCCTTGGCCCCTCCTCCTCAAAAGAGAATCGGTCAACCGGTACCAGTCGAATACTGCAATGAATCGTTGAAATTGATTGCTGCAGTCTGACCATTTCTTCGCATTTCATCTGCCCTAATAATCTCTGGTGGTGTTAAATCGGGCATTTTTAGTTTATTTCAACTAAGGTGGCTACTATTGGCACGAAAAAATTAACGAGCTCGAACCACTAACAAATCAGTATTACCGGGAAACAGAAACAAATCGATAAAAAAATTTCCGTCGCCTTATGTTCCATTTTTTTAATTAAAGTTCTAAATAAAAAGCTATTATAGCTTTAGTATATGAAATATTATGAAAAATAATGTTTTTTTTTGTGTTCCGCTAATTGTGCTGGTGTGCGTATATTTAAATAACAACAAAATAACTTTTCAAGTTATAATAACATTCAATGACTAAGCTATAAATAATATTTATCGTTAACAATTAAAAGGTGAACGCAACTTTTCCAATAAACATGTCGTAATTTTAGAGCGGAGGCGAAAGCATAGACATAAATCAAATACGCTCCGTGAAAGTGTCGAGAGGCGCTCGCAACATTCCGAAGGCTTTCGAGATATTCACCGGGGATCAGACTCTGATCCTCAAGCCGAAGGACGGCAAAAACGCCGAAGAATGGGCGCAGTGCCTGAGCATCGCCGTAGCGCACTCCCAAGCGAGGGACGCACCCGCCAAAGCTAACAGTCTACCGGCCAGAGGACTTACACTGAAAAGCTTTTAAAGCTACGCACAATAATTATTTTGTATTCGAAATTTTATGATTGTACAGACTATAGCATAAACAGCGTTACAACCGAATATAGCTTCTATTCCTATATCTATGGCAATAGGTGCAAACTTTTGAATAAAATTCCAAATAACGTTGTGTTTGTAAAACGAAACGCCCTACACAAAGCAAAGACAGTGTTACAAAGTAACTAAAAAAGATAGACTTTCAATGTAGTGATCTTGACAGGTGTTTTTCTTTAATTAGTGTACGCCCGGCAAAGTTTTCGAACACACACAATATATGTGATACGTATCCTATTATGTGAGTTATGGATGTTAAATATATACCTATAAATAGGAACCTCACACAAAGGGCATTACGGTATCTTAATAAATAGGACAATTTATCCTGTATAGTTGCCATATGCCTAACGGATTTAAAAATATTTCAATTTTTTTTAAAAACAAATGGACTTGCCAGTTTCTCATTTTTAAGACTAAGCTTTATGGCACCATCATTAATTATCTATATTACGCAAGTTAGTATTATAATGAGATTAGTATTATAACGAATGATGTAAACAATTACTTAAATGTATAAAATATAATAATTTTGGATGAAAAATAATATAGTTGTTTCAAATTCTCTCGAATTTATTCTACATTTCAATTTGAAAAGTTTTGCCTATATTTTTACCAAGAAATTAATAAGCCTTATAAAGTCATATCCGCCTAGGAACTTATGTAAAAACTTTTTATGTTGTTTAGTGTTTTCAATTATTACTGCCCTAGTGTGCTTGGAGCTTTAAGTGAAAAATAATGAACTGAAGCATTATACATTTGTTGTAACATTGTAGGATAGAGTAATTGTAACATAAACAAATGTAACATTAAAAGTTGTTGAGTGACATGTTGGGTTCGTACAATACGTTATTGTGTTAGTTAAGTAGTCTGAATTGTTTATTTGCAAATTGCATATTAGGGTTCCACCATTCCGTCCCATATCACATATTTATATACAATTTTAATATTAAGTAGTGTCTCATGGGCGCACATTGTTATTCCAAAATGAATTAGTAGAATTTGGTCGATGTTGTGTAATTCCACGGAGGTGCTTCTTTTCGAGACCGAGATAATAATAAATAATACGATAATGATAATTGTTAACTGTTACGCCTCTTTATATTTTTAATTAACGCCTTGTCATTCAATAGCATTCAAAGGGTAACTTTTAATTTATGCGAACGGCAACTTTTCCTTGCGCGCGAATAAGTAGGTATTTTGAAAATGTCAGTCAATAGTGTTTTGTGAAAGAGAAAACGAAATATGAGAATATAGAGACAAAAAATAATTTTTAACTGTCATATGTCGGAACGTAAACTATTGACTACCGCAGCTCATCTTTAGGCGAATCGTGTATTTCTAAATATCACGTTATTTTAATTGTATTAAAGTCTAGATCTGTTTCAAATTCCGGAATTATTTTAACGCGGTGCGTTTCGGCATACGAAAGGTTAATTTTACATTATAAAATAATTTTAAAACATACAATGTACTTATTTAGTGCTTATAAATGAATATTACATCAAATGTACATAAGACTTAACATCGTCGACTGTCTACACGCTGGACATAGATTTAACCAAATCGCAACGTAATGACACAACAACTTAAAGACAAAACAAATAAGAAGTTCTTGTAGTCTGAAACTAATAGATATATTTACGGGATATTATTATCGATTACATTCCATAGCTAAGTCAACTTGTCATAGCCTTGCGTCGTCTTATATTACTTAATCTAGTAAGTACTTTTAAACAAATTACGATCATAATTGTGTCTGCTAACTTTAAAAAAAATAATAGCGGATGTATATACTTTTAAGGTTTATTGGTTTAATATAAGGATAGGATAGAAGCATATATATTATACAGAAATGTCATTACAATACAATTTTTTTTGAAGATACACTAGCCGCCTCAGCGAAGCTTAAGTAATATTAGCTATCTTTAATAGATATGTATGTTACATAACCGCGAAAACGAGTTCCCACTTAACATATGGCCTCAGCCATATACGCGTCTGCCATGTCATTTACATGTCATGTTTTTTTTACCGTCGATGAGATATGTGATGTCGACTGAGTAACGCGTAATGTTAAAATACTTATAATGAGTAAATTTGATCGTTAAACACCTATGCTATAAAAAAACGTTATGTATTAATTTTGTAGGGTACCTACAGGCTTCAGGACGATAACAAAATTGGTCTAAAAAGTTAGGGCATTCGTGTTTAATCGTCTAGTGACGTATTTTCTGTTTATTTTAAGTTTATCTATTACTTTTAGCGTATTTTTATAAATCCTACTTTTCAATGGTATTTTTATTATTTTTTGTGGTCCCAGGAAAACTCAGGTCGTTTTTTGTTGAGAAAAGCTACGGCCGACGTTTATGTATAATAATAAAACTTTAAAAAATTCAATTTTCAATGAATTTCATTTGAAAATAATAAAAGAAATCTAGAGTAAAAGAGTTAATTATAAATGTTTACTTAAAAATGGTTACTCTATTTATCCCCATATTACTTGCGTTTCTTAAACAATAAAATACAAGAAATATATAATGCTGGAGTAATTTTTATATTGTGTGTTAAATTTAACATTTTGTGACAAAATTTATCCCTAGTTGATGTAGCATGAAAAAAGTGACAGTGTTTCTGTAATAAGTACAATTATTAAATGTATTAGCACATTGCATTAGTAGGTACAAAGTACTTTGTGGAAAGGCAAAATAAACTTAGTTGTGGTAATTAGTAATTTAACCTTCAATTTCCAAAAAAATGTATTTGAGAAGTATGTACCTACTTGAAAAGCTTTAAATTTCATTAATATATACCAAAATATTAAATTACAATTTTTTTAAAAAGCTGGTGACAATATATAATAATATATAGCGCGGTTACAGAAAATTAAAACGGAAGCCTATACTAAATAGTATATTTAAACATATTTTTATGTAATCAATACTCTCATGTTGTACCTTAGTTCATAAGGGCATTTTTTAGTAGGTATAAATATGTAAAGAAACAAAACCGTTGTCATATTTAGATTTTTACTCTAAGACTGAACTCTGGTCATAGCTTTATTAACAAATGTGCATCATAAATGACCCAATTTATTACTTTTCTTTCTCTTTTTAGATTTTTTTCAATAGATACTGGAGGCAGGATTTCTGTGCAGTAATTGTCTATGTAGTAATTGTCCCCCGGGCTTCTCACGTCGCTAAACATTACTGTGTTATGGTTTCAAGGGCACTGAGAGCTAGCGAAATCACTAGGCAAATGAGACTTAAGAAATTATATCTCAGGGTGACGGGCGCAGTGTGTTGTCACACAGAAATTTTCCGGGTAAACGTTTTGCTCGTTTCGTCACTTTTCCTAAGAAAAAAAAAACAACTACGTAAGGCCTTTTTGTGGGTTTTTTTATTTGATTCTTTACATAGCCTTATCCCGGCTTATAATCAGGGTTCGCTTTCGGGCTAAGACGTTTTCGCTCTGCCCGTCTTTGGCATCCTCGCTGATGAGTCCATTGGCTCTAAAATCCGGAACTGTGTCGCCGAGCTGCGCTATTTTATAGTACGAGATGCCACTTATGCTTATAAGTTCATAAGCAAAAGTGTAGTAATATTGCTTGCAATTCTCATTCTACATAACTTCTCCGGAAAGTGATTAGTATCCATTAGATTTAGAAGCTACAATTAACATTGTTACACTGCTGTATATTATTTATGAACTAAAAGACATTGTGTAAAATAGTTTTTATTATTTTATGGTTTCCGTCGACAACAATAGAAGAAATAGTCATAGGAAGAGTAAAATAAAATTTATTATGTAAGCGTGTAGATTTTCTAAGTATGTAATCAAGAAGTCAATTATGTACTTACGGCTTGTGTAGGGCTGAAAAGTATTTTGTTCACCGAAGTTTGCACAATTATGTGTAGGTATGTGTCATTTACCAGTCATTATGATAAGGCAAATAAAATGACAGTGTTCACTAGATCCTTTAAGATTATGTTAGGTGATTTTTGCTCCAAAATTAACATTCCCGTCCGTTTGTTTTGATAATTATCTTGGTCTCAGAAATTGTTAAAAACATGGTTGTTGAATATAAATGACAATAGGTGTATATTATATTTAGTATAAATTTTACCAGAAAATATTATTTTTAAACTAAATGTAAAGTTAAGTCTGTGTGCATTAATATTTATGCCATTTGTTAAAATATAAGTTTGGACCGCCTTAAAATATTATCTTTATTTACTAGTACAGAAACATGCAATGTATTCAAAAATGTGAACCTTGCGTCTTTTTTATAAGGTTCAAATCTTTCTGATGTTTATCTTCGTACATGGTAGTGAATGCGACCCTTTTTTTTTATTATTACATTAAATAGCAATGTTCAGAAACCCGTTCCTTACATAAACTGAAGCCGTTATGTTTTTGTATATTGGAATTGTAATGTTAATAATTAAGTTCTTTAAACAATACACTAATTATCATAGATTAATAATTGTTACATTTAGGTAGAATATGAATACAGACAGAAGATTTTAAACATTTGTTCAATTTAATAAACAATGAGTGTCCGATAGTCCTGTTTTCATAACAAATGGAAATTACTTAAGACATTTTTCATAAAAATACAAGTAAACTTCTTTTTATAATTAAACATTAACACTATTGTTTGCCACTATAAGTACTTAAAACGACAATTTATTATTTAAAATACCGCTAAAATGTTTGTACATTTTTATACTTTATTATAACATTACTCATATAAATGTATAACGTTTTCCAGACAACTAACAATTACTTACACATTCTTTTATATGATGCATAATATAGACACGCGTTATAGACTATAATTATATTATGTGATTAACCACCAGTATTTTCACATATAGAAAAAATAGTGCCAATTTTTAGCCGTTAATCGTGTATTTAAAAAAAGCCCCTTTCGAACGTTCGTTTTAACGCTTTTATCTACACTGAACGCCTTATTAAATTTTATCGGAGTAATGAGTCTATCTAACCATCAATTTAGTAGAACGATATTCAGACTTTTTATAATAAAGCTTGCGAGTTCAAACTTGCTATTTAATCTCAGGAAACTAATCCGATTTTTATTATTTTTGCATTAGATAACTCATTTGTTATGGATGGTTCTAAGCTATAAAACTTTATGCTACGGCTTTAAGTTTAGTTTTCTAAAGTGTAAGAATAACAAACGACCGCAGTTCACCTGACGATCAATGTCTCATAGTGCCCATCGAATGCAAAACATCCGTTCCGCTGAAAGTCATTGGCCAGTAAATTGTCATTCAATGTTAAATTCGGGAAATCCGTTTCGGAGTCTATTCGAGACAAATATTCAGACGGAAAGACAGACAAACAAAAATTCATTTTTGACTGATGTCTGAATAGGCATCGTAAAAATAGCAGTTTTCACTTACATTTTGGTAATTATTTCAAAATCACAAACAGACATTTCAATGTTATTATTGATATAGAACGCTTATTTTAATTGACGAAATTGACAGAAACGATAGCCATTATAAATTTTATTGTTCTATATTAGGATACAAAACACAGTCTCGTATGGTTCAGTGTTGATTTGAAATGGTCAATAAAATATATTTAATGAAAGTACTGGTTTAGTTGTAAAATATATCTGTTTAGATGTAAAATAAGACACGTTTAGCTCATGACTTATGCAATTGGTGCTACTTTTGTTTACATATTGTACCTTATTAACTCATAGTGCTTCCAGATGTGTTTAGGTGTATAAAAATAGAGCTTAAGGACAATTTATAATCTGTTATTTCTACCGTAAAATATGATTTGTGCGTATAATGGCGCGTGTACTTAATGTATATTATTTATTAGTAAATAAAGTTGTTTCAAAATTATTGCTGTATCATTATAAATGATAAATATAAAAAACTTTTTAAGCACTTTAGGGGTGTGGACTTCATTTGTCTGCACAGATGAGCACCTCGCTCACACAAACTATTTCGTATAGAAAATTGTCCCCGCTCTTCGGCATCGATGTGACCGGATCGCCTTATTATATTTGACTTAATCTTATCTACATATATATGATCTCATAAATATCTAGGGCGATGAAGCTAGCTATTTATATATGCGCACCTCATGCAAAAGCTATTACATAGATTTGCATCATCACAATCATCATCATCATTTCAGCCTATTTTAGTGCACTATTGAACATAGACCTCCCCATATATTGCCACAAAACACGGTCCTGAGCCACATGCATCCATCGACTTCCCGCAAAACCGTGCAGGTCATCGCTCCATTTAGTGGTTGGTACGCGCCACACTGCGTTTTGCCGGTACAAGGTTGCCACTCGAGAACCTTTTTTCCCCTACGGTTATCGGTTCTACGAGCTATATTGCCTGCCCATTGCCACTTCAGCTTGCTAATCCTTTGATTTGCACCAATTTTTTTTTCAATTTATTACGTCTCTTGGTCTTGTTATAAAAAAAACGATACTCTTATTTAATATCAAGTTAGTTTTTATATACGTAGAGAACAAGGCCTAGGCGGGTGTTACCGCCCCAACATGTACTTTTGCGTTCGATGTCACGCCTGTGACGTACGAAGTCACATGCAGGTGCGGATTTGATACCCTGGCTGCCCTAGGCCTATGGAACATGGCCGCCCCCTACTTCCTCCTAAAGCACGTAAAATTGAATAACGTATAAGAAAATTTTAAGAAAAAATTAAAGACATGTGAATGATAAAATTATTGTATCAGTGTCTTTAGATACTGGTGCTTACCATATTTATATAGAGCACAGGCCTCTTCTCAAAATATTTTCATACCCCAGACGGTTTCTTCACGATGTTTATTTTCATCGCTGAGCACGTGGTAAATCAGCATTTACAATTGCAAAACAATTTTAGAGGTGCCCGCACCGGTATCGAACACAGGTCACACGCGTACTATTACATTTTAGGCGAGCGCCCGGCCCCTCAGGTTCCACGGCTCTCTGTTGTAGGGTTTTATATTAAGTAAAAGTAATATAAATAAGAATTATCAACTTGTTTGTTTATTTCTACACTAATTTTATAGATACAAACAAATTTATACGCACTTAAGAACAGAGACTTAAATAAAATTTGTGTTACATTTATAGTTTCTAGCTTTCAATTGTCTTTTAAATCCAATGTTAGGTTGAATTGCAGGCCTTTTAGATTTCACTAAATCGTAAGCATCTTCATACTCCATTCCAGTTGATTGCAAGTACGCTATCGCCACCATTGATGTTCGCGAGACACCGGCGTTACAGTGTACTAAAATATTTTCTTTGTTTGCCACCGCATCATGAATGAAAGGTAAACACTCGTCAATTACTGGCTCAATATTAGTCTCAGGTAAATCTAAACACTGCACATATTTATGTTTAACTTTACCGACATTCACATATATGCCTAAGCTAATTACATTTCTTATATTGTAAGCTTCTAGTATTTTATCTACAGCACAATCTTGCGAACCTATGTATACATAATCAACAATTAAAACGGGGACATCGTCTGGTTTAGTGTCCACTACGAAGCCATAGTGACTTGGAAGCACTTCTATCTTTTGCTGTCTACCCTCAATATGTCTTTTGCCATCAACATGTGTCACAACCGTTTCAGTTTCTTTCAGTCTCTCCTTCTGCTTCCTTAATTTATCTAAGAAACTCATTTTCAGTATCACTTTCTTCTATTATTTCTTCTTTAGGTAATGAGTCTTCTGGGCGGTAGACTAAATCTTCAGGGTTATACTCTACGTTGCAGAGGTATAGTCCATCTGGTGGGCAGTTTTGAATAAAACTGTGCCACGAGTGTTTTGATGGAATTTGCAACATCACCTTTACTTCCTCTGGTGGTATTTTTCCATTAGCAACACTTATTAAAGTAGCTATCATCCGGCGGATCTGAAAATTATTTAGAAATACGGCATTTTAAATGTTGTAACATAATTAGACCTTGCAAAATAATGGCTAATCAGACTGTCATTAATGACCATGTTTGAAAAAAAAATTTTTATAATGTTATTATATGTTTGTTTCATGATACCATCATTATCATTTTAGCCTATCAATAGTCTACTGTTGAACATTGGCCTTCTCTTTGATTGCGACAAAAGTTTGTAGCCATAATTGCCACGCTTGGCAGGCGGGTTGGCAATCGCAGTTCCCATCTTGTTTTTTATTTTCTGTCGACTTTTACGACACCCATGGGATGAGATGGGTGGTAGATTCTCTTAAGCCACAAGGCATGATATGAAAGGGACATATTTATATCAGCATTAATTTTAATAAATATCTGGTTGAATAAAACTACTTTTTTACGGATTTTATCGCGTTTAATTTTGAACTATTTTTACCCGACGTTTCGGACGCTTTACAGCACCCATGGTCACGGGGGGACTGAGGTGACAGTTGTCCCGATGTCATAGTTAACCCGGAGTACCTTCAGCTTTTAATTATTATTTTTAGTCCGATCTACGCAGAAAGAGCTTACTGTGTCTTGAAGCCTTGCAGTGGTATGCTTGGTTTTTGATTTAATTTTATTAATAATAGGATCCCAAGCCGGTGGTAATACCCAACCATCCCAAATTAAATCAAAAACCAAGCATACCACTGCAAGGCTTCAAGACACAGTAAGCTCTTTCTGCGTAGATCGGACTAAAAATAATAATTAAAAGCTGAAGGTACTCCGGGTTAACTATGACATCGGGACAACTGTCACCTCAGTCCCCCCGTGACCATGGGTGCTGTAAAGCGTCCGAAACGTCGGGTAAAAATAGTTCAAAATTAAACGCGATAAAATCCGTAAAAAAGTAGTTTTATTTAAATGTGTAATATTCGCGTAAATAAAAGAAAACATTAAATATCTGGTTGGTTAAATATATGATATATACCCTACCTGATTATGAACAAAAGCTCTTCCATTGATTTCGATGTCCCAATAATCGAATATGCTATCTTGTGAACTGGTGTAGCTGGTGACCATCGGCTGTCCGGGCCGTACCTCAATGGAGTGTATCAGTCTGCGGTTGTGTTTCAGTTCATGCAGCTTGTTGAACTTCTTGAATGTGGTAAAGTCGTGGTAGCCGACTAGATACTTTGCACCTTCTCTAAATCTCTCTATGTCGAAACCTACATTTCTAAAGACATAACTGCTATTTCAAATGTTACATGTTAATGGAACATTTACAGGTGTTTACTTCACTACTTCATGAAGTCCCCCTGGCCGATTTTCGACCACAGCAACAAATTCTAAATACTGTCGGAAGCTACCTACTGCGCAGGTGATATTACAGTGCCAACATCCATGTTCATCCTAACCTCATCATTTCAGCCTATCTTAGTCCATTGTAACATAGGCCTCTCCTATAGATTGCCACAAAATACCACAATTTGATAAGCATTAAAGTAAACTCACACTTGCACAATAAGGTCGTATGTCTTATGCATGCAAATAGTCACTCCAATCCAAATCCCAAAACTAATAATTTGTTGTTGCTACTAGGACTACTTAGCGGGATTGTATATTAACCGCTAAACAAATTAGTTAATTCAATTATCATCATCAAAAGACAGCAGCAGACACTATTTCAAATGTAAGGGAAATAAATTATATAAATACCTTATAAAGTGGCACCTTTTCCATTCTTCAATAGGTACGCAAGACGCAATTACGGCATTCTCTGGAAGTGTTACTCCCTTTTTTAATACTGCAAGTCTAAAATAGGAAAATTTGTATTTCAATAATGTTCAACAATAGAACTGTATAAACTTTTTTTAATGAAGACAGACCATTCTAATAATACCAGCACAGTGTGGGTTAAATTACAGTCACGCCTTTTTCCCATATAAGGGGTAGGCAGAGGTCACACATGTAGCACCCCTTTCAATATTAATTTAATTAGTTTTTACCTGTATAAATATGTTCTTGATATCGCATTAAATCTAGCACTAAAACTGTCTGACACTCTTAAACATTTCTTGACATTGATACTTGCTTCATTTTTAAAGAAGAACTTGTTCAATTGATAGACAATACATTCTGGATCATATATGTTTGTGCCATATCTCTCCAGATCAAAGTGTGCAGTTGTGTTAATTGCATGTACTCCACCATCTGTACTGTAAGAATTTATGGTCTTATTCATAAAAAATACTTATGATAGATTTATAACACTGAATAATTATAAAGCTAGTAAGACCTAAACATATTATAAAGTTCCGCTATGGGATACTTCAACATGGTTATGTTGTCGTCCTTTTCAAATTTTATACCTACATAGTAAAAAAATCTGTAAATTTGTATAAATTTGGCGGCAAGCTCATGTTAGGGGGTTTTTGCTATAGTTGCCACGCTTGACAAGCGGGTTGGCAATCACTGTTTATTTATTCAGATGTTCCAGGAAGATGCTGCTGCCCAACTCCTAGTTATTTCGACACCCATGGGATGAGATGGGGTGGTAGATTCTCTAAAGCCACACGGGTTAACTCAACCTTTTTACAACGATTTTTTTAATAGATGATTGTGCTCTTCTTTATACATTAAAACAATTATGTATTAATGTGCAATTAAAATTATCCTGATGAATTAGTTAACTACCTGTATAATATACAAGGTGTTAGGCAAATAGGGTAACAAGCTGAAATGGAGTGAAAGTATGTATTGATACAAGTAACTTTTAGTAAAGGATCAAATACAATTGCAAAACAATTGGCTGTTGTTTTTTTTGCCAAGCAAGTGCATGTGAAATGTAAGTCTGTAAAACGCACCCATGGCGAACAGTTTCTGAACCAAAAAAAAAAATTAATAGAGAAATCATTAGTTTATATTTGTTAAATAACGACTGCATGACCTAGTGATTAGACTACCTGACTTCCTGGGTTTGAATCTCAGCCAGTGCTACTACATTTTTGTACAAATGTTAACTGGTTGATTTTCAGGTCTGGTTGTTTTGTGCATATGAATATGTCTCTCAAACACAAGATACAGGATAAATCCTACTGAGGGGCATTGTTTAAAAAAATATATATGACGACACTAACCAACACAAAGGCGGGACATAACTCTCTCATCTACAGAATCATGAACACATGGAATAAATTGCCAAAAATCATTCTCAAAAGTCACTGAATGTCTTTAAAAACAGACTTGATGATTGGTTTTCTAAAGATGAGATATGGTGACACCCAACACTCAACAGCAGTAAGACTGCTGCTTACCTATTATATGCATAATTATAATATAAATTATCTTTCATATAAATGAAATGTCAATGACTTCTGCTTATGTTCTTGTATAAAGTAATAGTGAAGAATAGTTTGGTAGGATTTTTAGTTTCCGTAGTTCAAAAAATTCAAATGTCAAAAAAATTATCTTTCTATGAATTTAAATTCTCTAGATCATGTTTTAGTGAATTCAAATTTTCACGCTTCTAGTTAGTTTGGAGTACTAATGTAACTGACCACAATTTAGTTCTTTCTGGAATTCTCCTAAGGCTCCAAATGTTCAAACATGTCTAATGAAACATAAGTTATTCAAAATACAAGAGGAACTAATTAGAATTGACAGGAATGCATTAATAGTTAATACATATGTTTCTATGGCTGCCGTCATATTTACAAACAAACTATTAAACATTGCTAAAACTATAGCTGAGGTGTCCCAATCCAGCATACCTATTGTATCACTCATCCCTGGATCACTTCTTAGATGCTCAAAACACTCTGTGTTATAATTAAGCTTCATGCACAGTCTAGTTCTTTCAAAATTATATGCAAGAGATATTGCAACTACTACAATGATCTGGTATGCAAACTAAACAAACCTAAGTGCCTTACTGAAAATGAGAACAATCCGAGAAAACTCTGCAATTCAATTAGGAATATTATTCACAAGGCTAATGCCATTACCCTGCCTTTTGAACTTAGCACTTCAATAACTTTCCCTTCGGAATTAGAAAAATATAATGAACATTTTTATTTAACGTTTTAAAATATATTCTAATAAACTGAATGAAACCGAATACTCACTAGCAAATAAAATCAAGTTAAGTAACTCATCGAGCAAATCATTAGTTCTAGAGCCGACAAATTGTTTTGAGGGTGAACAGTTACTTTTACAGCTTAATTCCCACTCAGCTGATGGTTACTATGAGTCGAGCAATATTTAAGTTCATCATACTAAAGATAAAATTATAGATTCTTTAACTGCTATAGGCAAGCCTTGCTACTGGAATTTTTGCTAATATATAGCAAGTGGCAGTTGTTGCTCCAATTTATAAAAGTGGTGAAAAGTGTGATCCCAGTAACTTTCGTCCCATATCTTTGCTTGCATCCAAAACAGCTCCAAAACCCTGTCAGAAGTGAGAGGAAGCCAATGCTCAGCAGTGGGACATTTAGAGCATGTTACTTTTTTTTTTATTTAAAATATATTGGAAATAACTAAACTATGATGTTTAATTATGGGTAACTATAAACATTCCCATACTTACCGGCTAGATAAAGTAAGGTTAGGATAATTTACAGACTTTAATCTTAGAAGACCTATCTCCATCAAACCCTGTATACTTTCTGGATCATGATAATTTCTGTCACCTTTAAACCATAGCTTTTCTGCGGCCCTAGAAATTAGTGTAGTTTCATAAAATTGGTATTAATTAAATACTTCTCTGTAAATGACTAAAAAGTACCTAAATTTAGTTCCTATGTAGGAAAAGAAAGTGAGGTATCTAGCTTTCATTATGCTAATAGGTTACTAGAACATTTTTTTATCAAAATATTTATTTTATTCTTTTAGTTTTGGCTATTTATTTTATTGTTATCCTTAATTATTATAGTAAATATTAGTGCAGTGTCAGTGTGACCATACTATAATTAGAGATTTTACCGCAAGACATATTGATTTCTAACTCGACTTTTGGCGGCAACTCGAATAGTGGCGGTAGTTTTTTTAATTTATTTTTTTATTATGCAGCAAGTGCTCCTGAAAGTGTACCAATGACTGAACACTTTCAATTCAAGACCATTATTGTGCTTTTCGTTTTGTCCAGCAAATCTTCAGTAAAGTCAACTATCATTTTTCTGTTGATCGAAATCGAAATTTTAACGAAGATTCGAAGATTGTATACTTGGATATATGGCTGACGCACAAACCGTGCAGGTCAAGAAATGGGGAATTAAATAAATACTAAAAAACTCAATCAGCAGTCGATAGGATAGGATTTATAAAGTAAATTGTCCAGAAGTTATAGTGACTGTTTTTGTGTTGACGAATGTGATGAATTGGATATTTTAGAAATGTAGAAATGAAACTACTTCTACACTATTATAGATAAACTAGCTACTAATCCCTTTCTATTTTTGTGTTTACAATTAAACTAATTCGATTAGGCATCGTTCACACTGAATTATGTTTCCCGTATACCGTATACAAGATTTTATCGAATATAGCAGTGGCAATACAAAAACTTATTCTTGTCCACACAGAGTCTATGCGGTAAAACCCGAGCTCGAGGCTGTATACCGTCCGAAGTTGCACACGAAGAAACTTACAGCCGTTTGCCAAAATGGAAGACGGATTACCAATATCGATCGAATTATTCATTTCTTTAATTGAAGAACGAGCGATATTATTGAATAAATCGTTCGACGATTATAAATATAAAATTTTAGGTGGTAAAATGGATCAAACTAAAATTAAAGGAAGTGGAATACGTGGATCCAATCTGGCATGCGCTTTACAAATGGCTGCTTTTCCATTTGATTTTAACGCTAAGTCCATTCGATTTAATACATCGCCGTGTGAACGATGTGTCTTGTATACGAGAAAACCGTATGATGAAAAAATCGAAACGAATAGTCGTCGTGACAACGTAGCGGTCTTAAAAATATTTGATGAAATTTATATTGTATTTATTAAATTTAAAAAAAATTACCCGTACAAAGTTTTCGTTTTTTTTTCTTTTCAAGTACCAAAATCGGAACGGCTAATTATATAATAAAAGAATGCTGTGTTGTTGTGACGTTGACGTTTTCTTATGTTTGTCTGTCATTGTCACTGTCACTTTCACAATTTAAAAAAATGGCCCAACAGACGTGGCATATGTTTTCCGTGTTATCATTAATATTTACTGTTTTATCATTCGCGGGCGATGTAGTGTCGACATCGCCGGGACCATGGTACGAGAACCTACCTGCGGTGACAATGGACTATAAAGTTCACATTGATGCTGGAAAAGAAGATTGTTACTTTCAGTATGTACAAGCGGGTGCCACATTTTACGCGAGTTATCAGGTAATTGGCATCCTTTATTGGACGACATGACTTAAATAATATTTACAATGTTATCAGTAAATTAAATAGTTTTTACGTATTAATGTGTACATCTTTTCATTGATAAATGTTTGAAAACGGTTCGTGTTTTTTAGGTTTTAAAAGGTGGTGATGGTATGTGCGGTTTTGCTGTACGTCACCCTAATGGACAAATTGTACATCCATATGAATGGCGCCAGAGTGCAGAGTACGCAGATCAGACCAGTTCAGGAGGTTACTATGCAGTCTGCATAGATAACCAGTTTTCCAGGTTTGCTGGGAAACTGGTGAATTTGTACTTATCAGTGATCAGATACGACATGTGGGAGAAGTATGCCAAGGAGGTTGAAGAGCTGGATATGAACATAAAGAACTTTACAGTAAGTTGTTATTATGTCATTCAGCAAATAATAATAGTGCATTTATTTAAGAAAATGGTTTAATAAAAATAAGGAAGATGAAATGTATGTTTCCAGTTTATACTCTGTGAATGGGTGTAGAAATAAATTAAAAATACATACTGTTGTTACTAGTAAAACATGGGTATTTTGACTCACAGTATTTGGGGGACATAATGTTATACTCTGGTTTCTTGGCACTTGCTTCTTGACTGCTTATTTGTAAGAGATTAAATTCAAAATTACCTAAAACGGATTCTCATGTTGGATGAATATGAGCTTACCCCTCCTTCTCATCCTAACTAGACTAGGAATGTCCTGCAGTTAATGGTTTGACAGTTGATTCTCACTAATGCATGCCAAAAAAATCAATATAATATAAAGATAGATTAACAAGGTGGCTGATTATCAATTTGTGAGCCTTCATAATTAATAATCAGCTAATTTTTTTAAAAAAGAGTTACTTCTTTTTAAAAATGTGTGCATCAGGAAGCCATACCAATTAATGTTGGATAAATATTAATTAGTATTAATGTTGGATAACAGAATTTAATAGATAGACATTAAATATTCAAATTAATAGAAATACTTTTTAACATAAACTGTTTGCTAATTCTTAAAAATTCTCATCTTTTTTGTAAGACTGCAACAATTGATTCAGGTAGCATAAAAACATTGTTAGCAACAAATGGACAAGGCCAAATCAATAATTGAGCTTTACTTATTTTAGTACAGAACTCTGTACTACAATAAGTATAACATTATTATTTACTTATTTCAACTTTATTTACACAAAAAAAATTGATGTACAAAAAAGCAGGCTTAATGCTACAAGGCATTATATACTATATATAGTCCTTCAGGTTGAGCAGAAAAGATGTAGTGGGTGCAAAGATTAAACAAAAATTAATAACTTCCGTAATCTACAAAAAGTAGTAAAATATAAACAGAGAAACTAATCTATAATATAACAAAAAGCAAAAAAATAACATTATATATACATACATACTCACAAATAAATACATATATACACATATACATTCATACATGCACATTTAAATAGCATATGGGTATAAAAGTATAAAATAGGCATATCTGTTTTACCCAAACATTACTTTCCATATATACATACATACATGCATTCACACATACATTCATATGCGTAAAATATGGCTAGTTTAGCAAATACAATTAGTAAAAGGGAAGAAGAAGAAATTTATTACAAACAGTAGAAAAAAAACCTATTATGACAATGCATGATAGTGGTTCTAGAGCAAGAGCTTTCAAGTAAAATTTGCTGGTGCAAGTGCGAATGCTGTTTGGAAATTCTTTCCAAAGTATCTTTTCTTCTTTATTATTGTATTCATCTATTAATTTATGCCTGAAATTATTAAAAACACGATATCAATAAAAAAATATTCAGGCCTTTTAGTATTGGTGTTCGATAAACAATTTGTGATGTAAAAACATATTTATGTATGTCTGCATGAACATCACTAATTTATCACACCAACTACTAAATTATGGTCATAAATTTCTTGACACATACATTATTGAAATGAAATATGCACAGATTGTAGAAGGTAACCTTCCTATCAACTTAAATCTTTTTTTTTTATGTCATGCCTTCATATTGGCTAGTTTTGGCTATGACTGCTATCCAAAATCCACTTCTGAAAGCTATAAAATTGCTCATGGTACTATTGTGTACATATATGCAATGACTTAAACTCCCACTCCCATAATTTCCATCAAAACTAATGGATCAAATAACAACTGTGAACAGAGGAAGGCTCATATCTAATATCTGGCTGATGGTCTCTTCAGACCATGCATATTCTAGTATATATAGAGATTATTCTCCCACAAGGTATATCCCTGTGTACTTACAACAACCATGAAAATGGATGTGCTATACCCCTAATGCCACAACCTCTTGGTGCTTAATATAAAATAGTGTTATTAACCCTAAATCTATTTGCAGCATTCCATACAGTTTGTGGAGCGAAACATCAATGATATTCTGCAGTACCAGTACCATTCCAGAGCAAGAGAGTCTCGTGACTACAATTTATTGCAGGACAATAATGCTTATGTATTAAGGTAAGTCATCATTATCAATGATTAATTTGAAACATTCATCATCATCATTTCAGTCTATCACTAGTCCACTGCTGGACATAGGCCTTCCCAATTGATTGTCACATAAGTTTATAATTTCGGTGTTCCAGGAAGATGCTGCTGTCCATCTTCTGGTTTTAATTTTCCCTCTGTTGACTTTTATGACACCCACGGAGAAGAGGTGGGGTGGTAAATTCTCTTCAGCCGCCACCACACGGCAGCTCCGTTCTGATAATATATATAATAATAGCGCCGCGAAATTTCACAAGACACAACAGTTGTGTAATTCAGAAATGTTGTGTATACAACAACTAATGCAACACACTGCACTCGTCACCCTGAAGCATCAGTTCTTAAGTCTCACATGCCTAGTAATCACACTAGCTATCAGTGCTATATGGACAGAGGAATGTATACAACATACTATGTAACATATATAATGTACCACATTAAGTTATATTATTTTATGTTATATTATGATATTATTTCTTTGTGTTGTAAACAAGAATGAGTTCATATTTTGCTACTTTGTTAGCTTGTTCATAGCCCACTGCTGGACATACTTTATATTCCTCGTTATTTTTATGGTTCTGTAATATTATTACAGAAACAACAGACTAGCAAATTGTTGAAAAGTTGGCCTTCATGCTTTTTAAAAGTTTAAGAGCAAATTTATGGAGTTGAACCTCATTCATATTCATATAGTTTTACATATAGATCACCAGTTAATTTTTATAGTAAGAATTGTGAAACAGTGCTTCGCCAAGTACTTTTACATTGTACAGTGTATTAGAAATTACAAATTTTAATGTTCGGAAATATTTTAAATTAGCTGTGCCCAGCGATGTGGTACTTTACGATCTGAGCTTTCACAGTTTGGTCAGCATGACCACTTAATTTTTTGCGATTTTACCAAAATTAAGGTAAAATTCGACTATAATCCACTAAATTCAGAAATCGATGCACGGTATACATATAAATACAATTTTAATATCTACTAAATTTCTGCTGTGTACATTAACAGGAATTCAAATAAATCTTATATTGATCTTACCTATTTTTCTTTATCTTAATCATCATTTTCAGTCACGCTAAAAAAATCCAGTATTTACATACAATAATATTTATAATTTTAAAACTAAGACAAAATCTTTAATAATCCAACCTTTTTACCCAATTTCACCCAAAAGTTCGGCTTTTTTTTATTGCATAAAGTGGTGAAACGAGCAAAATGTTCACCTGATGGTAAGTGCAACGTCTGCCCATAACAAATGCTGTGTCACCCAGAACATTTCTGTGTGACACTACACTGTGCCCATCACCCTGAGACACAGGTTCTTAAGTCTCATATGCCCAGTGATTATGCTAGCTCTCAGTGCCCTTCAAACCGAAACACAGTAGTAGTGTTTGCACACTACTGCTTCAAGGCAGAATAACTGACACTGGGGTGGTACCTACCTAGATGGACTCCTGCATAGGAATCCTTAACTGGCTGGTCTGTACGGATTTCTGGTTTGAGGACCTGGCAACCCCATGCTAATAAAATATACTAACCTATTAATCGTGTTTCCAATGCATCACAAAAATTAAATTTTGATTGATGATGTTGACGAATGAAACTTAATAAAATAATTGAAAATGTTATTATTTCAGATGGTCCTTCATTCAGATCCTAGCTATAGCAGCGACGGCGACTTTGCAAGTTTATTTTGTGAGAAAACTTTTTGAGGTTAAGGATAACTCGTCTAAAACAAGAATTTGATTTTCTTTCTTGTGATTAGCTCTAAGAATTGTTTATTGTTATCTCTTTCATCTGACTGAATCAGTTCATGTTATGTTGCGCCTCGGTGTCAATCTTATTTTATGATCTCTTTTTTTTCATAAGAATTTTATAACTTTTACATATAACCATGAAAGCATTATTTGAGACACAAATGTAAAATACTCTAATTTCAAGATGTTCTCATACAAAGACATTACAATATATTTTTTAATTGTTAAAAATTTGACCAGTTCAAACTACTTAATGTTGTTTGATATACAACTTTATATTTAATAAAATAAAGTAACATATTTTTATATACATATTAATTATTCATTGCTATTTCCTTCTAATTAATATGCTATTTAACATTTAAAGCATTTAAAGTACCAATTTATTTTGGTATTGATGAAAATCATGGCCTTTCATATGGTCATTAAAAATCATAATAAATAACATGTTGAGTACTGTTGCTTGTTTTATTATAATATTTTTTTTTATTTTTATAGTATGAAGTATTTATGAAAGATTCGGCGTAATAAATAAACAAATAATATTTTATCATATCTGAATTTTATTTAAATTTAAAAGAGATTAATCTTCATCATCACCATTTCAGCCCATCGCAAATCCACTGCTGAACATTTGTTGTGTGTGATGCCTATTTAGGCATACCCCATAGAGTGTAATAAAACACAGTCCTATTCAACTTCCATCGACGTTTTCGACTGCCAACCTTTCTACAGCGCTAGAACTGGATAAATTCCTTCGCGTCGTCTAGTATGCGTGAAACTAAATATCACAAAAACTCGTACAAGCACCAACTGCCTCCAATGACTTGCTTAATTTGGTGTATCACTGCCACTGTGCCGTTTGCCTCAATTATCAATTGGATGTTCAGCAGTTCATCGGTCATTAGTTAGGTAGTTCATTTAGACAATTTCCTAGCCCAACCAGTGAATACAACATCTGCAAGAAGATATGAACAATAAAAACCGTGCCGTTTCTAGATTGGACACTGCATTAAAGTGTGGTGGGTGACACAGTGCCTCGTGTTATCCGACATAATTTAAGACACAACGCAAACCTAATCGGTTAAACTTTCCAATATGGTCCATCGATATATGAGGTTTTAGGGGAGGGAGGGGGAGGAGGGCTACCTGGCACAGGAGGGATGCATTCATGGTTAAAGTTTTAAGGTTAGAATAGCGCTATATATTAGTAGTGCAGAAGTGAGGTGGGGGGGGGGGGGGGGGGTGTTGATTGGTAATCTCAGATTATGCATAATCTTTTGATGTCAATTCCGACCTGTTTGGTTTATGTATTATGTTTGAATTGCTTTGGTTTTAGAATGATGTTTGAATTAGTTTAAATTTGGAACGTCAATTTGTTTGTTCAGATTGAATTGTCATATTTTATTAATTCCGTGAAAATCACTAGAAGAAGTAACTTATGTATTTTCTATAAATTTTATAATGATTAGGTTTCATCAAAAGTATATTCAAAAAAAGTTTCAGTTAAAATAAATAGTTTTCTAATCAGTCCATAAGTGTCTTTTTGGTTTTAAAGTGACCCTACTATTATATTAGCCACATACTATATTAGCATATACTATATTAGCCACATCTACCATTCAAGAGGGGGTTTAGAAGCGGAGAAGTCGTGCTACGGCGCTCCGTGGCAGCTCCGGCGCTGTGGGATGAGCAGTCCCTCCGCGCCTCCGAGCAAAAAGAGGAGAGAGAGAGAGAGGAAATTTCTCTCTCTGTGTTTGTAATTCTGTGTCTCTGTATTAGGTCCTTACATATGAAATTAGTTTTATATGGGAGGAATATAATGTCGTTTTTTTTGGAAATTATTTTTAATTAATCAAAGTATGTACCATTGTTATCTATGAACTTTTGCCATCTCATAGCTAGTTCATTTATCCCTTTACTAAAAAAACCATGGTACGAGAATCAATAAATTCCCTGAAGGCGGTTTGGACTGCCACATCGAAGATGAATTTTTTCCTTGTAAGAAGTTATCCAAATTCCGCAAAAAGTGGTAATCTGTGGGAGCAAGGTCCGGAGAGTACGGTGGATGTCGCAGACAATTCCAATTGCAGCTCCTCTAGTTTAGCGGCCGTCTGTTGTACAGTGTCTGGTTTAGCGTTGTCCTTAAGCAGCAGTGGCCTAGAGCGATTGACCAGCCTCGGTTGTTTAACAGTTGGTTCTTCCATCATGGTTTGCAGTTTCTGACAATAGATATCTGCCGTAATCGTTTGACCAGATTTAAGAAAGCTGTAGTGAACGACACCGGACAGTCCGTCCACCAAACACTCACAAGTAACTTTTCGCTTGGGGCAGGATTTTGCTGTTTCTCCAGGGTTCAGCCATTGCGACGAGCGCTTCCGATTATCGTACAAGATCCACTTTTCATCACAGGTAATAACCCAATTTAAAATCACTTTATTATTGTGCCAGTTGAGCAATGCAACGCAGCAGCCGACGCGCGTTTGTTTCACTCAATTCATGAGGTACCCACCGTTCAAGCTTTTTTTACTTTCCCCCCGTTTGCTTCAAGTGGATTAAAACAGTTTTATCACTCACAGCGAAGCCTGCAGCTAACTCTGAAGTTGTTTGCGATGGATCCGCTTCCACAATAGCCTTTAATTCATCATTATCCACTTTGGTCTCCGGCCGTCCTCGGGCCTTGTTCTGAAGGTCGAAATTTCCAGAACAAAAACAAAAAGAATCCTTGCAAGAAAACCTGAGAAAATTACTCAGCTGGGCTAAAACGGATACTAATATATTTGAGCCTTTAAGCGCTAAAATCAAGGAATTGTTCCTTAACGGGGAATTCCACAAGATTTCAACTGATCTCTTGCAGTTAGTCTGTGGTCATAGATCAGAAATTATTGAAGTTAGAAGGGACGCTATCGTTAAACATGTAAAAGACCCGTCTGTTAAATGATTATTAGTAAAATACCTCCCTCAACCACACATCTTTTTGAGGCTGATGCTTTCTCATCAGTTTTGGAAAAAGCAGGTGGAGTCCGCAAAACCTTTTGGAGTCTTTTAGCTGAAAAATATCCAAAGCGTTCTCTTAGACCTTTCGACCAGCCCTCGAGAGTAGCAACCAGTATAAAACCTACGGCACCTATGCAAGGTGCCCAGAATCCATCATGCGCATCAGCTGGTCCCTCTAGAATTATCCGTAGCAACGCACCATCCTCGAAGGGTGGATACTGCAATGTTAACCACCATATTCATTTTAACCACAATGATCTAAATTCAAAGGGTTCATTTCAAAACCGGGGCTCGAAGTCCCGCGGTCCTCAAAGAGGAGGAAAGCATCGGGCACACGACCCATACCAATAAAAGTTATTCAAAACTCGAAGTCATTCCAAGCCGGGCAATTGATCCACTATTACGAGAAGTGGAGAGAAATGGGGCCCCAGAAATAATATTAAAATTCATAAAAGGCTACCGCATTCCATTTATGCGAAAACCGCCATTGACTTTTCCAAATGCAAAGAACCAGCCTTGCACACGGGTTTCAGACGAAATGACTGTAATTGTTCAAAAAATGCATCCTGAAATCTGCTCCTTTTACCCCCAGTTTCATATCGCCCCTTTTAATGATTTCTTATATTTACGCGAACACTACACATTTAAATGAAACTAATTTTACGGATTTTATCGCGTATAATTTTATTATTTATAACCCGACGTTTCGAGTGCTTTACAGCACCCATGGTCACGGGCGGACTGAGGTGACAGATGTCCCGATGTCATAGTTAACCAGGAGTACTTTCAGCTTTTTCTCGTGCCCAAGACGGACGGGTCTACCCGACCGATTTATAGATTTAAGCCAAGGATATTTTCATCTCGGAATTTCAAATGCACATACATGCTTTCTTCGCCTGATATACGACAAGGAACTGCTAGAAATGACCTGCCTACCGTTCGGTTTAAGCTCGGCTCCCAAAGCCTTTTCCATTCTCACAAATTGGATTGCACAAACCTTGCGCGAAAAGAATATACGGATTATTGTGTACCTAGACGATTTTTTAATTGCACATCAAGATGCAGTGACTCTACAGGAACACGTGAATATGACAGTAGAAATACTGCAATCTCACGGATGGTGCATCAACCTCGAGAAGTCAATCACAGTCCCCAAAAAGAGACTAACATATCTAGGGGTTCTTTGGAAACCGTGGGAAAACCTAAAGTCGCTACCGAACGAAAAAAATTTCAATCTTGTACAAAAAGTTGGAAAACTTCTAAATCAAAAGCTAGTTACACTGAGGAAGTACAAAATCTAGTAGGGCTGTTTAAGTTTTGTGGTACCACGAGGCAGGTTGTTCCATCGCCAGCTTCTCGGATTTATGAACAAAATGCCAAACAATCCAAGCAAAAGTTCTGTACGGTCTGTACTGTAAAGGTCGAGCAGTACGCGAGGAGTTACACTGGGGGACCCTGAGTTGTCACTCCTCAACGATGTTACATCATCCTCCACCGGTGCACTACCTTACAACAGATGCATCAGACCTCGCTTGGGGTGCTCAATTAGACAACACACCTTTGTATGGTCATTGGCCTCCAGAGGAGAGGAACCTCCATTGCAACCAAAAGGAAATCTTAGCTATCTTGCACGTCATTCAAAATTAGGCGAATATATTAAGTCTCAGTTCAATTCTAATATAATGCGATTACAAAACTATGGTAGCTCACCTTCGAAAGGAAGGAGGGACGAAATCGTTGGCATTAACAAGGATAACTCATCAGTTGTTGACAATGTTAGACCGACATCAGATATCCTTCACTGTTCATTACATTCCGGGCAAATAAACAGGCATAAAAAAATACCCAGAGTTGTGTCACACCTGAATCATTCGAAAGGATTGTTTCTTCTAGTAGTCCCCCAGTGGCAGAAAGTGTTCTGGCGAGCAGAACCACTTTTTGTTCAAATTAGTCAATCAAAACACGGGTAGAATCGAAAGATGATGACATTCGTATCATAATATTAATCCTTATACTACTAAATAGTTTTATAGTCGAGGTTGATTATGTACATGTAAATTACTCTTTAAATTATTCGAATCAGACCTATCGTTTAGAAGTTACGACGGGTATAAAAATGCCAAAAGTCCAAGCCATATGCTCGCCCGCGCTACTCGCGATTAGACTAAGTTCTATTGATTACCTATGTGAAGGGATTGTTGTTGTTCTGTTTGTCCAAATAAACTACTAATTTATCTTTCTTATATCTATCTACCCGTGCGAAGCTGGGGCGGATCGCTAGTCTTACATAAATCTGTTGTTTCCACGCTTTGTAATGCTGATATGTCGAGCAAACTAAGTTCACACGCTTTAGTCGAACATATTCTAAAATCTATTGTCTCTAAAAATCCGAAAAACAAAAAGACCGCCTATTTGGGATGTTGATGATTTGGTCAAATTCTTGACTTCTTATTCAATAGATAAGAATAATTTCTACCAAGTGTCCCGGCACACTGCCTTACTATTACTTTTATGTTCAGGTCGTCGTATTCATGACTTAACATTGCTCAGAGTAGATTCTCAACACTGCATTAAGGGTGATGATTCTACAGTATTTTCGCCAGAATTTGGTTCCAAAACAGATAACGGTGACTATAGACAGTCTGGTTGGAAATTAATGAACAAATAATTTTGATGTGCAACTTGATCCTATTTATTGGATTGAAATAATTATACGAGTAACTTTATTGAAGCACAGGTGGGAAATGGCCAAGTCACATAGCCTATTTATGACTGTTAGGGTGTTCAACGGTTAGGTACCTCAAATTGGCTTGAAGTAAGGTATACCGACACCCAAAAACTTTACAATCATCCTCCTGGTTTCATTGATCTGGAATTAAATGGCGAAATAAGATTGTTGGAGTTTCTACTGTCATATTCTCGTGTTCCTGTAATCTCTCGGATGGTGCATCAACCTCGAGAAGTCAATCACAGCCCCCAAAACGAGACTAACATATCTAGGGGTTCTTTGGAAACCGTGGGAAAACCTAAATTCGCTACCGAACGAAAAAAATTTCAATCTTGTACAAAAAGTTGGAAAACTTCTAAATCAAAAGCTTGTTACACTGAGGGAAGTACAAAATCTAGTAGGGCTGTTTAAGTTTTGTGGTACCACGAGGCAGGTTGTTCCATCGCCAGCTTCTCGGATTTATGAACACAATGCCAAACAATCCAAACAAAAGTTCTGTACGGTCTGTACTGTAAAGGTCGAGCAGTACGCGAGGAGTTACACTGGTGGACCCTGAATTGTCACTCCTCAGCGATGTTACATCATCCTCCACCTGTGCACTACCTTACAACAGATGCATCAGACCTCGCTTGGGGTGCTCAATTAGACAACATACCTTTGTATGGTCTTTGGCCTCCAGAGGAGAGGAACCTCCATTGCAACCAAAAGGAAATGTTAGCTATCTTGCACGTCATTCAAAATCAGGCGAATATATTAAGTCTCAGTTCAATTTTAATACAATGCGACAACAAAACTGTGGTAGCTCACCTTCGAAAGGAAGGAGGGACGAAATCGTTGGCATTAACAAGGATAACTCATCAGTTGTTGACAATGTTAGACCGACATCAGATATCCTTCACTATTCATTACATTCCGGGCAAATATAACAGTCTTGCCGACCACTTATCGAGACAACGATCCCTTCCGGAATGGCATTTGTTACCGCAATGCCTCAAGATCATATTCACGAAATGGGAACACCTGTGATATATCTTTTCGCCTCTGCGACTGCTGACTTAGTTTGCAATTACGTATCTCTAGATCTGACAGATATACAAGCACTTTACCATGCGATGCCTTCGGCGTACCGTGGAATTACCCGTTAGTATGGATATTTCGTCCACCGTTCCTAGTACCCAGAGTTTTGTCACACCTGAATCATTCGAAAGGATTGTTTCTTCTAGTAGTGCCCCAGTGGCAGAAAGTGTTCTGGCGAGCAGACCTCAAAGCGAGGTCTTTGGAAGCCCCGTTTATCCTGCGGCACCTGAGAGAGAATCTAACAGACACATCGACGGGCCCACCACCACCTCCCACTTCCACCTCCGAACGTAGACCAATTAACTCTGGAAGTTTAGAAATGTGGGAGTGGATCAAGGACGTAAGTTGTTGGAATGTTAATCAAGTATCCTTGCTGAAAAGTTCCTGGAGACAGTCTTCTTTAGAAACATATAAGGTAGCCTGTGATCGATGGATATCATGGGCAAAGTCTAATAAAGTCGAAATAAATAACCCTTCGGGATCTCAATTGGTTAATTCCTGGCAGATCTACACTTACTACACGGCTTAACGTACAACACCACAGTTTAAACTAATATTATAAAGAGGAAAGATTAGATTTTTGTATGTTTGGTTGTAATGATTAAACTCAAAAACTACGAAACAGATTTTAAAAATTCTTTCACCTATATACAACTACATTATTACTAAATAACATGAGTTGTATTTAATTTAAAAAAAAAAAAACGAGACTCCTACGAAAATTGCTATGATGTAACTCAAGGTACCAAAAATTTACTGATTGAAGTCATTATTTGGCGTGCGCTGCAAAAAATAATAATGATAAATAAAATAATGTACTACATTTTCATAGTACTCATCATTACTCACAAAAAAGTCTGCGAGGCTATATGTCTAACTATTATAGTTTAAGTCACAATAACCACTTTTTGTTCAAATTAGTCAATCAAAACACGGGTAGAATCGAAATATGATGACACTCTTATCATAATATTAATCCTTATACTACTAAATAGTTTTATAGTCAAGGTTGATTATGTACATGTAAATTCCTCTAAATTATTCGAATCAGACCTATCGTTTAGAAGTTACGACGGGTATAAAAATGCTAATAGTAAGAAAATGCTGCGGTTTGAGCGAACAGCCATATGCTCGCCCGCTGGCCGGCGCTACTCGCGATTAGACTAAGTTCTATTGATCACCTATGTGAAGGGATTATTGTTGTTCTGTTTGTCCAAATAAACTACTAATTTATATTTCTAATATCTATCTACCCGTGCGAAGCCAGGGCGGATCGCTAGTCTTACATAAATCTGTTGTTTCCACGCTTTGTAATGCTGATATGTCGAGCAAACTAAGTTCACACGTTTTAGTCGAATATATTCTAAAATCTTTGTCTCTAAAAAAATCCGGAAAACAAAAAACCGCCTATTTGGGATGTTGATGATTTGGTCAAATTCTTGACTTCTTATTCAATAGATAAGAATAATTTCTACCAAGTGTCTCGGCACACTGCCATACTATTACTTTTATGTTCAGGTCGCCGTATTCATGACTTAACATTGCTCAGAGTAGATTCTCAACACTGCATTAAGGGTGATGATTCTATAATATTTTAGCCAGAATTTAGTTCCAAAACAGACAACGGTGACTATAGACAGTCTGGTTGGAAATCAATGAACAATAATTTCGATGTGCAACTTGATCCTATTTATTGGATTAAAATAATTATAACTTTATTGAAGCACAGGTGGGAAATGGCCAAGTCACATAGCCTATTTATGACTGTTAGGGGACCTGCTAAGCCAGCATCACGGACAGTAATAGCGGGTTGGATAAAGCACTTATTTAAGGATGCAAATATACATTTTACTCCTGGTAGCGTTCGGTCAGCAGTGGCATCCAAAAACTGGTTGAATTACTCCCTGGAGGAAATTTTAGCACGCGGAAACTGGCGAACCTCGAATACCTTCCAGCGTTTTTACAGGCGCGAAGTTATGTCAAATGTTGGTACGTAAAATGTAACTCAATTTAGTAACCCTATCGATTGATGAAAGACTTTCATAATGTATTTGATTAGATATTTACTAATAGAGTAAATTAATTCTTATTTAGAAATGTTGTAACTGATTATTTGTTTAAGATCAGAATTAAACCTACATTACTTAAGAATATTATTTATCACATTGGCGTATTTCAATTAATAAGTTTTCCATTGTCTCACCAGGCGATAACAAACATTTCTCAATTATAAACTTCGAATTACGGTCAAGAGCTATAGCAGCGTTTTCCCTGAAAGAAGCTTAATTTTTAGCTCTGCTTGGTGAATATAATAGAGCCAATGACCTAAAATGGCACTGCACCCTTCTTATACAGATACAGGTGGCGCCACTGCCTGCTGATACAACCGGAAATCCATCATCACACTACAAAGTCACAAGAAAAATGGTGAAGTCTACAGGAAACTGAAGTGCCTATTCTCAATTATAAGCTTCGAATTAGGTATGTCTTTAAATATGCGTTTTCTTTCAGGGAAAACGCTGCTATTATAAAGGTAATAATTTGCAGTAAAAGTCTGTATTAAATATTTTGTTTATTTTATGATAACACCATATGGATAAGTCTCAGCATGTTATATTAAAATAATCATAATTATATACAATTAAAATAATTTACTTAAGTAGGTACAAGTACATAGTTTCACATAGAAAAACGTTGATATTCCATTTTTTTAATGTCATAGAAAAGACCACTATTAACAAATAAAGCAAACATTTGCCATCCCAATCATGAATTTAGGATTTTCTGTGAGATAATTTTTTGACTATCCAGGAAAGTAATTCGACAGCAGCGAATGCGTCTTGTGCAGAGGAAAGAATATAAAACTTCAGTTCTGTACATTAGTAATTAAGGATAATTAATGCATTATTATAGAATATGTTTACACGAAGGTAACTGAAACAAATGGTAAATACAATACAAGGGAAAATATTTGTACATTCCAACACTTGTCTATAAAATAAAAATTCTATAGATTTCACATTGTTGAACGATAATTACATACTACATACGTACATACATAAGATCACGACTGTATCCCATAAGGGGTAGTCAGAGACTCACTGCAAAAACAGATGACTGCCACAATCCACGTTTCACCAAAACAATATAATGCACTTGGTGTGATAGGTGGTGAGTCCATCGCCACCATGCGCCGTTAGGTGCACAGTGCAGTTTAATTCCTTACTCGCCTTTTACGAGATCCATTGGATGAGATGGAGTGGCAGTATTCTTTTAACAAGCCGCCACCACACGGAAAACATACTAGCCAATGTATTTTTGAAATTAGTGTATTAATTGTAAAATAATTTTGTTTTCTATTATGCTGTACCTAGTCTAGTATTCAATAATACACAAATCAAATTGAACATAATTATTTTATACTAATAATAAAAAACAATATTATTAAGGAATGTTCAATCAACATAATAATGATTGGATCAATTTATAAATATTTTAATAACAATTTTTTTTTTACTAGTCCCGCTCATTGACTAGGTAATTTTTGTAGCGGGTAAGCAAAACTTATATGCCTAGGGAAATACATCAGGAAATATCATTTGGACTTATTGCTATGGTAAATAATTATTAAAGTGTAAGTATACTGTACAATAAATTGTTGCGAATCTCAAACGTAACTGTACATTTCACAATTTAATCTACACATTAAATCTCTTTAAGAGCATAAAGCGCTATTAACTATGATGGATCACACGAGGAGCTTCAGAAAAGGCTTTGTTTTGCAGTATTGAAATAAACTGCATATGCAGTTTTGGTATGAATTTAAGCTGTAAATACAGTTTTTGCAAGGGCATTCTTCGGTAATAATGTTTTCATAATAATATATGATATTGGTAAGTCTGTAAGTTTAAACATGTGGTCCACCGTAATGTCCTTAATAATAAATAAGCACCAAATATATTAATCATTTTGCTGGTGCCCTATTAACTTATATACTTAGCCTACCTACGCAATTACTGTTAAGTATTGAACAGAAACAAGACGTTCTCTACACGAGGCAGTGCATGGACGGACATTCAAACTATATTCTAGACTTAATAGATAAACTTTCGGATAAAATGCAAGCAGTCAGGTGTGATGTATTAATGATTCTTCATAATAATAAAGAAGCCGTAAATGAAATTATTTATGTCATTATAATAAACGACTACATTTTTCGTACCAAATTTGGACCTTATCATGTTGTGTTTAGTGTTTCTACGTCAAGGTCGTTTTTGATAAGTTTAAAATTGTCTTAATGAAAACAATATCTGAAGTAGTCCGAAATAGTTTTCTTATTTTATCGTATTCTATCTATTTTTTAATATAATTAACTAATATTGAAATAAAAAATTCAATTTAGTATTGTCTCAAATGGTTCATTTATCTGAAAATTTACAAAGTTTGTTGTTTGAAATTCAGTTTTGTTGTTGACACTGATGTTTGGTGTATATTGTGGCCTTTGTTACGATTATTGCAAGGTAAGTTTTAAGTTCAGACCGGGGGCATTTGAAATTAAAGGAGATTTGAATCTTCTCAAGTCCAAGATTAACAGACTGGCATTCTTTTGTGTAGTCAATTACTACTGGGTATATTTTTAATTGGATAATAACTGTTACTTGGTAACATGTTTGAAACTTGGTCTCGTAGCATAGGTTTCGCAAGCCCATCGATTGGTGTTTTGTACCGAAAGTGTCGTTTCGTGGCATAGGTATGGTAAGTGTCGGCGGTAGCGCGGTCAGGCGGCGCGCTTGCGGTGTCCGAGGTAGGTGCCGGAGAGCGCGAGCAGCAGAGCGCGGTCAGGCGGCGCGCTTGCGGTGTCCGAGGTAGGTGCCGGAGAGCGCGAGCAGGCGGTAGCGCGGTCAGGCGGCGCGCTTGCGGTGTCCGAGGTAGGTGCCGGAGAGCGCGAGCAGGCGGTAGCGCGGTCAGGCGGCGCGCTTGCGGTGTCCGAGGTAGGTGCCGGAGAGCGCGAGCAGCAGAGCGCGGTCAGGCGGCGCGCTTGCGGTGTCCGAGGTAGGTGCCGGAGAGCGCGAGCAGGCGGTAGCGCGGTCAGGCGGCGCGCTTGCGGTGTCCGAGGTAGGTGCCGGAGAGCGCGAGCAGCAGAGCGCGGTCAGGCGGCGCGCTTGCGGTGTCCGAGGTAGGTGCCGGAGAGCGCGAGCAGCAGAGCGCGGTCAGGCGGCGCGCTTGCGGTGTCCGAGGTAGGTGCCGGAGAGCGCGAGCAGGCGGTAGCGCGGTCAGGCGGCGCGCTTGCGGTGTCCGAGGTAGGTGCCGGAGAGCGCGAGCAGCAGAGCGCGGTCAGGCGGCGCGCTTGCGGTGTCCGAGGTAGGTGCCGGAGAGCGCGAGCAGGCGGTAGCGCGGTCAGGCGGCGCGCTTGCGGTGTCCGAGGTAGGTGCCGGAGAGCGCGAGCAGCAGAGCGCGGTCAGGCGGCGCGCTTGCGGTGTCCGAGGTAGGTGCCGGAGAGCGCGAGCAGGCGGTAGCGCGGTCAGGCGGCGCGCTTGCGGTGTCCGAGGTAGGTGCCGGAGAGCGCGAGCAGCAGAGCGCGGTCAGGCGGCGCGCTTGCGGTGTCCGAGGTAGGTGCCGGAGAGCGCGAGCAGGCGGTAGCGCGGTCAGGCGGCGCGCTTGCGGTGTCCGAGGTAGGTGCCGGAGAGCGCGAGCAGGCGGTAGCGCGGTCAGGCGGCGCGCTTGCGGTGTCCGAGGTAGGTGCCGGAGAGCGCGAGCAGCAGAGCGCGGTCAGGCGGCGCGCTTGCGGTGTCCGAGGTAGGTGCCGGAGAGCGCGAGCAGGCGGTAGCGCGGTCAGGCGGCGCGCTTGCGGTGTCCGAGGTAGGTGCCGGAGAGCGCGAGCAGCAGAGCGCGGTCAGGCGGCGCGCTTGCGGTGTCCGAGGTAGGTGCCGGAGAGCGCGAGCAGGCGGTAGCGCGGTCAGGCGGCGCGCTTGCGGTGTCCGAGGTAGGTGCCGGAGAGCGCGAGCAGGCGGTAGCGCGGTCAGGCGGCGCGCTTGCGGTGTCCGAGGTAGGTGCCGGAGAGCGCGAGCAGCAGAGCGCGGTCAGGCGGCGCGCTTGCGGTGTCCGAGGTAGGTGCCGGAGAGCGCGAGCAGGCGGTAGCGCGGTCAGGCGGCGCGCTTGCGGTGTCCGAGGTAGGTGCCGGAGAGCGCGAGCAGCAGAGCGCGGTCAGGCGGCGCGCTTGCGGTGTCCGAGGTAGGTGCCGGAGAGCGCGAGCAGCAGAGCGCGGTCAGGCGGCGCGCTTGCGGTGTCCGAGGTAGGTGCCGGAGAGCGCGAGCAGCAGAGCGCGGTCAGGCGGCGCGCTTGCGGTGTCCGAGGTAGGTGCCGGAGAGCGCGAGCAGCAGAGCGCGGTCAGGCGGCGCGCTTGCGGTGTCCGAGGTAGGTGCCGGAGAGCGCGAGCAGCAGAGCGCGGTCAGGCGGCGCGCTTGCGGTGTCCGAGGTAGGTGCCGGAGAGCGCGAGCAGGCGGTAGCGCGGTCAGGCGGCGCGCTTGCGGTGTCCGAGGTAGGTGCCGGAGAGCGCGAGCAGCAGTAGCGCGGTCAGGCGGCGCGCTTGCGGTGTCCGAGGTAGGTGCCGGAGAGCGCGAGCAGCAGAGCGCGGTCAGGCGGCGCGCTTGCGGTGTCCGAGGTAGGTGCCGGAGAGCGCGAGCAGCAGAGCGCGGTCAGGCGGCGCGCTTGCGGTGTCCGAGGTAGGTGCCGGAGAGCGCGAGCAGCAGAGCGCGGTCAGGCGGCGCGCTTGCGGTGTCCGAGGTAGGTGCCGGAGAGCGCGAGCAGGCAGGTAGCGCGGTCAGGCGGCGCGCTTGCGGTGTCCGAGGTAGGTGCCGGAGAGCGCGAGCAGCAGAGCGCGGTCAGGCGGCGCGCTTGCGGTGTCCGAGGTAGGTGCCGGAGAGCGCGAGCAGGCGGTAGCGCGGTCAGGCGGCGCGCTTGCGGTGTCCGAGGTAGGTGCCGGAGAGCGCGAGCAGCAGAGCGCGGTACGTGCGGCGCGCTTGCGGTGTCCGAGGTAGGTGCCGGAGAGCGCGAGCAGGCCGGTAGCGCCGGTCAGTGCGGCGCGCTGTTGCGGTGTCCGAGGTAGGTGCCGGAGAGCGCGAGTCAGGCAGAGCGCGGTCAGGCGGCGCGCTTGCGGTGTCCGAGGTAGGTGCCGGAGGAGGCGATGCAGCAGAGCGCGGTCAGGGCGGCGCGCTTGCGGTGTCCGAGGTAGGTGCCGGAGAGCGCGAGCAGGCGGTAGCGAGGTCAGGCGCCCGCTTGCGGTGTCCGAGGTAGGTGCCGGAGAGCGACGAGCAAGCAGAGCGCGGTCCAGGCGGCGCGCTTTGCGGTGTCCGAGGTAGGTGCCGGAGAGCGGCGGAGCAGGCGGTAGCGCGGTCAGGCGGCGCCTTGCGCGGTGTCCCGAGGTAGGTGCCGGAGAGCGCGAGCAGGCGGTAGCGCGGTCAGGCGGCGCGCTTGCGGTGTCCGAGGTAGGTGCCGGAGAGCGCGAGCAGGCGGTAAGCGCGGTCAGGCGGCGCGCTTGCGGTGTCCGAGGTAGGTGCCGGAGAGCGCGAGCAGCAGAGCGCGGTCAGGCGGCGCGCTTGCGGTGTCCGAGGTAGGTGCCGGAGAGCGCGAGCAGCAGAGCGCGGTCAGGCGGCGCGCTTGCGGTGTCCGAGGTAGGTGCCGGAGAGCGCGAGCAGGCGGTAGCGCGGTCAGGCGGCGCGCTTGCGGTGTCCGAGGTAGGTGCCGGAGAGCGCGAGCAGCAGAGCGCGGTCAGGCGGCGCGCTTGCGGTGTCCGAGGTAGGTGCCGGAGAGCGCGAGCAGCAGAGCGCGGTCAGGCGGCGCGCTTGCGGTGTCCGAGGTAGGTGCCGGATAGCGCGAGCAGCAGAGCGCGGTCAGGCGGCGCGCTTGCGGTGTCCGAGGTAGGTGCCGGAGAGCGCGAGCAGCAGAGCGCGGTCAGGCGGCGCGCTTGCGGTGTCCGAGGTAGGTGCCGGAGAGCGCGAGCAGGCGGTAGCGCGGTCAGGCGGCGCGCTTGCGGTGTCCGAGGTAGGTGCCGGAGAGCGCGAGCAGCAGAGCGCGGTCAGGCGGCGCGCTTGCGGTGTCCGAGGTAGGTGCCGGAGAGCGCGAGCAGCAGAGCGCGGTCAGGCGGCGCGCTTGCGGTGTCCGAGGTAGGTGCCGGAGAGCGCGAGCAGGCGGTAGCGCGGTCAGGCGGCGCGCTTGCGGTGTCCGAGGTAGGTGCCGGAGAGCGCGAGCAGCAGAGCGCGGTCAGGCGGCGCGCTTGCGGTGTCCGAGGTAGGTGCCGGAGAGCGCGAGCAGCAGAGCGCGGTCAGGCGGCGCGCTTGCGGTGTCCGAGGTAGGTGCCGGAGAGCGCGAGCAGCAGAGCGCGGTCAGGCGGCGCGCTTGCGGTGTCCGAGGTAGGTGCCGGAGAGCGCGAGCAGGCGGTAGCGCGGTCAGGCGGCGCGCTTGCGGTGTCCGAGGTAGGTGCCGGAGAGCGCGAGCAGCAGAGCGCGGTCAGGCGGCGCGCTTGCGGTGTCCGAGGTAGGTGCCGGAGAGCGCGAGCAGGCGGTAGCGCGGTCAGGCGGCGCGCTTGCGGTGTCCGAGGTAGGTGCCGGAGAGCGCGAGCAGGCGGTAGCGAGGTCAGGCGCCGCGCTTGCGGTGTCCGAGGTAGGTGCCGGAGAGCGCGAGCAGCAGAGCGCGGTCAGGCGGCGCGCTTGCGGTGTCCGAGGTAGGTGCCGGAGAGCGCGAGCAGGCGGTAGCGCGGTCAGGCGGCGCGCTTGCGGTGTCCGAGGTAGGTGCCGGAGAGCGCGAGCAGGCGGTAGCGCGGTCAGGCGGCGCGCTTGCGGTGTCCGAGGTAGGTGCCGGAGAGCGCGAGCAGGCGGTAGCGCGGTCAGGCGGCGCGCTTGCGGTGTCCGAGGTAGGTGCCGGAGAGCGCGAGCAGCAGAGCGCGGTCAGGCGGCGCGCTTGCGGTGTCCGAGGTAGGTGCCGGAGAGCGCGAGCAGCAGAGCGCGGTCAGGCGGCGCGCTTGCGGTGTCCGAGGTAGGTGCCGGAGAGCGCGAGCAGGCGGTAGCGCGGTCAGGCGGCGCGCTTGCGGTGTCCGAGGTAGGTGCCGGAGAGCGCGAGCAGCAGAGCGCGGTCAGGCGGCGCGCTTGCGGTGTCCGAGGTAGGTGCCGGAGAGCGCGAGCAGCAGAGCGCGGTCAGGCGGCGCGCTTGCGGTGTCCGAGGTAGGTGCCGGAGAGCGCGAGCAGCGGTAGCGCGGTCAGGCGGCGCGCTTGCGGTGTCCGAGGTAGGTGCCGGAGAGCGCGAGCAGCAGAGCGCGGTCAGGCGGCGCGCTTGCGGTGTCCGAGGTAGGTGCCGGAGAGCGCGAGCAGGCGGTAGCGCGGTCAGGCGGCGCGCTTGCGGTGTCCGAGGTAGGTGCCGGAGAGCGCGAGCAGACAGAGCGCGGTCAGGCGGCCGCGCTTGCGGTGTCCGAGGTAGGTGCCGGAGAGCGCGAGCAGGCGGTAGCGCGGTCAGGCGGCGCGCTTGCGGTGTCCGAGGTAGGTGCCGGAGAGCGCGAGCAGCAGAGCGCGGTCAGGCGGCGCGCTTGCGGTGTCCGAGGTAGGTGCCGGAGAGCGCGAGCAGCAGAGCGCGGTCAGGCGGCGCGCTTGCGGTGTCCGAGGTAGGTGCCGGAGAGCGCGAGCAGCAGAGCGCGGTCAGGCGGCGCGCTTGCGGTGTCCGAGGTAGGTGCCGGAGAGCGCGAGCAGGCGGTAGCGCGGTCAGGCGGCGCGCTTGCGGTGTCCGAGGTAGGTGCCGGAGAGCGCGAGCAGCAGAGCGCGGTCAGGCGGCGCGCTTGCGGTGTCCGAGGTAGGTGCCGGAGAGCGCGAGCAGGCGGTAGCGCGGTCAGGCGGCGCGCTTGCGGTGTCCGAGGTAGGTGCCGGAGAGCGCGAGCAGCAGAGCGCGGTCAGGCGGCGCGCTTGCGGTGTCCGAGGTAGGTGCCGGAGAGCGCGAGCAGGCGGTAGCGCGGTCAGGCGGCGCGCTTGCGGTGTCCGAGGTAGGTGCCGGAGAGCGCGAGCAGCAGAGCGCGGTCAGGCGGCGCGCTTGCGGTGTCCGAGGTAGGTGCCGGAGAGCGCGAGCAGGCGGTAGCGCGGTCAGGCGGCGCGCTTGCGGTGTCCGAGGTAGGTGCCGGAGAGCGCGAGCAGGCGGTAGCGCGGTCAGGCGGCGCGCTTGCGGTGTCCGAGGTAGGTGCCGGAGAGCGCGAGCAGCAGAGCGCGGTCAGGCGGCGCGCTTGCGGTGTCCGAGGTAGGTGCCGGAGAGCGCGAGCAGGCGGTAGCGCGGTCAGGCGGCGCGCTTGCGGTGTCCGAGGTAGGTGCCGGAGAGCGCGAGCAGCAGAGCGCGGTCAGGCGGCGCGCTTGCGGTGTCCGAGGTAGGTGCCGGAGAGCGCGAGCAGGCGGTAGCGCGGTCAGGCGGCGCGCTTGCGGTGTCCGAGGTAGGTGCCGGAGAGCGCGAGCAGGCGGTAGCGCGGTCAGGCGGCGCGCTTGCGGTGTCCGAGGTAGGTGCCGGAGAGCGCGAGCAGCAGAGCGCGGTCAGGCGGCGCGCTTGCGGTGTCCGAGGTAGGTGCCGGAGAGCGCGAGCAGGCGGTAGCGCGGTCAGGCGGCGCGCTTGCGGTGTCCGAGGTAGGTGCCGGAGAGCGCGAGCAGCAGAGCGCGGTCAGGCGGCGCGCTTGCGGTGTCCGAGGTAGGTGCCGGAGAGCGCGAGCAGGCGGTAGCGCGGTCAGGCGGCGCGCTTGCGGTGTCCGAGGTAGGTGCCGGAGAGCGCGAGCAGCAGAGCGCGGTCAGGCGGCGCGCTTGCGGTGTCCGAGGTAGGTGCCGGAGAGCGCGAGCAGGCGGTAGCGCGGTCAGGCGGCGCGCTTGCGGTGTCCGAGGTAGGTGCCGGAGAGCGCGAGCAGGCGGGTAGCGAGGTCAGGCGCCGCGCTTGCGGTGTCCGAGGTAGGTGCCGGAGAGCGCGAGCAGCAGAGCGCGGTCAGGCGGCGCGCTTGCGGTGTCCGAGGTAGGTGCCGGAGAGCGCGAGCAGGCGGTAGCGCGGTCAGGCGGCGCGCTTGCGGTGTCCGAGGTAGGTGCCGGAGAGCGCGAGCAGGCGGTAGCGCGGTCAGGCGGCGCGCTTGCGGTGTCCGAGGTAGGTGCCGGAGAGCGCGAGCAGGCGGTAGCGCGGTCAGGCGGCGCGCTTGCGGTGTCCGAGGTAGGTGCCGGAGAGCGCGAGCAGCAGAGCGCGGTCAGGCGGCGCGCTTGCGGTGTCCGAGGTAGGTGCCGGAGAGCGCGAGCAGCAGAGCGCGGTCAGGCGGCGCGCTTGCGGTGTCCGAGGTAGGTGCCGGAGAGCGCGAGCAGGCGGTAGCCCTTGCGGTGTCCGAGGTAGGTGCCGGAGAGCGCAGCAGCAGACGCGGTCATGCGGAGACTTGCGGTGTCCGAGGTAGGTGCCGGAGAGCGCGAGCAGGCAGAGCGCGGTCAGGCGGCGCGCTTGCGGTGTCCGAGGTAGGTGCCGGAGAGCGCGAGCAGCAGAGCGCGGTCAGGCGGCGCGCTTGCGGTGTCCGAGGTAGGTGCCGGATAGCGCGAGCAGCAGAGCGCGGTCAGGCGGCGCGCTTGCGGTGTCCGAGGTAGGTGCCGGAGAGCGCGAGCAGCAGAGCGCGGTCAGGCGGCGCGCTTGCGGTGTCCGAGGTAGGTGCCGGAGAGCGCGAGCAGGCGGTAGCGCGGTCAGGCGGCGCGCTTGCGGTGTCCGAGGTAGGTGCCGGAGAGCGCGAGCAGCAGAGCGCGGTCAGGCGGCGCGCTTGCGGTGTCCGAGGTAGGTGCCGGAGAGCGCGAGCAGCAGAGCGCGGTCAGGCGGCGCGCTTGCGGTGTCCGAGGTAGGTGCCGGAGAGCGCGAGCAGCCGGTAGCGCGGTCAGGCGGCGCGCTTGCGGTGTCCGAGGTAGGTGCCGGAGAGCGCGAGCAGCAGAGCGCGGTCAGGCGGCGCGCTTGCGGTGTCCGAGGTAGGTGCCGGAGAGCGCGAGCAGCAGAGCGCGGTCAGGCGGCGCGCTTGCGGTGTCCGAGGTAGGTGCCGGAGAGCGCGAGCAGCAGAGCGCGGTCAGGCGGCGCGCTTGCGGTGTCCGAGGTAGGTGCCGGAGAGCGCGAGCAGGCGGTAGCGCGGTCAGGCGGCGCGCTTGCGGTGTCCGAGGTAGGTGCCGGAGAGCGCGAGCAGCAGAGCGCGGTCAGGCGGCGCGCTTGCGGTGTCCGAGGTAGGTGCCGGAGAGCGCGAGCAGGCGGTAGCGCGGTCAGGCGGCGCGCTTGCGGTGTCCGAGGTAGGTGCCGGAGAGCGCGAGCAGCAGAGCGCGGTCAGGCGGCGCGCTTGCGGTGTCCGAGGTAGGTGCCGGAGAGCGCGAGCAGGCGGTAGCGCGGTCAGGCGGCGCGCTTGCGGTGTCCGAGGTAGGTGCCGGAGAGCGCGAGCAGCAGAGCGCGGTCAGGCGGCGCGCTTGCGGTGTCCGAGGTAGGTGCCGGAGAGCGCGAGCAGGCCGGTAGCGCGGTCAGGCGGCGCGCTTGCGGTGTCCGAGGTAGGTGCCGGAGAGCGCGAGGCAGCAGAGCGCGGTCAGGCGGGCGCGCTTGCGGTGTCCGAGGTAGGTGCCGGAGAGCGCGAGCAGGCGGTAGCGCGGTCAGGCGGCGCGCTTGCGGTGTCCGAGGTAGGTGCGGAGAGCGCGAGCAGGCGGTAGCAGCGGTCAGGCGGCGCGCTTGCCGGTGTCCGATGTAGGTGCCGGAGAGCGCGAGCAGCAGAGCGCGGGTCCAGGCGGCGCGCTTGCGGGGTCCGAGGTAGGTGCCCGGAGAGCGCGAGCAGGCGGTAGCGCGGTCAGGCGGCCGCGCTTGCGGTGTTCCGAGGTAGGTGCCGGAGAGCGCGGGGGGAAAAAGCCCCAGCAGAGCTGCGGTCAGCGGCGCCTTGCCGGTGTCACGAGGTAGGTGCCGGAAGAGCGCGAGCAGGCCCGGTAGCGCGGTCAGGCGGGGCGCGCTTTGCGGTGTCCGGAGGTAGTGGCCGGAGAGCGCGAGCAGGCGGTAGCGCGGTCAGGCGGCGCGCTTGCGGTGTCCGAGGTAGGTGCCGGAGAGCGCGAGCAGGCGGTAGCGCGGTCAGGCGGCGCGCTTGCGGTGTCCGAGGTAGGTGCCGGAGAGCGCGAGCAGGCGGTAGCGCTGGCGCAGGTTGCGGGCGCGCACGTGCGGCGAGGCGATCTCCGCGGTGTAGGAGCCCGGGAACCAGCCCGCCTCGCCGTCGCGGGTGCGCTCGCCGTAGAACCATCCTGTCGAAAACGCCATAACTGTTACGACCGGTTACACTTTCGGTTTAGTTCCCAAATGAATTTAATCGGGGGAGCGACAGGTACACAATAAAATGGAAAAATTGGAAAAGCTTTAAACACTACGCCGCCTTTTCGATTATAAAATTATATACATTTTTAGGCCCATTTCGATTATGTGTATCGTCGTAATAACATAGTTATCCATAAGATCGAAAAGTAACGCGGTATGTGCTGTCTTTTTCTCAAATTTCACTACATCGACACAAGCGTTTGTATACAGTAAGACAGTGGACAGCGCTGCCAAATGCTTGTAATTAGTTGATAAATCGAGATAACTGGTAATTTGGCGTGTATATGTTTTCTTGGGGGTAAAAGCGGATGTTTTGTTGTACAGTTTTGATTCATAAAAAAACAAAATTGTTAAAAACAAAACCGAACAAGTTAGGTTTAAGCTAAGTTATTTCAATACAATTGTTATAATTTTTAAAATTCTTCGTTTTCGGGAAATCTGTGTTCGGCGGCGGGTATTCTCGTTATTAAGCATGTCTGGCAGCCGTGGCAGTGGTGGCCGTTACCTTCGCTGGTCTTGCGCGTGACGTTGACGACGTCGCCCTCGGCGAGCGGCAGCTCGTCGGGCTGCGCGGGCGCGTAGGCGTACAGCGCCGCCACCTGCGGGCAGTCCCAGCCCGCGTACACCGCCTCGCCCGCGCCGCCCTGCAGCGGCGCCAGGGCTTCGCCCCACCGCGACGCGTCCGTCTCGCTCGGACACGACATCAGCTGCAAACACCACCAAACTTTTAATTAAACAGTAGCGTGTTAATTGGTAGTGTCACTCGGTACGGTTAATGTGGTGAAGTGAGGTGGTTTGGGGTGGAGCTCACCATCTCGACGGTGCGCGCGTGTTAATTGGTAGTGTCACGTGGTACGGTTAATGTGGTGGGGTGGGGTGGGGGCTCACCATCACGACGGTGCGCGCGTGTTAAATGGTAGTGTCACATGGTACGGTTAATGTGGTGGGGTGGGGTGAGGCTCACCATCTCGACGGTGCGCGCGTGTTAAATGAGTAGTGTCAAGTGGTACGGTTAATGTGGTGGGGTGAGGTGGTTTGGGGTGGAGCTCACCATCTCGACGGTGCGCGCGTGTTAAATGGTAGTGTGACGTGGTACGGTTAATGTGGTGGGGTGGGGCTCACCATCTCGACGGTGCGCGCGTGTTAAATGGTAGTGTCACGTGGTACGGTTAATGTGGTGGGGTGGGGTGGGGGCTCACCATCACGACGGTGCGCGCGTGTTAAATGGTAGTGTCAAGTGGTACGGTTAATGTGGTGGGGTGGGGTGAGGCTCACCATCTCGACGGTGCGCGCGTGTTAAATGGGTAGTGTCAAGTGGTACGGTTAATGTGGTGGAGTGAGGTGGTTTGGGGTGGAGCTCACCATCTCGACGGTGCGCGCGTGTTAAATGGTAGTGTCACGTGGTACGGTTAATGTGGTGGGGTGGGGTGGGGGCTCACCATCACGACGGTGCGCGCGTGTTAAATGGTAGTGTCACATGGTACGGTTAATGTGGTGGGGTGGGGTGAGGCTCACCATCTCGACGGTGCGCGCGTGTTAAATGGGTAGTGTCAAGTGGTACGGTTAATGTGGTGGGGTGAGGTGGTTTGGGGTGGAGCTCACCATCTCGACGGTGCGCGCGTGTTAAATGGTAGTGTGACGTGGTACGGTTAATGTGGTGGGGTGGGGCTCACCATCTCGACGGTGCGCGCGTGTTAAATGGTAGTGTCACGTGGTACGGTTAATGTGGTGGGGTGGGGCTCACCATCTCGACGGTGCGCGCGTGTTAAATGGTAGTGTCACGTGGTACGGTTAATGTGGTGGGGTGGGGCTCACCATCTCTACGGTGCGCGCGTGTTAAATGGTAGTGTCACGTGGTACGGTTAATGTGGTGGGGTGGGGCTCACCATCTCTGCGGTGCGCGCGTGTTAAATGGTAGTGTCACGTGGTACGGTTAATGTGGTGGGGTGGGGCTCGCCATCTCGACGGTGCGCGCGTGTTAAATGGTAGTGTCACGTGGTACGGTTAATGTGGTGGGGTGGGGTGGGGCTCACCATCTCGACGGTGCGCGCGTGTTAAATGGTAGTGTCACGTGGTACGGTTAATGTGGTGGGGTGGGGTGGGGCTCACCATCTCGACGGTGCGCGCGTGTTAAATGGTAGTGTCACGTGGTACGGTTTGTGGTGGGGTGGGGCTCACCATCTCTACGGTGCGCGCGTGTTAAATGGTAGTGTCACGTGGTACGGTTAATGTGGTGAGGTGGGGCTCACCATCTCGACGGTGCGCGCGTGTTAAATGGTAGTGTCACGTGGTACGGTTTGTGGTGGGGTGGGGCTCACCATCTCGACGGTGCGCGCGTGTTAAATGGTAGTGTCACGTGGTACGGTTAATGTGGTGGGGTGGGGCTCACCATCTCTACGGTGCGCGCGTCTCGGTTCTCGAGCAGCGTGAGGAGCAGCGCGTGCTTAGCGGTTTGCGGTGCGGCGTCGCCAGCGCACACTTCGAGCAGCGACCGAGCACACCAGTCCACCGCCATGAAACACTCCTCTCTGCGGCACCAAATATACGTTCGTTGTTATAATTTAACAATCAAAATAATCATCATTCATTTCAAAATCAATCGAAACAATGTTCAAAAACATTTCGATCACAGAGACCGCGACCGAACGTCATACGTCACGCTATTGCATGGTAAGACTAAAGCTACTAAGTAAAATGGTAGCAGTGAGCTCGAATGGTCGACTATTTAAAAAAAGGAAGAACGAATTCACATCTAGGTATGCTTATTCTGTGTTACTTTGCGTTGAGCGATAACTACTTGTCTTTTGAGTTAAAATAATTAAAAAATATTTGAAAACTAACTTACGTGTTATGTTAAATCTCAGTTTGTATTTTATATGTCTACATTCATAATACAAACTGAGATTAATTATTAATCCTTACTACTAAATTTCTAAACTGTAATATAAACAAGTTTCTGAACTAATGAATGTGAGGTATAAAAAAATAAAAATGTAAGATGGCGATTGTTGCACGGGGTACGAAAAGTGTGTCATAAGTCTTAAGTTGATGAAGTTAATTAAATTATTTTAAAGTTGCATTGATCTTATTTTCTGGTAATCCCAATACTAGATGTATGTAAAACTAATAAATACGATATTACCCACTGTTCATCGCCAGTATTAATCTTCTACTTTAATAATGTTTAATTTCTCATAAATTGATCCAATTAATATGCTGGGACCAAACTTTAATTTTTATTATTATTGTAAATTGAGTTAAAAATTTGCGATTAGAAAGTTACTGGTGACAAAAATACTGATTAATCTGTCTACATCCACGTCTATTTAAACAGGATACAAAGTCCTTCTTGTAAAGACCGAACGCTCCACATTTATAAATCGGGTTTAAATTCGTATTACGCAGGTGAAAAGATTACAAACCGCCGAAGCCTAAAAAGTGATATCGTATTCTCATTTACCTGTTCTGCAAGCTGAGATTTCCAGACACTTCCCACTTTCGAGTCTTTCGACCCACACGGAATGAAATGGTGGCAGATTTTCTTACTCCGTCATCACCTGGCACGCACACCAGCTTATAAATGTCCCACTGCTGAGCACAGGCCTCTTATTTCTGAGAAATTTGGACACGGAAAGAACCCGCCACGCTGCGCTCCAATGCGGATTGGCGGACTTCACATATCTTCACTTTTATTCCTCAACAAGCAGGTTTTACTCACGATGTTTTCCTTCACCGCTGAGCACTTAAAATTGCACAATTATAGAGGGGGAAGGGATGGAACCCGCTTACTATGAAATTGAAGGCGAGCGCCCGGCCAGTGGGCTGCGACGGTATGGTGCTAATGTAATTAATACGTACCCTTTCTTTTTAGTAATGACGAGCAGGTCGTTGAAGAGGAACAGATGCAGCGGCACCTTATGGAATTTCTTGCCGAACGTCAGTTTTAGTTCGTCCGCCTTCCATATCAGCTGTGTCATTTCACCGGATCGCACCAGCCATCGTATGGGCCTGTAAATGATAAATGACTATGTGAAATAGTAGAATAGGTAGATAGTAAAAAGTCTCTGATATTCTTCTTCTCAATTTTTTTTTTATTTTTTTAAAGATTAAATTGACCAAAACCTGATTCGAAGTGTAACAACTGCCCATAATAAATGCTGTGTCATCCAGAACATTTCTTTGTGACACCACACTGCGCCCGTCACCCTGAGACATAGAGTTCTTAAGTCTCATATGCCCAGTGATTACTCTAGCTCTCAGTGCCCTACAAACCGAAACACAGTAATGTTTGCACACTACTGCTTCGCGGCAGAATAACTGCCCCTGGGGTGGCAACCTATCTGAATAGGAATTCCATCATCAGTAAGTTAAAATGTTATAATTACATTTCTAATCTATAAAAATATAAAAAAATAAAAATGTAAAGTAAACATACAATTATAAGGGCTGTTTATAAAAATGGATACGTACTTGCGATCCCTCCTTGAGCAGGCCGGTCCTAGTAAAGGTGGGTCGCGTACTTGTTGTGGGAATTCGATGGCTTTTGCAAGTCGGAACATCTCTTCTACGCGTTCGGTACTTCGTGCACCCTCGTTACACTGCGACACGAACTGCATGCACACATAGATAAAGAATTATATATGTATTTTCTATCTGTGTTTCAAACAAACACACAGTATACCTTATTATAAGTGTTTACATCGTTATGAAGTTACGGTCTTGCGACAAGATCGGATGTAGGCCTTTATTGATGTTCTGATGATTGTCCTCGTGTTTCTGGCACTGCATCCTTAGCCTACCTTCGATCTTATTGATTGTACTAAAATATACGAACGGCCGTGTGGTGACAGATTAAGACAATCTATCAACCCATGTCATTATTGGTGATGATGAACCAGGAGACGGGCAGCAGCATCTTCCTGGAACATCTCAATCTCAAACTGCGATCGTCGACCCGCCCGCCAAGCGTGACAACCGTGGCGAAATCCCCCAATATGAGAGGTACAAACTTTTGTGGACATCTGTGGGGGAGGCCCGTGTTCAGCAGTTGACTAGTGATAGGCTGAAATGATGACGATGAGTGTTTCAAATTGATCATTTGGAACTGAAACATTAATCCCGTTCGCTGTATCATTTTGCGATTTGCGAGCGAAGGTGCGAGGACTGCCCCCGATTGAAGTACTGACCGAGCCGAGCCGATAGGCTGAAATGATGATGTTTATGATACGAACATCGTTGAGCGTGGCGAGCGCGTGCATGCAGCCGTCGTACTCGCGGTCGGCCGGCTGCAGGTTGCGCAGCACCGCGTCCAGCAGCAGCGGCAGCCGCGTCACGCGCTGCATGGGCAGCATCAGGAACGAGTGCAGCGACAGGCTCTGGCACGCCGGGTGCCCCTCCAGTCTGCGACACGGAACCGATCATGTATGTCTATTGCTTCTGCTTGTGTGCTGTCCGTCCGGAGAACGGATTGTGTTCCGATTACGGAGTTGTTGTACACTTGTTGCTTGGGTGTTGGTGATGAAGAGCGTGCTGAAGTGTGCATGATGGTGTTTGAGATGATTATCAAATGTTTTTTGTGAGTTTTGATGACGACTGGCGTGGCACAAGTAGACCATGATTGCGAGAGGGTGTTCTGACCGCTTGAGCGCGGCTGCGAAGGCGGGAAGAATATGACAAGGGCAGCATGAGTGTTAGACTGTTCTGACCTCTTGAGCGCGGCTGCGAAGGCGGGAAGAATATGACAAGGAGGGCATGAGTGTGAGAGTGTTCTGACCTCTTGAGCGCGGCTGTGAAGGCGGGAAGAATATGACAAGGAGGGCATGAGTGTGAGAGTGTTCTGACCTCTTGAGCGCGGCTGCGAAGGCGGGAAGTATATGACAAGGAGAGCATGAGTGTGAGAGTGTTCTGACCTCTTGAGCACGGCTGTGAAGGCGGGAAGAATATGACAAGGAGGGCATGAGTGTGAGAGTCTTCTGACCTCTTGAGCGGGGCTGCGAAGGCGGGAAGTATATGACAAGGAGAGCATGAGTGTGAGAGTGTTCTGACCTCTTGAGCGCGGCTGCGAAGGCGTGTCGGTCGCGCAGCCGCTGCAGAGCGCGCACCATGAGCGCCTGGTTCTCGCAGTACTTCACGTAGGCGTGGAAGCGAGCCTCGGCATGCCGCCGCACGATGTCGCAGATGTCCTGCAGCAGAATGTTCTCCTGCCAGCACTTTTCCAGGTCCGTCATAAGCAGTTGTGAGCATTTGCGCACTGAAAGTAAAACAAGGCAAGGCATAAATAGAAACGATATTTAAAAAAAAAACACCATATTACCAAAAAAATAATAGGATAAATTGAAGAGACGGGCAAAGCGTTCACTCGTAGGTAAGTGCAACGTCTGGCCATAACAAATTCTATGTACCCTGAACATTTCTGTGTGTCCACTGCGCCCATCTCTATAAGACATCAGTTCCTTAGTCTCATATGCCCAGTGATTACAATAGCTCTCAGTGCCCTTCAAACCGAAAGAGTAATATTTGTACCACTACTGCCTCACGGCAGAATAACTGGCCTGGGTGGTACCTACCTAGACGTATTCTTGCATAGGAATCCTGCCACTAGTAAATTTGTATATAATTTTAAGTTCGTAAAGTATACTTCATCGAGGACGGGTAGCTGCCCAGGCCGTGGTCACTAACCATCAGGTGAATTGTGTACTCAATTATGAAATTGGAAATTATTAAGGAATGTCTTAAGAGAATCTTCCACTCCATCTCATCCCATGGGTGTCGTAAAAGTCGACAGAGGGAAAATGCAAACCAGGAGATGGGCAGCAGCATCTTCATGGAACGTCTGAATTATAAACTGCGGTTGTCAACTAGCCTTTCAAGCGTGGCAACTATGGCAAAATCCTCCCAAAATGAGAGCTACAAACCAACTTTTGTGGCAATCTATGGGGAAGGCCTATGTTGAGCAGTGGACTAGTGATGGGCAGAAATGATGATGATGACGATGAAAATTATTTTTAATCATTCCGAGCAAGTTTTGTCTTTGCAGAAATGGTAACCGGCCCAAGTACAGGTCCGTACTTGGACTTTAGCGTCGTTAAGTGCCACAGATTGTGCTCGCCACTATTAGGCTATTAGGACTTCACAATAGTACAGCAATTTCAATATTTCTTGGAAGCACTCTTACACTCCTTACTTACTGTAACAAAGCTTTAGAGTTTGTAAGTTTGAACGCACTTATCTCAGGAAATACTAATCCGATTAAAAAAAAAAAATATTTTGTATTTGATAGCCCGTTTACTTACAAATCAATAAAATTTAAGTCTGTTTGTAATAAAAAAAAACAGCTTATTACTCAAAGCTTATGAAAGTATATACGAAAAATACTTATAAGAAAAGAAGTTTTCTTTTAAAATTGTATCTTTATGTTTATCTGTCTGTTTGTTCCGGCTAATCTCCGAAACAGCAGGACCGATTTCGAGGGGACCTTCACTGACAGACAGCTGATATAACAGCAGGTAACTAAGGCTACTTAAATTTTTGAAAAATAATTAGGATACCGCGCGAAAAAATTAAAACTCCAAAATCCGATTCAAACAGAGAAGTATATATGTATATCATCGATCGGGGTCGGCTTTTTTACGCGGGTGAAACCGCGGGAAATGCTAGTAGGTTATAAGACTTCCCCTTAAGGAGCTGCACAGTGTAATTAAAGAGAAGCGCCGAAGGTACGGCGCCATCATGTGCTCCGCTTATTATAAGCGGGAGAAACCGCGGGGGACAGCTAGTGTAAAAAAATAAACCAGCGAATGCAGATCCCCCCCCCCCCCCACTCTCTTAGTTAATGCACACTTAACTTTAACACAACAGTCAAAAGAGTTCATACCTGGCAATATGGTGGCGAAAAGGGTCTCCCAGTCCTGTGGTGGCAGGACTTGTGGGTCGCGGAAGGCAGGGTGCGATATGAAATGAGCCTCCAGTACGTTCAGGGAGTTCAGATAGGACGCCTCCGACGTCAGCACCTCAAACTTTGCCTCTTGTAAGCGCTTCTGTGCTGGAGCTAGGGAACCTACAAAAGTGACGTAATATTTAGTATTGTCATCATCATCATTTCAGCCTATCACATAGTCCACTGCTGAACATAGGCCTCCCCCATAGATTGCCACAAAATTTTGTAGCTCTCATTTCGGGGGAATTTTGTCATAGTAGCCACGCTTGGCAGGCGGGTTGGCAACACACAGTTTATTTATTCAGATGTTCCAGGAAGATGCTGCTGCCCATCTCCTGGTTTTTATTTTCCCTCTGTCGACTTTTACGACACCCACGGGATGAGATGGGGTGGTAGATTCTCTTATAATAAATTTCTGTGTATCGACCACGGCGACTACTTCCGATGCTGCCGGAAGCTATTAACTGCGCAGGAAATATTATAGTGTAACAACTGTATTTCGTCCGTTTCATATGACATTCGTCCTAATCTATCCGCACCAGATGTAACGCTGATGCTATAAAATCGGAACTTCTAGGTTAAAATGCAGTGTCAGACGCACGGGGATGACCACAACCCAACCATACCCGAAAACTTTATTAGTGTTTTTGTACAAAAAGGTTTGAGCTAAACCCAAGAATCGCAGTGTAAAAGTGAAGTCATTTGCTTGGCACGTTCGTGTTCATTCGGCACTATTCGGTTTTTGTGCGAGTGTTTTGATTTTTAATAACACTTCGGTCGAGACACAACCCATTTGTGTCAAGTACCCTTTTCATCGAACATTCATCTAGACATATTGGATTTTACATTTTCTAGCGACACTAACTAGTACTGTCAATGTATCATGTATTGATTTCAAAAAATATGTGTAGTTGAATTCAAAAGTAACGCGTTATTTGAAAAGACGATAGCTGAGTGGTTAAGGTATACTTGCTGTATTTTCAGCCTTGACGTGCAATCCTAAAGACAATAATTTACCAATACATATATGATTGGTTTTCGGGGGGTCAGATATATGTATACTGACTTTTCGGTGTTTCTGGTACTGCATCTGACCTTACCTCCGATGTTATCGCCTAAGCGTTGCTCGTGAATCAGTGCTAATATGTTCAAGATAATATTTACGGCAAACAACACTACAATATATACTGCGCTGATGACAATTACCGGATGATAACGCTGTGGACGAAATCAACCAGGAGAAAACCATTAGCGTAACGTGTAAGAACGTACGCATAATATTTGAACACACGAAACAAGTTACATTAATAAGAAAATATATATCAATGAGAGTAATGGAACTCACTGAGCACGGCGGAGTTGAGCACCTCCGGGACTTCGCACCAGAGAGTGCGCGCGGGTCCTCGTGGCGCGACCAGCGCCATGGCGGAGGGCCGCGCCGGCGCCGCGCCCACCTCGTACCCGTCCGAGTCCGAGTCGCCGCTCTCGCGACACGTCGACTGCGCCAAATAACACGATAATACTTTTACAACATCTATCGTGTTGCAACCTAACACTCGCAAAAAACAGCATAAAATTGCTGCGTCAACAACAGACCATCAAAGCGCCCCCATTCTAATAGTTTAGCGCACAGACTGCGAAACATTACGTCGCGGAATCGCGCGCTCCATTTTACTATTGTCGTTCACCATCTCCTAGCTCAAGCTTACTTGGAGTGGGTATCAGGTATATTAGTAATGTTGATAGCATTGCTAGAATACTGTTAAAAAATAGTCCTCGAGTACTTACTGTCAGGTGGACTGTTTGGTCGTGTTGTTTTAATGTTTAGTTGAAATATTATTAAACAGGATTATTCAAAAAATACATCACTCATATAGGCTTTAATAAATATCATTACAAATACGAACTTTTGTTTCACGACGTCATATTTTTAAGTATGACATTATTCCAAAAATATTGTTATTTTAAAAAAAATATGATAGCTCTACGTAAAACGACACGCTGCGCGTCCTTAATCTAGTATAACCGGGAAAGAATTTCGAAATTAATAAAAAAAATAATGCTCACAGGATAAAAAATTAAATTATACTGTAGCAAGAACAACAATGTTCTCAGAATAAATGTTTGTTTTCTTAATAAAACTTCAAAACATGAATTTAAATCTGAATAATAATAATTATTTATCTATCATCATAATCATTTATCTTGTATGTCTGTCGTCCGCATTTGATAAACATTAGGAGAAATATAATATATCCTGTCGTAAATTCGCTCACTTGACAAATTCTAAACTAGTAAAATTCTATGTTAGATTTAACATAAAACTAATAACATGTACATCAACTATGATATCGATTAAGAATTTTTTTCATTGTAATATCTTCAATATTTCCGTAATTACATAGATTTTATGGTCAACGAATAAAAAGCCTTGGCTCGGCTCGAAATCGTATGTTATAAGAAAAGACACGAAAAGAACAAAAGAATTTCTCATAGTTGTGTTTTTTCAAAATCCTGATAGATTTTGGAAAAATCGATATTAGATTTTTAAAATATCGATATTAGATTTTGGTAAATTGGAGCCCTATATTAATTAAAGAAGTTGTGACATTGAATAAGCAATACCAACAGGCGTAAAGAACAAAAAGAACACCGATACTAATTTTATAATTGCGAAAGTAACGCTCTCTGTCCCTCTGTTTGTTAACTTTTTCGATATAACCGTTGAACCGATCTGGATGAAATTTAGCACTTTTAGCTTGCATTCTGAAGACGGGCATAGATTCCTTTATATTTTTGAAAATCAAATAGTTCCCACGGGATATTTAAAAACCTACATCCACGCGGACAAAGTCGCGGGCATTAGCTTGTCTAAACTAATATTATAAAGAGGAAAGATTTGATTTTTTTAAATGTTTGGTAGTAATGAATAAACTCAAAAACTACTGAACCGATTTTAAAAATTCTTTCACCTATATATAACTACGTTATCACCGACTAACATGAGTTGTATTTAATTTAAAAAAAAACGAGATCCCTGCGAAAATTGCTATGATGTAACTATCAAGGTATCAAAAATTTACTGATAAAAGTCATTATTTGGCGTGCGCTACAAAAACTATTGATGATGAAGAAAATAATGAACTACATTTTCATACTACACATCATTACTCTCAAAAAAGTCCTCGAGGCTATATGTCTAACTATTATAGTTAAGTCACAATAACCGCCTTTTGTTCAAATTAGTCTATTAAAAACACGGGTACAATCGAAAGATGATGACATTCGTATCATGATTATATTGATTTGGTTGATTACGTACATGTAAAGTCTTCTTTAAATTAATCGAATCGAACCTATCGTTTAGAAGTTAAGACAGGTATAGAAATGCTAAAAGTAAGTAATGTAGCAGTATAAGTGCTAGAAAAAATACAGAAACAGTTGAATAGTGGTTTGTAATTTTAATTATATATTTATTTTTATTTAAAACTTTGAAACTCTCTATAAAAAATACAGCGGCCTCGGTGTCTCTCAAACGCCGCGCCGCCGCCCGGCTTCATGCAACTTGGGCATCATCGACGTGCGCGGCTGCCTGTGCGCAGCGGTCGAGAGTGGTCGTTTTAATTTGCTGGTAGCAACATCAAATATTGGCTATATTTCATGGCTTATGTTCCCATAAATAAAACATTATTTTGGTTAATTATCATAATCTTATCTGACCAGCAGCAGAGCCGCCGATGAGAATAGTCGCTACAGAAAATGTTAGTGTAAGGACAATTGTCAACAAGTCCTTTGGTTGTCTATCTTTTTATTTTCCTTGGTTGTTCTATTTGTCCAAATAAAGTACTAATTTATCTTTCTAATATCTATCTACGCGTGCGAGGCCGGGGCGGATCGCTAGTTAAAAATAAATTAGGAATTCGCAGTGTGTTAAGCGCAAACTTTACTGGATGGAACAAATTGAAACATGGCTTTGAACTCCTACATCGAGATCAATATCAGGGATAAGTGAAGGTCGAATCAATTGTAAAGATTAATTGGAATGCTTATTAACACATATATTCATAAAACAGTGTAAGCGCCGTGTAATTGTGTTAATTAATGTTGTTATACTCTTGGCGTTTGTTCGTTTCATGCATACATCAGGAAATTAACAATATAGTAAATTTACGCCATGTTTTTCCGCTATTAAATTATCAATAAATTATTTATTTATTGCTTGTACTCTTTATTGCACTCATTAAAGAAAAATACTTTAAAAATTGTAACTGTATTTGTACAATAGGTATACTCAGCGACCTCTTCCAGGCAAAGTTTCGATAAAGGAGATTGATTTAAAAACAAAACAGAAGGAAGTGTTAACACAAGACGCTTAGTAAATAGAAGATAAAAACATATACAGTATATAAAATTAAAAATACAAAAAACTTAAAAAAATAGATATAATTTAAATATACTCGTTGATTTACAAATACATATACATATAAACCCGCAGAAAAAAACCACGTAAAAACAACACAAAATATATTACATGGAACACTGATTTAAGTAAAAATATTTAGTTTGTTTTTTAAAGGACTCAATACTTTGAGCCTTTCTGATGTGTAACGACAGCGAATTATTTGACATAATTCGACATTTCAGAGTTATTTAAGGCACTATGATACAAATTATTCTTTCATTCATTAAATAGTTACACTAAATCGTCTGCGGGCTTAGATCTGTTTTATTTTTCATTATAAGTTTATTTTTTATAAAGAATACTAGAAATGTAATTAACATTACTTAAATTCCTAATAGTTGCCTATTAAGATAATCTCCGAAACGGCTGGACCGATTTTGACGGGACTTTCCCTGTCAGATAGCTGATATTACAGCGGGTAATTTAGGCTACATTAATTTAAAAAAAAAATAGGGTTCCGCGCAAAAAAATTAAAAACTCCAAAATCCGATCCCGTTAGGGAAGCATATATGTATATCATCGATTGGGGTAATAACATTCATTGCGGTTTGTTTGCTGCGTTTAATTTAATTCGAATTGCGATAACAGTTCCTTGAAAGGCGCGTAGTGTGATGCTAGAAAACGACAAAAAATGTACGCGGTTTTCAATGACCGCAATAAAACAGTGACAGAACAAGTTTTTCCATTATGTTTTTTTTTAGGACTGATGGTCACTGTTAGCCAGATGGCTTTTACAGCTTCTCCGGATTGAAAGGTGGCCGAGCGCTGAGGGCGAGAGTAATTGACTCGAGGATTCCCATAGGGCAATTTTAGTAATACTATTAATATTATCGGAATTAACTTAATTTACCACCATTTCGAAATGCGTTTCCGCTGGAGAAGAAATGGCGCAAGAAACTCTAGCGACGCTTCTGTTCATGATAGGTACTATTGCTAGGGGAAAACCGGCCTGAGATGCGGCGGTATATTGAATATTTTTTTCTGAAATGCCCTCGCCGACGGCGGGAGCGGTATAATCGTGATGCTTCATGAAGATGAAATGATTAAAATGCACTGGAGAAAATAATTATACATACATACATACATAAGATCACGACTGTATCCCATAAGGGGTAGTCAGAGACTGGTCACTCGCTGCAAAAACAGATGACTGCCACAATCCACATTTCACCAAAACAATATAACGCACTTGGTGTGATAGGTGGTGAGCCCACCGCCACCATGCGTTGTTGCACAGTGCAGTTTAATTCCTTACTCGCCTTTTACGAGATCCAATGGACGAGATGGAGTGGTAGTATTCTTTTAACGAGCCGCCACCACACGGCTCATAATTAAAACGCGAAAATAATCGCGAAAGTGGCGAAAATAATTATAAGGTATTAAAATCCCTCAAGCCCTAATAGCCGTAGCAACGAACTCTCGGAGGTCACTCTTGCATTTATGTTTTAGAAACCCCGTGCTTGAAGTACTTTTTTGTGGGAAATGGCGCCCACGTGGCTCCTATGACAAGACGATTCCTAAAAAAGCTAGACGCCACACACGAGTCTTGACACACCTACGACTGAGAAGCAACTGCGAAAGATTCCTGGGAATGATAAACTAGCACAGAAGATTCATCGAAATCTCAGTCTTCTAAAGGACGCACTCATAGGCACTGCCGAAAGTGCTTAACTTACACATTTGTCAGACGAGGTCTATTTTGTAACTCTGGTAGGTTTCGTGATCGGTTTTATTTGGGCGCATGAAGCTCATTCATTGGTTAATGGGAACAAATGTAACCGATCCCGAAACCAACCCGAGTTATACAGTAGACCCCCCGATGTGATAATGTTGGAGAGGTATATCAAGTTGGAGCTATTCATTGATATCACCATAGATTGAATCACTCGTAAAAAGTTTTTCTAACAGATAAATATCTGAAATATAATATAATCTTCAAATAGTCTAAAGATCAGTATTCCACAGCATCATACTGGATTTTTCAACTCTTCTTTCACAGTTCAGGCTACACTCCTCTGGAATGTCCTTCCTGATGCTATCAGGAATGCACCCAACAAAAACGCCTTCAAAAAACTTCTTAGGGAACACTATTTGGAGGCAAACAGATGTTTTATTTTCACCTCTTATTTTGTTTATATATGTATTATTTGTGTAGTATATTTATTATTTGTATGTATGTATTTATCTATGTTAATTTTGTGTATATATATATATTGGTTATTTATATTATTATATAATTATTATTTAATAGTATTTATATTTTTACACCAGACTCCACATTTTTTATATATTTGCACCTACCATCACTTTTCTAGTCTCCCAGGGTTGACTGGCAGAGAATGCCTCTAGGCATTAAGTCCGCCCATTGTATTCATTACATTAAGGTGTTACAATTAAGATGAAATAAATAAATAAATAAATTTCTTGTTTTCGGTTGATATAAAAAATTAAACACTTGTGGTAATCTATTATTTAAATCTTTTGTTTAGGTATAATACTTGAAAGTAGCCAATAAGAGCTTAAAACACCTAAATCAGATAATGTAATTTTTATAAAGTACCTATAAAAATTGGTATTCCTCATGATATAAAAAAATCACAGTAGTGCAACAAACATCCTGCGAGCTTATCATTGTTGTGCTGTTAAAAAAAGAGCCGGCTTAGGGGCCCGGCGCTCACATTAAATTACATAGTATGCGAGTGACCAGAGTTCGATCCTCAGTGCCAGCACCTCTTAAATTTTTCCGCAATTTTAATTGCTGATTTACCAAGTGCTCAGCGGTGAAGGAAAACATCGTGTACCTGTAAACCTGTATGTTTGAGAAATATAGCCTTCTTCGCTAAATGGATATCCAACACTAAAATAAAAAAATATTTTAGTGTTGGATAGCCCATTTATCGTAGTATATACGATTCCTATGCAGGAATCCGTCTAGGTAGGTACCACCCCAGGGCCAGTTATTCTGCCGTGAAGCAGTAGTGTGCAAACATTACTGTGTTTCGGTCTGAAGGGCACTGAGAGCTAGCGTAATCACTGGGCGTATGAAACTTAAGAACTTATGTCTCAGGGTGACGGGCGCAGTGTGGTGCTACACAGAAATATTCTGAGTAACACAGCATCTGTTATGGGCAAACGTTGCACTTACCATCAAGTGAACGTTTTGCTCGTCTCGACACTTTATCAAATAAAAAAAAAACCAGTAGTTCCTGAGATTTGCGCGTTTGACCAAACAAACTCTTCAGCTTTATAATATTAGTATAGATTCTCATGTGCCTAAGAGTCTGGTTCGCTCGAGATTCTCGGGACATCGGTCCACCTTGCCTCAGGATATTTCTGTTTTAATTGTTTGAATTTAAGACGATACTCGTGGTATAATAACATTAGTTTACCTCTACTTTAGCAGCGTTGTAGAACTGGTAGAGGGGCTCGTGTGTGAACAGCGAGTGCGGAAGGGGAGAAGCCGGGTGGGAGCCGGACGACGCGCCTGATGATGAAGAGATGTTGCCAGCTTGATACAGGCCCGATTCTGCGTACCTGTAAAGAAATAATATTGTAACGGCGTTGTAAATGATGCGTTTCTACTTGTTTTAATAAAAATATTAGGAAAAGCGGAAAAAAAACAAAACAGTAACCAAATTACGAAAAATTCAATACAATAAAATGAAGCACACGTGAAGGTTAGAAAAACTGCCGCAATGTGCAATTTGTTCTATGATTTCATAGTCGAGAAGTCTTACGATACTAAAGAGAGGAAGGATTATGCAGATTTTATCCCGGATTAATACTTCAATGATGCCCATCCATTCACGGATTGCCCGCGACCGCGGAAGGATTAGAAAGTCAATGGAAATCTGATAATTAAATAAAATTAAAGCTATATAGGACGCAAATCAACCATCCACTGAGTATGTCATGGCTATTGTCATGTTTGGGACTTTACCTTTTTATATGCGAAAAGTTAAAGCTTGATAAGGAACCAGAATGAGCATGTGAATAAATTTTATTGGTCACTGTTTTACGCGGACGCTCTATGAGTCAATAGCAATAGCTGTATGAGAACGTACTAACGAAATGTACTCAGGTCGAATTGAAAACAAAAGACTATGTGAATAAAAGCACTGTCTATGCACTATAAAGTCTCATACTGGAGAATGGAGCCTCAATAATTTATCATTTAGTTTCGATTCTCCACTGATCCAGTAAGTTAACGCGCTGGACATGGATTTTAGTCAGTTATCAGATCAACCTTTAGCCAATTTTTATTCAAAAAATACTAAATTTCTAAATTAAACTTTTAAAAAGTTTATATTCCAACAGCGTATAGGTATTTTAATATATTTGTAAGTTTTTTGACAAAATAGAGGGGCTCTCACTTATACCAACTTACCCGTGCCTGATATAAATGAAATGTTTTCTCTCGTTTTTTCTCTGTCATACGTAAATTCTCTGACGTAAGAAATTTAGATTTCGTTTGTCAAATATATTTTTTTTTACAATTTACTAGCGTTTCTTAATGATGTTATTTAAAGACTATTTTTTATAAGCTTCAGAGTCACGCTCAGTTGAAGCCTTTTGACATGCGATGAGATCGGTGTTAGGCTAGGCAGTGTCAGAAACACCGGGACAATCACAACACAATCAGGCCCGAAAATCGACAATTCTTATTTCTCCGGCTGGAATTCGAGCCCAGGACCGGCGGCGTGTTAGTCAGGTACTCTGACCAGTTGCCCACGTGGTCGACTAAAATACAAAATATACACATTCATTACTATTAACAAATTAAGTGAACGGTGTTGGAGAAAAATTGGTGTTTGCCACAAAACCTTAGCTGACCGAAGCCAAAGTCAGAGTAATAATTTCTTTATTCAATTTAAGTTTGTTTAAAGATGTCTGGTGGTAGGATTCCTATGCAGGAATCCGTTTAGGCAGGTACCACCCCAAGGCCAGTTATTCTGCCGTGAAGCAGTAGTGTGCAAGCATTGCTGTATTTCGGTTGGAAGGGCACTGTGAGCTAGCGTAATCACTGGGCATTTGAGACTTAAGAACTGATGTCTCAGGTTGACGGGCACAGTGTGGTGTCACACAGAAATATTCTGGGTGACACACCATTTGTTGTAGGCAAACGTTGCAGTTACCATCAGGTGAACCTTTTGCTCGTTTCGTCACTTTATACAGTAAAAAAAATGTCATGAACGAATCTACACCGGTTCGAATAACAAAATAAATTGAAATAGAAAATTAAGAAAACTTTAGTCTTTATAAATTGTTTTGCGAGACGTGTTCAAGCGTAATTAAACCCGTGACTATTTCTGAAGACTCCAATTCCACACGGTTAAGTTGTACGTCGTAAAGACTCAACTGTAATGTGAACGTGACGTGTTTAACCGTGAAAACTGCGTTAAATTCGACAAATAAAGAATTTATTATGCTATTGAAAACGGTACGAACATACACGGATATGGTTGTTTTAGTATCGTTGCTAGTTAAAAAAAGTTAATATTATAAAATTTAAATACGGTTTTTTGTTTTTGTAATATAGTATATGAAATATTTATCACAACATAGTAATTTTGATTTGTTTTTTTTTGTTATGCTACTTTGTTGTCGTTGGGATCAAGGATAAATCTTACTATTTCTGGCATCTCATCGCGATTGAATAATTTAGGAACGCAATTTGAAAAAAAAAATTATATTGGCTTCAGAGAATCTACCACTCCATCTCATCCCGTGGGTGTCGTAAAAGTCGACAGGGGTAAAATTAAAACCAGGAGATGGGCAGCAGCATCTTCCTGGAACATCTGAATAAATAAACTGCGGTTGCCAACCTGCCTGTCAAGCATGGCAACTGTGGCAAGATCCCTCCAAAATGAGAGCTACCTACTTTTGTGGCTATCTATGGGGGAGGCCTATGTTCACCCTAAGACATCAGTCTTAAGTCTCATATGACCAGTGATTACGTTAGCTATCAGTGCTCTTCAGACCAAAACACAGTAATGTTTGCACACTATTGCCTTTGTGTTCTGGCCCTGGGGTGGTAGTTAGCTATCCCAGTAAAAAGTTCCTTACTCTTATAGGTAACTAGATTTGTACGTTTATGATATATATCGGTAATCCGATAACTTACATATAAAATTGTGACTCTTTTGAAAACGTCCGTAAGTATCGTTCATCAAAGCATGTATATTTTTTTATAGTAGAAAGTGACAAGATGTGCAAAACGTTCACCTGATGGTAAGTGCAACGTCTGCCCATAACAAATGCTGTGACACCCAGAACATTTCTGTGTGGCACCACGCTGCGCCCGCCATTCCGAGAGTTCTGAAGTCTCATATGCCCAGGAAATACACTAGTCCTCAGTGCCCTTCAGACTGAAACACAGTAATGTTTGCAGCTTCACTGCAGAACCACTGGCTCTGCAGTGGTACCTACCTTGAGGGACTGCATAGGAATCCTACCACTAGTTTTAATTTTCTTTTTCGATGCTGTTTGCGACAAATTCAGTTGTCGTATAATGATGTAGAATAACTCGTTATCACATATTTTGGACATCAATGAACCCGCATTTGAGCAGCGTGGCGGACTTCCCGGCTCCAAAACCATATCATAAACGACAATGAGGACATTTATGGGATGTTACTTTTTTACATGTTTTGCTAGATTTAAAGTAACGAATATTTACTACTGTTGAGGTATATCTAATAAATAACCAAAACACATACCGCTTAAAATCGCATCATGCTTAGTTATCCGCACTATTTTTGATTGCAACTAGCACGACAAACAAAAAGTTACATAAAGCTTTTAACGAAACACCAATCGGCACACGCGTTCGTAGCACAAAAACCTTCCCGCCTGAATGCGAAACCGAACGGCTGATATTCGAACACATATACACAATGCACGTCGCTGCGACCTCGGTTGCGCGTCAAGTAAAAAGATGTAGCGGTTAGCTTCTTTATTGGATAAAGTGACGAAACGAGCTTCACCTGATGGTAAGCGAAACGTCTGCCCATAACAAATGCTTTGTCACCCGGAACATTTCTGTGTAGCTCCACATCGCGCTCGTCACCCTGTTCTTAAATCTCATATGCCCAGCGATTACACTAGCTCTCAGTGCCCTTCTGACCGACACACAGTAATATTTGCAAACTGCTTCTTCACGACAGAATTGCTGGCGATGGAATTCCTGCATAGGAATCCTACCAACAGTTGATAGGATAGCTGCCGTGAGCCGGTAGCTGATAGCTGTGTACGGTACGGCCAGTGAATCGTTTCAACTCCGAACATAGGCTCTCCGAACTTTCGCGCATGTACACTCGTGGAGAAAACTGTTATTGCCAGATAAGCAAACATACGCACAGAAAATAATGAAACAAAACCCAAACGTTTTAAGACTATAAAGCGATAACAAAATAATGTACAAAATACAAATATTAATTTTCAATTTGTCTACCCTTTAGATAATTTATTACAAGCACAAGTTAAATTTCTTTATTTTCACTTTAACGTAATAATAATTTATTTTCACTTGACAAAAATAATAACAATCAAATTAACGGTAATAACAACAACGAATATATTAACAAAAACGGCAACTTAAGATTTCGTAACCGTCTGTGCACAAGACAGACAATAGCGACAACACATCATCTCATTCCGCCATTTGGTTCTAAAGTATGTTTATAGCGCAACCAATGCAGGAAGTTCATACTAGCGAAGACTTATTGGCCGTACAATATATATTATACCTTTACGAGCGCATTCATGGATATTATCCATATTTATATATCACCAAATTTCTCCTCGTCTCCCTCAGTTACAATTCATTGGAAACTCGGCGAGCATATCAGCAAATCATCATGGCGTGTAAAATAATTCGTGGTACGATTGACGCTCCAGATCTGAGTCCCGAGCTGTGTCGATTATTCCTGCCAAATAATTACGCTCGTAATCGCGAACACAAATTGTTTGCCGTGCCGCGGGCGCGCACCGTCGCGCGTGCGAACTCACCCCTGCCTCGCGTCCTCACCGCACTCAACGCTCTCCTGGACACAAGACCTGAGCGTGACCTGTTTGCGGATGAATGGCCGGTAATATTGTCAGAATGTATAAAGTTCTGTGAGCGAGAAGAATGAATATGTTGTCTTTAATGAATCTAATTGGTTCTAACCGTGTTTATTAAAGTAAAATAAATATATAAATATTTACATTCACAACACAACCAGACTCGTAAAACAAAAACTTGTGTTATTGCAATTGTTGGTATCGACTGGGATTCGAGCTCAGCTTCCGTGAAGCGCTAAGCAGTTGACCACTAGACCACTCAGTCGTCATATTACTTCTTATTATCTTATCTTACTACTACTACTATCAAAGCTGGAGAGTTTATGTTTCAACGCTCTAATCTTAGGAGATACTAATCTGATTTGAACAAATATTTTTGCATTAGATAGCCCGTTTATGGCGGAAGGTTCTAAGCTATAACACTATATTCGACGACCTTAAAGAACCGACCGATTTTTTTTTATTGGTTAAAATGATAAAACGTGCAAAACGTTCACCTGATGGAAAGTGCAACGTCTGCCCATAACAAATGCTGTGTCACCCTGAAAATTTTAAAATTTGTTGATTGTGTGACACCACACTGTGCCCATCACCCTGAGACATAAGTTCATAAGTCTCATGCCCAGTGTTTACGCTAGCTCAAAATGCCCTTCAAACCGAAACACAATAGTCGTTGCACACTACTGCTTCTCGGCAGAATAACTGGCCCTGGAGTGTTACCTACCTAGACGGATTCCTGCATAGAAATCCTACCGCCAGTGAAACATTACCGACAAGCTCAGGTTAGCGAGGTAACATGTGGTCGGCTAATTTTACGCGGGTAAAACTGCTGGGCACAGCTAGTTAAGAGGTATGAGAATGGTAGCACTACTGTAGTTAAAAACTATACTAGTTAAGAAATATCGATCATAACCGCTAGTCGCTTTCAAATTGGGCCAGAGTTAACGGTGGTACGGAAAACTGGCTTATGAGTCAGCCCCATGGCTGGATAATGGCCGACGTCATGCGTACACGCCGCTCCTGACTAACGCGGTGACAAGAAGATAGCGTTCGATTTGCTACACAGATGCTCTTAAGTGGATATTTGCATAGGTACTCTGATAACCGCGACGAGCAAGAGCACCAAGTGATATTTAGTTCATTCTCATAGCCATCGAAAATACCGGTTATGCCTACCGCATTTATAGGTACTATAAATTTTAAATTGGCACAGAACCGTTGGCCGTTACGATGACCCTGTATCGGATATTCTAAAGCTCGGAGAATATTTTTGTGCGGTGTGAAAGAGGCCGTTGTGATAACGATCACACGTTTGATTCTTAAGAGCTGTTGCAAATGCCCGCAATGGACCGTCAATAATTATCATGGTTTATACTTAATAGAACTCCGAACCAGCACCAAAGCTTACCCTAATAAAAAAATTTATAAATCTGTGTCAAATACCAACAAAGATATTTAAATGTTCTGGCCCTTATTCCATGTCTATAAAAATATATAATAAATGACCGATTAACATAAAAAACGAAAAAAACTACAAGACATTTCAGAAAAAATTAAGAGCGTACCTAATAGAAAAAAGTTATTATAATATTGAAGAATATTTTGAAAAATGATTCAGATAGATGTCTGCCTCTCACATACATTCATTGCCACGCCCGACAGGGCACATGAATTTTATAATTTTATAATTTAATTTCATGTAAAGCAATCTAAATAAATAAATAAATAAACAAAGACATATATATATATATATATATATATATATATATACATATATATTTATTGTATAACAGTGCTGAGCGCAGGCTTCCTCACATTTCTGAGAGAGTTTTGGAGCCGGGAAAAGTCCGCCCCGCTGCTCCGATGCGGGATGGCGGACTTAACATCTCTTCGAAATATTTGTATTCCTCAGACATGCAGGTTTCCCCACGATGTTTTCCTTCACCGCCGAGCACGTGGTAAATCAGCACATTAAAATAACAATTTTACAGGTGCTGGCACCGGGGATCGAACTCAGGTCACGCGTACTATGAAATTTGAGGCGAGCGCCCGGCCTCTGAGCTACCACGGCAAAATAAGTTTACATGACTTAATGAGAGAAATGTGTACACTTTCTTGCAAGTGTTCTCAGAAGTTTCGAGCAAATCGTTCACCTTTTGTGTCACCTAGAACGTTTCTGCGTGGCACCACATTTCGTCCGTCACCCTGTGACATCAGTTCTAAATCACATATGCCTAGTAATTACACTAGCTCTTTACACCGAAGCACAGTAATGTTTGCACATTGCTGCTTCACTGCAAAATAACTGGCACTGCGGTGGCACCTAGTACCTACCTAGACGGATTCCTGCATAGGAAATTGTTATTGATATACATACCAGCGCGCATTACAGTGTGTTTATTATGTAAGTGTAAAATATGTGTAATCTAAGAACTTTATTAAATAAAGAATAAATAAGATCTTTTTTATTTATTGATCGCGATAATGCAATACTGAGTATATTCGTCTATGTTATCTAATTTTACTCAATTTAATTCTTTTTCTTATTTTTTGTTCCTGGCAATTAGCTATCAAAATCGAGCCATTTTAGCCAACGTCGAGTAATAATTTAAATTTAACAAAGACTTCGTTTCAATTAAAAGTAAAATGATAGTTGACTTATACTGAATGATTTGTTGGACTGATGAATGGGGATGGAGATGATGGAGACAAAAGAAAATAACAATTTTGGTCTTGAATTAAATTTTGCATAATAAACTATCAATATTAAACATCGTAACTCAAAATAGACACAGAAATTATAAAATTCAATAAAAACACTACTGCCACTTTTGGAGTTGGCGCCAAAAGTCCGACAATTTCATAGTGTTAATCAATTGACTTATTTTTTTTTACAGAGTTCACATCGCATTGTTTTCTTAATATTGTTCCAAAGTTCCAAGAAGTAAGTTGAAATAAATTTTTAATTTTACTTTTAAATTTGCCGAGGTGTGGGTATCTAGTCGTGATTGGCCAGTATTTCATTGAACCAACATAATTATGGCTTTATTGTGTTGTGAAAGTGAAGTTATCGCGGTGTTGGCCTCGCCGTATGTAATGTATTGCGCCATACTCCCAAGTTATCTGACATGATCAACCTTTAACTTATTGGACACTTTTACCACTTAGTTAAAAGAAAAAAATAGGTGTAGTTAACGGTATACAATAGAGTCATTATTGTTAGTTTCTCTCAAAATACGTTGCACAATAGTATTTCTCTTGTATAGTAAGTGCATTGCTGACATAAATTCCATTAAACATCGACACCTGTAGCGACTATCTGTAGCGACTATCTGTAAGCTGTACTGGTGGTAGGATACCTATGCAGGAATCCGTCTAGGTAGGTACCACCCCAGGACCAGTTATTCTGCCGTGAAGCAGTAGTGTGCAAACATTACTGTGTTTCGGTCTGAAGGCCACTGATAGCTAGCGTAATCACTGGGCATATGAGACTTAAGAACTTATGTCTCAGGGTGACGGGCGCAGTGCTACACAGAAATATTCTGATTAACACAGCATCTGTTATGGGCAAACGTTGCACTTACCATCAGGTGAACGTTTGCTCGCCTCAACACTTTATCAAAAAAAAAAAGCTATACAAATACTTTTCTCCAGCGGGTATTGAACCTTTACTGGTGGAATGGAACTATGCAGGAATCTGTCTAGGTAGGTACCACCTCAGGGCCAGTAACTATGCAAACATTACTGTGCTGTGGTTTGAAGGGTACTGAGAGCTAGCGTAATCACTGTGCATTTTTTTTATTGTATAAAGTGACGAAACGAGCAAAACGTTAACCTGATGGTAAGTGCAACGTCCGCCTACAACAAATGCTGTGTCACCCAGAATATTTCTGTGTAACGCCACATTGCGCCCGTCACCTTGAGAAACCAGGTCTTAAGTCTCAAATGCCCAGTGATTACGCTAGCTCACAGTGCCCTTCAAACCGAAACAGTAATGCTTGCACACTACTACCTCACGGCAGAATAACTGGCCCTGTGGTGGTCACCATGAGACATCAGTTCTTAAGTCTCAAATGCCCAGTGATTATTGAGTATATATTTTTATTATTTGACTATTAAGAACAGGGTGACGATCGCAGCGTAGCGTCACACAGAAATGTTCTGGGTGACACTATATTTGTTATGGGTAGACCTTGCGCTTACCATCAGGTGAACGTTTGGTCGTTTTGTCATTTTATCCAATAAAAAATAATAAAAAAACCCGGTTCCCATAGCGCCGAAGTCAATCGCACATTTACTACGCCAATCGTGTTGACATTATCATTATACATACATACATAAGATCACGACTGTATCCCATAAGGGGTAGTCAGAGACTGGAAACTCACTGCAAAAACAGATGACTGCCACAATCCACGTTTCACCAAAAGAATATAATGCACTTGGTGTGATAGGTGGTGAGCCCATCGCCACCATGCGCTGTTGGGTGCACAGTGCAGTTTAATTCCTTACTCGCCTTTTATGAGATCCATTGGATGAGATGGAGTGGTAGTATTCTTTTAACGAGCCGCCACCACACGTTATTATTATACAATCTGGATAGCTGTTATTCATCATCTTTATTGTAGTAATGGTACACTAGCCGGTAATGGTACTTCCTACTGTCGTAAGAGATGACTAAGGTATTGTACGGGCAGCCTTTATTCGTGCAGAATAACACCAGAATTTGCAATGCTGTCATTATACTGCTTGTAGTAAGAATTTTATGAGAATAAACGCAACGGGGAGAAATAAACTTTTTGATTAATACCAAAATGGCAATAGATAGATAATTCATAATTTCGATCCACAGTAAAACTATAGCTGACTTTTAACTGAAGATTTACTGCACCGATGGAGACAAAACGAAAAATACAATTCTGGTCTTAAATTGAATTTTCCAATCACTGTACACTTTCTTCACTTGCTATATAATAAACTAACAATATCGAACATAAAAACTCAAATTCTCAGAAAATACAAAATTCAATTAAAACACTAATTGAGATGGTTGTACCGCCATCAATCGGAGGCCATGCGATTTTCCTGGTATTTCCCTTATTCGACTTAAACGACACCACGGTGTTTTGTAATAGAGTACTATACCCCGCCATCTTGCAGGCAAAAATATTTTTTTTTTAAGCTGAGACACGCTTAATGATCTAAAATGTTCTGTTACCTTCTCCCGTATTGTCTTATTCTAAGTACTCACCAAGAAGAAGGCGTTGTTTGCGTCTGTGGCGAGGAGTCCGCCCCGCACTCTGCATACCAGGAAGTTCGGGCCCTGGGCCCCTTGTCTTTGCGTGACAGCGTCGGCAGTAACCGCTTCAATTCTGTGCCACAACCAACGTTCAGAATCAAAGTTTATTTGGGGTGATATTTAATATTACAGGATTGCCAGTTCTGAAACTACATTAAACCAATAAAGTAAGCTAATAGCTTTATTGTTGCAAGTATTAGTAGCAAAATGTGAAGTACCAAGGTATGATAAGTTTTAAAAATAATAAACACTTTTTTTTTAATTGAACTAAGAATAATACGGTTTGCATCGATCGTATCTTAATATCTGTACTGGCAACCCCAATGGTAACTTTTACACTGAATGGCAATTTAAATGTCTGTTCTAGTAATATAATATATGAATGTAAATAATTTCTTCGGTATTTAGTCTAAGGGAGACGAATAAAACAAAATATAATCTCAATAATATGTTATATTTGATACTTAAAGAAAATTTACAGATGATTTTATAATAATTATCAACAATTAAATCTCATGAAGTAATTCACAATAAAATATATTTAAACTGTAGTGTTTCGATTCGATTCGTACATTTTGTCGTAATCGAAATCATAAAATTCTATTTTTATCTTTCATATCTTTACAGGAATAACTGTTATTTTTTTTTAGAGGAATAGAGGTTTGGTTGCTTTGATAGGTAGCTATTAAACACAACAGGTTGAAAAACCAACAGCTAATTTTACCAAAGTTTAGTGTCCCATTTGTCATGCCACTCAGTGTATAAGTAGGTACTGTGAGTAAAGTGCACTAAATAATTATGTACATATTTGTATTAACTACACAGAGCGCATGGGCGCTTACATTGAACGCATGCAAACAGTCTATGAATATCTATGAGCGGTTGCGATGCTTAACTAACACGTCATGCTGCGACATTTAAAGAGTTTAACAGAATAACATAAGCAATGACGGCGGAAAGAAGAAATAATTAGGTTCTTAGAATACGAAAATACGGATAAATTTAAAAAAGTAGATGTAAAAAAACCCTAACAAAAAGAAACGTTTCCAACAATAACGTTGCAAACTTTTTTCAATGAGTCAGTTGAACACGTCACGAAATCGTTTGTTTATTGTGTAATATTTAATTTCCATATCATACTTACTGCATATAAATAGTTGTTCAAACAAAGACGTCATCATTTGATCTGTACTTTGTTTGAAATGAAACATTTAATTTATGATTAATATTTTTTTTTATTGCGTATAAACGAGTTATAGAAATAATTATAAATATAATATTATTCCGAACGCAAGATATTCCGCCGCAATTGCACACGGTAGTGTCAACATAAAAACAATTACAGACTCACGGCCCATGTTAAACATGCAGAGAGAAACAAAACAGACAGATTACACTTTCAAACAGTTTTAAAATAGTAAAATAATTTCAAAGATGCGACGGAGTGAACATCGCGTGACACTGCGCAAGAATTGACTAACAATGGGTCGGTGTAATTGCGGCCCACGTCATATTGAACATAATTGCTAGCGGAATTATAGTCCAAGACCAACCGTTTGTTGATTTATTTATATGAACGTTGCATCTAAAATCAGGACGGCGGAGATTACTAATCACGAGCTCTATTCCTAACATGATTTAAAAAAAAAGTTATAGAAAATGTTAAAATGAAGAAATAATATCCTAAAAAATTCTGTGCATTTTTTTAACATTCATTAAAAAGCCTTTCTTTTAAATTGAAACGGGCACCCGGTTACTTAGATAAATGAAATAAAAAACATAATTGTTAAGTCGATTAAAAATGCATATACTTTGTATTATAAAGAACTTTTTGTTTTTATCTAAGTGCACGGCAGTGTAATCAAGCTTTCAAACAACGGTCGTTCGAACCGTTTCGAGGCATTTTATATCCTTATATTTAAGCACCTACTGTAGGTGAACAAAATTGTATCGACATAATATCTAATTTGAAAAGCATGCGGTTTCATATTAATTTAACATAACCACTACTGCCCTATAGACTACTCTTAGTTTGTTTTGGTTAACTGGTGGAATAGTCAATTAACGAAATCGTATAAAAATGATATTTAGAAAACCATATATGCACAAAAGTTTATATTTGTAACAACTTTTAGATTTAAACTCAACAACAGATAAGTGCTAAAATACAAAAAAGCCATATGTTGACATGGTTTATAGACTATAGAAGTATGGAAAGTAAGAAAAACAGTAACGACAGTATACAGAGGAAGAACAAGAATGTGAGAGAGATTAAAAAATAGAGAAACAAAGACAGTGCAAACATAAGACATACAAGAAGCGTAGCGTCCGCAACCAGATGCATCCTTTGGCTGGAAATAACTAATATATGACAATATGCGTAAAATTTCTGTATTTATCTGTTATGAATTGAAATCAATGTGAAATATGTACAGGAATAATTTTTAAAATAAATAAACTATATAACTATGTGGAAAGGTTCAATTAAGTATCGGTAGATAAGTTTCACAATTTAATAGAGAACGGTTAGTTAAATTATCTTTTTATTACGAAAGTTAGGTAATAGGATTGCATAGTACTTGTAAAAGTTACAAGGAATCCTAATGACTATCATATGGGTCAATCACAAGATCATATTTCGGACAACTTTACCTGGATTGTTTTTTTTTAAAGTACTTATTTGTTTTAACATTCTAACTAATAATTAACGATTGAATCATATAAAATAAATAATCGAAGTAGGTCCTTAACAATCGAATCGATCACGGTGCTAGTGATGCGACCGAATATCATGTGAAATGTATAAGAGCGATAAACTTACTCTAGTTCGTCTTGAAAATTTCTGTTATTTCAATTTATCATAGTAAGATATCATAGTTAGAAATATATTTGCAATAGAAAATATGGTTTAATAGTCATAATTTAATTTAAATTCGTGTGAAAGGGTTACAAGATCTAAGAAATATGACCGGCAGTAAAGAATTTATAAGGTTCAGTTAATTAATTAATTCTTATGGAATCCTACTGACTGATACCTTTCGATTTTTTTTCCACGTTTTTTACGGTATAGGCCAATTATGAAAAGGCAAGAATTAGATTTAGAAGCATAGATAGTGTTTAAAGTCATAGAGTGTATAAAATGCGTGCATGTACGCCATTATGGCCAGAATGGGTATTATGGTGGTATTATACTTGTATGAAGGTATCTTTTTGTATTTTTGTACCGTTAAGAAATAAAGTCCTATATATACATAAATAAAGGTATTTCGTTCATATTGGGATATCTTCAAAGATTCTATAACTAAATTATAATCGATATATTAGTTATTTGCAGGCATTCGGAGCTCCTGACCTTTGTTTAGCGCTGTCTTCGTTTATTTCCGTTCATTTGTCAGCTTTAAATTAAGAAACAATTGCTTCGGATTGAAACAAATTTCCCTTACACGATACGGACAGACGTCAACTGAAATCTAAATTCACTGATTATTTTAAATACCTAGCTGTCATTGCATCGGATTGCAAGGTAGCTTGTACCCAGGATAACATAACCTTATACAGCATTAAGTTATTGAATAATGTTTAAAAGTAATACTTATTTACAGATCCATTAGTCTATCCCTCCTTAGTATTTATTAATTATATTAAATATTTGTGGACCCCGCCTCTGACATTATATTTTTAAAATTCGTTTTTGACTTTATATAATAGCAGTAGAAGGGTTTTATTATATTTTATCGTTGATTGAAACATAAAAACCATTCAAATAAGGAGAATGCATGAAAAAGGATTTATTTGCATAAATTTATCAAATAATAAGTAAATAGTATGAATTTAAAAATTCCAAAAAAATCTCCAAGTATCTATATTGTATATGAAAAAATAGTCATTCAAAGAATATTGCCTTCAACAAAATTTTAATACGATTTTATCTGCAGAGATAAGTTTTATTTTTGCATAATTTATCAAATGAGAATGAATCTAAACTTATCAGTACTTTTATAACCAGAAATATTTTTTATCTTTCTATAAATATCTATAATTCGTATTAGAAAAATTATTAATACGATTGATGTATGGTGTTGTTTATTTCGAAACTCACAAGTCTCACTGTACCTATAAGTATCTATTTTGAAATACCACTGTTCGCTAAACATCGATTAAAACTGCTTTTTTGTTTAATTTCAAAACTACAGTTACAGGTAGGCAACGATATTACCAATTCAGCCATAAATTAAAAATGACCGTTCCGCGTAACTTTTTGTTTCTTTAACCTATTTTTTTTTGTAGTGACTGTGAGAGTCTAAGTGGCCAGTATTATTATTTTTTTGACGCATGTCCAGTTGACGCCTGCGCGTTACCTTCGTTGACAGCGCTAAGGTCAGTGTGCGCGTGCGAGGCATGCGGGGCGGTGGGGGGCGGCGGGGGCGGCTGCGCGGGCCGCTCCAGCGCGGCCGGTGCCAGGCACGGCGTGGACTCTGCCCAGGCGCGCGTACCGTCGCGACGCCGCGATGACGCCGACAGCGTCTCCGCACTGGCCCCGCCGCTGTCGCTGCTGCGGACAAGCGCTGTCGTTAATATCTAGTTGACAATATATTTTTTCCTAAATTATACTGGACTGTATAAAACATTTGAGGTGGTTTTATTCGCCTTTAAAGTACACTATTACCAATATACTTTCTGTGTATTGACATGCTTGACGTGACATTTTCAAAAAAATTGAAAATAACACATTCCAATATTGGATATGGACCCACTCTAAAATCGTAGTCTCCGAAAATTCCGTGTTTCCTGATCCAACAAAGATTTTTTTAATATAGGTTATTGACGAGACGAGTAAGTCCTTCGGTGTCCTCAGAACTTACAGTGCAGTACCGCACTGCATTCGCCACTGCAAACTTTGGTTCGTAACTCTCACAAACTGAAACACAGTGTCTGCTCACCAGAGTTTGACGGCAGAATATATAATATTATGTATATGGTAGTATCTACCTAGCCGGGTTGCTGCCTAGGAGTCCCGTCACAAATGCTGTTAGACACTTTATTTGGCATATACAATACAAAAATCAAACAAAGAACGAAAATAAAAAAAATATAGGTGTAAAACACTGGACTTTACAATACACGTAACGCTGTATGATGAAGTCAAAATGAGCAAACTCAGCAAATGTAATTGGGGCCATAACTTCAACAAACAAAAAACTTAATTCCAATATCAAAAACATCTCACCAGTTGCTGAAGCCGGAATCGCCGTCCATAGAGTCAGTCAAGTAGAAGGTCGAGTTGGTGATCTTGAGCGCGCTGGGCACGTCCGAATTGATATCCACCGCCATCGATGAAGCTCTCCTGAATCGAGACTTGAAAGAGAAGTACGTCTTCCTCGACAGTGTGCCAGAGTCTTTCTTGCTGTCGTTCGTTGGAGTCGTAGGCTTCTCTGGAGGTGGTTTTTCTGGTAATGGAGGGGGGACGTCGCCATTGCTGTACCTCTTTTCCCCAATAACCGTTTTCAACTCTTCTTTGAAATTCCCAGTTATCTTTGTCACTGGATTGTCAACCTTACTGAGTACGTTTCTCGAATCATTGAAAGTTATGTTCGTGTAAACGTGCTGTGACTCCGGCTTCTCGCAGTTGGCGTAAATAGGCGATTTCGTTTTTGACTTCGGCGTATCGTACGTGCCGTTCGATTGTGACGACTTTGCGAACGGTTTGCCGTCCATCGCGACTGGAAGAGAAATAGCATAAACTTTAATAATAAGTAAATAGTTTCACCATTGGGAAGATAAGATTTCCTGGTGGTACGATTCCTATGCAGGAACCCGTCTAGGTAGGTACCACCACAGGGCCAGTTATTCTGCCGTGACGCAGTAGTTTTCAAATGAGACTTAAAAACATTTCTCAGGGTGACGGGCGCAGTGTTGTGTCACACAGATGTTCTGGGTGACGCAGCATTTGTTTTGGGAAAACGTTGCACTAATCATCAGGTGAACGTTTCGCTCGTCTCGTCACTTTTTCGAAAAAAAAAGATAAATAAATATCGTTCTTATGCAATTGCCTTAAGGTATATAGACATCGCAATTTACTGGCAGCGTAAGAGACTCTGCCATACATCTCGTCGTTACCCTTTTTAATGGCACTCAATTGACATGAGTGCCATATGGGTGCTATTAAAACGGGCAAGACCTAGATAATTCGGTTACGGTGATTGATGATGACGTTTTCCAGACCGATTTCGACCACAACGACATTTTTATGTTTAGACACAGAAGATATAATACAGTAGACCCGCGATAATCCGACAATGGTTTTGCAAAGGGTTTTCTACTCTGCCGGACACCTATCCGCTACAATTGTTTAATAATATTTCGAAGACGATAAAAAAATTTGATATAAATTAGTCATATAGATCATTAAAAATTATTTATAAAAACAAGTAATTTAAATAGTCTTCAAAGCCGTAAGAAGAATTTTTAAATATTACAATAATTAACATAAAATTAGTTTTATTAAAAAAGTAACGTAACAAGGTGTTTGCTGTTTTAACATCAACACACATAATCCGATATGGTCTAGTGGCTAGGATACCTGGCTCTCACCCAGGAGGCTCGGGTTCGATTCCCGGTATCGGAATTCCTTTTTTATTTAACATCTTAATTTTTTTTTATTATTTTTTAAATGTTCTCTTATATAAAGAAAAACCAATACCCTCCTTTAGGAAAGACCGTCACTCGAGAACGGGTGATCTTTTTTGTTATATTCGTGACTGTCAACAAGTTTTGATGGTATTTTTGTATTAAAATCTCATTCATGAAAAAGTGACGCTCAGTTTCACAGTTATGGAGATAGAGACATTTTTTTTATTTATTTTTTTATTGTAAAAAGTGACGAAACAAGCAAAACGTTCACCTGATGATAAGTGCAACAACCGCCCACAACAAATGCTGTGTCACCCAGAATATTTCTGTGTACATTGCGCCCGTCACCCTGAGACATCAGTTCTTTAGTTTAAAATGCCCAGTGATTACGCTAGCTCACAGTGCCCTTCAAACCGAAACACAGTAATGCTTGCACACTACTGCTTCACGGCAGAATAACTTGCCCTGTGGTGGTACCTAGACGGATTCCTGCACAGGAATCCTACCAGTAGTAAAACGTACTAAACATTTTTTGCTAATCGCACTTCTCATTTTCTTCATTAGTAAATTGCACCCGTGCGAAGACGGGCGGGTCGCTAGTTTTATAATAACTTAAAGTAATTCAACTTACCAGAGTATCGTTTAGTGAGGTTGCGTTTTATCTGTCTCATCTTCTTTTGCGCGGCGCTGGCGATTTTCGTGAGGGTGTAGGGTCCTCCTGCATTAGGCGGCGAGGGAAGCCTCATTGACGGCACCGGGGGGGCAGTGTGAGTGCTCGGTGACTGAAATAAAATAACATTTGTTTTTAGTTGCGCTATCAAAAGTAGTTGAGGTAAAAAATATTTAATAAGTATATTTAATATATCCATACTAATGTTATAAATGCGAAAGTAACTCTCTCTGTCCCTCTGTCTGTTTGTTATCTTTTCACGGCTCAATCGCAATAGGATCTTGACGAAATTTGGCACAGAGATAGCTTGCATCCTGGAGACGGACATAGATTACTTTTTATCTTGGAAAATCAAATAGTTCCCACGGGATATTTAAAAAACCCAGCAGTAGACTCCGAACGTTGCTAGAGCTATAGTACTTGTCAAAACAAAAACAACTAGCGAAATATGATGGAGCTATCTTGAGAAGTTACTATGGCCAACTTCCGGTTCCATCATCAGACCAGCTCCATGGCACCATATTATTGTCACCGAAGCTACAGAGGTATGCTAAAATTCATCTCAATCGGTTAAGTGGGACCGGTTTAAAATCCAAATGCGAAACCCACACAAAAAAGTTCAAAAGTTGAATATAGATAAAAGCTTGTTAAAATAGTATAGACCTCATTCGTTTTATATAACGTTACTTGAAAAAATATCTTTCTTCAGCCACATATTTATGTACGCGCAACCACAGAAGCTCTAACTCGTCCTTACCTACCCGAGTCCGCTATCACGATGCAATAATATCCGAGGTCGGCTAGGATGCAGTGTCTGAGACACGGGGACAATTATAACACAACCAGACTCTAAAACCAAATCTAAAGCTCCGAATGACACTGCAAATATAATGGGCAGGCGTGGCAGTTACCACCACGTGAACGATCCGATGAGCGTCGTTTTTTAGATAGCAGGAAGGTTAATGAGAAACATCTGTTCGTCTTTAAATGTCATTCTGAGTATCTGCCTACTCAGTTCTAGGTTCTATTCTAGTGCGTTGTTATTCTGTTTATTCTATTGTGTTCAACTGATTACTACGTGTCTTGTAAACTATCGTATTGTGACCGTTTTCGTGTTCTCACTACATCCGAACCTCTCTCCGGTCACATCGCCAGGGCTTCATATCTCGTAAAGTAAATAAATTGTTAATATAATATAAGAAAAATACAAAAAATAATTTTCACAGAAGCTTGCTTAGCCACTACTCCATACAAGTGTAAACGTACGTACGTCTAAACGTACTAAACGTAACCTAGAACTAACCTTATCATGATCTTCGGAGTCACTGTCGCTGTCGAAGGAGTCGAAGTCATCTTCAAGCAGCAGTGCATGCGCCATGGGACTCGATTGTGCCGCGTGGGTCCCGTGCGTGTGGTGAGTCGGGGCCGGCTCCAGAGACTCATAAAGGTGACCCGAGTCGCTGCTGTCGCCGTCTGAAAATACAGATCATTAGTTGAGTATGTGATTATTTGGGGACTTTTTGAAGTGAAAACTTTTTTAGAACCGTTGCGATTTGAAACTGGATGAAATGAAAAAGCGACACGAAAAAGAAACAAACATACATCGGATTTAGCGAAACACAGCGAACATCGAAGGAATGTGATAGCATACAGTATACAGTGTTTCCTATTATATTTATATTTTCGAATTCGTCCAAATCTTCGACTTCTTCGTAGATTTTGCGTTCATTAGCTCGACAACAAGATTAAAAACAGTAATTGACGCTGTGTTTCAAAGATATATAATTATATTGATCAAATCCAAACCTATCCATTTCATACTTTAAAAAAACTAGTCTGTGTGTATCCGTGGCAGCTCAGAGGCTAGGCGCTCGCTTTAAATTTCATAGTACGCGAGTGACCTGGGTTCGATTTCCGATGCCGGCACCACTAAAATTGTTAATTGCAATTTTAAGTGCTGATTTACCACGTGCTCGGCGGTGAAGGAAGACATCGTGAGGAAACCTGCATGTCTGAGGAATAAAAAATATTTCGAAGACATGTGAAGTCCGCCAACCCGCATTTGAGCAGCGTGGCGGATTCTTTCTAGCTCCAAAACCCTCTCAGAAATGAGAGGAGGCCTGTGCTCAGTAGTGGGACATTTATAGGCTGAAACTTTAGTTTATAATGTGTAATGTCATGTTATGAAGAATAAAATGTGAAATAACTTTTAAATTTCCTATCAACGTGTACAGCTCCACACTGTCAAAAAACTACACGGCACTAGACGGGTTCATTAGTAATGAAACTCCATATATATGGTGGATGTCAATGTGTATATTTGAAAACAAAATAATAAATCTACTTATAACTTTTAACCGAACACCTTGTTAGTGGGATATAAATTTTCAATTTAAATTTACTAGCGCCTTCTAGTGATAAGAGAAAGAAACTCATACATGTACATATTACATTTGCTGCTACTGTTTCTTGCGAAACGCAACATAAGCGTTATTTAACTGCCTAGTAACGCTATCTAGAGACGAGCGGCTAGGAAGTACTATAATTACAACTAAACTAATATTTTACTACGATAAATTACACAATTATTAAAATACTATGAATGCATTATACACAATGTTATAATAAATAAACCCTAGAATTATCCTACTCGTGATGCTCTGCATTCGTCTTATTCTCGAAGCTTAGTTTTGTGAAGTGATACCTTCTACCGCGTGTTAACTACACAGAGCACATATGTATTTTTTTCGTTAATTTTTTTTTGAACATTAAAGTTTCATTTTAGCATATAAATTATTTATTGTTATTACTGGTGGTAGGATTCCTATACAGGAATTCGCTTAGGTAGGTTCCGTCGCGGTGCCAGTTATTCTGCTGTCAAACAGTGGAGTGCAAACACCAACGTGTATCGGATTTGGAGGGCTTAAGTTAGTAAATCAATACTGAATCATATGCTGTTATTACAATAGACTTACGAACTGGTGTCTCCCATTCGAAGGTCTGGGTGACACTGCAAATGTATGTGTCGATTTTGTACATTGTTTCACCTTCTTCATAGTTTGTCGGATTACAAATTACTCCTCTTTAAAAACCGGACTACAATGGTTAATTGGCAGTACTCTATAGTCCGAATTATTTAATAATCCGACGCCGCTTTGCAATACAATTGTCGGATTTTCGCGGGTATACTATACTCTGTTCATGAGACAAGTAGGTTAAAGTGTTACGTCAAGTCGTACGTGGTTGGCAGTTGTGTGGCAACCATGTTTATAGCTCTTAACCTGTACGCTTTTGTCGAACCGCATAACAAAAGAAAGCTACAGTAATGAATCATATTTTCTGGTTTGTTGCTTTTCTGGTGTTATAATTAATGCTGATGTGTAAATTTTGATGCGGACAAAGGAAACAATTACATATGCAGAAAACTTCTATTATATGTTTTTATTTTATGGCTGTTGGTGACTGTTGGCCTGAAGGCTTTCACAGCTTCGCCGGATTAAAAGGTGGCAGAAAGCGGAGGGCGCTTAGCTGAAACCTTTGTATGTATACCTCGGCTTGGACCGTCATCCTATGCGCGAGAGTAACTGACTCGAGGGTGCCCAAAGGGGCCGGCTTCGGCTCGGTTAGTTACTTCAATTTTGATGGCATTATATATGTCAACAACATGATGGAGAGGTGAGTGTATAGCAGCATTAGAACGACCGGAGCGTATGGCAAATAAGTAACTTGCGCGAACCTCCTGTCGATGTTCTGTTCCAGGCACAATATAAAAAGTTTCAGCCTATAAATGTCGCACTACTGAGCACAGGCCTCCTCTCATTTCTGACAGGGTTTTGGAGCTAGGTGTACATGTCTTCGAAATATTTTTTATTTCTCAAACATTCAAACATTTCCTCACGATGTTTTCCTTCACCGCCGAGCACGTGGTAAAATCAGCACTTAAAATTGCAATTAACAATTTTAGTTGTGCCGGCACCGGGAATCGAACCCAGGTCACTCGCGTACTATGAAATTTAAAGCGAGCGCCTAGCCCCTGAGCTACCACGGCTCTAGGCACAATATATATAACATAACCTTTTTAGTAGACAAGGACAATCAAATTTGCTGTCGTCACTGTCCTTGTAGGAACATGGTCTGAAGAACAATACGCCTGGCAGTCAAAGTAAAAAATTTTAGTTAGCCAAACTTTTTTGATATGGAACACGATTTTTCTGATTTTCAATTTCATCTATTTATTTGAAGAAAGCGGGATCCCAAACAATGCATTTTCTGAGATCGAACCAGAGAGGTGTAGAGGTGTATATAGGTTGAGGTTTTTTTTATTCTGTGGATGCTCGCATTATAAAACCATAGATTTGCTCGTCCCATTACTTCAAGTTTAATTAGCGAATTATAAAAACTGGCTGTGCCCGGGAGGACTTTAAGATCATAGGAAATTAGTACAATTTTAGGTATTAGGATGAAACAAGAGAAAATCGGTCCCAAATTTACTAACCATAATTTGTGAGAAGTTCATATAACTAAGATTCAGTAGTGTTTATGTTAAATCCAGTCGTACAGACAAAGATGATATATAGTCATATATAATATTAACACTTCTACGAGTATGTGTACAGTAGTAGCGATGGACGATTGTTGCAAAAAAAAAAACAATCGAATGACTCGAAAATTGTGCTATTCTGCATTCGATTGTCGATTTAGTAGCTCCACACCATGATTATTCGAATAACAAACGACAAAGTACTAACTGTACCACACGCAAGTAAGTATTGTCGCACGGACTTTTAACTATTGATTGGTAGCGCAGCGCACGCCCGCCGCGCCAACATTTGGTAATTTATTTATTAAGAAAACCAACAGCAAAATTACAAATGTATACATAACAGTGTTATTACAAAAGAAAGTCAGGTTTTCCTTAGTTACCATAATTATAAAAGTTTACGCACAAAACAGCGATAGTAAATAAAAATACAAAAGGAAGGAAAAGTGCGCAACAGAAGTACCTATGCAAAAAACAAAAATTGTGAGATTTGGCAATAATATCCATTCCACATAAAAATTCCCTACTTATACATACACATCATACACATATATACATATATGTGTAGACATACTTATGTATATACATAGGACACGTATTCAATCTTTATGGACTAGTGCATTAATAACTTCTGTTTTAAAGTTTGGTTTTGAACACGCAAAGAAATAAATTTGTTTAAAAGTAGCGTTGTATGTGCGAACGATTCGAGAGAAAACGGCGTCTGCCCATAACAGATGCTGTGTTACTCAAAATATTTCTGTGTAGCACCACACTGCGCCTGTCACCCTGAGACATAAGTTCTTAAGTCTCATATGCCCAGTGATTACGTTAGCTCTCAGTACCCTTCAGACCGAAACACAGTAATGTTTGCACACTACTGCTTCACGGCAGAATAATTGACCCTGGGGTGGTACCTACCTAGACGGATTCCTGCATAGTAATCCTACCACAAGTAAAAGTTAAAGTTGACACGATAACTAAGGTGTCCGACATTGTCGCCCGCCACGCCGTTAGTAGATAACAATCGACTAACATCGATTGTTATCGACTAAACTGATCAATCGACTAATTCGATTAAATTTAGTAATAAAAACTTATCGCTAATGAGTAGTCGATTCAGTTCCTAATTTATAACGTTGCTGTATAGAAAAAAAGTTTCCGAACGTTTAATGCACGAGGCAGCCACTCTTGAAATTGTTTTCACCAACCGGTTCTGCAAGCTATGTGTACTGACACTTCAGCTTACTGATTCTTAAGGTTACGTCGGTTACCCTAGATCCTAAAATTGATGATGTTCTCCTAGCCGATTTCGACCACGGCGACAACTTCCGACTACAGTCGAGAGCCATCAACTGCGCAGGAGATATTATAGTGCCACAAGTGTACGCGCAAACACAGAGGCACTCACTCGTCCCAACCTACCCGCGCTCGATGTAACGCTGATGCGATAAGATCGGAGGTAGGCTAGGATGCAGTATCAGAAACACGGGGACAATCACAACACAACCAGACCCGAAAACCAACAATTTGTGTTTTAGCACAAATGTTGGCTCCGGCTGGGATTCGAACCCAGGACCCGCGGCTTAGAAGTCTCTCTAGGAAGGTACTCTGACCACTAGGCCACGCGGTCGTCATCCTAAAATTATTAATTTAGGGTCAGGGGTGTATCATGACTACTTGAAATTCATCTAGTTATTCGTCAAATGTGTACGTTAGAGCTGGTGATTAAAGTAACAGCATATATATGTCCGACTGCTGAACCTCTCATTTATGAGAGGGTTTTGGAATAGAGAAGAGTCCGCCACGCTGCTCCAATGCGGGTTGGCGGACTTCGCATGTCGTCGAAATATTTTATTATTCCTCTGACATGCATGTTTCCTCACAACGTTTAAATTCACCTCCGAGCACGTGATGAATCAGTATTTAAATTGCAGAATAATATAAGAGGTGCACGCACCTGGGATCGAACTCAGGTCACTCGCGCACTATGAAATTTAAGGCAAGCCGGGCCTCTGAGCTACCCACAGTTCTCGCTGGTCATTACGGCGCGAATTTTGAGAAACGAAAATGAGATCTTTCGGAAAACCAGATACTACTAGAAACGGCCAAAGAACACTAATCAACTCCTTTCCTGCCACTGTTAAAGTCGGTTAATTACGATTTCAAGTACCGATTTACTAAATCCTTAGGAGATGTAGAAAAATATCGTGAATAAAACGGCAAATAAAAAAATAATTCGAGGACACATGAAGTCCATAGTAAAGTCACGTGATAGATTTTCCGCGTTCCATTCTTTAAAACTCTAAAAACAAACACACTCTAAAAAGAAATAAGAGATCCGTACTAAGCAGTTAGATTGGAAGTATTTGTTTTTTAACTTAATGTATTTTTACTTTTTACTTAATCAATAGCAAAGAAAATCTGTTAATTTTTACATACAAATTGCAATTTTCACTGGTGGTAGGATTCCTATGCAGGAATCCGTCTAGGTAGATACCACTCCAGGTCCAGTTATTCTGCCGTAAAGCAGTAGTGTGCAAACATTATTGTGTTTCGGTTTGAAGGGCACTGAGCGCTAGTGTAATGGGCTTTGATACTTAAGAACTTGATGTCTCAGGGTGACGGGCGCAGTGTGGTGTCAGACAGAAATATTCTGGGAGACATAGCATTTGTTATGGGCAAACGTTGCACTTACCATCAGGTGAATGTTTTCTTCGTTTCGTCACTTTTTCAAATTAAAAAAAATAAAGACTCGAATTCATGAGCGTAGCACCTCTACCCAAAATACATAACAGTTAACGACTTTACTGATTGAGTTTTTACACAAATTATTGAGAAAAAACAAAGTTATATAGTTTTATTTGTGAATAGTTTTTATCTAGAATTATATAGAGTTCACTGAATCAAAGAAACACTGTAAAGGTCTGCAAAAATATTTTATTAAATTTCACTATTACTAGATCTCCAAAAGTGTAATGATGAAGAATAAATGGCTAACAAGCTTAAAAAGACTTTTTAAAATAATTTTTCGTGTGAAAACAGTTTTTTTTATTGTATAAAGTGACGAAACGAGCAAAGCGTTCACCTGATGGTAAGTGCAACATCTACCTATAACAAATGCTGTGTCACGCAGAACATTTCCATGTGACACACTGCGCCCGTCACCCTGAAACATCAGTTCTTAAGTCTCATATGCCCAGTGATAACGCTAGCTCTCTGTGGCCTTAAAACCGAAACACAGAAATGTTTGCACACTACTGCTTCACGGCAGAATAACTGGCCCTGGGGTGGTACCTACCTAGAAGGATACCTGCATAGAAATACCTAGCTTACTGTGGATAATAGTTTTATAGAAGTTGTACACCAGAACAAAATTGCCAGTGCCGACAGATTACAAATATACAAACTGTACAGACTTTTTGCACTGATGTATGATTATGAAATATTACTTCGAGTTTTAATTAAACATCACTATAAACTACTAGCGGAAGCACGAATTTAGATTTTATTAAAAAAAATACCGTGGGAACCCTTTCGATATTGCGGAATAAATAATATTTTCCGTCTCCAGGATGCAAGCTATGTTTGTGCCGAATTTCGTCAAGACCGGTTCAACGGTTGAGCCGTGCAAGGGTAACAAACGAAAAGAGCGGAGAGTTACTTTCGCATTTATAATATCAGTATGGATTATCACAAATTCATATCAATTACAGTAACTAAAACAAGCATCATAAAGTGAGAATGCATCGGCGGAAATGTCAAGGTAATGCCGGGTGCCGCCATTACATAAGCGACACTTGCGACGGTGGCGAAACATAGCGAATCGACGTAAAAATCGTCGTTTAAATTGCAAAGTACCTATATATCGCAAGGGACCTGGGTGATGGACTCTCGCTAGCGCTGGCGACAATACTCGTACAATTGTTAATTACAATTATTAGTGCTGATTTATCGCTTCGTGGTTAAAGGAAAGGACGTCACGGATTAGGAATAAAAAATATTTTGAAGACATATGACTGCCAACCCGCTCTGGAGCACCGTGACGGGCTCTGCAGCACCAAAACCGGCTTAAAATTGAGAAGCGACCTGTGAGATATCTAGACTGTTACAGTTGATTACCATGAAATGTCGTTTTTAAAGATATATGTATAGACTGTACTAAGATCACAATCACTACATCATGTATTGTTTGTTATTCTCTTTCAGGAAGTCTACCCCTTCAAATATCGATTAGTATAGTCAATAATTTCATCAAACGTGTACACATTAAACATATATAACAATTGGTTTTTAATGACTTCATTTTTGTTTAATTCGTCTACATTTCAGTGTATCACTAGTCCGCTGCTGAACATAGGCATCTCCTTTCGATTGGCACAAATTTGTAGCTTTCATTTTGGGGGGAATTTTTCATAGTTGACACGTATGGCAGGCGGGTTGGCAACCGCAGTTTATTAATTTGTTCCAGGAAGATGCTGTTTATATCCTGGTTTTTATTTCCCCTCTGTCGACTTTTACGACACCCACGGTATGAGATGGAGTGGTAGATTCTCTTAAGCCGCTACCACACGGAATGAATTACAAATTTCAGATTTCAGATTAGGGATGTATGATAGTAACACCATAACATATATCGCACTGCTATTACAAAACCGTTGTAGCTCAAGTAATTTCTTCCTGAATTGATGAAAAACTTGTAACCATATATCTGTAACTCAAAATTAATCTTGACGCTATCTACTGGCCGTTTCTTTCGTTTTTTAAAAATCTGTTTTGGCGACGCGTCGATAATATATTCGTATAATACGCAAAAAAAGATAATATCTCATTTTTTGATTTCTATTTTGTTTTGTATTAGAAGTGTTATATGCGTCCAAATTATTGTTCATCTGTAAACAAAGACTTAGCATATTCCACAGATTCAAACTAGAGCTTGCTAGATTACGTAGAACGGGATTATTTATGTCTACTTTAATGAATACGTCGCATATTGGCAACTAACGATACCAAGGCAGACAGATGTTAAAAGTAAAGTTTCAGCCTATAAATGTCCCACTGCTGGCCACAGGCCTCCTCTGATTTCTGAGAGGGTTTTGGAGCTAGGAAGAATCCGCCACGCTGCTCCAATGCGGGTTGGCGGACTACACATGTCTTCGAAATATTTTTTTTATTTTTCAGACATGCAGGTCTCCTTACGATGTTTTCCTTCACCGCTGAGCACGTGGTAAATCAGTACTTAAAATTGCAATAAACAATTTTAGTGGTGCCGGCACCGGGAATCGAACCCAGGTCACTCGCGTGCTATGAAATTTAAAGCGAGCGCCTAGTACCTGAGCTAACCAACTCCAAATTGTTTTGTAAAGCTGGATAAGAATAAAGTTTCATCAGTTACTATGTAAGATTACACGTAAGACACAGAAAAAGAAACTATTTAATTTGACATAGAATCAAAGCAGTGGACCTGTTTTTTTTTGAAAGCAGATATGATAAAGGGCAAATCAAAACGAGCGGATATAAAAAGATAAGCTTTTTAATACATGTTTATATGTTCTTAAGAAGTAATCTTATAGATAAGTATTCCTAAAAAAGAAGATGACCTGTGAATGAGTAATGTTAAACAATTTAGTGTGAATGTTTGTAATAAAGCTGTTCTTACTGTTAGTAATATTCCGAAACGGTAGACTGGCGTAAGACACAGTTGCGTAAGTCCTCAACGACTCACTGCTACAGCTATTCAGCAAACACCATTCGGTGATCGAATCATGTCCCTGGGCTTCGTAGATTATTTTCATCATAATTTCAATCAAATTACTCTTACTTAAATAGAAAAAACTTCGAATATTAATTTCCTTTCATTTACACGATTGAAATTCGAAGGGTATTTATTACAGACAACACGGTGCGATCACTCGACACCTGAACATGTACTGTTGTATAATAAAACAACTTTCCCCTGATTGCGAGAATATTGACAAATATCGGGTTGGTGACAAAGGATGACTATCTAAACAACTACATTCATTCTCAATCAATGGGTAAAGAATTTCTTAAACAACGGAAAAAATACTGCGAACGTATGAGCTCGTTTCAGGGAGCTATGTTATATTATGTCAGAAGCTGACTAATGGCGAAGTAACAGATTTACTTGTTGTAAAGAAGAGATCCGACGATAGACCAGTAGTATCTAAGATTGATCGTCGTTGTTGTTTAAGAGCTTATAAAATGTACAACCGTCATTTAATAATTTTTCGGAATATTCGAGTAAACAAAAAGCTTTTTCATAAACAGATATTGAACAGGTCTCCTTAACTTTTCTTTTTTATAATATGCAGTCATAATATGCAAAGTAAAGAAAAATGTGCATATCTTTAATAATTACCGATAAACGCCACAAGATCCTGAACCTCGATTTCGCCATCTTGCAGCACAGTTCTGATGCAAAGCCAGCAGGTTTGTTCCAACACTTTTATCAACCTCACATTGTCGTCCACCTCGTTGTAGAGTCCATGTCGAAACTTCTTGGTCTCTTCATCGTTTAAGCTGTAGTGCGTAGACTTTGCACTGGTCTCGATGTAGACCTTCGTCGGTGATGAAATGGAAACTACGGGAATTACGGCCGGTCAAGGTTTGTTTTGCAGTTTTAACTAATAAAGACTTTAAACTCGCTTGAAGTTACAACTATCAAGTTGGGGTTAAATGTTTAATAAATTAAAATTAAATCAACATTAAATTGAAGAGCATTAATTTAAAAATTAGTTTAATGTGACATATTAAAATAAAAATATTAAATTAATTCTGATTAACAATGAGATGTTTTAATTTAACCAGACTTAACTCTACTACTATGTGAAAGAATTATTACATATTTCACCTAAAATAATATTACTTAAAAGTTGACATTGTTATACATAGTTGATAAGTTACTACATCAGATTGTATGGCAATGGTATTAACAATGCATTTAGCACGAGGCGCTAAAATCCGAAAACCGGTCCGGCGAGTTTAAAGTCAATATTAATTCTACAATAACATTGATTCACTTCGGGACATATGACACTTGTTTAAAAAATCAGCAAAACGTGCACCTTGGTCGCCGCAATTCCTTCGAAAAGTTCTCGGCCTCGCTGGCAGCGGCGGCGCCACTCCGTTCGTTGGAGACCTTTCTGATACCATTTTGCAACATTTTTTCACTTCACTACATCACTCGCACTTGTACAAAGTCCTTGATTACAATATTGCACACGCGGAAGTCACCTGCGATGGACGTCGTCAGCTGTTTTATAAATAATCAGGCGAGTAACACGACATCTACTAACCGCACTTTATCGAACAAGGCTCTGTTTTTCGGTCTCTTCCAGTTCAATGTTTAATAAAAAATAAAAAAAAAACGTTTGGAAAATCTCGATTACGCCATAACGCTCAGGGACGTTAAACAATTACGAAATCGATTGATCGTAAAAATATCGAATCGTCGGAGCCATTTGCAATGTCCGAGTTGCCCGCAACTATTTCAGTGACTATACGAGTTTAAAGCGCGACTCCGGCAGCTGGCGGCTCAGGGTCGACCGGTGCTGCCGCCGGTCGCCTCAGCGGACGAGAGCGATGTTTTTTTCTTGGTTCTCAATGCTGCTATAATAGACGCACGAAACAAATCTACTTATTGACATTGAAATTGGTCTGTTGCACTTGAAATCACTGAGATCGTTAGTTACAGTTTTACGAGTATAGGTAGTATTAACCGATTTAGTACTTATTTCGTTATTCTGATGGTGTTTTAATTTTTATCAACTAGAGAATAATTACTTCGTTTATTAATGATAAAGATTAATTATTTATTTATGTACGTAGTCTGTTTACGTGCCGCAGAAGTAGGCACACGTCAAAATTGTTTTTAAATTTTATACGTATGACGATAATGCTCTGAAAGCTACTTAGAATCTGTAAAAATCAGAATGATCATGGTATACAGTAACGAGTCACAGTGTGCACCTGTGGCTCTTGCGACTAGATTAATGAGAGTTGCATACAATATAGACTTGAGCTGTCGTCTGTACAGATGTATTTAATTGAATCACTTGAACTTTGAAATTTCTATGTTCGGTTCATACACTATATTAATGATACAAGCTTATGAGAATAGTAATAGTAATGTAAAGAAAAAGTTGGACATTATAAAATAACGAGTACGCGCAATCACATTTCACCAACGAGATGTAAAGCTTGAAGTCTTTTGTTTTTAATAGGTCATGACGAAGCACTCAAAGTTGTCTCGTGTCATAAAGGAGGCGGTACATCAGTACTTACTCGCTTTTCCAAACTGCTGCACGTAACACAACATAAATATTTGAGGTAGGATCAGATACGGTGTCATAAACACGGGACGATTACATTTCATTCAAATCTAAAATTATTAATTTGGACGTTGCATAAATTTAGACTTCAGCCATAATAAGAATACGGGGTCGGGTCCTGATGAGTGACTAGTGGTAGGTATACTGACCACTGAACCACTCTGTATTTATCGTGACGTCTGACAAGATGTGGTTCAAATCGTATTTAGTTTATCTTAAGAATTTATCCGAAAACATATCATTTACTTGACTGCGAAACACTACACGATATTCTTCATGTTTTTAAGGTTCGGTAAATAACATGTGGCGACGGCGTCAGAGGGTCAACAGTGTCCTAAAATTCGATAAAGCGAAATGCCAAAAAGAAATCTTATGACCTCCGATAGATGGTGAAACCATCTCATATATGCTGGAATTAAATTCTTCAGGCCGTTGACATCCAACAGCGTCTACTGCGGTCGCCGACCCGACTGCCAAGCGGTACGATTGTTACAGATTCTACTAAGTTGCGAGAGAACTAAGGCTAAACATTATAAAAGATTTGGATAACCATTTATTGTTTATTACGTGGATTTTTGAAGTGAAACCTCTTTGAGCACTATGAGAGTAAAATTTTAAGGTCGAATTTGAGTGCAACGTTTAAAAACGTAATATTCTGACGCAAAATGACGGAAAATACGTACTTGGCCAGAGAAAGTGAAAAAGAGACAACTACGCTATATACGTCGCCAGGCTCGTTTCTTCTCTTAATTAATATCTATTGATAAATTAATAATTGTTTATCTTTTTTTTATCGGAGAAAGGGACGAGACGAGCAAAACGTTCATCTGATGGTAAGTGCAACGTCCGCGGCAGCAATGCTTTATCACCTAGAGGTTTTGTATGGCACCACACAGCGCCCGTCCCCCAGAGACGTCAGTTCGTAAGTCTCATATGCCCAGTGATTACACTAGCTCTCGGTGCTCTTCGTACCGAAACACAATAATGTTTGGACACTACTGCTTCACTGGCCATTCCTTGGTACCGATCTAGACGGATTCCTGAACCGGGAATCTTAATACCAGTAAATTCATGTTTATTTATTTTTCTCAAATTTCTAATAAATATACGAAGTTTCATTTCTGTCGCGTGTACTGAATTCCACGCGCTCTTTTTTTATAAAAGTGATGGGACGAGCAAATGGTTCACCTGAATAGTAATTGAAGCGTCACACAGATCCCCAGATGGTCTTGTATGGTTATTTACTCTCATATGCCCTGCATATGAGAGTAAAGTAGTCATTGCACTAGCTAAGAATGTGGATAGAGGCTTTTTAATAGAAGAAAGTGACGAGATGAGGAAATTGTTCACCAGTTCTCTAGTCTTATATGCCCAGTTATTACACGAGTTTAAGTGCCCTTCAGACCGAAACACAGAAATGTTTACACACTGCTGCTTGAAGGTACAATTAGTGGGACTGCGATGGAATACACCTAGACGGATTCTTGCCATTAAAGGCTACCACTAGCAAATTTTTAAAGTAAATTACAAAATCAAGCAAAACTTCCGTAATTATTCAGTGTTATGTTAATCTGTGTTCATTAAAATTCGGAGCGCGTAGAATGTGAAACAGTGAAACCAGAAATGGCTGTTGAATGTGGTATTAATAACAATAAATGTATCTCTGTATCGATACTAAATCAGAATGCAGGCAGTGAGTCACTGAGCCGCGATTTAGACCTAGGAGCAAAATTTTTGGATTAAATCTAACACGTAGTTATTTTTTTTGTTCTCAATGTGACATGTAGTAACATGTCAGACTGGAGCCGTCGTCATTCAGGGGCTGGGTGCTCGTCAGAAAATTTCACAGAACACGATCGACCTGAGTTCGATCCTCGGTGACGACACTATTAAAATTTATGTTTGAGAACTGTTTTGTGCTGATTTATCACATGAAGAAACCTACATGACTGAGAATTTAAAAAAAATGTATGCTACATGCATGATGTATGCACGTAATGGTGCAGCGTGGCTTTTTGTTCCTGGCTCCATAACCATCTTAAGAATGAGAGAAAGCCACTGCACAGCAGTGGGGTATATATAGGCATGTATAGGCTGATGACGTTGTCTAATGAACTGCGCAATATTGAACAAAATGTTATACTATGACAAAACATTATATATTAATTGCAGCACTACTCACACTTCATGTATACTGAATGAGGTAGAAAATACGATATTTCGATTAATATTATAAAATACAACGTTCAACGACAATTAGCGGTGAAGCCACGGCGCGAGAAAATCTGTCTGTTTATCTTGTCAACTAGTGAGTCAACCAGGATAAAAAAACTTATTAACATATTCATTATGAGGAGAAATCCAGTGGCCGATTGTATTGAAGAGTATATCTTAGGATTTTTACTTAATAGTGAGTTTGAAACTCAATTCCACGTGTAAGTGATCACTTTGGTTATTATATTGATATGTAATAATAAAAAAAAATATAAAATAACAAGTTTATCCAAGATTTAACCAACGCCTTCGGTAAACAAATAAAGATTCTCGTTTCGGTATCATAATGGTGGATTTTAAATCAAACTTAGTTGTGGCTAAAAACAAACGTTGAAACTAAAAAAAATATATTAACAAGTTATGCAAGAAAATGATCGAATGTGCTGTGTAAACAAATGCCACAATGCGTTTTGCTGTCTAAATAAATAAGAATGCTTTTAGGATAAGAACATTATGCTAGTAAATTGATGTAACATGATTTATAATAATTTCTCACAAAATGACTTATTCATATCAAATAAATAAATATTACATTTCAAAATAATATTACATTTCTAAATGCACGAGGCATTTGGGTTAGATTAGTCAAAAGCCGGTTTCATTCATTTGAATTTTAATCTATTATCGAAAGACAATTCTAGCGTTAATCAGTTAGTGAAACCTTAAACCTCAGAGACCTGATATCTAGTGAAATCTAAAAGCACTTAGGCTGCGGGCTTTGACAATAACAGATCGAATTAGATATCGATTCTTGAAACCGTATCTTGGTTTTTAAAGGAGTAGCGAACTTTATGCAGTCACTTGTGAACCCAAATAACTATTCAACGATAGATTGATCTATACTCGGATAGTAATTTTAAACAAAACTAAATAAATGTTTGGGTTGTTGCAAGAGAATTTAACAGGGAGGTAGTGATTATAAATCAAGGTTGAAATAATTGAAGTCTGAACTTTTATGTAATGTTTAATACGACTAGATGTCTTCAAAGTTAACATTTCTATATTGGATAGTATTCCGTACAAAATTGTTGATAAATTGGCTATAGAACAAATGTTGATCTGAACGCAGCATCAAGAAAATGCCAATGCTTTTTGTAGTGTTATGTAGTTTTTTGTATCTTTGTACGAAAGATAAAAAAACTACGTAGCACTCGCTTTGTTTGATCGTCTGTGCATCTTTTTGTTTCTTATTTTTTAGCTAATACCATATTTATTAGCATTTGTAAATGATATGAAATCTCTTTTATACAACGCAGAACCTGAGTGTTTTTAATATCAGTGATTCAATAAGATGTCTGTCTAGAAATATTTATTGGTAACATTATTCATTTGTGCATAATTTTGAGTGAAAAATATATAAATATATTTCTACGACAATCCCTTTGAAGAAGAGCATTGAATCAGGATTACAATTACAATACATGTTCCATGTTTCTTTTAACCTTAATATACCCCACGAATTTCCTATATTAATGAAACTCTGAGGCAGGATATCCAAAATTTCATTGTAGACTACCATATTTACTGAAATTTTATTTGTTATTTTACTAGACAGATTTTCTCTATTACAAATTACGATTGTAACGGCAAGTTTCCTGTTAACTTGCAATTTATATAAACTATTCTTATTGCACTTGAATGCACAATTTCTATTAGAAACAAATGAATATTGATCGAGCTAACCAGCCGATATACGTATCGTGAATTCCGGTCAAATGTTCGGAGCGGTTCCGCCTTCCCAGCTTCGTGGATCGAAACAGTCTGTGCTTACTAATTTCTTTCCCAAATCTCTTATTACGTAGGTATGCTGAGTGGTCCAATTAGTTTTACGGAATTATCTTTCTGAAGACTTAATGAAGAATCGTCCGAATACTCATTTTTTTAGTAATTGACTGGAAATGAGATAAGTAAAACAGTGATTTATAAAAGAGAAACATATTTTTTTTCTTTTCTGTCGGAAGTTACATGTTTCAGCGAAATTACCTATTTTATTTTTATCTATTCTGTTATTGGCTATTGGTATCGAAACTGGCTATTCAATATTTCTATCACCATCAAGCCAGAAACCCTAGGCCTCATAGGAACATTATATTACTAATTAGAATATTAACAATTCACCGTTGTTTAAATGAACGAGGAGCATTCCGAAATTGGAAATCACCCCGTCGATACTTTTTACTATTAAATGTTTGACAACAATAACAAGGTATCGAAAGCGTCGAAGACAAAATCATCAAAGTTTGAATTGCAGGTGTTGGTTCACGATAAGGATTTAACCGTTGAACTGTTAACTTAAATCGTATTTGTTGTGTACATATTTTTAAATCATCTGCAGACTCATCAAAACATCAAATGTGTTCATATACATAGCACAATGATATTAATGAACTATTACAATAAGAAAAAAAAGTATTACGGTCGGTTTGTAACTAAACATCAGCAATAATTTGCCTCTTAGTAATCCAAACATTGTCCGATTAAATACGATGTTATTTTTAATGATCATGTTTACGCAACTATTAGGTTAGACGGTATTCCACTGAACAACAATGACACAATTAATACGTTACGTCACTGTGTTATTAAATACTGAACAAAGAGTCGACTTTATTTCGATTGTCCGTTTTCATTGGACCAAATATTTGATATTACATCCAACTTCGATGTTAAATGCTTTGGATTCTGAGTAAAAAATAAATTGAAAGAACAGTTGAAGCCTTTACATTGTGCACACCGTGAAACAAGAGATAATGCTAAGACCGAAAGTAAACATTGAACTTTAATGGACCGAAGCGGAGCGTGACTAAAGATAAAGTGCATTTAGTTGATAAAGACTAAACCGATAGAAAGCCATACTCTTGACGGTCACTTAACGAGTTATTCGCGATATAATATGCATAGTTACGTTTAAAACAAAAACACTGCCGGTTTCGGTGCAATGGCTCCGCTTGCGGCACTCAACTGCCAGAGGATGGAAACTTTATCACTTTGTACACTGAGAGTTTCCATCGCAAACGAACACTATTGCTTCGATAATGTTTGTTTTTTTTTCACCGTTTTATTGCTTATGGTCGGTAAACGGCAAATGACTTTCACTGTCGCGTTGCGGCGCGGTACGAAGCACGTCCGCTAAGCTACGCTGGCGCAGGGCTAACTCGTGATCACTCCGCTACTCCCTCCCTCAACCTCAACGCGCAAGTGTAGCAAAGACGTGGGCGCACCGGAATTTCCATATTTGTCTCACCCCTTCGAACCAGTTTCACATTTGCATGATTTTTAAAATTTACAGGCATCCTTGAGTTAATAATTTTTAACACTTGTGTGTTTATGTGTAGCTAGTGTTGTTAAATGTAAAATAAATTTGTAAGTACTAATCATTTTCTGACCAAATGTTCTTTATTTATTTCAATAGTTTACTACCAGTTTGGATTTTAAATTCTACTATTTTACCACTCATCTCCGTGCTCTATCTGAAGCACTTGCCTTTACCTTCCAATGAGCTCATCTTACGTTGACTTAATTTTTTGTTACACTTTTTTTCGATCTAGCGTTTGGTTTACAATTCTAAAAATCTAAAATAAATACAAATCTTTCTGATCTTATTTAATCGGATGCTCAATAATACGTAAGAATATTTTAGAAAACTGGTTAAACTAGATTCGTTGGGAACGCTGGTGATAAATCTTAGTCTAATCGTGCACATAAAGCAACGAAGGAGGCCGAATAATGGAGTGTAGCAATGTAAAGCTGTCGATTTGATTAGCTACGATTCGGGAAAATGTTTTATGTTTAAGCATGATATGATTTTTAATATATGTAATGAAGTTAAGATTTACACTAATTTACTATCGATCAGTTCATATAAAAAAGTTATTTATAGTGTTATTATTTCTAAACTTGTTTTTAGGGAGGGAGACCTACACGCATTCCACCTGATTGTTAATGAACAGTGTAACTCATAGATGCCTGCATCCAACTTCGGCCAAAAATCTAAATTTAGGTGCGTAGTCCGCCTCTGAGTATGATGAATCCATAGTAGTATTATAAATGCAAAAGTAACTCTCTCTGTCCCTCTGTTTTTTTTTTCTTATTGCATAAAGTGATGAAACGAACGAAACTGTCACTTGATGGTAAGTGTAACGTCCGCTCATAACAAATGCTGTGTCACCTAGAACATTTCTGTGTGACACCACACTGTGCCCATCACCCTGAGAAATAATCAACCGCTGAACCGATCTTGACGAAATTTGGCATAGAAATAGCTTGCATTGTGAATAGCTTGCAACTGGAGTCGGACATAGGACACTCTTTATCCCGGAAAATCAAATAGTTCCCACGGGATATTTAATAAATCCACGCGGAAAAAGTCGCGGGCATCAGCTAGTATTATAAATACTTAAGATGTCAGTAATCGGAACCAAGGTTCTTTTTTCTATCCGCGTACGGAACATTGTTTAATAATACTGCTTTTTTACACCGGTGTTCACTATTCAGTGAGAGCGTGGTAAATTCCCGATCGTGTCGACTCATTTATGTGCACGTGAATAACTGGTCTTAAACTGGCCAAATATGAAGACACAGCTGTACCTATTACGTAAAGCGTAGTAGGCAGGTAGGAAATATACTAGAAATGCACACTAGACTTGTGGGCGCTTTCTTGGAAATACCTTTATCCAAAAGTGGAATGGTAAAGGCTGACGCTAACGATAATGAAGGTAACATTGTAGTGCCTGACACGACGTCCAAACAATATGACAATAGTCCCAAACTTCTAGTATATGTTTAAAATAGTAAATTAGGCGTTGCTTCGCGGAAGTTTGTTATATTAATGTAAGAGATTTTTTGAGATTGTAAGAGATAATGTAAGAGATTTGTCGACAGCGTGGCGTAGTGGTTAGCGTACCTGACTTCTGCGGCATCAGTCCTGGGTTTTATGCCAGCCGGAGGCAACATTTGTGCAAAAACACAAATTGATGCATTTTGGGTCTGGTTGTGTTGTGCATGTGAAATGTATGTTTGTAAAACGCACCCACGATACAGGAGAAAATCCTTCTGTGGGGCTTCGTATTTTTAAAACAAATGAAAAAAAAAACAAAAAATTAATGTAAGAGAAACAAGGTTATTTGCTAAGATCCGCATGCAATATAGTAATGGTATGTATTGCCGAGTTTTGAAGAGCGTTAAAATAGAATAAACGGATAGAACAGTAAACGGATGTTGAACTAGGCATGCAAGAAGTGTGGGGCTGTGTCATAACATGCGACGGCTTAACTGGAGCAGCTAAATAATTAATCCCACGTTCGACTTTACTCTTTTCGTCGGAGTCTAATCTAGAGTTACCAAATTTTTAGGATTTTTTTGGATTGTCCAGATATTTGAAACGGCAGCTGAATACAATATAGTAAGTAAATAATTTGAAATTGGTAGCAAATTATATAGAGTATCAGAAAGACTTACAAGAACTGTTAACAGTACAGCAAAATGTCATGCCACTTCACGTAACAGAATTTTTCATGTGCAATTTATTGTTTTACTGTCATAACTAAAGTTTATTATTTTTGTGACAACCCTGAAGTTGCCAGTGGAGTTGCGAGTACTGTTTCGTCGCCTTTCTACATTTTAATCAGGTTTTCCTCTGGTTGAACGACAACACTGAATTTCCTGAGTTATACGATAAAGGAAATTACGTGATAGGTAACAGATGTATTTCCTGATCAACGTTAGTTGTATTAGTGTCTTGTTCTCTGTCCGTTTCACACATAGTTTCTAGTACCTGTAAACAAATAATTCAAATGCCACGAGAGCCAATCTCTATAGGTAGTCATGATAAGTAATTATGAAAAAAAAAATACATACAGACGACCATAGAACCTCCTTCTTTTTTGAAGTCGGTTAAAAACAGACCACGAGGTTTTTTTACAAATTGTTACGAAATGCTTAATGGTCATTTTTTACACATTGAAGAGGCAACTAAGGTATAGCATAATATAAGGTAAAATGGCGGCGGACGTGGCCACCCGTAACGTTTCGTTTCCTACCAAGACGAAAAGTAGGTTACGTGTGGTGGCCTCTGCCTACCTTCTTTATATGAGAAAAAGGCGTGACTGTATGTATGTATGTATATCTCATAAGATAAATTCTAAATTCGTTCATCTGCAGCGTAATTATGCCACGTAAATAATGTAAGGTGAATGTATGTACTATGTAGGTGTTTATGGATCGTGAGTGACCACTTACTGGCAGGTGGTTGTGTGTCTGTTTGTCACCTTTATAAAAAAATATAGTATAGAGATAAGAGATGCATAGCGTATTTTCGCATTTGTTTTGTTTTGACAGCAGAAACTATTATAAACTAGAAGTACCTTTCTTGTCTGCCCGTCTGTACGAACGGATTTAACTCGAGAATTACTAAAGCTATTGACATGAATTTTAAACAGGTTGTTGAGTTGACTCAGGGACAATATTAGACTATGTTTTATTGGGTTTGTTTCACCGATTCCGAACTTAAGATTATTTTTCGTCAACATACCACAGAAAGCCCTATGTTATAACACCAGTAGACTTGACTATTGAAAACTCGAACGCGAAGTAAAGCGCTGGTACGGCGAGTTTCGCGTAAACAAGAAAGTCATCTGTTAAGCTAAATCGTTTAACAAAACAACCAAGTAAACGAAACAACTCTGGAACATCAACAATGATAGTTATACGAGATAATGCAATCGTTTTGCTCTGAGCGTTGAGTGCGCCATGTTGGTATTCGAGTGGGCCGCGCTGGTGACCGCATACCGTGTCGCCGACAACAATAACGATGTGTTATGTCGGGCCGCTGTAACTTGACTGGTTGACCATATTATATATCAATCTAGGATTTGATAATAATGTAATTAAAAGTATTTTAAAGTATTTTGAAGATATTATTTTTGACGTACTTTATAATGATACAGAAACCACAATGACTTTTCATTGCTATTGATGACTTTTTTCTAATTTATTTCATTACACCCTTTTTAATTTTGCTTTATTTTTCATTATCTTTCCCTTAAATTGTTTTTTTTTTAACTGTACCCGCTGCGGTACAATGCGAAAGCATAATGAAACCTTTTTAATTAAAAATTTGAAATCTACTTACGCAGGCCGAGATTTCCGTTTTTTATGATGATTTGTTCCATCTTAATTATTTTCTGAGGCACTCGGCATTCATCCATCCCTTTTTAACAAAAGAAATTACAAGAAAAAAAAAGAGTGCCCTTCAGACCGAAACACTAATGTTTACACACTACAGCTTCACGCATAGGAATCCTACCACCATCCTACTAGCATTTACAACATCGATTATTAGTAAGTCACCTAAATGGACCAAGTCCGAAAAAAGATCCAAATGAATGGCATAAGTAATTGTAACATATGGATTGTTATATCAAAACTGTTCACACAGTTACGTATTTATACGACCATTTTGTACAATTTACTCGGCGAAAACTTTCTGCGTTCTTTCTGGGGTACACAATAGTTTCACGGTTCACTGATTAGCGCAAAATATAGACGTTGCATGCGAGCAACGTCTATATAAAATTACACGTTTAAAGAAAATTAACTGGATTGCAAACTTATCTACCTTGCAAGCTACTACGATATAACTTGAGTTTCTCAAAGTCAAAGACGAAATTTCTTTATTCAGTTTAAACTTGTATAAAGCTCCTTTGAAAATCAAAATCTACAACAGTTCAAAAAAAAGACCTAAGAGAAGAACCGGCAAGAAACTCTGAGGTCTTTCTTTTTTCCAATATCAAATTGCATAATATCATGTATAAAACACATTATTTAATTACAAAATCACATATTTGGGATTAAGAGTTCTTTCCACATATCTTTGTCCTCAATATAATGATCTATTCTCTTTTTATTGGAGAAAGGGACGAGAGGACCAAAACGTTCACCTGGTGATAACTGCAACGTTCGCCCATAGTAATGATGTGTCACCCACAATATTTCTGTGTTGCACCAAACTGCGCCCGTCTCCCTGAGGCGTCAGTCATGGGTCAGGTCTTTTCCTTACGAAGCATAGCCGCCTCAAAGTGAAAACGTCTATATAATTTCGGTGATGTAATTGCTGTTAGCCTTTTTGGCTTTTACAGATTCATCGGATACTGTGCTCACGGGCCAGGGGCCCGCGTGACAAAACGTCTATTGCGCATTCGTAGACTTAGAAATAGTATCCGATGAAGAGTATCCGATGAAGCTGTAAAAGCCGAGAAGGCTAACAGCAATTACATCACCGAAAATATATAGACTTAGAAAAGGCCTATGATAGGGTAGTGAGGAATGAATTGTGGTCGACATTGTCTATGGGGTCATTGGGTACAGGATAAATATGTGGTGTGTAATGAAATCACTCTATAAGGATTCCAGAGCTTGTGTCAGGGTAAACGCGGGATACACAGACTTTTTTTTTATTTGACATCGAAAAAAGTGTTACAAAGGGATGTGTGGCACCGCCGTGGCTGTTTTGCCGATTCATAGACAATTGCCTTAATAATTTGAAAGATAGTGCGTATGGATTAAGAATGACTGATCTGACTGTAAAATGCCTCCTGTACGCCGATGATCAGGTTATATTAGCATCATCGGACGAGTGTCTAGCGATGGTGGATGGTGCTCTCAAAATCAAAGGGATGAAAGTGAATTGCGGAGTTCTGATTGAAGGAAAACGAGTGGAACAAGTGAAAGATTTTGTGTACCTGGGTTCTTAGTTTTCGAGAGAAGGAAATTATAAAGAGTATTGGCGGGAAATCAAGTGAATGAGGCTCTGCATAACTTTATGAATAGCCAGAACGTATCTAAAAAGGCGCGACTGCCTGGACATAGGGGGGTACTGATCCCCACCCTTATGTATGGTAGTGTATGCTGGGTCAGGCAGAAGATGCATGAAAGTAAGAATAATGCTGTGGAAATAAGAAGATTGAGAAGTATAGCTGGAGTAACCGACAGAAGTATAGTTTGATCGACAAAGTGAGGGACAGCGTGATATGGGACGTTGCGGGATGGTTGACGATGTAGTGACAAAGACAGAGAAAGGTATCCTCAGATGGTATGGACACGTAGAGAGGATGAATGAAAGAAGATTGACGAAACTGATGTATGAGGCGAGTGTGAACGGGAAAGCTGGTAAGGGTCGACCTAGGCGATCAGATCGGAGATCTTTTGAGGAAAGGTCACCTTTTTAAAAGTACCCGAAACCGACTAGCGGGTATGAATGCTTTCGTACGTACATTATATTTTCATAAATACACAACGACGGACGTGTCAAAATATTAGTATCTTTCTGTTTATATCTACCGTACGTCGTGTGGCTTAAGAGGCACTACATTTCATCCGGTGTCGTAAAAGTCGACAGAGGGAAAATTAAAACCAGAAGATTGGCAGCAGCATCTACTTGGAACATCAGAATAAATAAAATGCGGTGGCCAACTCGCCTGCCAAGCGTGGCAACTGGCAACTATGACAAAATTCCCCCCAAAATGAGAGCTACACACTTTTGTAGCAATCTATGGGGGAGGCCTATGTTCAGCAGTGGACTAGTGATAGCCTGAAATGATGATGATGAAACTAAGACATGAAAATTTGATATTAAAGCTAAGTGTTATTTCGTTTGTATTTTCTCACTTACTGTCTGGCTTGTCATTGTAATATCACAGATCAGATTCGAATACAACAAAATCCAATTCAGAGAAAAGTTACTCTTGACTAATTTCTAGTGATTCAATATTAATATAGAGATATCTCTATAATGTACGAGATCTTGTAAGAGCGTAAATTCTGAGGACGGAGCAACTAGCGATCTTCACACGGACAGACAGATTTCCCGCGATGTATGTCAATCACCGCTGTTTTACAGAGCCGTATAACTTTCATTAGTGTTAACAATCCGAAATAGAGCTTCATATTCTCTTATAAAGATAGGAGAATCTTAACCTGCGATGTAGGTATACATAATGTATACTTTAAGCGAGCTTAGTAACTATTGCTTAGTGCCTAACTAAACAATTGGGTGCAGTGAGAAGTAACTATTTACATAGATACATACAAACAGTCACGTATTTTTCCCATATCTGGAGGCAGGCAGAGGCCACACACTTTTCGCCCTCGTGCGAACCGAGACGTGACGGGTGGCGAACTACGTCGCCGATATTTAAATTAGTAAATAAATCTTAGTTCCCATGGCGTTCTCCCGAGCAGTATAGTGACAGAATTGCATGAAGTAAAAATAAACTATTTGTTTTTTATTTAACGGAATATATATAAATACAATGAAGGAAAGAAAGTTAATTTGTTAATCCACATGCAAAATATAATATGGTGTATATTACCTACTTTTGAAGAGCATATCAGTAGCGACTACGATGGTCCGCCGCCAAGACAACTCGATGGCGGACTTTCGTAGTCAATATGACTTGATAATGCCTCGTTTTGTGGTGAAACACGTGTCGTGGTCTCGACTTCAGTGGTGTATATTGCCGCCTAGTGGTGTAGGTAGTGTTGTAGATGTGGAGGGTATCTGGTGGCGGTGTTAGTATGCTCGTGCACGCTACTGTTTGCTCTTCTTTCTTTTCTTTCTTTTAAATTTTGCATGCGGATCTTAGGAAATTAACTTTTATTAAGCTTCATTATAATGGATTTCCGCAAAGTAACGCCTGATTCTATTAAGTATATAAATACATGTAAAGCAGGTTAATTACCCGTTTATTGAATTTAATCAAGAAATAGTTTAAAGCATTAGAAATCAGCAATAAAACGAACAGAATTGAGGATAAAGAACAAAAGAAAAAATCCACGAAAGTTTTTTGACGCGCCATTATTATCTCATATTTTTTTCTGTTTAGGCCGCAACCAGTTTTTTAGGAACCATAAGGTCGTGTTTAACTTTTTTTTGTTGAAGTCGCGAGGGCTGACTCTTGTTGGGATGAGTTAGATATAAAAAAGTTTATAATAGATTTTAAGCGTTATACCTTTCTAAGGTTCTAAGTTTTTAGAAGTTAATAGCCTGCTCATGTGTTTTTAATAATGTATGTGATTTATGATTAGTGTTCAGACGCATTTAGTAGGTGTACTCTGAGTTGGTATTACTTGACTTAATAATGATGATGATAATGAATTTGAAAACACAACTGCCAACATAGTGGGGAAGAGAAGAAGAGAACATAAGAAGTAACGCTGTCACCATGATCAACCCACAAAGTGTAACGGGTGGTTGGTAGGATTCTATGAAGGAATCTGTTAGAACATAGTTACCACTATAGTGTCAGTTATCTCGTACCAAAATGGCGGGGACGTGGTTCACCACCCGTTACGTCTCGTTTCCCGCGATTGCGAAAATTAGGCTTCGCTGGTGGCCTTTGCCAACCCCTTATTTGGGAAAAAGGCGTGACTGTATATCTGTATGAAAGTTACCGTAAATGTGTGAGTATATGAGACTTAAGGAATTAAAGAACTTAAATTTTCTGAGTGCACTCGTTGGATATTGGTAGATGTTGCACTTACCGTCAGATGCACGATTTGCATGTTTTGCCTTTTTTGTTTCATAAAAAAAGTTTCATGAATTTTTTTTTCCCTAACTATCAACTGCGCAGGAAATATTATAGTGACACATGTGTACGCGCAAACGCAGACCCACACGCGATTGTTGTAACTATTTATTCTAAACCCCGCGGTGTCACCCGTGTAAAAAAACCGACCGCGATCGATGATATATATATGTACTTCCCTATCTGAATCGGATTTTGAGAGGTTTAATTTTTTTTTTGCGCAGAACCCTAATTATTTTTCTAAAATTAAAGTAGCCTAAGTAACCCGCTATAATATCAGCTATCTGTGAGTGAAAGTCCCGTCAAAATCGGTCCAGCCGTTTCTAAGATAAGCCGGAACAATCAGAAAAAAAAACTGTTTTCTTCTTATAAGTACCGTACATACTTTCATAAGCATTGAGTAAAAAGCTGTATTTTTTGTTTTTACAAAAAGAGAATTTTTATTTATTTGGATAGATATAGGTCCAGATATAGGAACCAGCTCAAACGTTGGTTCATACAAAAAAAAATGGCGAGCATCCACCACCCTATTTAAATGTAAGTACGACTCTCTAGTTTCTAGACTAATGCCTTATTTATCTTATAGCTAGGTGGGTTACTTTTTAATCAATGGTCTATCCTCAAAAAAAGTACATAAATAATAGAACTATAAGAATACTGTCTAATTCTATAAGAACACATTCTATTTATCGTAATATGAAGACCGGTGAGACATTATGAAACCATCGGTCATGACGAATTACACAAATTGTTACAACCTGTGGTCATCTCACCGACCAAATTACATAGACCCGGCGTTGTAATGTATCATAAGTATATTGAATAAATTTCCTTAGCTCAAAGTATCATTTTACATTGGTCTTGTACATGCGAATATTTGTAATGCTCACGAGCCTATAGTTTCTTTTAAGGTCAAGGATGTGTAATAACACGTATTTGGCAGCAACTTCTTACGATCAATGTGAGTTCACGATTATGGTCTTTATACTTAAGCAATATGTGCTAATTTGCTGTACGCAGATCTAGATATTTTAATATAAATCTAATTGAGGGGGATATATGCAAAAATTATATAGAAATTTATATGTGGAATGCAAAGAATTTCGCAGCCTTCATTTGATTATTTTCTTATCTATATATGTATCTCTTTCATATGTTATTGTAAATTTTATAAATTGACTCATGAGCACTTTCTTATATTAATTCACTTCAATTAATATATATATCTTCGCATATAAAACAGTAATTGATATGTGTAAATTTTAAACGAATATTATTTGGGTTACGTTTTATTTTGAAATAGACATTAGAAGTTAGGTGCTATGCAACCATGGAAAAGAAATTCTAATATTTTTGCAGTTCCATCTATTTTACGCGTTCATAAGCCAATAACCAGTATACCCGCGGTAATCCGACAATATTTCTGCGAAGAGGAGTCGGACTATCAAATTTGTCGGACCCTCTATGGTCCTGCCACCGACCCCTTGTAGTCCGGAACATTTTAAAGTGCAGTACCACATAATCCGATTACTTGTGAAGAACAGAACTATGTAATTTCGTAAATATAACAACAGATAACACAAACTTGCATTCTGTTCGATCAATCATTAGCGAAACATGTTCGTAAACATACAAATGTCATGTCGGATTACAGGGCGCGCCGGATTAGCAGGGCCGGAGTTTACTGTACTTTGACAGTCGGCAAACATTTCGAAATTATTAAAAAAGTTAATGACTACTTAGTAGCTACTTAGAGAACATTTACGTTTAATAACTAAAATTTTTTAGTCACAGAGTCCTCCGGTGACCATCGGTGCTGTAAACGTCGGGAAATAATTAGTTAAAATAAACGCGTTCAAATTCGTAAAATTTAGTTCGTCGTTAGTTTTATTAAATGTGTAATATTCGCTTTTTTATTTCATAAAGTGATGAAACGAGCAAAACGTTCACCTGATTATAAGTGCAACGTCTGCCCATAACAAATACTGTGTCACCTAGAAAATTTCTGTGTGACACCACACTGTGACCATCACCCTGAGACAAAGGTTCTAAGTCTCATATGCCCAGTGATTACGCTAGCTCACAGTGCCCTACAAACCGAAACACAGTAATGTTTGCACACTACTGCTTCACGTTAGAATAACTGGCCCCAGGGTGGTACCTACCTAGATGGATTTCTGCATAGGATTCCTGCTTAAATATAATAAATCATAATTTGTAAGTTTGTCTCTAAATCGCTCTCACGGAAAGTTGTCATTTTCTTTTCATTTAAATTCGACTTTACTTTGCGACAGTCAACTTGTATGGGAGCATAAAGCTTAATCTAATAGTTCTCCTCCATACAATCCAATTGCCCTATGAGTATTTCCCGTAATCGTCACGCTAGACGTGACGTCAACTTTCAAGTTTCACGAGGTTTTTCTGGAATTTTCGAATTTTACTACACTTACAGATTCAATAACGCTGCCTCTACAATTATTAAAATTTCATTAAAAGTAACAATAATAAACCGCCGTGTGGTAGCGGCGGCATAAGAGAATCTACCACCCCATCTCATCCCGTGGGTGTCGTAAAAGTCGACAGAGGGAAATGAAAACCAGGAAATGGGCAGCAGCGTCTTCCTGGAACATCAAAATAAACAAACTGCGGTTGCCAACCCGCCTGCCAAGCGTGGCAACTATGGCAAATCCCCCAAAATGAGAGTTGCAACACAACGGCCCCTAGTCTCCGGCGGCCCCGCTAGTCCTGGCTACGGTAGCGGTCATGGTAACGGCGGGGCAGGGGGTGCGAAGAATCTCCGGAGGAGGAGATCTTGCTACCACCACCGACGACTGGACCTGGCAACATTCAACGCACGCACGCTGCGGACCGACGAGAAGATCTTGGAACTGGAAGAGGAGGTGAGCAAGTTACGTTGGGATATTATAGGATTATCTGAAGCCCGAAGACAGGGGGAGGACACGGTAATCCTTGAATCCGGTAACTTGTTCTACCACCGGGAGGGCGACCATCTGTCCCAAGGAGGTGTCGGGTTTATCGTCCACAAGTCTCTCATTAACAACATTGTCAAGATCGGGAGTGTGTCGACTAGGGTTGCGTACCTTATACTCAGAATAACCAAACGGTATTCGCTGAAGGTCATACAGGTTTACGCACCTACCTCGGCACATCCTGATGATGAGGTGGAGGTAATGTATGAGGACATATCAAGAGCCATACATTCCTCCAAAACTCACTACACGGTGTTGATGGGAGACTTTAACGCGAAGCTGGGCATGAAAAAAGACGATGAGCTGGTAGTGGGGCAATTTGGAATAGGGCAACGGAACCAAAGGGGCCAACAGCTGGCCGACTTTATGGAGAAGGAGGGACTCTTTATGATGAACTCCTTCTTTCAAAAGCGGCCCCACAGAAAGTGGACCTGGATGAGCCCGGACGGTTCCACCAAAAATGAGATCGACTTCATCATGACGACCAAACGACAGCTGTTCAATGATGTCTCTGTGATCGCTAGGGTGAAAACCGGCAGTGATCACCGAATGGTAAGAGGCACAGTGAACCTGAACGTAAAGCTGGAGAGGTCGCGTCTGGTGAAGTCCACGCTCCGTCCATCTCGTGCGCTTATCCAAAACCCCGAAAGCTTCCAGCTCGAGTTGCAAAATCGTTTTCAGTGCCTGGAAGATTGCGTTACAGTGGATGATATGAACGAGAGGCTCGTGGAAACTGTCCATGCGGTGGGGGCAAAGTTTTGCAAGACCCACCGCACAAAAAAGATCCAGAAACTCGCCGACCACACTCTTAATCTCATGGAGGCTAGGCGAGAAATGAGGCTACAGTCCTCAACTGATGCGTCAGCATATCGGCAACTGAACAGACAGATCTCCAAATGTATGCGGCGAGACCTTCGCAACTTCAATACAGCTCGTATTGAGGAAGCGATAGAGCGAAACCAAGGCTCCAAGGTTTTTGCCAGGGATCTGTCTGCCGGAAAGAGCCAACTGACTAAGTTGAGGACCGAAAGCGGTGGCGTCATTTCCGCTGGAGCAGAGATTTTGAGTGAGATCGAGAGATTTTATGGACAGCTGTACACATCGTCGTTGGAGCCACACACTAGTGTGAGTAACGACCCAAGAGCAAGTCTCGTCCGACACTATTCCGATGATATCCCGGACGTCAGTCTGAGCGAGATTAGTATGGCTCTCAAACAGCTTAAGAATGGCAAAGCGCCGGGTGAAGATGGAATCACAGCAGAGCTTCTGAAAGCGGGTGGCAAGCCGATACTAGTAGTCCTTCAGAAGCTCTTTAATTCCGTCATCCGGGGCGGCGCTACGCCGGAAGCGTGGAGTAGAAGCGTGGTTGTCCTGTTCTTCAAGAAGGGCGATAACGCCCTCTTGAAGAACTATAGACCGATATCGCTTCTAAGCCGCGTCTACGTGCTGTTTTCGAGAGTCATAACGAATCGTCTCGCAAGCAGACTTGATGACTTCCAGCCTCCCGAACAAGCCGGATTCCGAAAAGGCTATAGTACCATAGACCACATACATACCCTTCGCCAGATTGTACAAAAGACCGAAGAGTACAATCTTCCGCTATGTCTGGCGTATGTGGACTATGAGAAAGCCTTCGATTCCGTCGAAATTTGGGCGGTGCTAGAGTCGCTTCAGCGGTGCCGAATTGACTGTCGGTATATCGATGCGTTGCAGTGCTTGTATACCAATGCTACGATGGCTATCCGAGTACAGAACCAGAGTACGAAACCGATCCAATTGCAGAAAGGTGTAAGACAGGGTGATGTAATATCCCCGAAACTCTTCACCGCTGCATTGGAAAATGTTTTCAAGCTACTGGACTGGAAAGGATACGGTATCAACATCAATGGCGAATACATCACTCACCTTCGATTTGCCGACGACATAGTCATAATGGCAGAATCGCTGGAGCACCTTAGCGCTATGCTCAATGACCTCAATAGTGTCTCCCAACGGGTAGGTCTTAAGATGAACATGGACAAGACGAAGATCATGTCTAACGTCCATGTCACACCTATACCGGTTATTGTTGGGAACACTACGATCGAAGTTGTTGACGAATATGTATACCTAGGACAGATTGTCCGACTAGGTAGGTCCAACTTCGACCAAGAGGTCAATCGACGGATCCAACTCGGCTGGGCAGCGTTCGGGAAACTGCGTCACATCTTCTCGTCGAGTATACCGCAATCCCTCAAAACAAAAGTGTACAACCAGTGCGTGTTGCCAGTGATAACATATGGAACCGAGGCGTGGTCCTTCACTGCAGGCCGCATGAGGAAGCTCAGAATCGCTCAGCGAGCTATGGAAAGGGCTATGCTCGGAGTTTCTCTGCGAGATAAAATCCGTAACGATGTTATCCGCAGCAGAACTAGAGTAACCGACATAGCCCTAAGGATTAGCAAGCTGAAGTGGCAATGGGCCGGCCATATAGCTCGGAGAACCGATAACCGTTGGGGAAGAAAGGTTCTCGAGTGGCAACCTCGTACCGGCAAACGCAGTGTAGGGCGACCCCCCACTAGATGGAGCGACGACCTACACGGTTTTGCAGGAAGTCGATGGATGCAGGTGGCTCAGGACCGTGTTTTGTGGCAATCTATGGGGGAGGCCTATGTTCAACAGTGGACTATGGTAGGCTGAAATGATGATGATGATGATGAACAATAATTAACAATCATTGTAGTGTGGGCCGTCCTATTGCTAGACGGAGCAAGATTGTGTGTGCAAGAAGCTTGACCTGTGCAAGGCGGCTGGCAGCTGGGTGCGTGAATCCGAAGATCGGGCTAAGTGATGCCTATTGAGAGAGGCCTATGCCCAACAATGATCTGCGGCATGTGATGATGATAATGATTATGATTATTTTGAAAGGAACAACAATTGGAAATGAAAGTAATATTTACGTTTGGTTACATATTTCGGAAAATATTAACACACGTTTTATTCACAATTCACAAAAAAAAAAAACAAAGAGTGTGGAATAATGAATTCGTCTACATAGATACGTTCATTATTTCCGGTAATTAGAAGAAAAAATCTTCCAAAGAGCGTCGTTATAGTTGTAATCTTAGAGTCCATTGTAATATTGCATAAACGCTGTGCATTATAAGTAGGTTGTTCAGGTAGTTAAAATCATTATTATCATTAAAAGTTATTTAACACTAGCTGTTGCCCGCGATTTCGTCCGCGTATATATAGGTTTTTAAAATATTCCGTGGGAAATATTTGATTTTCCGGGGTAATAAGTATATCTCTACATGCCTCTGTGCCAAATTTCGTCAAGATCGGTTCAGCGGTTAAACCTCGAAAAGGTAACAAATGGACACAGGGACAGACAGAGTTCGCATTTATAATATTAGTATGGGTTTCTGTCCCCTAGTACGAATTAGCTATGATTAATATAACGTGTTGATATTAAAAAATTATTCCGTAAAAAATGCTGTAAATTAAAGTTGGTCGACTTCTCGAAATTTTGTAACGTTTCCCTCTTAGTGTGTCACTGCGCTTATGACGCGCGAAGCATCGTGAGAAGTCATGTTATCCGTTGAATGATAATTTGTTTAAAAAAAATCCTTTGCGATATGAGAATTTCCGATTGTTTCAAATCCTTGAATGTTTAGATAAACAATAGTCTTCTATTTATATGTTTAAAAACTTCGTTTAACGCCTGAGGTATCACATAGTGTAAATCAGGGGTGCTCAAACGGTCGATTGCGATCAACTTGTCGACCGTTTATCATTACGTATTATATATACATATATAAATAAATGTAATATCTATCAACGATACACCCTAACTAGACGACAATCCTACATCACACATACTTGCAGCCTCTCAGAGTCCATCGATCGTAGTCTAACAATATTGAGGTAGATCGTCAGCAGTTCAAGTTTGAGCGCCCCTGGTGTAGACACACATTACCTGAATTAATAATTAAGTAATTAAGTTCCGGGGCGATCGAGTTTCATACGGAACTATTTGAATTCAAAACATTGGTGGTCCATAAAAAGCAGACTATTATTATTGCAGCGTAACGTTCAGTAAATGATAAAAACAATCGAAGGGGTAAGTCATTTATGGCATACCGCGAATTCTCCAAGATGTCAAAATATTACAAAAAAACGATGCGGCACACTAGGATTTCTTTTGTGGCATGGGTGCGTACATTTCATGTTCAGACCCAAAAACCAACGATTTGCGTTTTTGTACAAATGTTGGTTCTGACTAGGATTCAAATCCAAGACCTGCGGCGTAGAAGTTAGGTTCTTTGACCACTAGGCCACGTCTTCGTCAGTTATAAGTTCTTAATGATTATGAAGGACATGTATCGTTTATTTTATTTTTATATACCACGTTTTTGAAACAAAGTATAAAGTTAGTCTATAATTGGCAGTTTTCATTTTTTATTTTCTGCGTAAGCTCTCTGGAATTGTTTTTTTTAAACGATGCTCCACAGTAGGATTTCTCTTGTATCGCGAGTGCGTTTAACAGACACAAATTTCACATGCACAACACAAGCAGACCCGAAAACCAATAGTGCACAGAAGTTGGCTCCGATTGGGTTCGAACCCAGGACCCGCGGCGTAGAAGGCCTCATACGCAAGGTGTCGGTAAACTAACCACTAGACATCGCGGTCGTCCAAAATTTGTACCCAACTGACAAACAGACAAGAAAGCGAGTTAATAATGAACTGTCATTCAGTTATAAGTTGTGTTCAAAATTTCAAGTCTCTGACTCCTCGGGAAGTTAGTTAAAAGTGGTAAAAAAAAGTGTTGCATGTCTACAAAACATTGCGTAATTTACCTGTTTTATCTATATGGGTCAGCGGTTAGCAATCGATATCGTCGCATGACGCCGGAGACATGCAATTTAAATCAATATTTTTTAAACAATATATAGAACCTAATGTATTGAACGGACAGCCTTTATTTGTGCAGAATAACACCAAAATACGCATCACTATACTGCTCGTGGGAACGCAATGGGGAGTCTGATTTATGGGCTACGTGAGTGGCCTCTGTCTAACCCTAATATGGGAAAAAGGCGTGACTGTATGCATGTACATAACATAGACGTCATTATTGTATTAATTACTTTAAGCTGCGAGTATGCATAGCACTGTTTAAATTCTGAGTAAGTGACAGTTTCAATTTTTTTTTAATTTCATAGTGACGAGACGAGCAAAACGTTCACCTGATAGTAAGTGCAACGTCTGGCCATAACAGATGCTGTGTTACTCAGAATATTTCTGTGTAGCACCGATGTCGAGTACTGATGTCTCATATGCCCAGTGATTACGCTAGCTCTCAGTGCCCTTCAAACCGAAACACAGTAATGTTTGCACACTACTGCTTCACAGCAGAATAACTGGCCCTGGGGTGGTACCTACCTAGACGGATTATTGCATAGGAATCCTACCACCAGTAGATTCTTCTTCTTCTTTGCTAATTTGTTAACAGTCTACTGCTTGGCATTGGCCCCTCCCAAGAAGACTGGATTTGCCTTCATCACCAATCTTTGGCCGGTGAAATGGTGATAGCAGCACCAATGCCTCACACCTCAGACACTGCCGCACGTCACTTATCTGTGTAGTTTCAGTGTGACATTTTTCACGGTTTTATACCGCAACCTTTCGGAAGCCATGAGATTTTCTAGGCATTTCCCCTTAGTCAGTCGACATCCACAGGACGAGATGGGATGGCAGGTTTTCTTACGCCGCCATCACATGGCGGTTTCTGATTAATATCAGAAATTGTCAGCCAATATGTTGTTATCAGAACCTATAGTATAATATTCAGTGTATTTACTATAAGTCTGCTTTGGAGTCAACTTCAACGACTGTATGAAAAATAAACATAGAGATGAGACGAGCAAAACGTTCACCTGATGCTAAGTTTAACGTTTGCCAACAACAAATGCACTGTCACACAGAAGATTCCCAGAGATATTTTCTCTCAGTTCTCACAGTTCTTAAGTCTCATATGCCTAGTAATTACACTAGCCATTCCCTTGCCCTTCAGACCGAAACACTGTTTACACTGTAATGTTTGCACACTACCGCACAGCAGAATAACTGGCCCTACCTAGACGGAAGAAAAGTCCTGCGAAGATTACGTCTTCTGGTTGATAACTAAAAGACGCGACCATGGTTTTAATAGCCAGGAAGAAATCACCATCGTGACAAGGCTTCAGTGTGCACTCAATGTGCCGAGCAGGAACTTCGCAATAAATAGGAGCGGGGGCGTGTGCAAAACCATGTCATATCATTAAAACTCAAAACAACACGAACTGAAAGTAATCTAAATGGATCTAGGCGCCAGGTTGAGCGTTGGCGGTGGAATCCGGTAACAATTTGCGCTCGCCCACATGCGCGTGGCCTGGCCCATGAACTTACAACACTGCTAGATTGTGTTATTAGAATAAAAGTGCGATGAACTTCTTATACAGTTCGATTCGTTAGGTGGGATTTATATTACAGGAAGGCGCAGTTTCGGCAAGCCTTATTGAAGCTTATTTACGCTGGCTTAATGTCAGTGGAATTCTCTTTACAATAGTAGAAAACACGTGGACAAAGCAAAAGGCTTAACATTGACAGTTCGGAAATCAAATGAAATTTTAGTGACCACATTTAAAAAAAAATGCGTAGGTGCAATGGCAATAAAGTAATTAATTCAATTGGGTTTTTTTTCATGTCATTTAAAAATATATTTTAATAATTTTTTAGTGCTTCACGTAAATCTTTTAATATACCAGACAATTCTCTAAACATGTGTAGAGACTAGAGAGCGGCGTTATAATGTCGTACGGAACCTACCGAAACAGTTTACGCAATACGTGATCCAGCGGTTTTGTTTAGTTTTTTCTGACAGGCGCTTTAGATATAAGATTTAAAGGTTTGATGTCGTTTAATTATATATAACAAGTGTAATAGCATATATACGTTGTTTTTAAAATGAAAAAACCTTTACTAGAACACATCTCTAAACTTGTAAAAGTCAAAGATATATGAAAGTAGATTTATCTTACTTCATATTGTTTTAGTGTAATTACAACGAGTAGAGTAATCAATAAAAATGAGTCTATATTAAATTATGTAACATCAATATTAATTTCGTATAACTGAAAGCTACAACAGAAAAATAAAATAACGTTTACGCCATCTAGCGATGCAATGAAACAAATATCAATTGTAATTCTATAATGACACACCGGACGTCGCTTATTAGACTTTCATCATGATCATCATCACTAGTCCACTGCTGAACATAGGCCTCTCTCATATATTGCGACACAACTTTGTAGCTTTCATTTGGGGGGATTTTGCCATAGTTACCGCACTTGGCAGGCGGGTTGGCAACCACAGTTTATTTATTCAGATGTTCTAGGAAGATGTTGCTGCCCATCTCCTGGTTTAATTTTCCCTCTGTCGACTTTTACGACACCCACGGGATGAGATGGGGTGGTAGATTCTCTTAAGCCGCCACCACACGGGCATTATATGACATTACTACTACATTACAGTACAAGGTATAAAAAGGATTTTTATTACAAAATGATTTAGCCAACTAACCTTTTTCGTCGCTTTTCTGCTTCGGCGTTTTTTGCCATTGGTGTCGAACTTTCTGTGACCAGCTGATTGGGCTCTTTCTTCCACGACTTCTCTCGCGCACGCTGTCGGTGATTGTTTCCATAATTATTATAATGATATAAAATGTGCAAATGCGGAGTTATTCTCTCGACAATTTTACACAAACTGAGCGTACAGCAAGTTAAACTCTAATATCAAATCAGATAACAATGTTTGCTTTTTTCTTTCTATAACTTATATATATATATATCAGCTAACGTTTTTATAGGTCATAGGAACAGATGCTAACAGCATGTTTTTTTTATGATTTTTATATATGAGTCGACTCAGTTCATCTGTCTCTGGTGCTCTTTGGTCAAATACCACAAAACAAACTAATATTTAATATAATAGATATAAAAAATAGCAAACACTTCGTTAGTTTCACATTCGTATTTCATCATCATAATGTTATCAATAAAATGTTCGAACTATGAAATAGGTTGTATATAACAAGCTTTGTTATACCAGTCTTTTAATCTTTAAAAGCATAACCTCATAAAAAATTGTAAATATATGAGCCCGCATAAATATTTATATTTGTAAAACTTTATAGTTTATTATCATCATCATTAATAACATTATTGCTTCAAATAAATGTTTACAATGAAATTGTCACAGTGGGTTCGGTTTTCTACTAACTTTAAGTGATCAGGTTCGTATCGTGCTCATTTAACAGATTTATCACGATATTGGCGGTAAAGTAAATGTTAAGAAACAGCAAGCCCGTGAACCATAATATTGAAAAACATGTGAAGTCACCCAATAACGAGATAAAAATGAGAAGTAAGGCGGACCTTTCAAAATCTTTTTCTTTTACACAAGAATATGCGTTATACGGGACGTTTAATGGAATTAAATATGAATACTCAATGATGTATGAATACTTACATTACAATTTTCTGTTCATCGGTCTTTTCTTCGTCGGAGACATCGACCCAGTCGTCGCTCCGGTCACTCCTATCACTGACGCTGGTTGTACTGCTCGGTACTTGGAAGGCTATCTCTTGACCGTTGTAACTGATAACCGAGCGCTGGCCGTATATGCTGTTAGTTTTCTGCTCGCTCGACAACGTCGACTGACTGATGTTGGACATGTTATCAAACGAGAGCCGCTTCTGAACTGCACTAGCCAGCTGTTTCTTCAAGTTGTTCCTCAGCTTCACCATGCTTGGACTGTTGGGAATGCTTTCGTAACAGTGTGACAGTGAGGTGCCATCTGCCTGCTTGATGGTGTCGTAGATATTCTCACCATCATTGTATCCATTGTAGTCAGAGGATACAAAGGAATGTCTGCTGCTGTAATTCGGACTACCTTCTTTTGATTTCACCGACCTTGGAGGAATTTTCTCATAAATTCTCTCAGAACCAATCTTTTCATAGCTCACAGTGGAGGTACCGCTGACCGACTTCGAGATTTTATAGTTTTTATTGTTGCTTTCGGTGCCGTATGGTTGATAGCCTTCAGCTATTTGAATGCCGGAACTTGAAGTCAAGCAATAGGGCTTAATGGGAGATTTGCAGTATTCGTAGCCATCGTCACTGTCGCCGTCACCTCGAGTTCTTTCTTCTAATTGACTAAAGCAGAGCTCGTAGTTATGTAGACTGCTCTCGTCGCCTTCTGGATGGGATCTTGCTTCTAAAAGTGATTGATAAATATTTTCTTCCTTTGACGGCGAAGGTTGCGAATTCTCTTTAGGTATTTCTGGTAACGGACAATTTATTTTTGAAGACCTGTCAATACTTTTGACAGGGATTATTACGATGTTTTCAGTATCCCTCGGTTCTAATATCTCGTAATCATCTTCTATTAACTCTACATTTTTTGGTTTAGAACTATAACCGATTAAAACTTCTTTATTGTAAGCTTCGACGAGATTGCTTTCAAAATCTGAGTTAGAGTCAGATTTGAGACTAATGGTAGTTGTGCTATTATGAGATTCATTGTTTTCATCGGCTTGAGATTCCTTCTCAGTATTGTTATCTTGTTCGTAAGAGGAAGTGTTTTCATTAATTGTTACGCTTACGAAACCATAGGGGCCTTCGGAAATAGTTTTCTCACAGTCGGAATAAATCTGATTGTTACTCTTTCGTCGCCAAAGAAAAGATTCGTTGGGCGTGATACTTGAATTGATATCTTTTTCTTCTTCTTTTACTACACTATTCATAACAACTACGGTTTGTTCAAGCACAGCAGGTTTCAATATGACACCTTCGTCGACATCTTCTTGGATGATTTCAACAGGGCGCAAGGTTAATTTTTCAGGGTGTATATAATTAGTTTTGTACTTTTTCTTATCGTAAATTGGTTCTTTCTTTTTGATATTTTCTGAACATGTTTTGTTATTGTCTTGTTTCAAATGTGTTTCTGAAAAAACGGGTTTTATTGTTTTAATTTTTGGGATACCATCTTTCACTACGAGATTTTTAGTTAATACTAATGACGATTTCTTTTCAGGTACTTTCGGTTTCTCTTTTTTAGGCATTGTACTTGTCGTGTTGATATTTTTTGTTTGGTCGTTTTGTTTTCTGAGGGTATTGTTTGAATTTGATTGAGCGATAATTTCACATTCAAATTTCTTAATAACATTCTTAACAACATTAATTTCTTGCTGTGGTTTGTCCTCCGTTCTAGTAGTGTCTGTGGCTTTTAATTTAGTTGGAGTTCCATCAACAGAGTCTGAACCACTTTGTTGTTCACTCGAGTCTTGATACTTTAATCTTTTCTGTGGCGATTTCGGAATCCTGGTTCCATCTGATTTAGACCTAATTACCCTTATTTTGCTTGTTTTGCTAGGATGTTCGGTTATAAATAATTTGTCAATTGAATCCATACTTGAACATCGTTTTTTGCTATTACGTTTCTTAGAACTTCTTCTTTGCCGAACAACAATTTTAATGTTAGGACTGGAACTCAAAGTCGAAGACGGAGTAGAGCTATTACTGACTGAGTATCGAGACGCTGACTGTAAATCGTCTATAGTTTTTGCTAGTTTAGACTGTTTCAATGCTCCCTTGTTTGGTTCTTTCATTAAATCGTTAAATTTTTTTGTTAATTCCGATACTTTATTACTCGTTATTGTCATCGTAGTTTTTGTCGCTAACGGTGGTCGCCTGTATGTATTCGAAACGTTTTTTATTTTAAAACTTACTTTCCTTGGTTGCTGTTCGATTTTTTTCTTTACATTTGTGGAAATGCTAACATTCCGGTTAGGCACTGGGCCCTCTTTGTTATTTTTCGAGACGTTTGTTATTTGATCAATATCTTTCCCTCCGCCCGTACTTCTCGTGTCTTCACTTTCAGTCGTGATGGCAATTTGCGCGTAGTGTAAGGTAGGTTCATTATTCATATTCCTTATAGGTAAATTAACGGTAGAGTTTAAGAAGGCTTGTTTGGCTTCACTTAGTGACTTAATTCTCGAATTTTTAGGTGAAAGTGAGGACTGCAGCGGTATTGTGTAGACGCACTTATCACTGTCACCTTGTTTGTCCTTTACGGCCATGTCTGTTTCGGGGAGAATAAAATTTTGTAAAAGAGTTTTGATAGTGCCGTGTTCTCTTCCGTCGCTATTAAACCTTTTGATCGACGATATCAAATTGTTCGCGGTTATAGGTTCCCCTTCCATCAGATTGTTTAATAGCATTTGTGGTGGATATCTCTGACTGGTTTTCTACGCCATCTGAAACAATTAAGTCATTTTAAAATGTTTATCAGAAGATATTATGTAAATGCATTATGTTAATTTGTACCGATAAAATAATTTACTGATAAAAACATAAATTACAAAGTCATTGATTGAAATATTAGAAATAATTAAGGTTAATTAACTGGTAAAAGTTAAAGAAATGTACAGTTTTTATATCAAATGAATGTGAAAATGCATTCACATCTATAAGCAAAATGCGTTTTCACATAATCTCTAAATTCATTTTCGCGAACAGTGTGTTTATTGTTAAGTCATCGAGTTCCCACGAGATTGCCTCGCGATTTGGTCTGAAAATATGTAAACCATACGCGTGATTAGCTAACGTGTGATTGTTGCAAAATAAATTCCCAGCATTCTTTAATAAACGGTATAATGCAGTCGCTGAGTATTGTAAACGATATGTAGATATTGTTAGCTAAAGGAATAATTTACGTTTTTTATACTTATTTTCCCCATAGATTGCCACAGAACACGGTCCTGAGTTACCATTATCCATCGACTTCCCCCAAAACCGTGCAGGTCGTTGCTCCATCTAGTGGGGGGTCGCCGCGGGTCTGCCCTTGCCGGTACGACATGGCCGCTTCAGAAAATTTCTTCCCCACGGTATCGGTTTTGCGAGGTATATGACCGAGCCATTGCCACTTTAGCTTGCTAATCCGTAGGGATATGGAACCGAGACGTGGTCCTCCACTGCAGGCCGCATGAGGAATCTCAGAGTCGCTTATCTATGGAAAGGGCTATGCTCAGAGTTTCTCTGCGAGATAGAATCCTTAACGAGGATGTCCGCAGCAGAACATAAATTAAAATCCGTAAAATTCATTTTATTAAATTTTGTCAAATATTTAATATGTATTTGTAAAAGAGGTACTAAAACAATGACTAACGTGCCAGATTTTGATAAACCTTGTGGGATCATTTTGAAATCAAAATAATTACCGTTTTCGTTACGGATATTTTATTTATAATTTTGAATAAGGAATCTTTGTTGTTTTTTCAATAACATCCAAGAAGTAACAGTCCGTAGTTGCCACATTTGGAGTATAAACGCTCGCGGAATAGCATGCAGCTTCAAATCTTAGTTCATATTACAATTTTTCGATGAAATGGGAATCAAAAAACGAGTAAACCATTATCGATTTTCATTTGTTAAGTTTTTGAACGAATGGTAGGAGTTTTATACAGGAGTTCGTAAAGGTAGGTTCTATAAGAGCGCTAGTTATTTTGCCGCCCAGAAGTGTGAAAGCATCAGTGTAGCGGTTTGAAGGGCATTGTAGCTAGTGAAAAAAAAGAGCATACGGGACTGATGGCGGTGAGCGCAATGCAGCGCCGTTGGACTTTGTATGTAACCGTTCTGTGTGCACATCACTTTCAAGAAGAGGCGTGGTACTTCCCATTACGACTTACTTGTAATACGATTATTTAGTAATAAAAATCGACTTCAACGCAGCAGCTCCAATAAGAGTTTCATGATTTTCTCATGGATCCCATCAGCAGAACTTTACCAAAATAAGGAACCATCCTTACGATATCTTTCGGTTCGGTTTCTAAATCGGTTCATAAACAAACAAGTTATGCCCGTACATATACATAAAAAAAATTATACACACGAATTGAGAACCTTAAAATAATGTCTCCCTTCCCCATACCGGAACGATAATTGAGGACGCGCCATGACGAATCATTCGCAACTCATTGGATTGTTCAAACGAGACAGTGCAGCGTAGTGATGGTTTGTTTTGTTGTATGCTTTTTTCGGTGTATTTGAATGACAATGGATGCTTATGCGTGTCGCACGGACAATGGCGCTGAGTTGTTGACATTAAGTGGGTATTTAGGTGCCAAAATCGCTTTGTAAATTGCCGACGTTGCGGTGCATACGAAGCTAACTATTCTGCATTTAGGTTTCGAGTACACTGTTCCGTATATGAGAATAAAAACTTCACGGATTGTATGAAAGCCTAGGCGCTACTTTTTACAGTAGAGATAGTATACAGTTTATGCAGTAGTCGGTCACTGTTGTTAAGCGTAACAAGTTTTTTTTTATTGGATAAAGTGACGAAAGTGACAACTTCCAAATGCTGTCGGAAGTTTCTACTGCGCAGGAGATATTACAAGTATGGTGACTTGTAACATGTGAAATGTACGCGCAAACACAAAAATACTTTGCCTAACTTACCAGCGCCCGATGTTATGCTTGTGCGATAAGGGAGGCGGAAGGCCATGATGCAGTATGAGAGACACGGGGACAATCCCATCACAACGAAACACATTTGTTTTTAGTAGTAGGATACCTATGTAGAAATCCGTCTAGGTAGGTACCACCCTATGGCCAGTTATTTTACCGTGAAGCAGTAGTGTGCAAGCATTAATGTTTTTTTTTTTTTTGGTTTGCAGGGCACTGAGTTATCACTGGGCATTTGAGACTTAAGAACAGATTTCTCAAGGTGACGGGCGGAGTGTGGTGTCATAGAAATATTTTGGGTGACACAGCATTTGTTGTGGGCGGACGTTGCACATACCATCAGGTGAATGTTTTGCTCGTTTCGCCAATTTCTACAATAAACTCCGACTGGGATTCGTACCCAAGACTCGTGGCGTAAAGTCAGGTACTCTGACCACCACAAAGTCGGGTTGTGTTATGCGTTAACAATACACGCCGGTAAGTAAGCCCAGTTGTAAAATAACTCATTAGCTCTCCCGGTCACTTAAAATCGGCGACGCAGTTCCGTTCGTGTATATTTTTGTAACAGCTGCCCATATGCGAATTGTATACGATGTGCTGTCTGAATAACCCTGTTTCCGTTATAATTAAACATACCGCGGCATATTTTTTAAGTGTCGCATATGGCAACGAGTTGACGTTGGCGCTTTGCAATGTTTTTTTTTTGTTCATGACACATGTCGCATTTTTTTAAAGAAACCGTTGAAATATAAATATTTTATACGCTCTTTTGATTTTTTGGATCAGTTAATGCACTGTACAATACAAACAAGCGAAAAAGCTGCTTCCTTTAAAAAATATAAAAAATAAAAAACGTAACTAAAATGAACGAATAAGTAGCCTCTCACTTATCCGTTTACTAATATTATAAGTAGTAAAAGTAACTCTCTCGGACACTCTCTCAGACAGAGGGCTGTCTGTTTGTTACCTTTTCACGGTTCAACCGCTGAACCGATCTTGACGAAATTAGCATAGAGATAGCTTGCATCCTGGAGATCCCGGAAAATAAAATTGTTTCCACGGGATATTTAAAAATCCTATATCCACGCGGACGGAGTCGCGGGCAACAGTTAGAATTTCATATAGAAGTAATAGTATTTGTTTTTTTTTTTGGAACAAAAAGTATCCTTCAGGATGCAGGCTATCTCTGAACCCAAATTCATCAAGATTACTGGTGGTAGGATTCCTATGCAGGAATCCGTCTAGGTAGGTACCACCCCATGGCCAGTTATTCTGCCGTGAAGCAGTAGTGTGCAAACATTACTGTGTTTCGGTTTGAAGGGCACTGTGAGCTAGCGTAATCACTGGGCATTTGAGACTTAAGAACTGATGTCTCAGGGTGACGGGCACAATATGGTGTCACACAGAAGTATTCTGGGTGACAAGGCATTTGTTGTAGGCGGACGTTGCGCTTACCATCAGGTGAACGTTTTGCTCGTTTCGTCACTTTTTACAAAGATCGGTCCAACGGTTGAGCCGTTGAAAAGTAACAAACAGACAAAGGGACAAAGACAGTTACTTTGATATTTATAATATTAGTATGGGTGGATTAGCAGTACACAAACCGATCGCTATTGGGCATAGGTCTATCAAAATTTGGGGATTGCAGTGAACTTAAACCCTGATCCAGAGCCGTGGTAGCTCAGGGAGAGCCATGGTAGCTCAGGGGCTAAGCGCTCGCTTTTAATTTTCATAGTACGCGAGTGACCTGGGTTCGATTCCCGGTGCCGGCACCTCTAAAATTGTTAATTGCAATTTTAAGTGCTGACTTACCACGTGCTCAGCGGTGAAGGAAAACATCGTGAGGAAACCTGCATGTCTGAGAAATTAAAAATATTTCGAAGACATGTGAAGTCCGCCAACCCGCATTGGAGCAGCGTGGCGGATTCTTCCTAGCTCCAAAACCCTCTCGGAAATGAGAGGAGGCCTGTGCTCAGTAGTGGGACATTTATAGGCTGAAACTTTACTTTTTTTTTAAACCCTGCATCCTATCACTGGTCTTGGTGTTTGACATATAGCATTTTTGAGATGGTCAATTCCTGGTATCCTGGCCATAGAATTTCTTCGCATCTTTGTTGACTTTTACCACATCCGTGGGACAAGATGGCATTGATGATTTGTATCCTGCCAATCACACGGTAGTTTTAATTATTTGTAAAACTTTAGAGCCGTTGAAAATCAGTGGGTTTGCTCGTGTTGGTAATTTTTTTTCAGAAAGGATCGTCTAAATTTTAAAAACTTCTCAAACAATTTTTAATGTTAATGTAAGAATATATAATAAAATGCATATCAAGTGTCTTTGTGTCTGAGAGGTAACTTAATTGATATTCTCCTAGCCGATTTCGACCACGGCGACAACTTCTGAAACCGAATGTCGAGAGCCATTAACTGCGCAGGAGATATACAAGTCTACGCGCAAACACAGAGGCACTCACTCGTCCCAACCTACCCGCGCCCGATGTAACGCTGATGCGATGAGATCGAAGGTAGGCTAGGATGCAGTGTCAGAAACACGGGGACAAACAGAACACAACCAGACCCGAAAACCAACAATTTGGGTTTTAGCACAAATGTTGGCTCCGGCTGGGATTCGAACCCAGGACCCGCGGCGTAGTAGTCAAGTACTCTGACTACTAGGCCACGCGGTCGTCAAACTGTAACTTAACAAACGGTAACTTAATTAATCCATTGTGGAATGTATCAAAAATAATATTAAGCAGATGAAACTGGAATACACGGAACTAATAACCGCTAATAATAAGAACCTGGTCATGATCGTAAATTGAAACATCGTTTATTAGGAGTAAGACATGAGCGCAGGTCAAATCGTGCAGGCCACCGCTTTCACTGCGCACTTGTACAACTTGAACAAGACCACGGCAACCTGAACGCTAAGGAAACTTGTATCTCAAGTTGGAAGTAATAAAATACAATACTAATTATTTATAGAAACAGGTGATAAAACAGTTCTATTCGTGGGTCGCGTAAAAAAAAGGACATAATTTGAATATAATTTAACATAAATGCGGAAAAGCCGTGTGGTGGCGGCTCGTTAAAAGAATACTACCACTCCATCTCATCCAATGGATCTCGTAAAAGGCGAGTAAAGAATTAAACTGCACTGTGCACCCAACAGCGCATGATGGCGATGAATATCACACCAAGTGCATTATATTGTTTTGGTGAAACGTGGATTGTGGCAGTCATCTGTTTTTGCAGTGAGTGCCCAGTCTCTGACTACCCCTTATGGGATACAGTCGTGATCTTATGTATGTATGTAAATGCGGAAGACAATTAAAAGCGACGCGGTTAATGGCTCGGTTCAGGTTATTGACTCCTAATTGGGAGACATTGGTTTGACTTCTAACTATACTTCATTTGGTGAACTTATTATCTTGTTCCATTGAACGAACTCTTTAGAGAGTAAAGTAAATTGTTGGGGTGGGGGGCATCGGCCATTGTGTTGTTGTGTTTTTCGAAATTATTTTCGTATTCACTCAATTCCAGAACCTTTTAAGAGCCGTGGTAGCTCAGGGGCCTGGTGCTCGCCTTTAATTTCATAGTAAGCGAGTAACCTGGGTTCGGTCCCCGGTGCCAGCACCTCTAATATTGTTCTACAATTTTAAGTGCTGATTTACCACGTGCTTAGCGGTGAAAGAAAAACATTGTGAGGAAACCTGCATGTCCGAGGAATAGAAATATTTCGAGGACATATGAAGTCCGCCAACCCGCATTGGAGCAGCGTGGCGGATTCTTCCTAGCTCCAAAACCCTCTCAGAAATGAGAGGAGGCCTGTGCTCAGCAGTGGGACATTTATAGGCTGAAACTTTACTTTTTTTTAAGACTTACATGAAACAAAGACTAAGTTAGACCCAAGTTTGCAAGATTAGAAAATTTGGGACTTCTGAGAAAAAACCGCGACAAGTAGTTTTGGCAGTCATCTCTCATGTAAACCTGACTCTACCAAAACAGTTAATAGAATCAGGCCTTAGGTACTTTGCGGAAATCCATTATAGTAAAAGAGAGAAAGTTAATTTGCTAAGATCCGCATGCAAAATGTAAAATGGTGTGTATTACCTAGTTTTGAAGAGCACCGCCCGCCCTCCCTCAACAGCGTGCACAAGAAAACCAATACCGCCACCGGGAGCCGCCACTAGATACCCTCCACCACTACAACACTACCACTAGGCAATACACACCTCTGAAGTCGAGAACACGAAACGTGTTTCACCTCAAAACGAGGCATTATCAAGTGATATTGACTCTACGGCAGTCAACCGCCGAGGTCGAAACAGGTCGAACAGTCAAAACTAGGTAATACACACCATTTTACAATTTGCATGCGGATATTAGCAAATAAACGTTCTTTCCTTTTCTACCAAAATAATTCTTAAGAGACCGAAGTAGGTGGAAATCTGTAGGTGGAAGGTCAGGGCTATATGGCGGATGGAATTAGAAGAAAAGATGTGTGTGGTCAGTAGACCGTAGATCTTTAGCCGGTTGCGGGCAGTAGCCCGGCGGTAAAAGCTCATAATGAACAACGCCCTTCCAATCCGACCATACACACAGCATCACCTTATTGGGAGTTAACCAAGGGTTTGGCAAAGTCTGTGAAGCCTGACCGACCTTTGACCACGACCTTTGTGATCCACTTTTCATGACCAGTTATCGAGTACGTTTCATAAGGTTTTTTTTTGTGAGCTCGTGTGGCACACAAATATCGACCTTTTTTGAGTACCCAGTATTTTTCAATGGGTCATGGGTGGGTTTGTGAAAACTGAAAAAGTCCGCCACATTGCCCCTGTGCGAGTGTGACTTCACTTGTCGTCAAAGTATTTAAAACAGTAAATTCAAAAATTAATCAGTCCTACGAACGGAAACAACGTGTTTGTCTTCATGTTCATCACAATTAATAATGTAATTAAAACCGTAATGAATAATAATTATATTAAGTTAAATAATTCAAAATGTTACGCCTACTTACGCATTTATATCAAGATTGCAATGGCAGCTGGGCGTCCGTTGGTACGACCAGCTGGACGTGTGGCATTTGCTATTTATAAATTCCGATTAGCTTTACACCTTCGCGTGTTTATTTTCACCATAAAATTAATATAAAGTTCTAACTTCAGGCCGGTTGAATATTATAAGGTGACGTGAGACATATCGAAGATTCATATTTGTGTGATGTTTTGACGAGATTGAAAATATCAAAATTAACTTACATTTATGGCCTTGTAAAGGGTCGTCCTTTAGTCACGTGGGGCTCGAACAGGGGAAGAGGAGGTCAGAACCTGTGACGTAATGTGATAATCACGTGTATTTTTTCGTGCGACGAAAAATGTCATTTAATGTTTGACTTGACTTGTAGGAGGAAGGGGTGGGAGGGGGCTACAACCTTACGACATATTACGTGACTAAAAGATGGCCCCTAAGGTGTTAAAGATAAAAAGGCATAGAGTTTGGAAGAGTTTGGAAAAAGCTTTTCATAATATGATGTAGAGTTGTGTCAAGTGAATGTATTCTCAGTATTATGTTGCCGTGTTGCTAGAACTCTCGTACTCGCGCATTTACCGACATCTATGTTACTACAAGTTTAAAGAAAATGCTCACATGTCCTGCATCGCGCAATCAAAGTTTCTAAAAAGATCATTACATACAAGTTCAGGAGGTGACGTCATCCCCCGATCAGACTATCCAAACTGACGTGTAGCAACCCGTTTCCTAGGACACCTCATTATGCGAAGCTTAATTAAGCTTACTGTGTCGTGTACGAAACAAGGAGAGAGTCACAGCAGATACACATTATGCTCGGGTACGATTGGTTCCCACGACCGGCGTGTCAGCGGGGAGGTACGCTAGCCACTAACTTCAGTTTGAGATTAGGCTGACGTAACTAACGACAATAGTAGTAAATTGTTTATATTAATAGTTAATTCGAAACCTACGAATAGAAATTAGGAAACGCTAGAAGCGATCACTTAATACATTAGTTTTGCATAACGGGGCGTGCGTCGACTTCTAATATATATTCGTAATAAACCATTTGGAATTAACCACGCGCTGCAACCTCTTGGAAAGTCTTTTAACACGTGATACGACATGACTAGCACATTTTGAACGTTACGGTTCAGATACGAACAGATCAGAAAAACAAATTGATGTTCTCGTCAATTACTTATTTAAAAAAAAACATTGGCTAGGGAGTACTTGATCTCGTTGCCTTGTCTAACAAATACAGAAGAGTACCTGGTAAGTTGCCCGGGTCTCCAGAGCTAATGCTGTTTCCTCCTGCTCCTTCCGAAATAGTAGTATCCTCCTACACCTTATAGATCCTTTCCCAACTTCCACATTAGTTCCTTTCCTCAATCCCTTTCCTACCTAATTCTTTTCCCTTTCTCCTCCGCCAAGGCAGTGGATGCCGTGCCGATGTCTGCTACAGCTACGAGTAGCTAGTAGGGGCGAGCCTAGTAAGGTTAGTCTTACCCAAGCATGCCCTTGTTTAGGCGTACAACGTCTTGCCTAGCTACTCATGGACACAATGGGGAGCAAGAACTTTAACTCTTCGCAAAATGACGGTGACTTGCCTAAAATAATGGGAAAAAGGAGTGACTGTATGTATGTAAAAATATGGCTAAATTAGGTAGAATCGCGCTCTCACAGAATACCAGCGTGGTAGCAGCAAAGGGTTCTGTTTCTTACGGTAAGTGAAAAGTGAAAAGAATCTGAGACCTAATAACTGTAAATAAAAATGAAACATTGTCAACGTCAGCTGTCAGGTAGGATTGAATTATTTTTGTATATTTAGTATTTCACAAAGACTGCAAGAACTTCTTAGATGAAAAATTAACAATATAATAAAGTACAAAAATATAATACGATGTGGTCAAGCGTAAGCTTGTTTGAATAAGAATAGAATAGAATAGAATAGAATAGAAAATCTTCCATCCATTTCATAACGACGGTGTTTCACAATGAATATTGAATAACTTTGATAATTTAAATTAAAAAAAAGTAAAGTTACAGCTAATATATGTGTCACTGCTGTGTACAGGGCTCCTCTCATTGCTGAGAGGGGTTTGTAGCTGGAAAGAGTCCGCCACGCTGCTCCAATGCGGTTTTGCGGACTTCTCGTGCACTCGAAATATTTTTAGTTACGATTTTTTCCGTAAATCAGCAATTAAAATTGCATAACATTTTTAGAGCCGGGATCGAACTAATGTCAATCTCACTATGAAATTTAAGGCGAGCGCCCGACCCTAAGTTAGAACCGCTATCACGGCTCTTATATAGTAAATTATTTAAATTATTGAAATAATTTGCTTGTAATGAATAATATTAGCGTGCGATTGAATGATGAAGAAAGAATTTGTTAAATAACATTTAAATTGAAAATATATTTGAATGATTATTGAAATTTCCTGACACTGAATTTAAAGTAGTTTGATTTAAATGTAACTGACAGCACAACTATGTCATAAAAAAATTATAAGCATGAAGGGTTAATCTTTTATGCTTATAAATGTTTAAATCGTTTAATTTGACCTTTTGACAAGAAACTTCTCGTCTAAAGGTCAAAGTATTTCACTAAAATCAAAGAAAAAATGTTAAATATCTTTGTGTAGTACATGAACGACGACCGCGTGACCTTTTACCAGCTTCTACGCAGCGGTTCCTAGGTTTAAATCCAAGGCGGAGCCAACATTTGTGCAGATATAAATTGTCGGTTTTCCTTATATTGTGATTGTCCTTGAGTCTCTGACACTGCGCCTAGCCTACGTCTGATCTTATTCCATGAGCGTTACGTGGATAAGAAACATTATTTAATTTGGTACAGCAATGGCTAATAAAGGAAGAATATTTATTTGTAAATTGATACGTTTCTCAATTTTACGAAATTAATGTAACCAAACCAAACTAAAACACTTAAGGATGGTATAAAATATTTCTATATCACCATCCCATATACCATAAGCATGTAGAATGTTGTTCGTTGCGTGTAATTCTCTTTTCTTTTTTTAAGCAAATCTCAGCTTGACTGAATCTTTACGCGGCCAGTTCAACGACTCGAAAACGTTCCATGAATAGTCTCTCCATTCATATGGCAACACAGAAACCCAAATCCGTAAAACAACAGATTGCGTTCATTCCAAAATCGAACGGTTAAGGCCGCGAATTTCCCTAACCTTGCAGACGAATGCTCAGTTTGTATAACTGTAGCCGATAACGGCACCGCATTCGATGAGTCGTCAATTACTGAACATTGGAAGAAATGAACTGGCGTTAAGATTTTATTTCTCAAAATAACATACGTTAAACCTGATTGGAACATTCTCTTACATTTACTATCAATACCATGCAGGAAATTATTTATCAATTTGGATGCTTGAGCTTCGTTGATATTTGATGCATACTATGATTGTAAAGCAATTTGTTTAATGAAATTTATTATGACTATAATGAATGTATAATGTGTATAATGAAAACTAAAGACGCCAAATTATCAAATAAATAACATTATAATTAAATAACTATTATATCAGTTATCTTTAATCAGTAACAATTAAGGAAATAACAGTAAAATAGCCGTATTATTAATATTAAAAGTATAAAATCTATACAATTGATGATTTTTTTGATGTTCTCCTTGCCGATTTCGACCACGGCGACAACTTCGAGAGCTGCCGAGAGCCATCAACTGAGCAGGAGATATTATAGTGCCGCAAGTGTACGCGCAAACACAGAAGCCCTCACTCGTCCCAACCTGCCTGCGCCCGATGTAACGCTGATGCGATAAGATCGGAGGTAGGTATACAATTGATTTTTAATACTTACAAAAACATTTGACTTTTCTGTTCGACTGTCCCACCGGACATAAATATCATACCTTTACGCTGACAAGGGCTACTGAAAACCGTGTGGTCAGAAAATCTGACTGCTAAGCCGCGGGTAGTGGATTCGAACTCCAGTTGGAGCCAACATTTGCGCAGTAACCTGCCGCCATTTTGGAAAAAAAAAATCTGACTCTCCGATGCGTTTCCACGGGCAGTATAGTAAGTGAATTGCATATTATGGTGTTAATCTATACAAATAAAGGCTGCCCGTATAATATCTTAGTCGCCTCTTACGACACCTCGGTGGGAAAGAGGTAGGTGCTATTCTACTCTATCGGAAACCTATCGGCTAAGGCTAGTTCTTTAGAGGGTTGTTTCAAGAAGAAGAATGGCCTTATAGTTTAGGAAAGGGACTGCGAAACGTGACGTCGCAAGATCAAGCCGGCCTTTTGACAATTGTTTTTTTTTATTTGATAAAGTGATGAAACGAGCAAAACGTTCACCTAATGGTAAGTGTAACGTCTGCCCATTAAAAATGCTGTGTCACCCAGAAAATTTCTGTGCGGCACCACACTGTGCTCATCACCCTGAGACATAAGTTGTTAAGTCTCATATGCCCAGTGATTAACGCTAGCTCACAGTGCCCTTCAAACCTAAACACAGTAAATGTTTGCACACTACTGCTTCACGGCAGACATTCGCTCCTGCGCTCTGGCGCAGAACGGACGTCAACCGACAGCGCTCTATGCTAACCAAGCTGACAGCCCGCACAATTTACGGACCGCAGTCTGTAGTAGCTAGTTGTCATCGTCATTGACAGTGGCCAACACCCGCTCCTGTAGCGGTGTGTTTGGTGCTTTCACTGATCGTCTCCCTCGAAGAAGAAGTGTCGTGTTTCGTGGTGTGCGTACGTGATAGCGTCGACAGTGCTGTGTTGTGTTGTGTCGCCTTGCTGGGTAAACCGTGAGTAGATACTACACACACATTCTCGCCTCAGAGGCGGCTATTGTATTTTGTGTCCGCTTGTTGCGCTAGGCAACAGCCAGGTACACACCTTCTCGCACCTAAAGCGTAAGGCTGTAGGTGAAATATTTCTAGTACACACCTCCCTGCTTACGTAGGGAGAAATTTTCTTTTGTGTTACACACCGCCACCCGAACCGTCGAAATGGCGACTTTCCGCAATCCCGCGCCGGAATTCCTACAACTCGCGGAGTTTTTGCGTGCCGCGCACCCCGAGATCTGGGCTCAGTTCCGATCGAATTGCCTTGTAACCGACTCGGTACAGCAGAAGAGCCACACGGCCTCGTTCGACACCGAAGGCCCGTCATCGCCGGCTTTAGAGCCCGCCTCACCTGCACCTGCGCACGGTGACTCATCCGCACCTGTGTGCGATTCAATTCGCGGGCTAATTGCCAGCAATAAAAAGGCCGCGCCGACCGAGTCGGCATTGTTCGAGTCCAATGCACCTGCGGGTAATAAACCCGCCGTTAGTGAGTGCAATAAACTAGCTAACAAAGCGACGAACGCACCTGCGCTTCCCTTCCGGGAAACGCAATCCATTGTTGGGCCCGCGGCCCTTTCGGACGAGGGATCCGATATGGATTGCGAGGAAGACAGGAGTGCTCACGACGTCGGCTTCACTGTCGTCGTGCGCAAAGCCAAGAAACGCGCCGCGAAAGGGGATTCCGAGCCTAACTCGGATACCGCGTCGCCGTCCGCCTCACGGAACCCGGCTAAGAAGGGCGTGTCTAATACACGCAAAACAATAGAAAAGTCGCTGCCCGCGCATCCCGCGGCGCAAGTCACTAAGTCTCCACCGCCAATAATTCTACAAGATAAGGCGCAGTGGAACGATTTGTCACTCTGGATGACAAACAAAAAAATTGTGTGCCCGAAGGCGCAGACGGCAGTGCAAGGTATCCGCGTATACCTAAGCACAGTCAGCGACTTCAGGGCCGTCACTAGCCATTTACGTGGAAGGAACATCAGCTTCCACACTTACTCGCTCGCGGAAGAACGTAGACTCCGCGTAGTCATAAGAGGCTTGCCCAAGGAATTGGAGACAAGCCACATCCTAAGTGACCTTAAGTCACAGAATATACCCGTGTTGGAGGTGCATCGCATGCATCACCCACAAAACAAAAAGTCGTACGACCTAATTCTTGCCATACTGGAATTAACTCCAGAAGGCAAACAAGTTTTTAACGTGAAAACGGTTTGCGGCCTCTCAGGCCTTTCTATAGAGGCACCCCGTAACAGGGGTATCATTGGCCAGTGCCACCGATGCCAACTGTACGGACACTCTGCCCGTAATTGTTTCGCCCGCCCTCGTTGCGTCAAATGCCTCGGGGATCACGGCACTCAGGAATGCGCTCGTACACCCGAAGCGCAAGAACCCCCAAGCTGCATACTCTGCGGCGAGCTGGGACACCCTGCGAATTACCGCGGGTGTGACAGAGCGCCGAAGAGTAAGAAGCGCAGGGGAAGTAAAAAGAATGGCCGTAGGAAGGGCCCCGGGGCCCCACAGCCTCAGACTCCCGCTCCTAAACCGGCAACTAAACCCGCGCCAAAAACAACGCCCGCGCCGGCCGCAGCGAAACCCGGTCCCTCTGACGGGACTACCGGGCCGAGCCAAAGCCAGAGCGCCGCATCGGCGCCTAACGCCTGGACGAAACCTCTGCCCATGACCCAGAAGAGCGCAGCCGCTTCACGGCCCGCTCCTCAAATCACAACGCCCAAAATTCAGGGCTCATCAAACTTCGCCGCAGATTTCTCGCTAATTTGCGGCTTCATGCGCAGCATAAATGTTGCGGAGTTATCAAGCTTAGCGCGCAAAATCCGCGAAGCAAAGTCTCCTCAAGACCGACTCATGGCGACCGTAGAGCACATGAGCGTAATCGACGCGATTTGGACGTTTCAATGCGCCTAAAACATCACGCGCCGCGTTGAAAATAAATCACTAATTGTTACCAATGGCGTCCCATATAGGTAGAATTAAACCTCGCTCTCTGACTGTCTCGTATTTTAACGCAAACGGTCTTAAGACGCAGTTAGTTGAAGTCGCGAATTTCCTTCGTGATCATAACATCGACGTTATGCTAGTGCAAGAGACTTTCTTAAAACCTAGTATGCGCGATCCTAAAGATAGCCAATTACAAATGCATCCGTAATGACAGAGCGACCGCGAAAGGTGGCACTCTGATTTACTATAAAAAGTCCTTGCACTGTATCGCGCTCGATACTCCAGACTTAATTAATATAGAAGCTTCTGCGTGTAGGTTAGCAATGACCGGCCACAGGCCGCTTGTACTAGCATCAGTTTACCTCTCGCCATCCAGACAAATATTAGAAGCAGATTTAAAATCTCTACTAGATTTAGGTCGTTCTGTTATACTTGCCGGAGACTTGAACAGCAAGCACGGCAGTTGGAATTCCAACGTTAATAACACGAACGGTAATAAACTGTACGATATAGCGGAGAGACTTAACGTAAACGTTATAGCCCCCGAAACACCAACTAGAGTACCGACGCAATTACATCAGCAGCCGGATATTCTAGACGTAGCTATAATTAAGGACGTGAACTTAGCAATAGACTCTATAGTTACGCTTCACGAACTTGAGTCGGACCACCGTCCGGTCATTTTTAAGCTGGGCCAGCCAAATGGTGAGGTCACTCAGACCAAAACCATTGTGGACTGGCGTACCCTTGCAGTCAAACTCGAGGCTACGAGCTCTCAGCACTTAGACGAAATTCCTAATACTATCGACTCCCCAGAGGTAGCCTGCCGAGCGATAAAATCCTTTTCGAATCATCTCAAAATAGCCGTCGGAGAATCCTCCCGGAGGGTTACGGTGTCGAGCGATCGACGCTGTAACCTACCGGCGGACCTCCGTCGCCTGATTAGAGAAAAGAACCGTGCGACTAAAGCGCACGATAGATATAGAACAGACGAAAATAGACTCAGACTGCGCCTCCTACAAAGGGACGTTAAAGAGCGCTTATCTGAGTACAATCAAGACAGCTGGGACACTATGCTTGGAGAAATCGAGCCGTCGCACACTGCCTACTGGCAGCTGGCACGGTCTCTCAAAGCAGAGCCGGTTTCACCCATGCCGCCACTCATTAGATCTAACGATAACTCGCTCGCCTTCGACGACAGCGAAAAAGCCGAATGCCTCGCAGACAGTTTAGAGAGCCAATGCACTCCGTCTCTCGCGCCTGCGGATCCCGACCACCTGCAGCAGGTGGCCGCGGAACTCGAACGCAGGGCTGCAATACCACCAGTGGGCGAACCACTGCCTCCAGTGACTCTCGACGAAGTCACTAAGATAGTCCAAAATCTTAAAAACCGATCCGCGCCTGGCCTCGACGGCATAAACAACAGGGTGATGAAATGTCTAACTACGCCGTTATTATGTCTGTTAGTCAGTATTTTTAACGCGCTCCTCTCCAGCTGCTCCTTCCCGGACGACTGGAAGGAAGCCGACGTTATAGGCATTCCGAAGCCTAATAAGCCTAGGAACATTCCGTCTAATTATCGCCCAATAAGTCTCCTCAACTCGATGGCTAAGATTTATGAGCGAATTATACTCAGTCGATTAAAAGACTATGTCCTTACAAATAATATTCTTCCAGACGAGCAGTTTGGCTTTCGCCCCGAACACTCGTGCACTCATCAAGTGCACCGCTTAACGGAGCACATCTTAGAGAATTTAAACGACCGCCCTAAGCCTGTAGGCACAGGGGCCTTATTTTTCGATGTCGCAAAGGCATTTGACAAAGTCTGGCACGACGGCTTGTATTACAAGTTGTATCACACTAATGTGCCAGACAGACTCGTGAACATCATACGAGCCTTCTTGTCTAACCGCCTATTTCGCTTCCGGGTAGAGGGAACGCGCTCCTCAAGCCGCCCTCTCCGAGCGGGGGTCCCTCAGGGCTCCTGCCTCTCCCCACTCCTTTTCTCGCTATACACTAGCGATATTCCTAAAGACCCGAAAGTCAATCTTGCGCTTTTCGCAGATGACACGGCCTTGTACTATTCCGACAAGCACAAGGGCCGCATAACGATTCAACTCCAAGCCGCAGCCGATCGCCTAGGCGAATGGTTCCGGAAATGGAGAATAGAGGTAAACCCCGATAAAAGTGTAGCGATATACTTCTCGAGGGGCACACCAAAGCCCGCTAGACGATGTCACCCAATCGGCAACAATCAGCTAGGCACGATCACCCTGTTCGGACGCCCTATTCCCTGGGAAAAGAGCGTCAAATACCTCGGGGTCACTTTAGACGCAGCGATGTCGTTCGCTGCACACATTAAAAACATACGCAATAGAGCGGCTTTTATCTCAAGCCGTCTATACCCATTAACTTGCTCCTCAAGCAAAATGTGCTTAAGACACAAACTTCGCCTCTATAAGACTTGCATAAGACCCGTAATGGACTATGCTTGCGTCGCTTTCGCTCACGCGACGGGCAATCAATTAAAGAAGTTACAGAGCGTTCAAAATCGATTCTTGCGAACTGCCACCGGAGCCGGTTGGTATCAACGCAATGTAGATCTTCACAGCGACTGTGAAATGCCTTTAATCTCTGAACACTTCAGAGAATTATCACGGCGGTTTTTCGAAAAAGCCGCGGTTCATTCAAACCCGCTGGTGGTTAAAGCAGCAAATTACCGACCAAACAGAAACGCGACCGAACGCAAACGTCGCCCGCGAAACGTGCTAGACGACACGGACGTCTCAGCTCTTCCTGACCACGATACTGTCAGTCACGATCCAGGCCACACTGTACACACAGTCAATAGCTTTAATATAACACGCACCACGACGCGCGACCGCCGTAGAGAGCGGCGCGCAATAGTCAATAATCACATCGCGTACACAAGATTCACCCGTGTTCCAGGGCGGTTCTCACCGCCCAGAGTTACCGACACACAAGTCGACAGTCCGAATGGACGCGCCCAGCCTCCTTCGGACGGTCAGTAGACGACTTAAAATGTTTAAGATTTTCGAAATCGCGAAAGCACGCAGCGAACGCGACACAGTCCGAACTTCGAGGGTTTTGTAGGAGTTTTTATTTATTTATTTATTTATGTTTGGGTCAAACCAAACCTGGCACACGGGCCCCTGGCCCGCGAGCAAAGTATCCGATGAAGCTGTAAAAGCCGAGAAGGCTAACAGCAATTACATCACCGAAAATATATATATCACGGCAGAATATCTGGCCCAGGGTGGTACCTACCTAGACAGATTCCAGCATAGGAATCCTACCACCAGTGTCCCAAACATCTTCTAGCACAAGCTTTTAAGCTTAGTTGGATTGGTTAACATAAAGGTTTTTAATGTTAATAGCATTGCTAGTATTCTTTCAAAAAATATGTCAACATTTCGAGTAAATGCGCGGCGCAGTCGTATCTGATAATAAATGTCCCGACTTTATTTCGCTTCTTTTTTTATTCATGTAAATAAACTTTTTTTATATCTGAACATAATATATATTTTTTAAAGAATAATGCTTATTAACAGTGTTAGCATTTTCAGAAACGATCCAATAGTTTTACACATGCATAAAAATACTTCCTCGAAGGTCTCTATAATACTAATCTACCCCTAATTATAGATTATACATATACATATGTACAACATGTTAGTCACAACATCAGTCAGCTTAGATGTGTTACTTAGTTACTTATGTTGTAATATCTTGATGAAACGTAATTTAACAAAAAATATAATTAAAGAATTTGTAAAATTCGTTAAGTAGTATCAAGTTAACATACGGATAAACAAACTAGCACTCTTTAATATAAATATAAATAGACCCGGTCAAAATAAAAAAGAAATTATTCACAAAGTAAGGTGCGATCAGAACTGGCTTCAAACAAAGATACGAGGGGTGATCCAAAAGTAATGATAATCAATAATAAACACAATGAATAAAATAAATAAATAAATTTATTTCTCAACATAGTCTCCTAGCAAGTCTATACATTTAGTCCATCTCTTTTCTAATCCTAAAATTCCCTTAGAAAAAAAATCTTTATCTTGACTCTCAAAAAAGTCCTCAACCGCGGCCATCACGTCGCTATCATCGTCAAATTTCTTGCCTCGGAGGTGTTCCTTGAGTCGTGGAAAGAGATAGAAGTCGCTGGGGGCTAGATCTGGTGAATAGGGGGGGTGTTCCACCAGCTCAAAGCCCGCTTCCTGAATGGCAGCCATGGCAATTGCAGCTTTGTGAACCGGTGCGTTGTCTTGATGGAACAGCACTCCAGCCCGCAGTTTGCCTCGCCTTTTCTCCTTAATAGCCTCCCGCAATCTTCTTATTTGTTCTGCATAGTAGGAGCCTGTAATAGTGGCCCCCTTTTCCAAGTAGTCCACCATGATTATTCCTTCAGCGTCCCAAAAAACAGACGCCATAACCTTCCCTGCTGAGCTTGACACTTTGAATTTCTTCGGCGTCGGTTCATCGGATCGTTTCCATGTCATCGATTGTTGTTTTGTTTCAGGATCAAAATGGTGGATCCAGGTCTCGTCCATGGTCACAAAACGTGACAAAAAATTATCCTTGTCTGCCTGGAACTTTTCGAGATTTGCTCTTGACATGTCGACTCGTTTCTTCTTTTGCTCGTCGTTTAACATTTTCGGTACCCAACGCGCGGAGACCTTTCTCATATGCAATTCGTTCGCAAGGATTCTTTGAATGCTGCCATATGAGATCCCTGTGACCTCAGCTACATGCCTGATAGTCACTCTTCGATCTTCCAATACAACTTCTTCAACTTTTTTCACATTTTCTTCAGTGAGGGACGTCGATGGGCGTCCTTCGCGGTGTTCGTCTTCCGTCGATGTTCTTCCCAACTTAAACTCCTTAGCCCAGCGTGCAACTGTGGAATATGGAGGAGAAGAGTCCCCTAATGTTTCCACCAAGTCGCTGTGTATGTCTTTGGTAGACATTTTTTTCAAGCAGAGGTATTTAATGACAGCTCTGATTTCGTGTTTTTCCATTTTGATGTTCACTCCTTGACAGTCCGTATTCAAATGAATGTAGCTCCCGGGAATCGTGGCCTATTTATATGATTTTTTTTCCCTGAACTAGTGGTTAACTGAGTAAGTGACTGAAATTTTTTTGTATTTTTGTGTGCACTAGAAATAACTGATTATCATTACTTTTGGATCACCCCTCGTAGATTAACATTATTACGTAAGTAGAAAAGCACGTGGACACCCGTTCCGCAGCGCCTACGGAATGTAGAAGATGGCGACTAAAAAAAAGAAAACCCGAACTTTTTATCGGTCTAATTGTTTCACGATAAACTTCCGAGTGGCCAGTAATTCAAAGTAATTACTAAAAAAGCTACTCTTAGTGATTGAGCATGATTGTTATATGCTCAAATTCAAATAAAAATATTGACTGTACGACCTTTTGATTTCTATTTTAGAGGCCACTTAATTACTGGTTAAATCGTCCTCTAGTCGTTCTCCAAGGCTTAACACAATTATACAGGTTATAGGTTTACAAACTGATTGAAATAATATGGCCGATTGATACCAATCAATGGGTTTTTTCTCCCTTAATGGTTTCATTCTTAAAACAACAAAAGTAAGGTAAAGCAGCATATAAATATCCCACTGCTGAGCCTCAGATTCCTCTCATTTTTCAGGTTTTGGAACCGATTACAGCGCGTCACGCGGCTGTAGTATACTGCGGGTTTGCTGACTACACAAGTCCTCAAAATATTTTATTTCTCAGAGATAGAGGTTTCCTCACGATGTTTTTTTACTTCATCGCTAAGCACATGGTAAATCAGCACTTAAAATTGCAGAACTATTTCAGAGGCGCGCAGGCATCGGGGATCAAAGTCAGGTAACAACAACTCAACTCGCGTACTTAGAAATTTAAGGCGAGCACCAGGCCCTTGAACTACCACAATAGTAACAATCAATCAATCAATATATTCCTTATTATACAGAACAACTGGCACCTACCAAGACGGATTCTCGCCACCAAGTCCATCCTCAACCCCAACTTACGAGTATAATTAACTCAGCTAATTTTTTTTATGTAAGTTAGGATCAACAAGCTAAAAGTAACAAGCCTATAAATGTCCCACTGCTGAGTTCAAGTTTCCTCTCATTTCTGAGAGGGTTTTGGACCCGGGAAGGGTTTTGGATTTGGTTCAACCTCCTGCCGTAGACAATATTTTTGGAAAAGCACAAATTGTTACACGCCGCGCCCGCTCATTCAGCTTGTTCAGTTCTGAATGTGTCGGTCATTGTCCCCGTATCTCCGACCCTGTATTACCTACCCTGGACTACCTCCGATCTTATCGCATGCGTGTTATATCGGACGCTGGTAAGTAAGAGCGAGCGAATGCCTCTGTGTTTGCTCGTAGACTTGTGACACTATAATATCTCCTGCGCAGTTTATAGCTTTCGACAATATTCGGAAATCGTCGCCGTGATCGTAGTGGTAGGAGGACATCACTTGAAGATGATAAAAAGAAATCTGCTTAAATTCGTAAAATTTGCAATAATACCGCATTGTTTTAACGGTTTTTTAATTAACTACAAATTTAGGATAGGAAAATCATAAGTCAAGAGTTCAACCAGGTACGAAGCGGCGATGTCTAAACAGATTCTATGGAAAATAGCATATAACTAAATCTATATGAAACACCGTTAGTCATTAGGCGGCATGTTTTCTCGACTTTGAAATGCCTTAATCATCAACATTACAACTCAACCACTGTTGAACGCAGACTCATCAACATTAATTGCCTTTTCGCAAAATAAATATCTAAATAAATATTTCTCCTTGAATGTTCCTGATGGTAAGTGCAACGTCTGCCCATAATAAATGCTGGGTCACCCGGAACATTTCTGTGTAACGCCACATTGCGCGACAGAGCTGATGGCTCTCGACAGTAGTCGGAAGTTGTCACCGTGGTCGAAATCGGCTAGGAGAACATCATCATGTTTCTGATTAAGATTTTTCTTAATTAGTGTGAAGGAATTTGCTTAGGTAGGTACCGCTGCAGTGCCGGCTATTCGGCGGTAAGCTGTAACGTGCTAACACCACTGTGTTCCGGTTTAAAGGGCGCTGAAGCTAGTGTTATTACAGTCCATATGAAATTTAAGATCAGATGTCTTATAGTGACAAGGAAAGTGTGGTCCTTTACAGAATTTTTCAATGGAATGTGGGTGACACCGTACTGGTATGGGCAGACTAGGCCCTTACCCTTACAGGAGAATGACTTGTTCGTCTAGTAACTTAATTCCATAAAATAAAAGTGAAAAATAGCATGCTAAAGAACAACTCGTCATTCGAATAAATTTGACGAATGATTAATTTGTAAATTTTCACTAAAACCTATGAAAACCAGTTTCAAGTAATAAATGAAGTGAAATTCTATAATTATTATGACGTAACACATTTTCGACGTAACATTGGTATTACGTGTGTATTTGATTAACATTTTCCTATTTATAATTTGTTGATGTTAATTGGATAAGATTAATCATGCAAAATTTTACGATGCCAGGTTTAGTAGTCAATGTAAAGGTTATGCGAAATTATTGGAAATAGAGATTTCAATCATCATCACCATTAGGCCCATAACAAATCCACTACTGAACATAGGCCCAGATTGCAACGTCAAACGTAGTCTTGCCCGCAAAATTGGACAGCTCACTTTCCCGTGCAGTGTGTAGTAGTCTCCCGGCAATGCGATTGTCGATGTGAGGTTGTCACGCCTAAACCTTTCTTACCCAACCGTTAAAGGTCCTACGAGCTTTTAGTCCGCCCATTGCCACGTTAGCTTGCTGATCTTTAGGGTTATCACGATTACCTTAGTGCTGTTGTTTGTTATTCTCAAAAGGTATTAGCAAAATTAAAAACCTCCTATTCCATCTCCATCTTCTTATTCTTTTTTGATAATGAATGTCGAGTAATAATAATTCAATTATAACAAGGGTTTCGTTTCGATCGACAGTAAAATGATAGTTGATTTTCACTTAGAATTTGTTGGTCTGATAAATGGTGATGATGATGATTTGCTGGACTGATGGAGACAAAACGAAAAGTACAATTTTGGTCTTAAAATTAATTTTCCAATTACTTTATACTTTCACAAGCTATTCCGGCATAATAAACTACATACATACATAAGATCACGACTGTATCCCATAAGGGGTAGTCAGAGACTCGGCACTCACTGCAAAAACAGATGACTGCCACAATCCGCGTTTCACCAAAACAATATAATGCACTTGGTGTGATAGGTGGTGAGCCCATCGCCATCATGCGCTGTTGGGTGAACAGTGCAGTTTAATTCCTAATAATAAACTATCTATAAACATCAAAATTCGAAATATACACAGAAATTACGAAATTTAATAAATACACAGCTGCCACTTTTCGACTTGGCGCCAAGTATTAAACATCAAAATTTAAAATATAGACAGAAATTACGAAATTTAATAAAAACACTGCTGCCACTTTTCGACTTGGCGCCAAAAGTCCTCTTTTCTCCTTTAAAACGTTTAGGATAACGTTTTGTTACTCGTTTTTTATTGGTTCATTAATTAGAAAAAAATAAAAAGACTCGGGGCTACAGAAACAAATAAGACCATCGGAAGGTATCAGATATGCAAATGGATTCGTAATAAGAGACTGGTTTCACGTCGGATATTGAAAAGAAGAAAATAAGCTTACTTATCAATTATTTTCCATTGCGTAAACAAATGTTTTTGCTTTCACATCTGAAAATAACGAGAAGTTTTGGGTTGCTGCTAGGATTATTTTTAAAGATCACTACCTATTTCCATTTTCAGTCAAGGCATTTATATTTAATATTATTTTAAAGTAAAAATAAAAAAAACTTTAAAAACGCGTTTAGTTAGACATGGTTTTGAAGTTTAGGTATGTGTGAACTCTGTCGTTTACGAAAAAAATAGAAGGACATTCTTAAACATTCAAAAGACACATTCACTAAATTTGTAGTAATATTTTTTTTATTGTAGAAAGTGACGAAACGAGCAAAACGTTCACCTGATGGCAAGTGCAACGTCCGCCCATAACAAATGCTACGTCACCCAGAATATTTCTGTGTGACTCCACACTACGCCCGTCACTCGGGTATATACGGTGGTAGAATTCCTGTGCAGGAGTCCGTCTAGGCAGGTACCACTCCAGGGCCAGTTATTCTACCGTGAAGCAGTAGTGTGCAAAACTGTGTTTCGGTTTGAAGGGCACTGTGAGCTAGCGTAATCACTGGGCATATGAGACTTAAGAACTGTGTCTCAGGGTGATGGGCACAGTGTAGTGTCACACAGAAATTTTCTGGGTGGCACAGCACTTGTTATGGGCAGACGTTGCACTTACCATCAGGTGAACGTTTTGCTCGTTTCGTCCAATAAAAAAAAACATGTTTACAAAACAAATATAGTCGCATACATAACGAACGCAGATTTCATTGTTGACTGAAAGCAACTCAGACCCTTACCTTTGACACTTCAAGTTATTTTACATTGCAATAAAAAAAGATATCAATCTGCCCTTTTAGATTTGTTTTATTAATATGCTATTAAAAATCATTAATTATTTAACATATCAGAAACTATTGTTTTAGCGAAAAAATTTCTACTTTTACGCGTAAATAATACCTATCGCACTCGATAGGAATTATTTACGCGAAAAGCGCGGCAACTCTAATGTTTCACTAAGCTCATCCGAATAAAGACGCGGCCACCGTTGTTGTAAAATGCTGTCTGAAAAGGATGAGTATTTAGTACATAGAGGATTTTCTTAATTATTATTTATGTTCTTTTATTCTTCATAGTATGTTGTTAACATTAAATGCAATGATGAGCAATGCTACGCGAGCTTAGTTCTTAAAGTTTTCTTTCTGCAAACCTTGGAGTGACAAGGAGAGCTGACATGTGCGGGTAAATGTGTACTTAAAACAAACTGACTGTACTTAACAATCAATCTATATAATTAACAGATTATATATACATATCATATATATCATATTTAAACAAACACATTGGTAGATAAACACATACATATACTTTTTAATACACTTACATCTAAAATATACATAAGTAGAAACGTGCTAAACAGGTATACAAATAAAAACACTATATACGTTATTATATGTACAAGACTGCAAATGTGTAATTTTTAAGGATTGGCAGCAGACTGTCGTCATAGAGAGTGAAACTATAGAATATTTAATTGTTCCCAAAATACACGCTACTAATTTAGTACATAACGCGATATCTTTTGGAATAACCTGGAACTACGCCTAACATTTATGCAAATAATAATAAAATACTATACGGAATAATACTATTTACCTCTAGATAATATCTTTACGTAATTAAATGTTTAGTATAAAAACATGCCCGTTACGCGCTCTGATAATTTTGACTATTTAACATTAATATTCATCATTATTTCGCAGTACGTCCTTGAGAGATAGAAGAGTGCGATTAAAAATATATAACTTGGTTAGGTATTCCGTCCTTTTCTAACGGTAATGCGTTGAGCGCGAACGTTGCACCGCGCACGAAGCATTTTAATGGGCGAGCATCGGTGCAATACAAACATGAGGCAATGGCAAAATGCATTTCAATTGGATGGCTGGCAACGATAATCGTAGGGAATTAATGTTTTACGGTTAGTAACAATTACACATATACAATTACTGGTGGTAGGATTCCTATGCAGGAATCCGTCTAGGTAGTTATCACCGTAGTGCCAGTTATTCTCCCGATAAGCAAAAGTGTGAAAGCATTACTGTGTTTCGGTCTGAAGGGCATAATTGCCAGTGTAATTACTGGGCATATATGACTTGAGAAATGATGTATCAAGGTGACGAGCACGTTGTAGTGCCCCACAGAAATGTTCTGGATGGCACAGAATTTTTTATAGGCAGATGTTACACTTACAATCAGGTGAACGATTTGCTCGTCCCGTTCAATAAAAAAAACATGTAAACAAATATAGTCGCATACATAACCAACGCAGATTTCATTGTTGACTGAAAGCAACTCAGACTCTTAACTTTAACGTTTTTTTACATTGTAAAAAAAAAGTAAAGTTTCAGCCTATTAATGTCCCACTGCTGAGCACAGGCCTCCACTCATTTCTGAGAGGGTTTTGGAGCTAGGAAGAATCCGCCACGCTGCTCCAATGCGGGTTGGCGGACTTCACATGTCCTCGAAATATTTCTATTCCTCGGACATGCAGGTTTCCTCACGATGTTTTCCTTCACCGCTAAGCAGGTGGTAAATCAGCACTTAAAATTGTAGAACAATATTAGAGGTGCTGGCACCGGGGATCGAACCCAGGTTACTCGCTTACTATGAAATTAAAGGCGAGCACCAGGCCCCTGAGCTACCAACGACGAAACACCAAAAAATAATAAACAATATGGCGGGAGTTGCTACCTTTTACATGGTTTTGTATTGACATTACCAGGAAAGTTTAATCAACATATGTAATTGACATACCCTTCCTTTAGTTTAACAGTAGTTAATACGGTTGATATTACTGGCCTAAGTTTGTCAGGTATTGTCCAATCTGGGTTGGCTGGTGGCGGCGTCAAAGCAGCCTCTCTATTTCTTTCCGTCCCGTGGAAGTAGTAAAAGTCGACAAAGGGAATCTGATTGATAGCGGAATCACACCATTCCAAAAATTTAATATAAAATAATCTTTTTTGTGTTTGCACACTACTGCTTCACCATTTCGTGAAGCCAACTGCTTCACGGGATGGTGAAGCAGTAGTGTTCAGACCGAAACACAGTATATTTCGGTCTGAAGAGCACTGTGAGCTAGTGTAATCACTGGGCATATGAGATTTAAGAATTGATGTCTAAAGGTGACGGGCGCAGTGTAGTGTCACACATAAATGTTCTGGGTGACATAAAATTTGCAATGGGCTGACGTTGCACTTAATAACAGGTGAAGGTTTTGCTCGTTTCGTCACTAAATCCAATAAAAAAAATATATGGCAGACCTAAAATAATACAGACCGGTGTTTGGCAGTATTGTCTAAGATACGGGATGTCTGAATGCGATCGCCAATCCGCCTGCCAAGCTTGGCGATTATGGCAAATCTTCCCAATTTGGAAATGGTCTATATCCAACCGTGAATTTTGTACAGATTGACATAGAAAAAAAGTAATACTGTACGTCCTCGACAAAGGAACTGGCTGGTAAAGCAGAAAAATAAACAACAAAAAAAACTTAGCAGAAACATGCACTGCGACTTTTGGCGGCAACTCGAAAAATGGCAGTAGTGTTTTTATTTAATTTTGTGATTTCTGTGAATATTTGGAGTTTTGATGTTTAATAATGATAGTTAATTATGCAGCAAGTGCTCCTGAAAGTGTACATTAATTGGAAAATTCAATTCAAGACCAAAATTGTGCTTTTCGTTTTGTCTCCATCAGTCCACCAAATCTTCAGTAAAGTCAACTATCAATTTACTGTCGATCAAAATTTTGTATCTTGCTGCTTGAAGATTGTATATTTGGATATGTTACTTGACACTGGAAAATAGTTTATGACTGTTTCCATTAATAAATAAATAAAATACATAAAAAAACATGCACTGCACTTTTTATTTTTTTCTTTGCGTTATGTATGATTTAACGAATTGATAAAACATTACATTTAAAGTCGTAAAAATTAGTTAATTTTATTAAAAAGAAAACAGTTATCACAATTATACAAAATCATTTCTAACAGTAACAATTATTATCAAAGCGTGCATTTCAAAATTTCGTTTATGATAATTTATTTAAAAAAAAATATCTAACATTTACCTAAACTGCGATTTAGTAATTGAAATTCCGCGCGGTCATTACATTTACCATATTGTTTTTATCAGAACTCTTATCTCGACGTCCATAATAAAATTTACGTCACAGTTTAATGCAATAATGGCGAGGATATCGCACCTCATTGTGTTACAAAAAAGGCGCAACTGGCAGAGTTGTTATGAACAAAGGACTGTGGAAGGAGCTAGTGTCACTGTTCATTGTTTTGGAGGTATTTTATTCTAGACTAAAAGTAACAGCCTATAAATGTTCCACTACTGAGCACAGGCCTCTAATTTTTTGAGAGGGCTTTGGAGCTGGGTAGAGTCCGCCACGCTGCCGCAATTCGAGTTGGCTGACTTTACATGTCCCCGAAATATATTTATTCAAAGACAAGACCTGAAGAACATGCGCAATACCAGAGGAATTGCAGGTGCGTTCGCCTTGGAGAAAGCAGTAGGTTCTTTTCTTAAAGGTTCATTCCGTATCGGTCCTGCAAAACCGTTGGCGGCAGGAAATTCAATAACGAGGTCAAAGGTAGAAAAACTTCTTGAGAAACGCACTGTGTAGGAACGCCAACCATCAAGGTGATATACGAGTAGATGTGATTTTGAGTTATGTCGACTGCATGCTACCTTTTGCTGACGCTAGCGAGAAAAGTCCTATAGTGGTAGGATTCCTATGCAGGAGTCCGTCTAGGTAGGTACCACCCCAGGGACAGTTATTCTGCCGTGAAGCAGTAGTGTGCAAACATTACTGTGTTTCGGTTTGAAGGGCACTGTGAGCTAGCGTAATCACTGGGCATATGAGACTTAAGAACCTATGTCTCAGGGTGATGGGCACAGTGTAGTGTCACACAGAAATTTTCTGGGTGGCACAGCATTTGTTATGGGCAGACGTTGCACTTACCATCAGGTGAACGTTTAGCTCGTTTCATCACTTTATGCAATAAAAAAATGCAACAGCGGCCTTAGTAAGGCGGATCATAACGATGACTACTGTCGTATTAAAAACTACAACCAACACTCGGATTTCTCCTTTATAGTGAGTGTGTTTTACATAAATACATTTCAAATGCACAACGCAAACAAACCCGATTATCAACGATTTGTGTTTTGGCCTTTGGCACAAATGTTGGCTCCGGCTGGGACTCCACCCAGGACCCGCGAGATAACCACTAGGCCAACCAGTCGTTAGTGGTCACTTACTATGCTATATATTACTGGTAGGATTCCTATGCAGGAATCCGTCTAAGTAGGTACCACCCCAGACCAGTTGTTCTGCCGTGAAGCAGTAGTGTGCAAACATCACTGTGTTTCGGTCTGAACGGCCACTGAGAACTAGTGTAATCACTGGGCATGTAAGACATAAAAACTGACGTCTCTGGGTAACGGGCGCAGTGTGGTGTCACACATTTGTTATGGGCAGACGTTGCACTTCCCATCAGGTGAACGTTTTGCTCGTCTCGTCACTATATCCGAGAAAAAAAAATATTAAGCATACTATTCAGATAGATTATGTAATTGAGACACCCAAAATAGCCAGAGACTGAGATTTTTTATAGGAGAAAACGACGAGTCAAGAAAAAGTTTCGCCTAATAGTAAGTGTAAGTATGCCCATAACAAATGCTGTCTTACTACATTTTTGCGACGCCATACTACGCCCGTTATCCTGAGACATCAGTTACTACGCCCGTTACCCTGAGACATCAGTTCGGTCTCAAATGCCCAGTAATTACAGTTGCTCTCAGTACCCTTCACACCGAAACTTTATTGCAGAATAATTATTAACGCACGATCCTTCAGATCACGTGATTATTTGGGTTAGTTTAATTAAAACAGTGAAACGCTTAATGTACTGTCGAATTCCACTACAATTACGAGAAAGTGAAAACAGCCAGAACTGATCTCGATTTTTAAAAGATTAACGATAGTCTCTCTACTCTGTCGATTAAAATACTTAATTAAAAATTAAAACCTATTATAGCGATCATTCAGGATACATTATCGCATAATCGGCTCCTAATTATGCAATAATTTCGCGTAAAAAATAGTCGTTAAAACTTTTTATGTATTTTATACGTTCTGGACATTTTAATTTGTTTTTTATATGGAAGAAAGTTTCGAGCAAATCGTCCACCTGATGATAAAAGCAACATCTGTGTGGGGTCTCGCCTCTTTGCCATTGGTGTAGGCAGAGACGACATCTTTCCACTTGCTACGATCTTGACACATCTTTCGCTTCTTCTATTTTCCTGAAAGAAAGAAAGAAGAAAGAAAGCCTCAGCCTCTAGCGTCCACTAAAGAACGAGTATGTGTTTATTCCCAGCAATGTAGAAGTTATGTTGTAATTGTATTAAAAGGATATATATTTATTTTTTCTACGCATTGTAGTTTTGCATTTAATGCCCATTGGCAGCTATTTTAAAAACAAAAATATCAGGCATTATGATTGTAGGACCGACCGACACTTTCACATAATATGGTAGAGCCCGTAAGATCATCTTAATTAAGTTTTATCGTTAAAATTATTTAAAGGAAGTAGATGGTTGCCGCTATCACAACATAAAGGTTACCTTTAAAATGTTACCCATTTGTTTACCCTGTAACCTAAAAAAAATTGAACTACCCAAACTGCCTAAAACAGTAATTTTTAAGGCTTCAGCGGATGATTAAGGTTTTTAGGTAGATAACCTAGTTGATCTGATAACCTATTGATTTGGGTAACCTAAATGAATAGGTCATCATCATCATCATTTCAACCTATCACGAGACGTTCCATGAAGATGCTGCTGCCCATCTCTAGGTTTAAATTTTCCCTCTGTCGACTTTTACGACAGCAATGGGATGAGATGGGGTGGTAGATTCTCTTAAGCCGCCACACCCCACGGCCCAAAAGGTAATCTTATGAAAAGCTTAGCAAATGAAGGGCTTCTACAGTCCCTGGTGGTAACACAGAAATGTTTTGGGGTACATAGCATATGGGCAGACTATCACTTACCACTTACCATCAAGTGAACGTTTTGCTCGTCCTGTCACATTCTCCAATAAAAAAAAACATTTAATACAATAAATACAAATAAAATGGCACCAGTAAAACCACAAAGGTTTCTAGTAAAGGATATAATTTACGTACAATAAATAATAATTGTGTCATTTATTTAGGTCGGTAGAGTAGAATACCACCTACCTCTTTACTACCGAGGTCTTACAAGGCGTCTAAGATATTGTACGGATAGTCTTTATACGTGCGGAACTACACTCAGCGTCACAAAAATCGCACCTCTCTGAGTTTGCGCGATAAATGGCTGTAATGGCTAGAAACGAATTATATTTATATAAATATTGGTATGTTTGAAATGGGTATTTGAATAGCTTTACATTATTAATAAAAAAATCATGAAATAATTAAAACATTTATCATTATAGAGCGTCAAAAATAAACACTGTCAAATGCTCGTTAGTAAGGACGCTAGTTACACCACCTAAAACCGGTATAAAAGGGTCGATCTGGATGAAATATGGGCCAGTCGTAATTTAGACTTTGCAGTGAACACACGTGAACAAGTAACCCAAGTAAGAACAAGTAAAGATGTACACCAGCTCTGAAGAAGCCGCTCAAGTGATTGCCCTATTGCAGTCGGGGATGCGGCAGTGTGACGTTGCTCGACAGTTGAACCTGTCCCGTTTTTCAGTTCGACGGGTATTCCAACGTTTTCAGCACACTGGTGGTTATGTTAGAAAACCGGGATCTGGAAGAAAACGGTGCACATCAGAAAGAGATGACCGTTTCATCGTTACGACATCTTTACGAAACCGTTTTACAAATGCTGTTTAGTTGCAACAACAGCTTCGATCAACTCGGAGAACATCTGAGAGTGTTTCTACGATAAGAAGAAGGTTACACGAAAAGAGTTTAACAGCCCATAGACCTGCTAAAGGTCCAGAACTTACTGCACAGCATCGCAGAGATCGCCTAGAGTTTGCTCGCAATCATTGCGAGTGGACTCTAGAACAGTGGCGGACCGTACTCTTCTCTGATGAGACGAGGGTCTGTCTCTTCTGCAATGACAGACGTAGAAGGGTCTACAGAAGACAGGCGGAGAGGTTCACACAACCCTGCTTCGAAGAATCCGTCGAATACGGGGGTGGCTCGTGTATGTTTTGGGGCGGCATTTCCGTCGACGGGAAAACGGAACTTGTATGCGTTTCCCGGACTCGGGGTGGCCGTGAGCAAGGGTCATTAAATGCTGGTCGGTACATTACTGAAATCCTGGAGGAACATGTGGTCCCGTATGCTAGTTATGTCGGTGATGGATTCATGTTAATGCATGATAATGCTCGTTGCCACACCGCGGCTATTGTACGGGATTATTTACAGGAGGTCGATATCCCTGTTATGCATTGGCCAGCACGAAGTCCAGACCTTAACCCAATAGAACATCTCTGGGATGACCTAAAACGGCGCATGCGAGCTCGAGATCCAGCTCCAGCCACTCTTCAAGAGCTCCAAGATGCGGTACTTGAAGAGTGGGAACAAATACCCCAAGAGGCTGTTGCGATCCTTGTAAGGTCCATGAAAGATCGCATGGAAGCCGTTATCAAGGCAAAGGGGAGGTAACACTAGGTTTTAAGAACTTTTTTTGTATTTATTAAGTTTTTTTTAAATTATTAATTTGCAAATTTCGTCTCGTTATAAAAGTAAAATTCAATTAATATTCCTGAAAGCTAATGACCTTTCGAATGATACCACAACATTGCCATTGGCCTGTTGTGTTAAAATAGTATTTAAATTATTTTTTTCGGATGTGCGATTTTTTTGACGCCTAGTGTATAATACGCCATACTGTCACTATACTGCTCGTGGGAACGCAATGGGGAGTAAGAATTTATTTGACACTTGTTACAAAATAGCGGCGACGTGGTTCGCCCGCCGTCACATCTCGTTTCTCACGGGGTAGAAAAGTGGGCTACGTGTGTGGCCTATGCCTACCCCTTTATATGGAAAAAAGGTGTGACTATCTGAATGTATGTATTTATTTCTTATCCTTAGGTTATTTAATAACTGGATGATTTTTAAGTGTTCTTCGTTGCTTTGTCATTCAATTCAACAATCAGTCCAAAGAAATAAATAAGATTTTAATTTAGCTTATATATTTATGGTGTTTGTAATGTAAAAATGTATTACTCACCGCAATTAATACAGTAACTTACATATAAAAATTGTTGCAAACAGCGTGAGACCTAAGAATCTACATGAATTCCTTTTCCAGACATAAATCAAAAATACAATAAAACATTAGAAAAGAATCTGCACTTTGCAAGTTAATTATTGCATGTCCAGCTCTATTACTTCATACGGCTATATAGTTAAGTGACAGCGAGTAATAACTCGCTCGCGCATGACTCTATGGCCTTATTAACTGATAGTTGCACACCCGTAGAGGAAATACATTTTAATAGCGCACAGACAGACTGGTCCGTCTTTATGTAATAGATTTATTACCCACATGAAGGGCAATATGTAGGGCAATCGTACGTGTGTGTTGTAGAGTTGAGATTGTTTATTATTAAAGTTAAATGTAGATTTTTAAAATAATCCTTTATAAACAAGAATTTTTCTTGGAACGAGGGTGCGTTTTAGGGCGGATTTCAACGTTGAAACGAAACGCAATCAGTTCAAGAAAAACTATGTTTAAGCGTTTAACTGAGTTCAATGCTACAGTTTGCATTCCATCAACATCAAATGAACGCAGTCAATGCTAAACGCGGTTCAAATTCTGAACGCCCAATTTTCGACGTTCAGCTCTTGAAACGAGTTTAGAGAGCTGTCATTGTCAATTGCACAACTATGTAAACACAAAAATTATGTTTAATTAGTATTATTTATAGTTTGCATACCTATGTAACCTATACATAAAAACAGACTGTTTGATGTCGCAAAATACGAAATAAATCGTCTTTTTGTTTTAGATTGTGACGATATTTCATGTAAACTTCGTTTTTCTAAACGCGATCAAAATGGAGACAGTGAAATCGATTAGAAAACGTGGTTTAATAAAACCACGTGTTACTTAATTAAACTTGGTTTCGAAAGCGATCGATGAAATCGGGTCTTAGAGTCATAAAATTTACATGCGCAAACACGATCTGAAAAACTGTAGGCCATGTAAATATTTGTCCCGTATGGGAATCGAATCCGCGACTCGCTAGTGCAGTAACCAATCCCTGCGCTGCGTACGAGGCGTACGGTTACGTCGGTCTTTGCATTTGCCGCAACACTGTTGTTCAGTCGGTGCCACTGATATGGCACCCCGCGAGCATCTGTCGGATAGTTATCCATTTGTAGCGAAATCTTATGTGGCGACATAAGAAGCTCATGAAATATCTCATACATTCCATAATCGCGCTATAAAAGTTTCGAAGATGGGAATGAACTATATATACAACATTTCAATATTACTAGTTGGAGGACTACGCCCTCCCGAGATCAGACCACCCGACCTGGCGGGTAGCTACCCCCTTGGCATATATCATCTGCCAAACATTTAATGCATACATGAAATGAAGCAAAACTAACGAAAATATTTAATACTATCTGAGCCCCTCGGTTTCACCCGCGTAAAGTCACGATCCAGGCCACACTGTGCACACAGTCAATAGCTTTAATATAACACGCACCACGACGCGCGACTGCCGTAGGGAGTGGCGCGCAATAGTCAATAATCACACCGCGTACACACGATTCACCCGTGTTCCAGGGCGGTTCCCACCGCCCAGAGTTACCGACACACAAGTCGACAGTCCGAATGGACGCCCTCAGCCTCCCTCGGACGGTCATTAGACGACTTAAAATATTTAAGATATTCGAAATCGCGAAAGCACGCAGCAAACGCGACACAGTCCGAATTTTGAGGTTTTTGGTAGGAATTTATTTATTTATTTATGTTTGGGTCAAACAAAACCTGGCACGCGGGCCCCTAGCCCGCGAGCACAGTATCCGATGAAGCTGTAAAAGCCGAGAAGGCTAACAGCAATTACATCACCGAAAATGTATGTCACCCGCGTAAAATAAGCAGACTACATGATTGTACCTTATGACCTGAGCATTCACAGTTCGGCTCTTCTCTGTAACGTTCTGTTCTCAGCGTATGGCCCCTTAAAGTGGTAGCATGAAGTTGTATAGTCGATCTTTCTTTATAAGCGGGCATTACATACATACATAAGATCACGACTGTATCCCATAAGGGGTAGTCAGAGACAGGGCACTCACTTCAAAAACAGATGACTGCCACAATCCACGTTTCACCAAAACAATATAATGCACTTGGTGTGATAGGTGGTGAGCCCATCGCCACCATGCGCTGTTGGGTGCACAGTGCAGTTTCATTCCTTACTCGCCTTTTACGAGATCCATTGGATGAGATGGAGTGGTAGTATTCTTTTAACGAGCCGCCACCACACGGCAAAAGCGGGCAATCTATTACAAAAATAATTATTCGAATCGGATAAGTATTTCCTGAGATTAGCTCGCTCAAACATACAAACTCTCTAGCTTTATTATAGACTAGCCGATGCCCGCGACTTCGTCCGCGTGGATATAGGTTTTTTGAATATCCCGTGGAAACTATTTGATTTTCTTTGATAAAAAGTGTCCATGTTCGTCACCAGGATACCAGCTATATTTGAACCAAATTTCGTCAAGATCGGTACACCGAACCGTGAAAAGGTAACAAAGGGACAGAGGGACAGAGTGAATTACTTTCGCATTTATAAATTTGTATTTGGCCGTGTGAGGTCGAGAATCTGCCACCCCACTTCAACCAGTGGGTGTCGTAAAAGTCGACAGAGAGATGAAAACCAGGAGATGGGCAGCAGCATCTTCTTGAAATATCTAAATAATAAAAAACTGCGGTTGCCTACCCGCCTTCCAAGCGTGGCAACTATGGCAACATCCCCCAAAATCAGAGCTACAAAATTTTGTTGCAATCTATGGGGGTGGCCTATGTTCAGCAGTGGACAGTGGACGTGTTGGAGTTTTGGTATTTTATTTAGTCTTAAACTTTATTGCGACATCACGAACACTCCAGTTTTATATATTTTACAACACAACTTAAAATAAGTATTTACAACGAATGAAAAACATGTAAACCTAAACTTACTACCCTATAATAATAATTAATAACCCTGCAATCAATTAAACAAATAAATAAATTTAAAACTTTCAACGAAAAATTATCAAAGTTTGTGACAATCGATATCGATATGAAACTAAGAAAATTCTTTTTCTAACATAATATGGTTAAAGAGAGACACATAGTTATATATGTATATTAAGTACAAATATAAATATATATATAAATATATACAACTTGAATTTCAATATTATTTATTTTTTATCATATTGTATGTATCTGTACAAGTACGAGTATAATTGATTGATAAGTGCACGCTGAATATGCCCCTTATTCAAACTTTCCAGAAAAACTCCTGCTGGAAGAAATTTTAAAACGAATAAGCCTTTGTATGAATTTCTAAATACGAGTATCTTTTAAATAAAACTAATTTTACGGATTTTACAGCGTTTCATTTTTACTGTTATATGTTACTGTTTATAACCCGACGTTAGGAATGCTTTACAGCAGCCATGGTCACGGGAGGACTGAGGTGACAGATGTCCTGATGTCATAGTTAACCTAGGAGTATCTTCAGCTCATAATTATTATTTTTGGTCCGATCTACGCAGAAAGAGCTAACTGTGTCTTAAAGTCTTGCTGTCTTCTGATATCATTCTATATTATCTTTATACATATAATTCTTCTGTGCGTGTGTATGTCACTGAACTCCTCCTAAACGTCTGGAGCTATGTTGATGAATTGTTTTGTGTGTTGTTGTGTGGTTCTCTTTATGGTTTAGATTTAGAATTGGACCCGGTAGGTGGCGCTGCGATAGAGTTCTAGGAAAATGACAAAAGTCACTCAGTATATAGTTTATTGATAATTCGAATATCGAAAAATCGTTTGCTGAATCTGTTAACAGCAGGCAAGCCAACGTTTAGGCAGGACAAAGTCTGTCGGGTCCGTTAGTCTGTTTATATAATTTATTGTGCGTAAATAGCTGATTTTGTGCGTAGGTAGCGGCCGAGAATCTACCAACCGATCTCATCCCGTGGGTGTCGTAAAAGTAATATCTGAATAAATAAACTGCGGTTGCCAACCCGCCTGCCAAGCGTGGCAACTATGGCAAAATCCCCCCAAAATGAGAGCTACAACTTTTGTAGCAATCTATGGGGGAGGTCTATGTTCAGCAGTGGACTAGTGATAGTTTGAAATGATGATGATGATGATGAATGATGAACGAAAATGATCGTTAAGTAAAGAAATAAAAAAAATTGGATAAAAGTATAAGTACCGTAGAGTGCTTATTAACATTGTATACACTTGCTTATATACAGTAATGGCGACCACCTAAAACGATTGTTAAATGAACGTAAACAACTTTATAGTTATTTTTATCACTTGTTCATGACGTGCCAGTGGCAATTGTATCGCAATCGCAATATATATTACGTACATGTAATTGTTTCAACAGTCAATAATAATTGGACTTATATTATAAGAATGGTATATTTAATCATCATAATTTCAGCCCTTCATACATTTAATCACATATTTTAAAAAAAAAACGTTAAAAAAATCCTGTATCGTTTGTGTTTTACATACATAAATTTCACATGCACAACACAAGCAAGCATGTTGGCACCGGTTGGGATTCGAACCCAGGACCCGCGGTGTTCTAGTCGAGTCGAGCGACGATCTACGCTGCTAGATACTAGTGGTAGGATTCCTATGTAGGAATCCGTCTAGGTAGGTACTATCCCAGGGCCAGTTATTTTGCCGTGAAGGAGTAGAGTGCAAACATTACGGTTTCGGTCTGAAGGCCACTGAGAGCTAGTGTAATCACTGGGCATAAGAGACTTAAGAACGACCACAAGCTTTCCAGTTAAAGGTTGGGTGAAACTAGGTTACTCCCACCAGTAAATTTTCGGTACGGTTAAAGGTCGAACCTGGACCCACGACTCAGCTAGCTGATACGCTGATCGCTAAGCGACGGAAAAAATGAACCCAGTGTCATGGATACATAAATAATCACAACACACCTAGACAGAAAAACCGATGGTTTGAGCTTACAAGTATATGCACAATAAATTTTCGAGCAATTTGAACCCTGGACTATGTCTTATAGGCAAATACGCGCACTGCTGAACTGACTGACTGACTGCTGGCGAAGTTGTGAATAAGTAAAGTGGTAACTAATTGTTCATAGACAAAGCAAGCAATTAACATTTACAAAAATAATAAGAAGACATTATCCCATTGTATTATAGACTAGCGGTGTACTGTTATTAAGAATGCCAGTTATTTTCATATTGTTAGGCCAGTTATTAAGAAAATTTACTGGTGGTAGGATTCCTATGCAGGAATCAGTCTAGGTAGGTACCACCACAGGGCCAGTTCTTCTGCCGTGAAGCAGTAGTGTGCAAACATAACTGTGTTTCGGTCTGAAGAGCACTGAGAGCTAGCATAATCACTGGGCATATGAGACTTAAGATGTCTCAGGGTGATGGGCGCAGTGTAGTGTCACACAAAAATGTTCTGGGTGACATAGCATTTGCTATGGGCAGACGTTGCACTTACCATCAGGTGAACGTTTTGCTCGTTTTATCACTTGATCCAATAAAAAAAAACTAAAAATAATTAGTGAAGTAACAACATGTAATATATTTATCAACGAAAACGAAAGCGAATCAACGTAAACGGTGCTGTATAAAATCTTATTCAAAAGCTTTACCTGGACGATCAAGTCCAACATTCCATTAACCGTTGTCTTTTCTAATATACATCATATATGGCGGACTATGACAAAGTTTACAATAGTGAAGGGTTTTGCTACTATAATATAGATGGCGCTTTGTGGATATTGTACGAAAAAATGTTCACAACTTCGGAACCGTAGAAACATGATCATACATAGTTTAAATACGTCCCAGAGTTATAATCTAAGCGTGTGTAAAGTTCATGTCAAAGTTAAGGGCGGATTTCACCGTTGAAACTAAACGCGATCAGTTTAAGAAAAACGAAGTTAGAGCGTTTAACTGAGTTCAATGCTACAGTTTGCATTTAATCAACATCAAATGAAGGCAGTCAATGCTAAACGCGGTTCAAATTCTGAACGCCCAATTTTCGACGTTCAGCTCTATAAACGCGTTCAGAGAGCTGTGATTGTCAATTGCACAACTATGTAAACACAAAAATTATTTTTAATTCGTATTATTTATTTTTTGCGTACCTATAAAACCTATGCATAAAAACAGACTGTTTGTTGTTGCAAAATACGAAATAAATCGTCTTTTTGTTTTAGATTGTGACGATATTTCATGTAAACTTCCGTTTTTCTAAACACGATCAAAATGGAGACTGTGAAATCGATTAGACGAAAACCGAGATCAAATGATACATTTGAACTCAGTTAAGTAAAACGTGGTTTTATTAAACTTGGTTTCCAAAGCGATCGGCGAAATCGGGTCTTAGTAGTTCTCGATTTAAAACCGTACGTAGAGACCGACATAGAAAAAAGGTGCTTCTATTCTACATATATGGTTAATATGCTGCTTCGTTATGGGTTATAGACGAGTATATATGTCAGAACCAATTAAACATTTGCGTTATACATGACACAGTCAGTGCCGTGGAATTAGAATTTCCTGAACAACCCCTCTACGGTACTTATAAAATATACAGACAAAGGTATTTTTTAATTATAAAATTTTTCGAAAATAGAAAGCTGCACGTAATTAATATTATAGTCTGCGAACGATTACAAAAAGTTGCATTAACCGTAAGATTTCATCTAATCAAACAGAACAAGAAAAGTACGTATCAATTACATCAGTAAGAGCTTAAAGAATATTTAATAATGATTATAAAAAAGGCGCATTGTTGAACTTTCTCCGAGCTGAGAGAACGTTACAAAAACACTCAGAAGAACGTTTTGTACTAGGCTTTGTAATTTGAACCAGTTTCGTAACCGCAATCGCGGTTAGCTAATCGATGTTCTAACAATTATTTCCTATCAGTTTAATGGTTGTAATATTATGCCTATGATAGCATGATAATTGTATTTTGCGGTGTTACAATAATCGATAATATTTGTTACATAAATGAAATCGATTTCAGACATGTGTATGAGTTTATCAAAATTATAGATTCTCGAAAACGGTATTTCTTTTGAGCTGAACTGTTTAGTGATTGCGAGTGTATATCGTTGACGACATCTATAAGAAATTATAAAAAAAATCGATTCTTTGTCTTCTCAATAGCAACAGGATATACTTTGTAAATTTAACGTATTAATGTATTTTTTTTCTTTTAAAAAAAACGACGCCGTGCATTAGGATCGGGGACCATGCACAAACAGAATAACTACGAGTATACTCGTAGGTAGACCATACAAATATTGGATCCGTGTTTGAATCGAAATAGTCACGCAATCGCTCAGTAGCCAATACACCAACGAAGCCGTTAAATCTTTAACCCCTTTGCGTATTATTTCTTTGCATCCTCTTGCTTATATCTACCGACACTATATATGCCCTATATGCATGGACGCGTGCACAGTTTACGCTCATTCATTCATTCACTCACGCACACATCTTCGAGCACTGTATACACGTGTATGGTGCTTGAAGGAATGTGTTTGTGAGTATATAAATTGAATGTAGTAGATAATTTTACACTTTCTTATCTACACTCGGCGTCAAAAAAATCGCACATCCGAAAAAAATAATTTAAATACTATTTTAACACAACAGGTCAATGGAAATGTTGTGGTTTGAGGGTATCATTCGAAAGGTAATTTCATTAGCTTTCAGGAATTTTAATAGAATTTTACTTTTATAACGAGATGAAAGAGAAATTAAAGAAAAAGACAGGGTATGTACAAATTTGCAAATTAATAATTTTAAAAAAAACTTAATAAATACAAAAAAGTTCTTAAAACCTAGTGTTACCCCCCCTTGCCTTGATAACGGCTTCCATGCGATCTTTCATGGACCTTACAAGGATCGCAACAGCCTCTTGGGGTATTTGTTCCCACTCTTCAAGTACCGCATCTTGGAGCTCTTGAAGAATGGCTGGAGCTGGATCTCGAGCTCGCACGCGCCGTTTTAGGTCATCCCAGAGATGTTCTATTGGGTTAAGGTCTGGACTTCGTGCTGGCCAATGCATAACAGGGATATCGACCTCCTGTAAATAATCCCGTACAATAGCCGCGGTGTGGCAACGAGCATTATCATGCATTAACATGAATCCATCACCGACATAACCAGCATACGGGACCACATGTTCCTCCAGGATTTCAGTAATGTACCGACCAGCATTTAATGACCCTTGCCCACGGCCACCCCGAGTCCAGGAAACGCACACAAGTTCCGTTTTCCCGTCGACGGAAATGCCGCCCCAAAACATACACGAGCCACCCCCGTATTCGACGGATTCTTCGAAGCAGGGTTGTGTGAACCTCTCCGCCTGTCTTCTGTAGACCCTTCTACGTCTGTCATTGCAGAAGAGACAGACCCTCGTCTCATCAGAGAAGAGTACGGTCCGCCACTGTTCTAGAGTCCACTCGCAATGATTGCGAGCAAACTCTAGGCGATCTCTGCGATGCTGTGCAGTAAGTTTTGGACCTTTAGCAGGTCTATGGGCTGTTAAACTTTTTTCGTGTAACCTTCTTCTTATCGTAGAAACACTCACAGATGTTCTCCGAGTTGATCGAAGCTGTTGTTGCAACTCAACAGCATTTGTAAAACGGTTTCGTAAAGATGTCGTAACGATGAAACGGTCATCTCTTTCTGATGTGCACCGTTTTCTTCCAGATCCCGGTTTTCTAACATAACCACCAGTCTGCTGAAAACGTTGGAACACCCGTCGAACTGAAAAACGGGACAGGTTCAACAGTCGAGCAACGTCACACTGCCGCATCCCCCACTGCAATAGGGCAATCACTTGAGCGGCTTCTTCAGAGCTGGTGTCCATCTTTACTTGTTCTTACTTGGGTTACTTGTTCACGTGTGTTCACTGCAAAGTCTAAATTACGACTGGCCCATATTTCATCCAGATCGACCCTTTTATACCCTTTTTAGGTGGTGTAACTAGCGTCCTTACTAACGAGCATTTGACAGTGTTTATTTTTGACGCTCTATAATGATAAATGTTTTAATGATTTCATGATTTTTTTATTAATAATGTAAAGCTATTCAAATACCCATTTCAAACATACCAATATTTATATAAATATAATTCGTTTCTAGCCATTACAGCCATTTTTCGCGATAACTAAGAGAGGTGCGATTTTTGTGACGCTGAGTGTAATACTTTAAATTGCTTTTATATTCAAAAGCAACATTAGAACTACATAATATATTAAAAAGATGTCTTGGTTTTGCAAAAAACAAATTTAAATATAGATAACTAGGCGTCTCATAACAGGCATAAGATCTCTGTATAATCTTCTTGGTATTGTATTGTCTACCGCCTCTTTATTCCATAGCTGGTGGTTGTTAATGAAAATATTTATTTATTGAAATATTCTTTACTGAACCTTACTATAAATAAAGGAGCAAAAGGCGGAATTAATGCTAAACGAATTCTCTGCCAGTCAAACTTAGGGCAGTGCTTAAACGGCGAAGACGGAATATGCTTATATTAGACCTGGTAAGTTAGCCTCTCAATATGTGTATGAAAACGTCATGTATGTACATTACAACATAATAAGTTTAATAAAAAAAGAATTGCAGTAAAGAATAAGCAGAAACCAATAATGCCACTTACACGACTTCGCAATCAGTAACTCTTGCAAGGAGCAATGTAAACCTTTTCACAAAAAATCCTCTTTCTTTAAATCAAAAAAATTAAAACCCTCACATTATAAAAACCCTCAAACGGAATGACGATATTCCAGGGGCTAATGAGGTGATCGCTGCCAAGGTCGGATCGCTTTATATTTATGATTCTACTGTTGTTGTATATTATATTGTGTTTAAAATTAGTGAAAAGAATAAAAAATCCCCTTAAGTTTCTTGCTGGTTCGTTCAATGAGTACTGTGTAAATAATCTATATTGAATAAAAAAAAAAATCTATCCTTTTCTTGGTTCGCTAAACCCCCAGAAAACAGCCTTATTATCACTTAATACCGGAAGTCTATAAAGGTCTTTCCGCAAAATGGTAACCCCCGGTTTTTTAAAGCTTATCACAGCCTGCTTTTTTGTTCACAGTCATTTCCTTTAACAGCAATAAAAAAGTGAATGAAAAAATATTTCAGGAAAAAGGCGAAAATATGGGTTCTGAGTTTAACAAAATTCACACACAAGGGTTAAATAACCCAATCTGAATTACATGCTAGCAAACTTATTTAAATGCGTATTAAGTTCGCTGACGATAATCTTCTTATCCTTCCTGATCTAGCGTTTATCTTTATCTATAGTAGTCTTAACTTAAAACTAAGCCGCTAGCTTAATGTAGATAAGATACAGTTAAAAGTAGATTAGATAAGAAATTATATCATAAACACAGACATGATCTTATTAACTCTGTTATTAACTGTTAATTTCAATCATAAAATTGAACTTAGATTTTAAGTTCCATTACAATCTGCCAATCACTGTGAAACATTACCAGAAATAACATCACTGAACCTAAGCCCTAATAACACAAATCTATAAATTGAGATTGATATTGGGATTCACCGAAACACGAACTAAATTAACTTCCAAAATTACAATTTTACCCCGAATGGTTTCCATTTTCTGATCCTACAAGTATTCCTGTTCATTAAAGCTTATTGAGTAAATAAGAACTATAACAATTATTGGATCTTAAAGAGAAAGCAACAACTGCCTTGCATCTTATGTATGGCGTAAGAACAGACTATTTTTGTTTATTATTTTAAAGAAACAATGCATAAAGGTTATTTGATAAAATAAAGAAAGCCTTTTTTAAGTAGACGTACTTTAACAAATTTATTTAAAGCCTTTCCACCGTTCAAAAGAAATATAAAATCGGAAGGAGTTACAAATGAAATGAAGGAACTACAAATTTCACTTTAATATTACCGTTTACCGACAATTACCGTTTTAATTTTTTCATAATTTATATTTCATACCTTTATACGATCCGGCTAAGATAAATCCAATGTACACAAGTCACACCACATATAAAGCCACAGATTAAACTCATTTGCGTCAAACAACTGTCACAGTTCCGTTAACTTTATTATGTGTAAGGTTAATAATAGCGGTTATTGTGACTGCCTCAGCGGGGGATTTCACAAGAGCATTCAGCACACACGACTCTCCGCGTCAACGGCAACTCTGCGACTGACTGTGACTGAACTGAACTTAGCGACCGGTCGCAACATGACCTAGTGGTAACTGGGTAAGACGGACGGGACGTACCAAAGCCTACCTGAGTAAATTCTTTATCAATTCGCCTTCATCGGATTACCAACAGCCGTTAACATGGAAACAAAGCACAACATACAAAAGTGACCGGTTTTCCGAATCCGATGGTTCCTTGAAGGTAACCAGTTTAATATTAGACACAAGGAGCTTGGGCAATTAGAAATGTAATTATGTATATTATTTATCAATAAATATTCATAAGAAAAACTAAATGGATGTATGAGATCATAAATTAAGAAAATAAAGAGAATGCAGCATCGTTAATGTAGTATTTTACATATTGATATCCTTTTCACGACTTTGTTGAGCTGTGCAATGTATACTAAATGTCATAATTATTTGGCAATTTAGAATGTAGATATTATACTTTAAGTTATATTTTTAAGACATATCCATGGGACAAACCACATCGTTAAAATGTACAGTTGCCTCGTAAAATTTCAATGAAGTAGCAAAAACGTTGGTAAACGTTCTCATTTAAAATGTCTAGTAAATAAATTAATATTAGTTTTGTATGGCTCACTTCTACGAACTCATATAAATCCGAATTCCTGATAGTGACTAATGACTCGCGAAGTATATGTTGTGTTGAAAAGTTCTTCATTTGTTTCTCAAGATCGGTATTCAACGACAAGAGAATTACAACTTATCTATTACAAAAACTGCATGACTTGAAAGCCCACAAAGGGATTGTTTACGCTTCGATAGGTGTCGGAATAACCATTTCGAATTTTCGAGAACGTAAATATCGACAACAGTGATGAAGAGCAGAGTCTAAGGCGAAAGGCGTCCGGTACTACGATCGAAATTAAGTACACTATTTAGAGCAGGGATTGCCAAAGTGGATTGGAAAAATTAAAACCAGAAGATGGGCAGCAGCATCATTCTGGAACATCTGAATAAATAAACCGCGGTTGCCAACTCGCCCGCCAAGCATGGCAACCGTGGTAAATCCTCCAAAAATGAGAGCTACAAACAACATCCTTAACAAATAGAGATGTCCGGCCTTTTTACCCAATTTTATGCAAGTCCGGCTTAACTGGCTGGTCTGTTTTGATTTCTGGTTTTAGGACCTAGTTACATTACTCATATGCGTTCTTATTAAAATAGCTTTAATGCCCTTGAAACCGATACGCGGTCTAATTTGAAATACACTGCTTCGCACCAGAATTACGTCTGGTGCTATGGCACGTAACGTACAGTCCCCATAAGTCCTACCGTCACTAAATACTCTGTGCCTCTCAGCCACAACATTTTCAATAGGACACTATTTTTAAATCGTACTCAATAACAATGTCTTCAAACAGAAGCTAGTGCTGTAGCGTCGCAGTCGCAATAACATAACTAGGTTTATCATTACAATGCAATGTTTTGCCATCGAAATCTTCCGCCGGCCTCGCTTTAACAATGGTGAATTGAATAATGGACAATAACAAGGGGAGTAGTGCCATCGCCGCCATTCATAGATTATAGAAAAATTGTGAACAGAGACAATGGTTCTTACGTACATACATATAACGTAGTCTTGGTCTTCCGACTGTTTATTGACTTCTGTTCTATACATTTTAATCCTGGCAATATTCGATGCGAAAGAAAAGACGGAGACATATGACGCAATTAATAAAATCGTGCCGTACTGTGAAATGTTAAATGTTGCTGTAAATTTAAAAATCGAGATTAACGTAACGATCGTACTTAACATCTTCATCACGGTCATACCAAAACTAAACGCCTCGCATTTCAAACGCTACTGACCTCTCCGGGTATTTAAGGCCTGACAAATACCAATACGAAACGCACGCAAGCTCATAAGGATTAATAACATGTGTTGCGATCACAACAACCAAAGAAAATAACCTACAAATAATAATGAGCCGTAATGAAGAACTATATCCGAAGTAAGCCACTGAGTGAGTCGTGCAATTAAAAAAGAATGCGGCTTTGCCGGTTAGCCGATGGCTATACCAGTAACTGTGCTTCATGCGATTTTTGTACCTATTTTGGACAGTAAGTCTGTCTCCGCAACAAAAATGCTATAATATATATTAAATTGTAAATGATGTACATATGTGGAAGAAATATAAAGTTATTATATTTGATGTATTTGTATTTGCTTTTTTAATCTTAAACGTTGCGAACTTTGTCTCTGACACCGTATCCTAAACAAATGAGTACAATACAATTATCATGAATACGCGGCTGAGTGAATTTAGTTGCGGGTGGGTGCGCGTTCAACCAATCACAATGGTGGTAGGATTCCTGTGCAGGAATCCGTCTAGGTAGGCTCCATCTCTGGGCTAGTTATTCTGCCGTGAAGCAGTACTGTCCAAACATTATTGTGTTTCAGTTAAAGGACACTTCGAGCTAGTGTAATCACTGCGCATATAAGACTTAAGACCTGATGTCTCAGGGTGATGGGCGCAGTGTGGTGTCACATAAATAGTTCTGGGTGACACAAATGCTGTGGAAGTTGCACTTACCGTCAGGTGAACGTTTTGCGCGTTTCGTCACTTATTCCAATAAAAAAATTAATTGCGCACATTGACGAGCTTCCGCCCGCGCTCCCACTTCCTTCTTCATCCCTGTACGCACCTAATTTTTGTTACTGCACGTGTCATCTGCGCGAACTTTATCAATTCAGTTGTATGTCTGTGGATGCATTGATACTTGCAACATTTTAATATACCGGATATTATACCGGATAACGAATTCTAGTAGTAATCGGATTATGTCGCGGTGGTCAATATAAGTAAGGAGAACAGAAAATACTTGTGACAGCACTTGAACTACTAAAATGTAGTTTATATAATGTCAAACGTGCGGAGTGATGTTCTCCTAGCCGATTTCGACCACGGCGATAACTCCGAATACTGTCGAGAGACATCAACTGCGCAGGAGATAATTTAGTGCCACAAGTGTACGCGCAAACACAGAGGCACTCACTCGTCCCAACCTACCCGCGCCCGATGTAACGCTGATGCGATAAGATCGGAGGTAGGCTGGGATGCAGTGTCAGAAACACGGGGACAATCACAACACAACCAGACCCGAAAACCAACAATTTGTGTTTTAGCACAATGTTGGCTCCGGCTGGGAATCGAACCCAGGACCCACGGCGTAGAAGTCAGGTACTCTGACCACTAGGCCACGCGGTCGTACGGAGTAACGACGTAAGAATAGAGTAACCGCATTTCCGCATAAAACACAAAAGGACAAACGAACGTTGCGAAGGTTTCCATAATTATGTTTAATTAGGGACGTGGTCTTGTGCATACTTAATGCACCTTGTACAAATTGTGACAGCTTTCTTTAGAAACGCAAACGACTAGAGGTGCGAAGTAATTTGTTAACTAAAACAAAATGTTAAATGTTGCCATGTGAAAGTCTCTTGACTCTCTCTTACTTTATACTGTACTGGATCCCCTAGGGGTCCACGGAAGACTCGTCGGGGGTCTACGTTGGCGTGACAAAAAAATGGGTTAGTTAGTTATAGTTTTGGGAATAGGGCAGAAATTTAGGTGCTGAGTCCACCGGAACCAGCTAAATTTTAAAAGTGGTCTATGAGAAAAAGTCTGGAAACCTCTGCTGTAAATGAACACTTCGGCGAAGCAAAATAATCGAGTTGCGAAAGACTTAATTAAAAAAAGTTTAGTATATATAGCCTCTAAATGCTACACTGCTGAGCACAAGCATCCTCTAATTTCTTTGACGGTGTTGGAGCCGGGAAAAGTTGCTTCTGTGCGAGTTGGCGGACATCAAATGTTGTCGAAATGTTTGCTATTTATCAGACATGCCGGTTTCCTCTCGATATTTTCTTTGACTGCTGAGCATGTGCTAAATCCGCACTTAACATAGCAATTGGGAATCGAATCCCGGTTACACGTGTACTATGAAATTTTTCCTTTGACCTACCGCGGCTCTAATAGATAATTTCCTTTTTTTTATCGATGTTGTCAACAGAGCATACAGTCCATCTAATGTTATCGCCTCTACAGGATCAGTATTTACGAATGTTGTCATGACTGTGAAGTATAATTGAATGCTGTCTTTTTCTTCATCAGTCTGTAATGAAATTGTCCCGATAGGTGACCGGCAGAGTGGAATACAACCTATCACTTTCCTACCGAGGTGTCGTAAGAGACGACTAAGTTTTTTCGTGCAGAATAATACCATAATATGCAATCCTGCCACTATACTGCTCGGAGGAATGCAGTGGGGAGAAAGAAATTTTGAATTCGTACCAAAAAGGCTTGCCGTGGGGGCATAAAGTGGGCCATGGGTGAGGTCTTTGCCTACCCCTTATATGGAAAAAAGGAATGGCTGTACGTATGTAAAAACGGTATTGGTCTCACCGGGCCAGCTCGATTGGCGATCTTAGCAAATTAACTTCATTTCATTGATTAAAATTACACTGTTCACAAATATTGTTATGTATTATTATATTGAAATGTATAATTTTATACCCATTCCTTATTAATTGGTCAGTACAAAAAATTTAATACATACATGTAGTCGGGCCTTATTCCCGTATAAGGGGTAGGCAGATGCCACTCACGTAGCCCACTTTCCGCCCTCGGGTAAGACGAGACGAGACGGGTGGCGAACTAAGTAGCCGCCGTTTTGGTACAAGTAAAAAAATTCTTAGTCCTCATTGAGTTCTCACGAGAAGTATAGTGACAGTATTGCATCTTATGGAGTTATTCTGCAAGAATAAAGCCTGTTCGTACAATACTTTAGTCGCCTCTTACGACACCTCGGTAAAGAGGTAGGTGGTATTCTACTCTGCCGGACACCTATCAGCATTAATTTAATAACTGTTATTAATATGTCAAAATCATTACGTAATTAAATTAATGCATCGATGTATTTCTAAACTAAATTAGTCACTATGTCTTAAAAAATCGTCAAGGGAATAAAAGGATTAATTAACTATAAGATTATCCAGGTATTGCTTACGCTTACGCCGCGGGATGCGAAAAAAATCTACTAAACCATAGTAGATTTTTTTATGCAGCCATCACGTGGTAAAATATACATAAAACGTAAATAAATGTGATGATATTTTTGTAATAGAAAAAGAAAGCAAAAACTATTACGCAAGTGAAGGTATGAATCAATATCATCTTTAGAGACGTCTTAAGGTACAGCTATAATAACGCTGTACCATACGTCAAAAAAATAAAATGTTAAAGAATTATTTTTAATTAACTGTTGCCCATTATAGAAAAAGTATTTCGTCGGTAAAATAATTATTACAATCATCTTTTGTTGCATCAGTAATTACAGCCGGAAAGAAACTGTGAAATCTGATTATATTTAAAAGTGAAATATTATGTATACTTTGTTAATGTAGTTTAGTGTCTAAAAAACTTTATATTGGTTTAGTGATTATTATTATTTTTTTGAAAAAAAAAATCGATGCCCTACAGTATTTATTTAATAAGATTTCTCCTGTATCGTGGGTGCGTTTTACAGACATATATTTCACATGCGCAACACAACCAGACCAGAAAACCTTTTGCACAATTGTTGGTTCCGCCTGGGATTCGAACCCAGGATCCGCAGCGTAGAAGACAGGTACGCTAACAACTAGAAAACGCGGTCAAAAGATTTTTTTATAATTAAAATCGTTTCGTTTATTGTTAATTGTTTAACGTCTACTTCGTTTATCATATCTTACTTTTTAATTTTATTAAGGAATAATGAGACATTTTTTTTACTTCAATGATTTAGCATCTCAACGCATCCTCAAATGTCCTTTTTAGCTGTAACACACGTAGGCGGTAGACTATGGTCTGTGCATCTTATCAAGAAGTTTGGATATGTATAAATTTTGCTCGCTTGGTCTCGAGAACTTTTAGAGGCCAAGCCGTGCTGATTCTCGGATAAAAATCCATATATTAAGTTTAATTAATCATTATGAGACAAATAACATAATGTGTTTTCTCCTGTGATGCCACCGTCTGTTTTATTATGTAATTAAGATTCCATATGTTTTGGGACTTTAAAACAAAGTGTTCTCCATATTTGTAAAAAAGAGATTCATTTTTCGCTTTTCCCCTCTTATGAGAGTATACAAAATAAGTAAAATTAATTTATGTTGTATTTTGCCCGCCGTGTGGTGTGCGGCTTAAGAGAATCTACTACCCCATCTCATCCGTAGGTGTCGTAAAGGTCGACAGAGGGAATATGAAAATCAGGACATGTGCAGCAGCAATTTCCTGGAACATCTGAATAAGCAAACTGCGGTTGCCAACCCGCCTACCAAGCGTGTAAAATATGGCAACTGTGTCAAAATACCCTCAAAAAGGCTCTACAAAGACTGAAATGGTATTTATGATTTCATTTTGTATATTATCATACATACATACATAAGATCACGACTGTATCCCATAAGGGGTAGTCAGAGACTGGGCACTCACAAAAACAGATGACTGCCACATCCACGTTTCACCAAAACTATATAATGCACTTGGTGTGATAGGTATATTATCAGTATAACATATAAGAATAAAAGAGATAAAATACATGAGACTATTGCTCTTAAATGGCTTCTGCTTCTAATGCTTATTTGAATGAAAGGCTTTGCTAATAGACTTGTACGAATTTTGTTACTAAGCGGGTTTTACGTAGTCTATTTAGAACATATTCATAAAAAAGACAATGTAATATTTTGACAAAAGTGAAATGAATGGTGTTAGTCTGAACTCCGGTATGTTCACATTGCTTTGTAGAAATTATACAAAGCAACAGGATGAGTTTGTAACGCCGAGTTTTTGCTTCGCCACCGTGAATTGGAGATTTTCCAATTAGATAACTTACATGCAACGACGATACGACGCGGTCAGAATAGTTTTTACTTTAATTCACTACTTCCATTATGAATCAAATTGATTGCAAACAGATTAAAAAAGGTAACAACGATACTGCACACTATTAATGGCCAGTCAGTATTTATTAACACTTTAAATGTTTTTTATCGAACAAAGAAGAACATATTTTATTGATCTCTTTCCAATGTGGGATCTTTATACGTCGAGTAGTTTTATGTGTTAGATCAGATTCTGTGCTACGGGTCGAGGGTTCGATTCACGGTACACATGTTTGAATGGCCTTCAAGAAGTGGTTCCTTGTCTTGTTGTCCCCTAAATACAGAACCAGACGGCACCGCACATGCTTCTGCCTGTTACAAAATGGCATTTTTCGAGATAGCCATTTCGGCACCTGTCAGATGTCATGAGATCATCTGGACACTTCCCTTAGTCGACTTACGAAACCTACAGGTCGAGATGGGATGGCAGATTTTCTTACGTCTTCAATACACGCCTGGCCGATCGTGCATTTTATATATGTATGTATTTATACATACATACATAAGATCACGACTGTATCCCATAAGGGGTAGTCAGAGACTGGGCACTCACTGCAAAAGAAGATGACTGCCACAATCCACGTTTCACCAAAACAATATAATGCACTTGGTGTGATAGGTGGTGAGCCCATCGCCACCATGCGCTATTGGGTGCACAGTGCTGTTTTATTCCTTACTCGCCTTTTACGAGATCCATTGGATGAGATGGAGTGGTAGTATTCTTTTAACGAGCCGCCACCACTATATTTACCACTGTATTTATATAGGCACACTATATATTTTTTGTAGCATATAGAAGAAGTACGATAAAATAAACTGAAAACAATGTTGTTTGCTCACACACACAGCTGAGCAAACTATTATTTTCCGCACGAACGCCCAAACCATGACGGTTGTCTAATAAAATTTTATGCGGTTTCCACAAATTATATCCATTGCTGACTGATGTCAAAATCTCCATTAAATATAAAAAAAGAAGTGAATGCTGATGAATGGTGAAGATGGGTAGAATCGTCTATTGATTTTCGTAACAAACATATCAAGTAACTACATTTTATGTTCAAGCACTGACGTTTGAATTTAAGTTTTATTTTTTAATAAATACATATTAAATTTTAGACAGTAATGAAATTGTTAATTAACAGTACTTGTAAACTTATTCATTAAAAAAAAATGTGAACTTTCGTCATGGATCTTTTTTTTATAATTCAAAGGAAGGATTTCTATAGAGGAATTCATCTACGTAGGTATCAGGTATGACCGCAGGGCTAGAATTATTATGCAGTAAGACACCCGGTGTTTCGGTCTGAAGAGGTACTGAGAGTTAGTGTAATTACTCGGCATAGAAGACTTAAAAACTCACTAGCACTTACCATCAGGTGAAAATTTTGGTCATCTCGTCATTTTCTCCAATAGAAAATAAATAAAAGACAAAATCTTAATGCACCTAAAGGGCCTTTGGGAGTGCGGGCAGTGCTCTTCAAAACTCGGTTAAATACATATTTTATATTCTGCATGCCGATCTTAGCAACTTAACATTATTTCCTTCATTTTAATGGATTTCCGCAAAGTAACGCCTAATTTTATTAACTATTTCATTAGTAAAAAAATGACATTTTTATTTCTTTAGGCAGAAAAATAAAACAACTAAATACAACGAGTTTAATTGCCAGCGTCAATAACAGCGAAAGGCGTTAACATAGAAGTATACAAACGTTAGAAGCCAATTAATCAGCGACTCGACATAGGTACACGCCTGTAATCGTCTTTACACACGTTTTAGGAAGCCTGTCGGTGAAACGTATCTCGTAGGTCGTAGGGTTTCCTTCCTCGATCGATTATTGCGTCGGTATAAACGCGTCTCGATTACTCGCGGCATATCGATGTTTCACTACGCTATTACCATAATCGATATCCGTGAATTAATCTCGTGTTCCCCACGGAAGCTTTATTTACGCCCTCACTGCTGTGTCAGTTATGAAATATAAAGTACCTATTTTTTGTTAGTTAATTCTAGTTCATTTTCGAACGAAAAAAATATGCTTAGTAAATTAATTAAAGATTGGTGGTAGGATAGGTAATCTATACAAGACGCGGACTAATTATATACAGAATGTTGTTCTAGTTCAACAATTGAATACTAAACATTTGCAGGCTATACGTGAAGTACACACTACGCGGTGAGTATTAGGATGTAAAAAAAAAGTAAAGTAAAGTTTCAGCCTATAAATGTCCCACTACTCAGAAGAAGAATCCGCCACGCTGCTCCAATGCGGGTTGGCGGACTGCACATGTCTTCGAAATATTTTTTATTTCTCAGACATGCAGGTTTCCTCACGATGTTTTCCTTCACCGCCGAGCACGTGGTAAATCAGCACTTAAAATTGCAATGAACAATTTTAGTGGTGCCGGCACCGGGAATCGAACCCAGGTCACTCGCGTACTATGAAATTTAAAGCGAGCGCCTAGCCCCTGAGCTACCACGGCTCTAATGTATACAAGACGCGGACTAATTATATACAGAATGTTGTTCTAGTTCAACAATTGAATACTAAACATTTGCAGGCTATACGTGACGTACACACTACGCGGTGAGTATTAGGATGTTACTTACACTAATTTTAGAAAGAAAGAAACAATTTTTACTTGCTGATACAATACAAGATAAATGTTATTAACATTGAATTTTTCTCGTGGTAGGATTCCTATGCGGCAATCCGTCTAGATAGGTACTACCCCAGTGCCAGTTATTTTGCCGTGAAGCAGTAGTGTGCAAACATTACTGTGTTTCGGTTTGAAGGGCCCTGTGAGATAGCGTAATCACTCAGCATATGAGACATAAGAACTCATGTCTCAGGGTGATGGACACAGTGTGATGTCACCCAGGTTCTTTTGGGTGGCACAGAATTTGTCATGGGCAGAAGTTGCACTTACCATCAGGTTAACGTTTTGCTCGTTTCATCACCTTATCCAATAAAAAAAGCATTACTTAGACAGAGATAATAAGTCACAGTTGTTTTGTAAGTGAGACAAAGTAGTGCGTTTTACTTATCAACTTTAGGAAGTATCCATATATCATTAATCATGCATACATACATAGAGTCACGCCTCTTTCCCATTTGGGTAGACAGAGACCACATATTATCTATCATAATGGATGCAACTTAAAAATAACCAAAGTTTTTGATGTGGAATTTGCATGGATACTATTTATAATAACTGGGACACGTTAATTATATACTTTGTCTTTGTTTTATCGTCTTAGATACATACAACTATATCTCATAAGAACATGAATTCTAAAATCGAAATAAAATAATTCATTATTCTTTAGAAATAAACTGATACTATCTAAAGTACAAAAACTTAAAAAATATTACTTCAATGAAACAATTCAATGAAGCAATATGGCAGAAAACGTAACACATATTTCAAAAGGCAATTTCACTGCACACAGACAAAGCGCCCGCCTCATTTGCGCCGCAATATTGGCTGCCTGTTGCCAACAATAGGGTGTGCCACTAACACGCGGAATGTATGCAAAAAGATGGCGAAAAATTTTATTATTGCACATATCTCACGTTATGTTTAGTGCATTGCGTTTTATTTGATCATTATAACTTACGTCATTAAGGCAAGCAAAGTTAAAAGGGTTCAATTTATAATTAGGTCGCTACGAAACATGTAAGGCATTGTATAAATTGCAAGACGATAGGTATTGTTTACGTTGTAACTAAGCCTTAGTAATTCTAGGCGTTCTCTTTTATAGTATTAATGTTTTTTTGTCTAATGTGCAATATACAGTTAGACCGGCGGCTTTTACAGTTTCGTCGGAAGAGACTCGTAAGCAGGTAACCCGCGTGCAAGAAATATGTCGTTGCTTGCGATGACACGGACAGCGTTAGGAAACCTACACATCTAAACGATAAAAATATTTCGTGGACGTTTGAAATCCGCCAACCCTCATTGGACCACCGTGGATGACTTTTGCCAGTTCCAAAGTCCTTTCAAAAATGAGAGACCTGTCCTCAGCTCTGCTTTCATAAACTGTTTCTTTACATTTCTTTTATTTATGGATCATACAACTAAGATCAGACCAACCATAAGACTGATAGAATGCATGAGTGAGACACTGTGTATTTTGTCTTACAATCTAGTGTTTAATTTCATGTTAGTCAACTTTTGTGGAGTGCGGTAGTGAAATGGTACAACGGAAAACGAGATGATAGGAAGGTATTAGGCATTAGGTATAGATGATTTTTTCCAATTTTCGAATGTGACAAAATTTTAGTAAGATACTACTACCGACTTGGGATCCTATCATTACCACAAAACAGAAGTACCTCTTTTGTATGCCTGACTGTACGAACGGATTTAAATCAACAATTAAAGCTATTGACATCAATTAATATTTAAATCCCAGGTTAAAGATAATAACTCTGGGATCAACTAAGACGACATTTCGTCGTCCGAAGTTATAAAAATTATTTCTATAATATTTCACACAACGCCATCTATGGTATAGTGGTAGAACCGTTGATTATTTATAGATTATTATAATAAAAAGCAGAAGGTAGCCCTGTCTAAGTATAACATCAGGATGTCCTCGTGACGGAGAGCGGCTCGAATCGTCGACGACCATGTTCTATCTGATCGGTTTGATCCCCTGGCTTTGCGAAGAGATGTTGCATCCCTTTGCATTTTTTATAAGATCTACCATTGGGAGTGTTTCGAAGAATTGTTCGGATTAATTCCAGCCGCTGATTTTCACCATCGCACATTGCGGCACAGCGCGAAATTCCATCGTCACCACCTCGATGGTTGGCATTCCAGCACAGTGCGTTTTTCGCGCAATTTTCTGCCCTGCACAAGCACCTTATGGAATCTGTTGCCGCCAGCGGTTTTTCCGGACCGATACGACTTAGGGACCTTCAAGAAAAGAGCCTATTCCTTCCTCAAAGGCCGGCAACGCATTTGCTATTCCTCTGGTATTGTAGATGTTCATGGGCGGCGGTGATCACTTACCATCAGGTGAGCCGCTTGCTCGTTTGCCACCTCTAACATAAAAAAAAACAATATGTACTGCAAAGAGTTAGTAAGATCGGGAACAAATAGTAAAAATTTAATTTGATATAAATCCACAAATTTTGTTAGTTCAATACAGTCATAGCTCCTTTCCTAATAGGACAAGTCAGGTCATTAGTTTCATTGTCAGCCATAAAATTAAATTCAAATAAATATATGTCGCTTCCGGTTTCAAACCAGACTAAACCTAATCGAAGTTCCTTTCCAACGTGTCTAGACATCAAATCCGGTCTATTGATTACCTGTAAAAGGCATCATGTCCGAGTGGGTAAGGTTACTTCGGGATAGGGAAAGTGCTTCCAGGGTCAACGGACTTGAAGCCGCACCCGTTTGACTTGCGTTTTCACGGCGAACAGTTGTACAGTCGCGTGCACTAACATTTGTAAGATTATGCACTTTAGCTCACCGACATAAGCTTACAACTTAAATACCTAACAATTTAAAAATAGTTTACAGTGCATTGCGCGTGACTGTACGTTTAGTTATTGCAAATACTCGCTGTTTGTTTGCAACAGGTTATGAACGCTGGACCTTTATAGCACACTTCAATGTCAATTTCACATGTAACTTTTCCTTTTTTTTACCTACATTTATATTAATAGAGAAAATGTGATAGTACAAGTCTACAAATCAAACTTTTTGCAGTTTGTCACTCCTATGATTGCCTTGACATTGGCAGAATTCTTTTAAGAGTAGCCATTAAACAAACAAAGACAAAGAAAAAATACGGTGACAAAGAGCATACATCCAGAGACCTACACAGCTACTTGACTGGTAGTAAGATTCCTAAGCAGGAGTCCGTCTAGGAAGGTACTTTTTTATTCATTGTGTTTCGGTCTGAAGGGCATTAAGAGGAATTTCAATAGGAACTTCAGTAACATAGACAGCCTAACTTCGGAAGTGGATATATTTAGCAATTCATTTATAAGATTTAAAAACTTAATCTTAAGTAAACTTTAACATCGTCAATAATCATCATCTAATTTTGCTTACAAGACAGATAATGTTATCTCTATTTTATTAATTGCCTCCTTTTGATGCCTTTAAACATATTTTTTATTATTATTTTTCGTTTGCGTCCTTATTTCTGTAAGTTCATCTTATTAAGTTATTAAATAAGCTCATAGTTCACGTCTATATCCTGTAATACAAAACTGGTCATATTCGGGACTATAGGTCGATAATAATTAGGTTAAGTATAATACTCGTACCATGTGATTAAAACTTAGTAATGACTGTTTGTTGCCAAATAAATTAAAAAAAAAGAGCTAGTGGTGCTGTACACATTTGCCTTGTCTGACAGCAGTTTTACCTTTAAACCTTAATTAATATACCTTCATTATCTTAAGGGTGCGCAATATCATTTCGGGTGAATAAAAGTATTTTCTCATTTTCCTTCTTTAAAAAGATCGAAACGTTCCGTTATAAGTATTTCAAAATATCTCTCACTTCATCAATTAAGTTCGCCCGTAGTTTTGTTTCAGTTTGAAGTGAATGCCGCGACTTACCCGCAGCTTAATTTAATTGGACTTGCTCTCGATTAAACATTGTGTAGTGACCATGTGATTGTCTTTTGGTCGGATTTGATATATTTTCCGCACGAAACAACGGTCACTTGTACCTCTTTACTGAATAGTGGGTCCTATGTGGCACTAGGTATCGAATTGAACTCAGACTAGTATTTACCAAAAAAATACATGCAAGCCGTAGTAGCCCTGAGAGGGCAATCTGTGAACGTGCGAAAGAGTTTGAAATCTTATGATTTATAAAGACAAATTTTACGCGTTTTAAGAATTCTGGCTTCCTAAAAGCCATTAAAAACTCATTTTATTCATTTTATACATGTGTACCGACAAGGCCGATAGGTGTCCGGCAGAGTAGAATAGCACCTAGCATTTTCTTACCCATGTGTCGTAAGAGGCGGCTAAGGTATTCTACCGACCAGGGTGAGGAGACGTCTCTCCCAGATCAAGCGACCTGGCGGGTTTTCCTTGGCAACATCGTCTGTCAAACAGGCATTTAATGAGAACGTTATTTTAAATAACTTTTCATTCAAATAGTAATTTTATTTTAAAGACTGTCACAAACTGTTTCATAAAAATATAGTCTTCCAAGACAAAATTTAATTCAAACGGATCACTTCTGATGTTGTTCGTGGAGAGAAATCATACCCTACACGGGTTCGGTGGCGTTCAGCATTAATTTAACAGAAAAATTCAAAAACACTCGATTGGTATAATGGCGCTATTGGTGTTAATGAAATCGTTGCGACCTAATCTGATTTCAATTAAGAGAAAGTCCCTGATTCATCACAGTAGAAATTTACTGACAAACCAGTAATATAATAGTGTAAACAAGATATTAAGTAATGCATAAACAAGTTTTCACTGATTACGCAAACCATCATAATTTCACCCTCTTTCACTGCTGAACACAGGCCTCCCCCATGTATTTTCGGTGATTGATGTTAGCCTTTTTGGCTTTTACAGTTTCATCGGATACTGTGCTCCCAGGCCAGGGTCCCGCGTGCCAGGTTTGGTTTGACCCAAACATAAATAATTATAAAAACTCCTAACTTCTTCTCACTTCCAAATTCGGTCACTGTCGAATTCGTTATGTGCTTACGCGAGGTCGAATATCTTAAACAAATTATAGGTCCTTTAATGACCGTCCGAGGGAGGGTGCGGGCCCCCATTCGGACTGCTGGCCTCCTCCTTCGTTATCGGGGAGATAATTTCCATAGTTGCCATAGAACGTTTAGATACAGTACACGTACGTACGTACGTAATCATAATACATGACCATCAATAAACGAATTAAGGCTGCCTATCCACCAGAGAGGTGTGAGATGGCTAAGCGGTGAGCGAGATCAAAGCTCAGCTACGAAACTATGTATTTATTTCCATAAAAGCTAAATGGTTTAGCGGATGTAAAGTAATTCATCCTCCTCTATGAGTTTATTATCGCATATTGCGAAGTATAAACGATTTTTGTTTCCACGATGGCATGTCTACACTCGGTGACGTACGCGCGCTAAATACGTAGTACGTAGCAATACGTAGTACGTCGTAATACGCAGCAGAGCTAAGTAGAGAATACTTACCTCTGCTCCGTATTTCACATCCCTAACCCTCACATCCTTACCTTGTATCCTTAGCGCGCATACCTAGCTTTTTTTATTGAATAAAGTGATGAAACGAGCAAAACGTTCACCTTATGGTAACTGCAACGTCTGCCCATAACAAATGCTGCGCCCATCACCCTGAGACATAAGTTCTTAAGTGTCATATGCCCAGTGATTACGCTAGCTCACAGTGCCCTTCAAACTGAAACACAGTAATGTTTGCACACTACTGCTTTACGGCAGAATAACTGGCCCTGGGGTGGTAACTACCTAGACGGATTCTTGCATAGGATACCTACTACCTTCAACGAGTTTGTAAAAAACTAAGCATCGGTTAACCCTTTCCCATGAGAATCACGCTAAGCTATGAAAATCAAACGATCCTATTGGTGGATATCAAACACATCCCTCGCTACGCAGCTTAACACATATTTGGAGGAAAGACAGCTTAAGATTTAGATAGATGTTGACCTACTTAGTCGTCAATCACAGTGTTAAATCCACGAGCCATCGCCGAGTTCATGCCAGACATGAGTTGAAATTTTTAATATTTTGTAAGTAAACGTTAACAACGACAGAGACTTTAAAAATCAAAGAACATTTCACTTGCCCGTATCTTGCGTATTTATTCACTATACGAATGCGACATATTTGTCGTCGTCAGCAGCCTGTTAACGGTCCACTGCTCGACAAAAGCCTTCCTAATGAGGAAGGATTTGCCGTTTGCCATTTATCGAGAATCTTACTGCCATCTGTCGGAAGCCATGAAACTTTCCTGGCACTTCCATAAGTCGACTCTGAGGACTTCCACGTGATCACCTCGTACACGTCATGTCATTTACTAACCATCATCCATATGTGTGTTTTTACATAGTAGAAAGTGACGAAACGAGGAAACCGTTCACCTGATGGGAAGTGCAACGTCTGCACGTAACACTGCCGTGTCACCCAGAACATTTCTGTATGGCACCTCACTGCGGCCGTCGCCCTGAGATATCAGTTCTTAAGTCTAATATACCCAGTAATTACACTAGCTTTCAGTGATATTCAGGCCGAAACAGACTAACTAAACACGTTACTACTTCACGACAGAAAAACTGGCCCTTCGGTGGTTCCTGCACAGAAATCCTACCACCGGTGTATGTGTAATTTCGGTATAGCATTTTTCAAGGTGGTTATTCCTCCAACTGTCGGTAACCAAGCGATTTTCCAAGCCTTTCGCTTAATCGACTCATACGAAACCCACGGGGTTTCAGATTTTACTTTAATAGTGTGGCAGATTTTACGCCGGATTTTAAGCAGTGTGGTACTGCTTATATCAGTACCAACCGCAATATGTAATCAGCACGAATTTTAACAAAGGCGCGCGCCTAAGATTCCCGCTACCATATTTACGTAAGCGGAGAAAGTGTTACGGCAAACATTCAAGAAATATTTGTTTTAACGCCATAAAACATTATGTGTACGGTCGTGGTTTTAGGGTTGCTTGTTAAAAAAGGAACCGTGAGAGCTATAAATAAAAACTCTTTCAAAAATACCACTGGCTACTGCCGTGTGGTAGCGGCTTAAGAGAATCTACCACCCCATCTCAACCCGTGGTTGTCGTAAAAGTCGACAAGAGGGAAAATTAAAATCAGAAGATGGGCAGCAGCATCATCCTGGAAAATCTGAATGAAAAAACTGCGGTTGCCTACCCGTCTGCCAAGTGTGGCAACTACGGAAAAATCCCCCCAAAGTTAGAGCTACAAACTTTTGTGGCAATCTATGGGGGAGGCCATGTTTAGCAGTGGACTAGTGATAGGTTGAAATGATGATGATAATGAACTAATCCATCTAGGAAGGTACCGCCGCAATGTCAGTTATTCTGCCGTCAAGTAGTAGTATGCAAACATCGATTTGTTTCCAAAATTGATTTTGCCGGTACGAGGTTGCCACTCGAGAACCTGTCTTCCTCAACGGTTATCGGTTAAGAGAGCTTTGTGGCCTGCTACTATAGCTTGCAGCTGTGTCAATTACCTCAGTTTCGGTGCGGAATTGTGATGTAATATGTTAATATTTTTTTATTGGTAGGCCGATACACGGTCTAGAAGCCAGTAGTAACTACATAGTGTTTTTCTTTAAGGATTACAGCGCTTTTCTAGCGCTATTTATGGGAAGCCATCGCCATCAATTATCATTTTTTGTTTGTCTTACTGTAAAATTTCTTCTTAAATGATCTTAAATGACGACCGCGTGGCCAAGTGGTAAGAGTACTTGACTTCTCAGTCGCAGGTCCTGAGTTCAATCCCAGCCGGAGTATACATTTGTGCAAAAACACCAATTGTTTATTATCAGGTCTGGTGGTGTTTTTTTCAATGAAATGAACTTTAATCGAGCGCTCTCAGCTGTGTCGTGGACACGGACGATCCTAGTGAAGAAATGGAAATGAGTCTTTTTATTATTGGAAAGAATGGCGAAACGACCAAAATGTTCACCTGATGGTAACTGCAACGTTTGGCCTGGTGGTAGGATTTCTATGCAGGAATCCGTCTAGGTAGGTGCCAGTTATTCTGCCGTGAAGTAGTAATTTGCAAACATTAGTGTGTTTCGGTCCGAAGGGTACTGAGAGCTAGCGTAATCACTGGCCATATGAGACTTAAGAACGGATGTCTCAGGGTGACGGGCGCGGTGTGGTGTCACACAGAAATGTTCTGGATGACACTGCATTTGTTATGGGTAGACGTTGCACTTACCATTAGGTGTTTTACTCGTTTCGTCACTTTATTGAATAAAAAAAAGAAATGCTGTGTCACCCAGTACATTTTTGTGAGACACTGTACTGCGCCCGCCACCTAAAGACATCATGGCTTTCTGTCAATAGGCAATAAATATGCACCATTCCATCACCATAGTATTTACGTAATGTGTTGACATACGTTAATATATATATGTTTACTTTCTTCTTATGTAAACTGCAACGAACCAAGTAATAATTAGCAACTTTCGATTGATTCGAAGGCAATTAATTTTGAAAATTCTCCGTCGATCATAGGTAAGTTATTTTTTGTCGTACCGTGCCAAATGTAAATTTTGTGGAGAACGTTGCGTTGGTAGCTGAAGCAGCGTTCCGTATTGTTATGCTTCAGTTTGACGCTGCTGCAGTTTGAACTGCTTCAGTTTACTGTTGGTGGGATTCCTACCGCCCCAGGCCAATTATTCTGCCGGGAAGCAGCGGTGTGCGAACATCACTGTGTTTCTTAGTTAGCTAGTGTAATCACTAGGGATTTGAGACTTAAGAAAAAATATCTCAGGGGGACTGAAATTATTGTAAACAGACTTAAGAAATTTAACAATTTGTAACTATTAAATACTAGCAATAAGATATATTAGCAATCGATTTAAAATATCTGTTTTATGCCCCTAATATTATGTACTAAAACATCTAAATCTACTACCAAGTTAAATGTGATAGCACATGTATAAAAAAAATCCTTGCAAAACGACTGATCTAGAATTGAATTTTATTTTATTATGTTAAAACTTAGCCTTAATCACAGTAGTATAATAAAAAATAACTTGTTATAAAATTAGCATTAAGTTAAGAAATAGATTTAAAAAGAGTCCTAAATATGCCTTACTTTATTTTGTACATGCTAACTTTTTCTTACTACTAATAAATAATAAACTTAATTATAATTAAATCATAACAAAAATTACTTTTTTGAAACTAATAATATCCATAACATCTCAGTATCAAGAAGCAGAGATGCGATGGTATTTCTGTCTGTGGAACATTAGAAATAAACTGTTATAAATACAAATGTAAACCGTCTACCTATTATTCAATAAACGGCCACCAGGGACGGCCCCTGGCAGAAATCATAAAAAAAAATCTCAGGGAGACGGGACACAGAAATGCTCTGAGTGACACACAGGCGAACGTTTTGCTCGTCTCAAGAAAACAATAAGTCATTTAATGTCATTAAGCAATTATCTATTCTCAGAATTACGATCGGCTGTTGAGTAGGCTGAAAGGTTATTTAGATTCGTACAACGGTATCAACGGTTGTCTTTAATTGTAAAACACATTTATAAGCGAGACTTATTTTTTTTTAATAATGTCAGGAATGTGAAAATAAGATCGTAAACAAATTGATATCCATTTGAATATCAGAACTGACCCTGGAAAATATAAATTGTGATATTATGCGTTTTAATATGCAATATACCAAAACGGTAAGTTCATGAACGTCAGTTATTGAGTAATTTCAAATCGAATGATAAGTCTTTTGATTTTAATCTACTACACTGTACTGTAACAATTAAAAATGTTTGAGTAGGCAGTTAATATACTCGTAGAATGATAAGGAGCTACAGAAATACAACGGATACAAAATATGCAAAAAAACATTAACGAAACAAAGGCGGTGGATGTACGCACAGCCGGTGCGAAAGTGAGTAAGCGAGTACACTGTGACGTCAGCGAACACAGATATCGTGCGACATGTGTTAAGGTGTTCAGTTTCTACTTATTGCTATTCTATGGATCTATCCGGTTGTTAGTTTAAATGAAAAATGATAGAGACAAACTCAGTGTAATTATGCGTTTCTGGCCGTTTTCGACACCGGCAATATCCATCGATTAGTAGCCCAAAGTTGACATTCGTCTGCTAGGATATAAAATAAAATGAAAATTCTTTATTGTTCGGCGTAAAAATAGAAACTGGGTTTGTAAAATGTCATTATTTTTACAATGTACCGTTTCGAAATGAGATTCCACTGGCGAAGAAACAGGCGAAGGAAACTTTGAAGGTATTTCCTTTTCTGTGAATGTATCCATCCATACTTTATATTATGACATACATACATACATAAGATCACGACTGTATCCCATAAGGGATAGTCAGAGACTGGGCACTCACTGCAAAAACAGATGACTGCCACAATCCACGTTTCACCAAAACAATATATTGCACTTGGTGTGATAGGTGGTGAGCCCATCGCCACCATGCGCTGTTGGGTGCACAGTGCAGTTTAATTCCTTACTCGCCTTTTACGAGATCCATTGGATGAGATAGAGTGGTAGTATTCTTTTATCGAGCCGCCACCACACGGCGAAATAATAATCTCTCCGTCCCTCTGTTCGTTACCTTTTTACGGTTCAACTGCTGAACTATGTAGACGTAATTTTGCACAGGGACAGCTTGTATCCTGTAGACGGACATAGAATATTTTTTATACCGGAAAATAAAATACTACCTACGCGGACGAAGGGCATCACCTAGTTATTATATGTGCGAAAGTAACTCTCTCCGTCTCTCTGTCTGCTGGTTACCTTTTCACGGCTTAACCGCAGAACCTATCTTGACGAAATTCGGCACAGATATAGCTTGCATTACGGAGACGGACATAGGGTACTTTTTATCCGGGAAAATCAAAAATTTAATATATCCAAGATATTAAAAAAAAAACATGTCCACGCGGACGAAGTCGCGATGACGAGTAGACTAGCAGATCTAGTTATACTTAAATCTACAAAATATATATATATATATATTGTGAACTCAAGCAGACCAGCCGCGGCAAGCAGCATCTGTTCATAACTATGAGCAAAGTCAGAGCTTTCATTTAATATAAATATATGTTCAGAGCCCACAGTGCCATTTCACAATTCCTCAGTGGGCAGACCTCAGACTTAGTTTGAATAACACTCGAGCTGGCACGGCTTTCTCTGTTTGCCAAAGCTCTTTGTCTTTCTTCTTCTTGCCAGTTCTAACAGTAATAATTTAAATCATATTTTTTACTCCAAAATAATTAACTTTCGTGGAGCCTTGTTATGTAATCCTATAGCCTTTAGGATGTTTTCTCATATTGGAAATCCAAGACCTAAATGACAGTGCCGACATTAAATTTCACCCAAAAAACGTCATGTAATTGACGGACAAGGTTTTCATTGAAGTACCGGTTTTATCGGTAATATCACGTAAGATCTTCTGACATTTACATTTTACAGGTTGGTTTTAAACGCAATAAATATTATAGCCTTATGTTTTATGATGTTGTATGATGTTGCTTGATTTTTTTTTATTATTTATTCCAATAAAATATTACAAAAATATTAAACATTTCTTCCTCGCCAAACTATAAGCATAGTTTGTAGGCGTTACGCTCCTCTTCTTACTTTCCTAACGTAACATTTTTTAACATCGATAATCTAATACTTAATAATACTTACTAAAAAAATACTTACAAAAAAAGTCGCATTTCTGAGTTAAGCTACCATATTATTTCACTTATATATAATGTTTTAATTTTCTTTTTAATGTTACTTTACATTTAATTTTATTTTCGCTTAATAATGATGCAATATTATTGATTAATCGATGGTAGGATTCCCACGCAGTGCCAGTTATTTTGCCGTCAAGTAGTGCCAGCACCACTATGTTTCGGTTTTAAGGGCATTGGAGCTAGTGCATTGGGCAAGTATCCCCGTGATTTTGTCATTGATTTCAACATTTTCTTTCAGCGTATTGTTAAAGCTTCACTTTGTGCCTCGTGTGTTCGCATGGATACTACAGGCATTATGGTAAGAAACGAAAAACGTTGCCGTGGTATGTAATTAAACAGGGGGTTACGTTATATTTTTATATCTTTTGATTTTTATAGGACTGAAGGTCACTGTTAGCCCGAAGGCTTTTACAGCTTCGCCGGATTGAAAGGTGGCATAGCGCTGAGGGCGCTTAGCTGAAACCTTTATTTATGGATGACTGGCGCAAGGGCCCCCGAGAGGGGACCTCGGCTTGGACCGTCATCCTGTTCGCGAGAGTAACAGACTCGAGGGTGCCCAAGGGGGCCGGTCTCGGCTCGGTCAGTTACTGCAATCGGGAGGGCAATATTACTACTACTATAATTATTAATACCATGATTATATATCTTTTGAATATAAACTATTTTATGGGTATATTGAAGCTTATACATTTCATTCAATCATTTTATTTAGGTACGTAATAAAAATCCTCATTCTGATGTATCACGTATACACATTTGTCGTTGATGTTTGCGTGTGTGCTTAAAACACGATATCAGGGGCGTTCGGTATGTTGGCAGGGCAAGCGGTAGCCTGTATTTCTAAAGCATTGTGTGGTAATGTTGTGAGCATTGAAGTCCTTTTCTATGCTAATATAACTCCTGATTGTCCTGATATCAATGAAGACGACCGAGTGGCCTAGTGGTCAGAGTACCTGACTTCTAAGCTGCAGGTCCTGGGTTCGAATCCCAGCCGGAGCCAACATTTGTGCTCAAACACAAATTGTTGGTTTTCGGGTCTGGTTGTGTTGTGATTGTCCCCGTGTTTCTGAAGCTGCATCCTTGCCTACCTCCGATCTTATCGCATCAGCGTTACATCGGGCGCGGGTAGGTTGGGACGAGTGAGTGCCTCTGTGTTTGCGCGTACACTTGTGGCACTATAATATCTCCTGCGCAATTGATAGCTATCGACAATATTGGAAAGTTGTCGCCGTGGTCGAAATCGTCCAGGAGAATATCAGATCAATGAAGAATAATTACATTATTAGATTTTTTTGAACGAAAAGCATTTTAATGTTGATTCTCACAACGAAAATCCTTTGCCAAAGACACAACTGGTGAATAAAAGAAAGAAATCTATTTATGTTTCTAAGAATAACGAGGAATGCGCGTGACTCAAACATTTACGTGCTAAACGTTTTCGATATTCTGTAAATATTGTTAAGATTTTTTAAAAAAAAACCAACTATTGATTACACGACCAGATAAATTTTGTCGTTACCAATGAATAAACAGAATAATGTTGTTTTAAAGATATATACATATTTTTTATAGACAATAAGATAATTTCACCCAAAAACATTGAAATAATAAATAATAATGTTTTCTTTTATTTACGCGAATATTACACATTTAAATAAAACTGCTTTTTTACGGATTTTATCGCGTTTAATTTTGAACTATCATCCTTCACAGTTAGCTCACACAGTTATCTCACCACCATCCTTCACAGTTAGCTACCGTGGGTAAATCTTTGTTTCAGAGAGCACAAGGGATCTGTGACAGTAAACACCTGGCCGCCGAGCTTCAGCATGTCAAGCAAGTTTTGCAAGACAACAAGCTTCGGGTTCCGCGCCTTCGTCGCAGTGACCGAGTGAAGCCGGCCACAGTCGAGCGTGTACCTGCTGTTCTTCCATATGTCAGAGGAGTCACGGACAAGATTGGCTATATCTTGAAGCGAGCTTCTATAAGAACATTTTTCAAGCCGCCGAAGAAGATAAGTCAGTTTTTACCATCTGTCAAGTGTAACATCCCTCTACAAGATGCAGGAGTATACAAGCTGGATTGTGAATGTGGTCTCTCTTACATAGGGCAAACTAAAAGATCCATTAAAACCCGCGTTAAAGAACACATAGCTGATGTGAAGCATCGACGCTCTAGGAAGTCTGCAGTCTGTGACCATGTTCTGGATCATCCCAACCATTACATCAGATTTGATAGACCACAAATCCTTGCAAAAGAACGCCGATTCCTACCAAGGATGATTCGCGAGGCTATTGAAATTAAAAAACATCCTAATTTCAATAGGGAAGATGGTTGGGTATTACCACCGGCTTGGGATCCTATTATTAATAAAATTAAATCAAAAACCAAGCATACCACTGCAAGGCTTCAAGACACAGTAAGCTCTTTCTGCGTAGATCGGACTACAAATAATAATTAAAAGCTGAAGGTACTCCGGGTTAACTATGACATCGGGACAACTGTCACCTCAGTCCCCCCGTGACCATGGGTGCTGTAAAGCGTCCGAAACGTCGGGTAAAAGTAGTTTTATTTAAATAATAAATAATACTCCGAAAATCGTTTGCCGAAGTATGGCTCAACACTTCAAGTAGAAATTACTTTTATTGCGTACATTTTTCGGCTAGGTTGGGCACGTCGATCATAGCTTTTCCGAGTTCAGGCCCTCCCTGGAAAATAAACAATGGATGTAACCATGCTCATTGCTGCTTTATGGCGTGACGTCGTCGTCGTTTCAGCCTGTTCCAGGAAGATGCTGCTGCTCATCTCCTGGATTTCATTTTCCCTCTGTCGACTTTTACGACACCCACGGGATGTGATGGGGTGGTAGATTATTTTAGGCCGCCACCACGCGTGACTGTATGTATGTATTGCTGCTTTATCGACGCAGACCGCGAGTTTATGAGAATACTAAAAAAAAATTTTTTTCAGCACAAGAACGTCTATACTTCACATTATAAATGCGAAAGTAACTCTCTGTCCCTGTGTCTGTTTGTTACCTTTTCACGGCTCAACCGTTGAACCGATCTTGTCGAAATTCGGCACAAACATAGCTTGCATCCTAGAGACGCACACTTTTTACTTTTTATCCCGCAAAATCAAACAGTACCCACGGCATTATTATCCTAGACCACCTAAATCCAGTCCTTCGGCTAGTGTTATATATTTAAACAACCAAGCACTGCAGTAAGGTCGACTAAACACAGAACAATTTCAACAAAAAAATCCTTCACTGGTGGACTATTCACAGCACACATGATCACGGGAGGACTGTAATATGTGACGTCCTGATGTCATAGTTAATCCGGGGTGCATTCAGCTTTGAATTATTACTAGATGCCCGAAATGGTGGATGGTCGAAATTCGACCGTAATTCATACATTTTTCAAGTCTGCACGTGATTGAGGTTCGAGTAATAATTTCCTGGCAACATTTTTTAATACTGTGTGCGTATGTTCGACCTGAAACTATTATGTGATTGACATTGTCAATATGAACGTAAATAAATTTTATTCAATTTAATGTACCTATTTGGTACACATAAAAAAAAAGTAAAGTTTCAGCCTATAAATGTCCCACTGCCGAGCACAGGCCTTCTCTCATTTCTGAGAGGGTTTTGGAGCTAGGAAGAATCCGCCACGCTGCTCCAATGCGAGTTGGCGGACTGCACACGTCTTCGAAATACTTTTTTTTTTATTTCTCAGACATGCAGGTTTCCTCGCGATGTTTTCCTTCACCGCCGAGCACGTGGTATATCAGCACTTAAAATTGCAATTAACAATTTTAGCGGTGCCGGCACCGGGAATCGAACCCACGTCACTCGCGTACTATGAAATTTAAAGCGAGCGCCTAGTCCCTGAGCTACCACGGCTACTTGTTACACATATTATAGTATAAATTTTACATTCCTCGCGTCTTCACCATACAAACTTTAACTATGCCAAATCTCGAAATCCTTCGTGCGCGCAATATGTTTTAAAAGATGTATCACGTATTAATATCACTGAGTTATTATGTACTACGTACTAGATGAGACATCTCAACTTGATAATTTGTTGCACAAGTTGCGGAGCGTGCACTCAATGAACAGTATGTCGCATCTGCTCGCACTGGTTGTCATCTATGAGCACAAAGCCTCGTTCGCTTCCCGCTTGCGCCGCATGTAATCAAATTGCGCGACATATTTTGTTTGACATAGCTTCTCTAGTACGTATATAACTTAATAGTTAATATATTTGTGGTCTGATCTACGCAGACTGACGTTTCAAGGTCTTTAGCGCCCATTGTTGAAACGTTGGGTTATAAATAGTTAAAAAAGGTGATAAAACCGAATTAGTTTTATTAAATGTATAATATTCGCGTAAATATAAATCATTATTTTCTCTTATGTTCCCTGCCGTGTGGTGGCGGCCAAAGAAACTCTACCACCCCACACAGCTATGTTACAATTGACAATGAAATAGAAAGACCTACAATAGGCGGTAGCAGACAATAAAAAAAAACCGCGAACCGATCAATTGAGAGCGTTAGTAGTCTTCCGTCACCTTGAGGAAAATGAAATTCATGAAATTTAAATCAACGGGTCATTGACAATAAAAGTAGCTCAGCTGCAAATCGATTTTACGTATTCGTTAAATACTAGCTGAAATCCGCGACTACGTCCGCGTGGATTATGGTTTTTTAAAATACCGTGGTAACTCATTGATTTTCCGGAAAAAATAGTATCATATGTCCGTATCTAGAATGCAAGCTATTTAAGTGCCGAATTTTTTCAAGATGGGTTCAACGGTTGAGCCGTGAAAAGGTGACAAACAGACAGATGGAGGGACAGAGAGAGAGTTACTTTTGCATTTATAATTTTAGTATTGTACATTCGACCAAGTCGCATAGTGGTTAGATTATCTGATTTCCACGCTACAGGTTAGACCAGGGATTCCCACCCTTGACCCCTTGGGATTGGAATCGGTTTCCCAGGGGTGGACATAAACGAAAACTGATTTTGGGGGTCGACGAGGTCTAAAAATCGACCACTATTAATTAACACAAGTTCTTATTTGAAACTTTCATGATACTGTATAAGTTGTGTTACCAACTTTTGCAATATTGTTGTACTTTTAAAAAACTCAACAAGGCGATAAGCGTGCACAAGTTCGTAAAAGATGAAAAACTAAGCATTTCGTATCAAAGGGAAAAAAACTAGAGATATGATTTTAAAGTAATTTGGTCTGAGGTATCAGTTCATTTTGGAAAAGGGAGACCCCTTTTCCAAAATGAACTGATACCTTGACATAAATAGTTTGGAAATCCTTGGGTTAGACGAAGAAAGGTTAGAAGAATCCCAGCCGGAGCCAACATTTGTGCAAAAACACAAATTGTGTGTTACCCAGTTTCTGATTGATGTAAAACGCACTCACAATACAGGAGAAACCATAGTGTTGGCTACATTTTTTTTAAGAAAAATATATTTATTAAATACCAGCTGATGCCCGCGACTTCGTCCGCATTGATATAGGTTTTTTAAATATCATGAGTGGAAATATTTGATTGTCCAGGATAATAAAATCCTAGGATGAAAGCTATCTCTGTGCCGAATTTCGTCAAGATCGGTTCAGCGGTTAAACCGTGAAAAGGGACAGTCACCCTGTGTTACTTTCGCATTTATAAGTATGGATAATTATTTAATCAAAAAACCGACTTCAACGCAGCAGCTCCTAACCTAGATTTAAGATTTTCTTATGGATCCCATTATCAGAACTTATATCCACCCTTACAATTACCTATTCTAATAAAAAAATCATCAAAATCGGTTCATAAACAAACAAGTTATGCTCGTACACACAAAAAATACATACAGACGAATCGAGAACCTCGTCCTGTTTTGAAGTCATTTAAAAATAGATATTATCGAATACAATATTAATTTTTTTTGGACAGTGATAAATGATGACGACCAAGCAATGTTATTTGCAAATAATAATCGTAAAAGCTACAGGCTTGCCGTGTGATGGCGGCTTAAAAGGATCTGCCACCCCATTTCAACCCGTAGGTGTCGTAAAACTTTTGTGGCACTCTATGGGGGAGGCCTATGTTCAGCAGTGGACTAGTGATAGGCTAGGCCGGATAATACTCCACTTTGTAATATTATTCGCTTGTAATTGAAAAAAAAAATCGAACACGTATCAACCATGTATTTATTCAAAAGCAACGGACCACGTTAGGCGGCGAGTTTTATGTTAGGCCAAAAGCGGTCGAACCGGTTACGGCAGATTAGACTTTTGCGGAGACTGTTTGCAGACGTCGAGGCTACCTAAGGCAGAATTTGTTACCTAATGTTTAACAACCGCTTGTGAAATTTAATAATACATAATGGCAGTAATAGGCCCAAGAGAAAGCCGGGAAAAAGTGTAAATAAAGAGTTCTTGTTGTTATTGGCAAATACTAATACTTCATCGCAACGAATGCCAAAAAAAATTCGCACTTGTAATACTTAACATATTTTACATATTTATTTCACAATTACCAAAGCATTACATGTTTTGCGTAAATCACCTTTCCAATGATCTAAGGATAAACACATTAATTATAGTAATTTAATGTTACTTACATTTATAATATAGATTTAATGTTTGTTTTGTATATGTATTTCATAATCAATGTGTTGCATCCGATTTGAAGTTCAAAGTAATTTTAATGTAAATTTATTTTTACGCCATAAGCGTACGCGCAACCACAGAGAACCTCGTCATAACCTACCCTCGCCCGATGTTACACTCATACGATTAGATCGAGGTAGGCCAGGAGGCAGGGTCAGAGATCAACACTATCAAACCCGAAAGCCAACAATTTCTGTTTCTTCACAAACTTGGGTTCCGGTTGGGATTCGAACCCAGGACCCTCGGCGTATGAGTCTGCTCGTCTATACGGTCTATACTCGTCTCTATGGCGTATAAGTCGATAAGTCTACTGCTTCTACTGGCCCACGCGGTCGTCAATACAAGTGTATATGGCGTATATATATGTACACGACGCCACCCGTAACGTATAGTTTCGTGCGGGGCGAAAAGAGGGCTACGTGTGTTGCCTCTGCCTACCCTTTATATGGGAAAAAGGCGTGATTGTATGTATGTTTGTATAAATACTTAGAGCCGCGGTAACTCAGTAGCTAGGCGCTCGCCTTAAATTTCGTAGTACGCGAGTACCTGAGTTCGAAACCCGGTGCCGGCACCTCTACAATGTTCTGCGGTCTTAAGTGCTCATTCACCACGAGCTCAGCAGTGAAGGAAAACATCGAGAGTATTTCGAGTACATGTGAAGTCCGCCGAGCGGAATTTTAGCAGCGAGGCGGACTGTTCTCAGCTCCGAAACCCTCTCAAAAAATGAGAGGCGGTCTGTGCTCAGCAGTGGAACATTCATAAGCTGTTACCTTTTTTATATTTCATAAAAGTGACGGAACGAGCAAAAACATTCACCGGATGGTAAGTGTAACGTCTGCCCATAACAAATTCTGTGTCACCCAGGAAATTACTGTGTGACACCACACTGCGCCCGTCACCCTGAGACATCAGGTGTTAGTCTCATATGCCCAGTGATTACGCTAGCTCTCAGTGCCCTTCAAACCAAAACACAGTAATGTTTGCACACTACTGCTTCACGGCAGAATAACTGGACCTGGGGTGGTACCTACCTAGACGGATTCCTGCAAAGGAACCACCTTACTTTAACATAAATACTTAATAAAAGAAGTAGGCAATCGCCCTGCCGCGCATAAAAACTAATAGCGTGTTAAGACTAGTTCATATTTACTAGTGTTTGCCCTGTCGTCGAAATTCGACCGTAATACATATTTTTTAACTTTGAAAATTATTCAGGTTTGAGTAATTATTGAGTAACATTTTAAAATTCTCTTGTGACAATTTCTTCAGTATACAGTATGAACGTAAATAAATGTCAGACTATTATGTGATTGGCATTGGCAGTATGAACGTAAATAAATGACAGACTATTATGTGATTGACATTGTCAGTATGAACGCAAATAAATAATGTTTTTTTATACAATTAAATGTAGAACACAAAGTTTTCCTCGCTTCTTCTCCATACAAACTTGTGACTATGCCAAATCTCACACTCGTTCGTGCGCACAATATGTTTAAAAAGGGATAAAAACAATTCTCTTCAAGTGTTAATACATAGATTTTTTTAACTTAATCTTCTAATCATAATTATTATATAGATTTAAACATAGTTGGGAACTCTAATGACTATTTGAACCTATTTTATTTGTTGTATCTTTTTATCCCAAATTGGTATTTGTCTAGTCTAGAGCTTGCTGGCGCGCAGTATATACAAACATGATTCTTTCTCTTTCATTTCGCTGCGTTCAAAAGCATACTTTCTTTCATGTTCGATTTTCAAATGCATACACGTACAGAGCTATACGCGTGACATGAATGTATGGAGCCTCACCTTATATGAAAAAGCTGGTGCAATCTGCAACAAAGAACAAAAATCGGAATTAGTGTTGCGAACATAATGACACGGGAAAAGACGAACGGAAGCAATTTAATAAATGTACACATAAAAAAAGGGAATGTTGAGACCGTCAAGGCGCATAATTTCCGCGGAACCGGCGTTTTGTTCACGTAGACGAAGAAGCGTTATGACGTATTATCTTAACAAAACATTGTTCCTGTATGTATTGTTTTCTACAATGATTACGTTAGTGATGGGATGATGCATTTTGAAACCGGATTTATGGGCTTATGACATTCTGAAACTAGAACCTCTACACTAGTGCCGGTAACAAACACTCTGTGTATTAAACTAACAAAATACATTTCCACGCATAAATACACTTACATAAAAATACATTTTCACAATTCCAAACTAATCTTGATCAGTTCGTTCCCTACGTTACTTGAGCAAAGACTGAAAGTATTATCAACAAAATTGTTGATAATACTTTCAGTCTTTGCCACAGTCGCTGGTGTCCGTCATCAGTCTGGATATTTGTTTTGGAATGTTTGAGATAGTTATTCCACAATCAGAAGGAAGCCATGACATTATCCTGGCATTTCACTTAGTTGACTCTTCCGATATCCGGAATGAAGCAGGGTACAATTATAAACGCCTATAAACTAGGTGAAACTGAAAGTTATTTAAGATACTTATCGATAGAAGCAAAATGTGGAATAGGTTAATTCTTTGTGGCATAATAATCTGAAGATTAGATGGATATTGCTGGATGTTTATTAAAATGTTAACGATGTAAGATCTGAATGAATTAACCGACTGCACTATTAATAATAAATTAAGAAAAATATTACTCACTATAAAATAACAGTATATAAACAATTAATAATTAAAAAAAAAATATTATGTTTCACAAATACATTCCATTCAAATTCAACCTTACAATTTTACTCTCATCGTGCCCAAAGAGTTTTATTTCGGTCGATTTAAACTAGTTTAAAAATCCATCATTCGTTTAATCTGCGACCATCATAAAGCCTCATAACATAGGATTACACAAAAGTGCAAAGTGCAAGTCTTGAAATGAGGTAGTTTCTTACGAGTACAAAGTAACCGATCAATAATTTTCTCCGAAGGTGAAAAGAATGCATACATATACTATATAAATAACTAGCTGATGCCCGCGACGCCGTCCGTGTGAATATAGGCTATTAATGTGGAACTAATTAATTTTCCGGGATAAAAAGTATCCATGTCCGTCTCCAGGATGCAAGCTATTTCGGTGCCTAATTTCGTCAAGATCGGTTGAGTTGGTTGAGCTTGAAAAGGTAACAAACAGACGGCACAGAGAGAGTTACTTTTTTATTTAATAAAGTGACGAGACGAGCAAAATGTTCACCTGATGGTAAGTGCAAAGTCTGCCCATAACAGATGTTACTCAGTATATTTCTGTGTAGCACCACACTGGGCTCGTCACCCTGCGACATCAATTCTTAAGTCTAATATGCCCAGTGATTACACTAGCTCTCAATACCCTCCCTCTTTAGACCGAAACACAGTAATGTCTCTACATTACTGCTTCACGGCAGAATAACTGGCCGTGGGATGGTACCTACTAGGCGGATTCCTGCATAGGAATCCTACCACTTTCACATTTATATTATTAGTATGGATTGCGTAGCAAAAGATCGAAAGGACGGTGTAAATGTGTGAACACGCTACGAGATCGCTTATGTAATCCGTCTAGAGCGAAGGAAATTGAGATTTTTTTAGGAAATTCGATGTGAACGCACTGAATTTCACACGGCTATGTAATTGGTCGTTGTAACCTAGAAACTATTATAGATTTTAATTGATTTTTGCGCAAGACGACAGAGGCGAGCTAGTGACGGTACCGCGCACATCGCACGCAAGTAAAGAAAGCAAAATTCGTACGTTATTTTATCTCAATTTTTTTATAATTATTTTTATTTTTTCTCAGAGTCAGTGCATTTTTTTAGTTTCTCCTGTTACGTTATTTCTGTTTGAGGTACATTTATTTAAAAAAGCAAACAATATGCAAAATTTTGCACACAATGAATGTAATATTTTTTTTACTGAGTCAATGTTCATGTGTTGTGAAATACATTTATTTTATTCTATTTAATTGCGAATTATTCGATACAAAATCATACCAAATTAAATTAACCAAAAATTGTTTTATTTTAAATTACTTATTACAATTTTTTAACTGATGAAAGGATTCTACGCAGGAATCAGTTATTTTTTCGAGAAGCAGTAGTGTGCAAACATTACTGTGTTTCGGTCTAAAGAGGGTATTGAGAGCTAGTGTAATCACTGGGAATATGGGACTTAAGAACTGAAGTCTCAGAGTGACGCGCAGTGTGGTGTCACACAGTCCTGGATGACACAGCTTTTGTTATAGGCAGACGGTGCACTTACTATAAGGTGATCGTTTTGCTCGTTTCGTCACTTTATTCAATAAAAAAAAGTATTTCTTTTTAGTCAATTACATATTTGTGCTTAATGTCATACTGACATACAAATATTTATTTCAATCCTATAACTAACATAACTTGGTTTATATAAAATAAAACCCAGGTAATTTGTAATCGATCGCTGAACGTCTATAAACTAATTTAAACAATAATCTAAAGAAGTCTCTAGAGTTACAAAACATAGCCATAATTTAGTCATCAGAAGATATGGCGCCCTGATAGATTATATAGAAGGCATAAATTAGATCAGAGATGGCGAACCTGAGAAGTGGGTCAAATTTTGTTCATTACTTCTTTTAGTACTAGGTCGTGGGTCGGTAAGCCAGTGGGTGTTCTCTCTTTTATGGTATAAAAAATACGTTTATAAAAATCTACGCGTGGGTCATTTAAGAAGCCTGGGTGGCTGGGTGCCAGGATCTGACCCGCGGGTCATTCGTTCGCCATCACTGACCTAGATCGAAGACGATTTTAGGAAAGGCCACATCAAATTACCCGTAGCGGCGACGAAAACGCTTATGAAAGTAGAAGAAGCAAAAGACACACACGTCAGGATCGTAGCAAGTACAAATGTGTGGTCTCTGCCTACACCAATGGGAAAGAAGCGTGACTATGTATGTATGTATAACTTAATAGTAAAACCTAACCTAAATAAAGACTTTTTTATTTCGAACCAGTGTGTAAAAAAGTCATTCAATAAGTGTTAAGAAAAATAATATATACTGAAAAAAAAATCTCTTAAATCTATATATTAATACGTGAAGAGAAAACCTTGTAACCCTTTTTAAGCATATTGCGCGCACGAAGGAGTGTGGGATTTTACATAGTTACAGTTTGTATGGAGAAGCGTGGAAGGTAAAGTTTATATATAATAATGTTGCAAGGGCTATAGTTTTTTTCAAAAGAAATCCAACGGGCCCAAACACGACGGAGTTATGTTGAGAAGTTCCTGTGACCATCTTCCACCATCATCACGACACCACTTCCACCATATTATTGCAGCGTTACCAAAGTTACATATGTGTTCCAAAGTTCAGCTCCATCGGTTAGGGGGAACTGATCTAAAATTCGATTGCAAGATTTGACCACATCCTACCTCAGCAAGTAAAATAAAAGTTTGTAATGAATACTACTGTCCTACGAAGAACCAGTAAGAAAACCAGGAAATTTTAGTGATTTTAAATAAACATTTTTAAAAGGATTAAATTTTTTTGAACTTATCGATATTCCGTCTGCATTTCATAAAATTCTGTACGTGTACGAGTCCATTGCCCCAAGAAAATAATACACACATGCAGTCTAGTAAAGGGTGCAAAAACAATCTTGAATTTACGCTATGCAACGGAAATAACGAAAAATAAAACTACTTTTTTACGGATTTTATCGCGTGATACTGATAACGCGATAAAATCCGTAAAAAAGTAGTTTTATTAACGCGATAAAATCCGTAAAAAAGTAGTTTTATTTAAATGTGTAATATTCGCGTAAATAAAAGAAAACATTAAACGAAAAATAAACTAATCCAGCGGCTTTAGTCAGACTAAGTCTGCTTATTAGTTTAGATATATGGTGGTCTATGCGAAAAGAGATATTCCAAGAAAAACAGTAAGTAAATTATATTAATAAAAAATAGAATTGGACCGAAAATTGAGCCTGGGGGGACGCCCATTCACACCGTCGACCCTGAAGAACTCGTGTCATTGATAAATATATTTTTTTTCCATTTTCTCTTTTAAAGTGTCTTTTACGCCAACGCCTATTAAATAAATTCGACTCTGTCTGCAGCTTACATACAAAACAACAAAACAATGGACAATGCACTCGAAAGGAAGCACATACATGTGGTAGATAAACTGTGGACAATATTAACGCCGTCCATGTATTTTTAGCTTCGATAAGGCAGGCGTTTATTACTCTTAATGGGAGCTTGTTAATCGCGATACAAAGTAAAATAACGGCCATTGTTATAGCACTTATACCGAATAGTTTATGGAACTTTTATTATATTACATTTAAAGGACTGATCACGAATACTTAAGCCCTTCGTATTAAAGCAAATATAGGCAGACAATCAGTTCTTATTAATGATAGATACATACATACATATATAAGATCACGACTGTATCCCACACGGGGTAGTCAGAGACTGGGCACTCACTGCAAAAACAGATGACTGCCACAATCCACGTTTCTCCAAAACAATATAATGCACTTACTCGCCTTTTACGAGATCCATTGGATGAGATGGAGTGGTAGTCTTCTTTTAAAGAGCCGCCACCACACGGCATAATGTACACGGCTAATAGATATGACTGTACTAAAGCAGTAGCCTGCGAAAATCTGTGTGTTTAGCTCTGAAGGGCACTGAGAGCTAGTGTAATTACTGGGCATATGAGACTTAAGAACTGATGTCTCAAGGTTAAGAACCCAATGTGGTGCCTCACAGAAATGTTCTGGGTGACACAGTATGTGTTATGATCAGACGTTGCACTTAACATCAGGTGAACGATTTTCTCATTTAGTCACTTTCTTCCATGATACTAAGGTAGTGACCACAACCGGCACAGTTTTCTGACATCAAGCAGCGATGAGCAAACACAACGGCGTTTTTTTTTAAAGCACGGTAGTTAGTATAAGTACAGGGCGCATGAGACTTAACAACTGATGTCTCATTGTGATTTGGCGAATGATTATTGCCAAGAAAAAGGGTAGCTACCCGCCAGATCGAGTGGTCTGATCTGGGGAGGACGTCTCCTCCGACTAGTAATATTTAGATGTTGTATATATAGTTCGCATCTCAGAAAACTTTCATAGCGCGGTTATGGAATGTATGAAATATATATATAGCGACATAGATGTCGCTACAGTGACAAGCGTAGTGCGGTGCCCACACATAGCTTTACAATTAAAAGCTCCGTTTGAGACCGCAACTTATGCACCATCAGGTGAACGACTTGTTCGTCTCGTTACTTATTTCCATACTAAAATAAATACTTATATTTTATCTTTACCATAAACCCATAAAATGTTTCGATACGTTTTGCTCGGCTAATGTTATTTATAAAGAAAAGAAAAACCGTCATTACATCGCATATGGCTGGCCTGCAGACAACGCGTGACTTCATTACTTTTGTTTTGCGGCTTGCTGATCCTTTTTATTTTTCTGTATCACTGGTAATGAACGTAATACACTGCCCCCTTTGTTGATTGTATACAGTCGCGCAATAAATCGAATGTAGGCCTTTAATCTCATAAAATAAATATAAGATATTTTTGTAGATGCTGTTTTTTTATTGGATAAAGTGACGTAACGAGCAAAACATTCAACTGATGGTAAGTGCAACGTCTGCCCAACATTTAACGTAACGCCTAGAACATTTCTGTTCGACACCACATTGCGTCCGTCACTCTGAGACATGAGTTCTTAAGTCTCATATGCTCAGTGATTACGCTAGCTCTCAGTGCCCTTCAAACGAAACACTGTAATGTTTGTGCACTACCGCTTCACGGCAGAATAACTGGCACTGTGGTGGTACCTACCTAGACGGATTCCTGCATAGGAATCCTACCGGCAGTGGCATGTAAATACTATGCTTCATAATCAATGATCAACTTCATAATTAAGATGTTAGTTATTGTTTTTTATGAAGGATGCTACTAAACAGTCAAGATACAAAGAAATACTGTTACCGAACATTGAAAAGGTATCTGTTCTGTACGACTATCGTATGTATGGTGCCACATTTCGTATCTTTCTTTTTGGTTCTAAAACCGATGCTCCATATTAGGATTTCTCCTGTATCGTGAGTTTGTTTTTCAGAAGTATATTTCACAGACATCTATACAACTACCAAAAACGACCCATTATTGCCAATTTCGAGCAATTAAGTGTAAGAAAGACATCATTTCGATCGACAGTAAAATGATAATTGACTTTTACAAAAGAATTTCCGAGTGATGGAGACAAAACCAAAAGTATAATTTTGGTCTTAAATTGAGTTTTCCAATCACTGTACACTTTCTCGAGCATTTGCTGCATGATAAACTATTAATATTAAACATCAAAACTCAAAATATACAGAGATTTTCTTATAGTAGACTTTTCCGACACCCATAGTATCAAAAAGGTAGACAGATTATTACATGATTGTTACATATCATATAATTTAATTTATTATTATTAATTTATTTATGAAAACGGTTGTAAACTTCTTTCCAGTTTCAAGCAACATGTATACAATCATATAATACAGGTATACAATCTTCAAGCAGCAAGACTTCAGACGACAGTAAAATCATTGGTCCCCTTTTACTGAAGATTTGCTAGACTGATGACGACACAACGAAGGGAGAAAAATTGTAATTTTGGTCATAAATTAAATTTTGAAAGCACTATCAATATTAAACATCGAAACTATACAAAGATATTACAAAATTCATTAAAAACACTACCGCCACTTTTAAGTTGGCGCCAAAAAAAAAAAGGAGTTTAAATAGGCATTTTTTTTATTGAGTTTATGTATTTACCTTTGCTGGTGTAGGACTTACCCGTGACCAGTTAATTTAAAACGAAAAAGCGGTGAGGTAGATTACAACGTACATTACATCATTATATAGCGAAATAGCAAATAGTAAGGTTAAACAAAATGGTAATTGCACACGTTTCACATCACACAGTTAATCTGTAACAAATTTGTAATACATAAATAATTGCATTCATGGTTTAATTATTTGGAAAAAGGATAGCATTTTACCAGTTTTAATTTAAAATAATTGTTTTTAGAAAGTAAAACATCGCCGTAGTATTCTTGATTTGAAAAATTGAAATTGTCTTGTGAAAGTGCCCCGGAGTTAGTCAAAGCGATTTAATTTTTTGTTACTTTTCTCCTTTCGCGTTAACGTTATAAAAATGATGATGCTTTTTATCAAAATTCTTTAAAATACCTATTGATATATTTTCATAGATTGGGTTGGATTGGGTCTGGTCACGACTGACACCTTGTAACTCGAAACGCTAGCGTGTCACGGCCTAGTGATTCATTCATTTCTCGTGTGCACATATCGATGAATGGTCAACAGAGGCAATTGCAGCCTTCCAACACATTGTCTACTGTTAAAAGTAAATCATAAAACAACACCAAAAAGGTTGAGTTTGCTTTGTCAAAAATAGTTGATTTTTTTAACGCGCTCTCTTCAGCAGAAGCATCTGATGATTCATTCATTGTCGGAGTCGAATTTCTAGGTCGAAGTCGAAGTATCCGTATTTTGTAATAGGAAAGCAAATCTCAGGAGTACATATTTATTTAGTAGAAATTGTCAATTTGCGTTTCGATTTTAGACATTACAAGTGACGAATTTTTTTGTATATTATTTTTACGTAAACATGAAATAGAGATATTGCGCGAGACTGCAAGACGAAAGTTATTCTTTAATCCATACTTAATAATAAATGCGAAAGTAACTTTGTGTCTGTTTGTTATCTTTTCACGGCTTAAACGTTTAACAGATCTTGACGAAATTCGGCGGAACAACTTGTATCCTGGAGAAGGACAGAGGATACTTTTTATTTCGGATAATAAAAGTTCCCGCAGTTGTAAAAAAACCTAAATCCACTCGGACGTAGGCGCGGGCTTCTGCTAATGTATCATCATTGTCATGTTTCAATTCGAAAAGGTGAAAAGTCGCTCGAAAACCCAAAGTGTAGGTACCAGCTACACTTAGGTTTTCGAGCGGCTTTTAACCTTTTAACCATGAACGATAATTTAAAACGAATATTTTGGCATTAAATTTTCAGATGATTTATTTTTTGAATGATTATTGCTGACTCTTCAGCGGAGGTACCCCAGGCACGTGCCTCTTATTGTAAGATTACCCCTGCAAGTTGCTAATCGATTTATTACAGATCGCCATAGTAAAAACTTTTCAAACATGTGGGTCACACACTCGAGACTCCTAGCTACGGTAAAGGTAATAATGAATGTATAAGGTAAATAATAAAAGAAAAATGTGTACTTGGGCAAAAACGTGGCGAAAAACTAATTGATTATTATTAAAATATGTAAAAATGTATTAATCTTATTTTTTAAATATTAAATTTTATTACAATTTCTTCATTTTCGAAATTCCTACTGGAGAATGAGTAAAAATATTTTTCTTACGACTTCTCACTATCCTCTACGAGTATTAACAAGAATTTTAAAGACAAGCGCTCACAGTCACATACCTTTTCTAATTAATAATCAAGGTGATGACAACGGACATATTCCAAAAATAGTGTAGAACAGACTTTATAAAAAACATAAAAAAACAAGTCTCATGCAAAGCCTGTCATTATATGGAAGTTTATTAGATGGTAATCAATAAAATATTATTCAGATTGCAAAAATCAGCACTTAAAAGCCTCCATTAATATTTGATCGCAAACGATTTCTTATAAATATAGTGTCCTGTGCCAGCAGCTATAAAGCTAGGGTAACCAAAATACTACAACGTGGATGGATTGGCCGAATACTAAATATATACATATACATACATACTAACGTACCTTGTATTATTAGCAAAATCGACGTCGTCTTTAGTATTATTCGAAAGGTATAACATTAAATACTAGTAATCCTCAGTATGTTTGTAAATCTATAATAGCAATTTTTAATATATAATATATATAGTCAAATGCAGATTTCTTGATAATGATGATATCTTCCTGTCCCATTTAGACCTGGATGATATGTTCCTGTTAACAATCAGAGATTTCCAGAGATTGAGTGCCGTATGTAGCGTAGATAATGCTTTATATAATTTAATCCACGAATTTATTTTTTTAACTTCAGATTTTGTTCAGTAAGCAAAAATGTTAACTAAAAACTAATGAATGAATTTAAAATAAATCTTCATAGGCTAATTGGACTTCATTGTCACTTCACATAGAGGGAAGGTGGTCAAACGAATGTATACGTCTAACGTAATACTGGTCATTCATTCAATCGTTTTTAATTAACATGTTTGCTTGCAGAACTAAATCTAAAGTCAAAACAAATTAAATTAGTGGATTTCGGTGTGGAATTGGACGTCTGGAAGTCTGGGAAAATTTAATTAAAAGATTCCATGACATTCATACATAGTTACAAGTATTCAGGTCAAGCTAATAAGTGTGTTAAAACATAAGACGGCGTTCTGTCGACCACGTAATTAGTGAACAAGAATTCTACTAAAGTTGAAAGCTATAATATAAACAACAAAGACGTTTCAACAACTGTTTTATTTATTTATTTTAATAACAACAATATCTTGTTATTCGTGATGTTTAAATTTTCTAACCTGGCTACACTACTAATGGCGGAAGCGCGTTTACTTTCTTCGCTATTACGAAATGATCGTTATGATTGATAACATGCGCGTAGATAACATCGACCGTGTGGGCTATCGACACCTCCCATCAGTTACTCTGTTCGTTCGGAAAGATGTAAGTTTTTTGTGGAGGCTGCACTATCGGGGAAAGTTTTTTTTTGATGCGATAACGAAATCTTTCCCAGCCGCGTGCAAGGCTTTTAGCGGTGACAGTTTTTACGCATACCCTGCAATATAATTCTGCGCAGTGTACTATCAACATAATGCGCCATGGAGTAAAAGTGAAATTGTGAATGATGTTTGACATATATTTTTTGTGTAAGAGATTCAAATTTCTCTAAAACACTTAAATTTGAGCACATATATGGGTGCTCAGGGGCTAGGCGCTTGCTTTAAATTTCATGGTACGCGACTGACCTGGGTTCGATTCCCGGTGCCGGCACCACTAAAATCGTTAATTGCCATTACTGCTGTACGGCAGAATAACTGGCCCTGCGGTGGTACCTACCTAGACGGAGTCCTGCATAGGAATCCGACGATCACCACCACCTATAAATTAATCAGATTCATTTTTGATTTGACTTACCTTAATAGCATTTTTTTTTTGTTAGGAATAAGTTTTATTTCTTTATCAATTTATTAATGAAAAGTTGAAAACAACGCAAAACTTTAGAAAAATACTAACAATCAACAATAATAAAAACAACGAAAAAATTAAAAAAAAAACTTATGTAACCGACTGTGCTCAAAGAGATGTTGTTGTTATATCGATTATTATTATTACTAAAAAAATCAATTAATTCGTAATGAAACTATTAGATCACGATATTTATCATATAAAGGTTGAATGTATTTATTGCTTGCCAAATTGCTGGAGCCGTTCTCAAGTGATGATCTTTCATACACACGATAAGTAATCAATCTAGGTATATTAATTTTTATTAATATACCTAGATTGATTACTTATCGTGCTGCGTTTGGCGCATTTCTAACCTAGACCACCGCCCCACGCACGGCTCCTCAAACCGCCAATTGGTTCCTAAAAATTCCTAAAAAAGTTTGGGCTGGCCAAGACTCAGCGGTCGTGCAAGACTGTTCCCAGTCAGAGCCAGCTTCCGTGCGAAAACAAAAATTGTTTTTTTCTGGTCTGGTTGTGTTTTGATTGTCCTAGTGTATTTTTTTTCCGGTGATGTAATTGCTGTTAGTCTTCTCGGCTTTTACAGCTTCATCGGATACTGTGCTCGCGGGCCACAAGTATATTTGACGCTGTATCGCGGGCTACCTCCGATCTCATCGTATGGGTGTTGGACGAGTGATTTGTGTTTAAGGCTTAAGGCACTACAATATTTACCGCACAGTTGATGGTTTCCGACAGCATTTGGAAGTTGTCGTAAAATAAATAGTTGTTGCATTCATGATATATTGCGAATTAATTGAATTAATACATATGACTAGCGATTATTTCGCACAGTATAGTGATCATGAACAGTTGACGCTATCTACCTTCTTTAAATATATATATATATATATTGAATAAAGTGTCGAAACGAGCAAAACGTTCACCTGATGGTAAGTGCAACATCTGCCTATAACAAATGCTGTGTCACGCAGAACATTTCTGTGTGACACCACATTGCGCCCGTCACCCTGAGACAAAAGTTCTTAAGTCTCATATGCCCAGTGATAACGCTAGCTCTCAGTGCCCTTCAAACCGAAACACAGTAATGTTTGCACACTACTGTTTTACGGCAGAATAACTGGCCCTGGGGTGGTACCTACCTAGACGGATTCCTGCATAGAACCCTCCAACCGACAGCTGTCACGCGTGTTATTTGTATAGATTGTCAACGGATCGTACTTTCTACAATTACATTAATTATTTCAATCTTAACAATCATTTTTTAACGAAAACATTTTTTTTATTGGATAAAGTGATGTAACGAGCAAAACGTTCACCTGATGGTAAGTGCAACGTTTGCCCATAACAGATGCTGTGTTACTCAGAATATTTCTGTGTAGCACCACACGGCGCCCGTCACCCTGAGACATAAGTTCTTAAGTCTCATATGCCCAGTGATTACGCTAGCTCTCAGTGCCCTTCAGACCGAAACACAGTAATGTTTGCACACTACTGCTTCAAGGCAGAATAACTGGCCCTGGGGTGGTACCTACATAGACGGATACCTGCATAGGAATCCTACCACTTTACTTATTATCTTCGAAATTCTGAAATCGTCTTCAAAATTGCGTATCAGACATAATTTTAATACAGTATTAAAGAAGATAATATATCACACAGATAGAGATAGATTCTTTGGAGAAAGGAGTAAATTTATGCCGATAAATGCGTATACTTACAATTAACACCCAATACATGCATAAAATTATAAACATATAAACATATTATGCGGTGACAACTGTGCCTTCTCTCTAATTAAGAAACCGGGCAACGGTAATAAAAAGTGAATGGTACGAAAGCCAAAGAACATTATCGATGAGCTTTCGAGGACCACGACGCACTTTTAGGGCCGCTCCTTACGTAACTGTTACTAGGAACTCCGTTAAGCAATCGCTTACAAAGAGCGGGCACGTTTTAATAGCCTTTTCAGCTGTGTTAAGTGTTGATGTCCGGAGTGAAGCGTCAGCGTAACCTTAGAAGGTGCAACGACCTTTCCTTTTGAATTATTTTGTGAATAAGCGGAAGTTTTACTGAAATTTCGCGTAACGTACCGGTGACGGGGCGATGGTTAACCGTGCTGTGGCCGCTTAAGAGAATCTACCACCTCATCTCATCCCGTGGATGTCGTAAAAGTCGACAGAGGGAAAATAAAAACCAGATGGGCAGCACCATCTTCCTGAAGAACTTTTGTGGCAATCTATGGGGTATACCTACATTCAGCAGTGGACGACAGTGCTGACGTCTCTCTTCTACGAGAAGTTTTATGGTAAGTGCAGCCTCTTACTATTACAGATGCTGTGTCATCCGAACATTTCTGTCGCACCCTGAGATTTTAGTTGTTAAGTCTCATATGCCCAGTAACTACACTAGATGACTGTGATCTGCAGTGCACCACTAAAATCGTTACAGTATTGTACGCACATTGCCTCTACTTGACAGAATAACTGGCAATGCGACGGTACTTACCTAGACAGAATCCTACCAATTGTAAAAATCTCTTGTATCATGCGATTACAAGCATAAATTGTTCATACATAAGCACCCAGGCACTAATAGTAACAATACAACTATATAATCGAATCCGCGACTAGAAGCTCAGAAGCCAATCGCAATAATAGTTTTTAGTCAGAATTTCATTTGCTATAAAGATAAGATTTTAATAGTATTCAAAAGAGTTAAAAATCCTTTTGGCTAGTTTTTAGTTTATATATTGTTTATTTTGTCTTTTTTTAGTCTTAATTTCAACATTTTCGTATTTGTTTTCTCTTGTTGTTAAAACTTTTGATGGCTGCCCGTGAGTTTTCTGGTTGAGATCACCGACAGAATAACAGCGTTGCAGTTAGGCCACTGCAGCATTATGCTGAATTGGATGCCTTTTTGTTGCTGTAGTCTTCTATTGTTTTATTGTTAATGACCTTTATTGTCGAATGTTTGAATTACAGCAGCAAATAAATTATTTTCCTTTCTTTCTTACTGCGCCATACGATGGTGAGAACGTTGGCTTAATGCAGGTTTTGATGATTTTTTTATTGAATGAAGTGACGAAACGAGCGAAACGTTTACTTGATGGTAAGTGTCCATAACCAATGCTGTGTCACAACTCACTTCACCGGTCACCCTGAGACATCAGTTCTTAGGTCTCATATGCCCTATGATTACACTAGTTCTGTGCCATTCAGACCGAAACTCAGTAATGTTTTCACACTACTGTTTCACGACAGAATGACTGGTCCTGGGGTGGTACATTCCTAGACGGATTCTTGCAGTGTGATCCTACCACCAGTGATCCTTATTTGCTGTCTTCTTCTTCATCAGCAGGGCTCTATACATTCTGTCCCCTACTTAAACCATCGAAGTATGAAAAGGTCACAACATTAGTAATTGATATTTATTTAATTATTCACTTTAAGAGATAAACAGGTAAACATAGCCGCAGAAAAGTAAATCGAAGGACGAAACCTGCCAGTGCACGTTTAAAGAATTTTAATACCGTGTCCGAACCGCGGGTGTCTATAAAAAAATGCCCGGCGGGAAAATCACAGATAACGTATTCTTACGATAAAACATCGTTAAATGTAAAAAAAGACAAGTGAACAATTGTCAATGTCGTCATTGAAAATATCAATAGTTTCCTTACGGATTACATAGTATAATACTTTTAATTTTTAAAGACAGAACTTAGATTCCCAATGCGGTCTAAGGTCCTGTCTGGGGTCCACTCACGAAACGATTTAGATTTCCCATGGCTAGGAAGAACCGAGACCGAGAGGACAATCGACGGATCCAACTCGGCGGGAAAGCGTTCGGGGTTCTGTGCGTGTTGCCAGTGATGACATATGGAACAGAGACGTGGTCCTTCACTGCGGGCCGCTTGAGGAAGCTCAGAGTCGCTCAGCGACCTATGGAAAGGCCTATGCTCGGAGTTTCTCTGCATGATTAAATTCGTAACAATGATATCCGCAGCAGAACTAAAGTAACCATAGCCCTAAGGATTAGCAAGCTGAAGTGGCATTGGGCCGGCCATATAGCCCATAGAACCGATAACCGTAGGGGAAGAAAGGTTCTAGTGTGGCAACCTCGTACCGGCAAACGCAGTGTAGGGCGCCTCCCAACTATATGGAGAGCGACGACCTTCGCGATTATGCGGGAAGTCAATGGATGAAGATGGCTTAGGACCGTGCTTGTGGCAATCTATAGGGGAGGCCTATGTTCAACAGTGGACTAAGATAGGGTGAAATGATGATGATGATTTATACAATATTCTCAAAAAAGAGATGAAGGTCCATGCCCAACTAATAAGTCCTAATTTAGAACGTTATATCTTCTCCTCAACCCATAGAGAAATTACTAGATCGTTAAATTTTTTCCACTTAACGAAGAGCGATGTTTCCAGATTTAACACGAAAATTATATAAAGCGATTTTTAATAATTTTCTCTGCGTTATAAAATATTCGATGGCATATATAAGCGCGACCGGAAGGCAAATTGGTATGACTCTGAGATAAGACGAGCTAAAGGGCGAAACGAGTAACAACTTACCACAAAGTTTGTGGTCAGATTTTGTGCCTTTGAGTAAAATACACATCTATCCCTAGAGTGTCGTTTTATTTGCACAAATCGGAATGATTTAATTGAATAGTAAACAGCTCTACAGTACAATCATGTAAAATAAGATCTACAACACGCAACATAAACACGTTTTAACTAAAGATAGAAAGACTAGAAATCTATAAGCTTATTAATTGTCACAAAGCGCAAAATTTCTGAAATTTGTTTATACAAACAAGAAAGACTATCTTCTCTAAAGAGAAAAGTCGCGTTATACGACTAAACACCATTGGCCCGTAAAGTCAATGGAAAACATGCATTTTTAAATTATGAATTTACTAATTAATTTAAGTGTGTAAGATATCGTAAAAGCGATCATAACGTGAATCATTCACTTAAAAATAGTTTAACTCGACATCGTTTGTTGTGGTGGCGGCGTCAGCAAAACGCGCCACCCCAACAGTGTCGTAAGAGTCGACTAAAGGAATTATTTTTTTCGTTAAAAAAAGATTCAACACTAAATTTGCTTCTCAAATTGTCCAATAAGAGACCTGCTTGAAGAGATTTAATTATGAAATAAGCAGTGCCTTTGTACTTTTTTATGTATTTTTTTTGTGTGTACATAAACTGTTAAATACATATACGAGGGGTGATCCAAAAGTAATGATAATCAATAATAAACACAATGAATAAAATAAATAAATAAATTTATTTCTCAACATAGTCTCCTAGCAAGTCTATACATTTAGTCCATCTCTTTTCTAATCCTAAAATTCCCTTAGAAAAAAAATCTTTATCTTGACTCTCAAAAAAGTCCTCAACCGCGGCCATCACGTCGCTATCATCGTCAAATTTCTTGCCTCGGAGGTGTTCCTTGAGTCGTGGAAAGAGATAGAAGTCGCTGGGGGCTAGATCTGGTGAATAGGGGGGGTGTTCCACCAGCTCAAAGCCCGCTTCCTGAATGGCAGCCATGGCAATTGCAGCTTTGTGAACCGGTGCGTTGTCTTGATGGAACAGCACTCCAGCCCGCAGTTTGCCTCGCCTTTTCTCCTTAATAGCCTCCCGCAATCTTCTTATTTGTTCTGCATAGTAGGAGCCTGTAATAGTGGCCCCCTTTTCCAAGTAGTCCACCATGATTATTCCTTCAGCGTCCCAAAAAACAGACGCCATAACCTTCCCTGCTGAGCTTGACACTTTGAATTTCTTCGGCGTCGGTTCATCGGATCGTTTCCTTGTCATCGATTGTTGTTTTGTTTCAGGATCAAAATGGTGGATCCAGGTCTCGTCCATGGTCACAAAACGTGACAAAAAATTATCCTTGTCTGCCTGGAACTTTTCGAGATTTGCTCTTGACATGTCGACTCGTTTCTTCTTTTGCTCGTCGTTTAACATTTTCGGTACCCAACGCGCGGAGACCTTTCTCATATGCAATTCGTTCGCAAGGATTCTTTGAATGCTGCCATATGAGATCCCTGTGACCTCAGCTACATGCCTGATAGTCACTCTTCGATCTTCCAATACAACTTCTTCAACTTTTTTCACATTTTCTTCAGTGAGGGACGTCGATGGGCGTCCTTCGCGGTGTTCGTCTTCCGTCGATGTTCTTCCCAACTTAAACTCCTTAGCCCAGCGTGCAACTGTGGAATATGGAGGAGAAGAGTCCCCTAATGTTTCCACCAAGTCGCTGTGTATGTCTTTGGTAGACATTTTTTTCAAGCAGAGGTATTTAATGACAGCTCTGATTTCGTGTTTTTCCATTTTGATGTTCACTCCTTGACAGTCCGTATTCAAATGAATGTAGCTCCCGGGAATCGTGGCCTATTTATATGATTTTTTTTCCCTGAACTAGTGGTTAACTGAGTAAGTGACTGAAATTTTTTTGTATTTTTGTGTGCACTAGAAATAACTGATTATCATTACTTTTGGATCACCCCTCGTATTTCCAGCATCGTGCGTTTTGTTCGTCGTTATTTCGAAATTAACCAGTGGCATAAACTGGTACACTGGCCATTAGGCCACGCGGTCATCAAGGGAAATGCCAAGATAATGTCATGGCTTCCGACAGGTGGCGGAATAACCATCAAGAAAAATGTCTGACCACTACACAGACCGGTTACGCGCAGCAGCGTCCGCCTGCCGAGCGTAGTGATTATGTCAAATGCTCCCTTCTTGGGACAGGACTATGTAACAGTTGCCACACAGGCAGGTTTCCCTACAGGCTGAGTAAACCCGGGCCTAGGGCGGCAAAATTTAGGGGGCGTCGAAATTTAGGGGGAGGCAAAACTTAGGGGGCGGCAAAACTTAGTGAGGTTTTTTATTGTTATTAATTGTTACTTAGAAATAAAAAGGGTAACCATCAGTATCTAAAGACACTGATTGTGCTAATTTTATCATGCTTTGCAGGGAGTACGGGGGCAATTATCCTCCGTAGACCTAGAGCAGTCAGGGTATCAAATCCGCTCCAGGGTGGACCTGTTAACAAACTGATGATGAAAAAACTGAGTTATCTTCTGGTTAACCATCATAGAGAGCTGTAAAGTACGTAAGTGACCTCACTTTGATGGAAAACGTTATGTATTTACATAAGAATATTAATCACTTTAATAAAAAAGTGTTCAACAATGTTAATGTTCATAACGTAAATACCGAGAACAAGCGCAAATTAATAATGCCAGTAACTCGACTTCACAGAGTCAGTAACTCTTTCATGGGGTAATGTAGTTTGATACGTTTTTACAACAAAATCCCAGAAAGTGCACAAAGTCTTTGAATCAAAACGTTCAAACTATTAATTAAACAAAGACTTTTTAAGAAGGGTTATTATAATATTATAGAATACATGGATGATGATAATCCCTGGGAATGAGGTGATCGCTGCCAAGCTATTTCGACATCTTTACAATACCGCTGTAATTGTATATTTAATTGTATGTTCTGTAATTGTATATTTATATGTATTGTATGTACTGTAATTGTATATTTTATTATATGACTGAAAAAAAAATCCGGCTGGGTTTCTTACTGGTTCTTGCCAGGACAGAGGCATTTCTTTGCGAACCAGTGTAGCTTAAAAAAATGACGTTCAATGAGTATTATGTAAATTGAATAAAAAACATTCTTTTAAATGAAACTAAGTTTACGGATTTTATCGCGTTTAATTTATTACTATTATCGGGTTATAAATAGTAATAAATTAAACGCGATAAAATCCGTAAACTTAGTTTCATTTAAATGTGTAGTGTTCGCGTAAATATAAGAAAAAAAAATATTCTATCCTATTCTATCCCCGATACCGGCACCGTTAAAATTGTTAATTAACCACTTGCTCTGCGGTGTAGGAAAAAATCGTAAAGAAACCCGCATGTCTGAAGAATATATTCGACGGCATGTGAAGGCGGCTTCCTGGCTCCAAAACCCTCTCAGAAATGAGAGGAAGCCTGGGTTATACAGTGGGACATTTATAGGCTGTTACTTTCCTTTCTTTTCATTAACTATCAAACATTTTCTACTCAGTAAATATTGTACCTCTTTAAGTATAAACATAAACACAGATTTTACTGGTGGTAGGATTCATATGCAGGAATCTGTCAAGGTTGGTACCACTTGCAGGGCCAGTTATTCTGCCGTGCAGCAGTAGTGTGCAAACATTACCGTGTTTCGGTTTGAAGGGCACTGAGAGCTAGCGTATTCACATATGAGACTTAAGAACTGATGTCTCAGGGTGACGGGTGCAGTGTTGTGTCACACAGAAATGTTCTGCGTGACACAGCATTTGTTATGGGCAGATGTTGCACTTACCATCAGGTTAACGTTTTGCTCGTTTCGTCACTTTATACAATAAAAAATAAAAATAAACAACATGCAGAGTCAGTTTTTCTGACATGCAGTAGTAGTGTGCAAACCTTGCAGTGTATCGGTCTGAAGGGCACTGAGAGCTAGTGTAACTACTAGGCATATGAGATTTAAGAACTGATGTCTCATGGTGGTGCCACAAAGAAATGTTCTGGGTGACACTTACCATTAGGTGTTCGTTTTGCTCGTGACGTCACTTTATACCATTAAACAACGATGCATTGACTCATCTTCACCCTCGTATCCGATGTAACCCGATGAGAATGGTGGAAGGGTAGGTTTAAGTGTCAAAGATATGGGTCAACCACAATACATATAGACATATTAAACAGCACAGCAGGACCCATTCGAATGTGGCATAAATATTGTCTTAGACTGAGATTCGAATTCAGGACCACGGCTCGGAAGGTATGTAAGGTGTTCACTTAGCCTAGTAGATCGGGTTTAATGGCTCTTAATATGCGTTCAGAGGCGGAGGACAGTATCAGTGTCATTAAGTAACAACGCATTTTCTATTTGTATGCGAAAGAAGTTATAAGTTTTAGGCTTTAAGGTCGAGTATGCAGTGCGAGGAATGTTGTGTACGTGTCTTGGCGGTTAACTAAAGAAATTTCCTGGCCTGGACCATGGTTATATCCTTGCTTCATAGTTTTTTATTGATCGCGCTTTTTCGCTATAGGGAAGAGATAACAAAGTCTGTAGACGAATGTCTGACCATGTCTCACACAAAGCATATAATTATTTAATGAAAAAACCGACTACAACGCCTGTTGCATTCACAAAAAATTTTTAAGCAAATATAAGAGATGATTTTCTATCCCGTCATCAAAACTTGACAAAACCACGGGATCGGTTTGTTCCACAGCAATTCAACTACTTTTTCAATAAGCCGAACATACTGGACAAACAAATTCAAGCGAACTCGCTCGCGGAACATGTTTGAAATGAAAAGAACAGAATACCACAATGCAAACACGCAATATCTCGAAATTGATAATATATCGATATCTGATGAAATTATTAATTCGATACCGAAATGTGAACGTAAGCACGTTTTTATTACCTTATAAACACAAAAACACACAAATCAACGTAACATAGAGATAAGTCAGGAGTTTATCTATTGCCCGTATTTTTTAGTAAGCGCCTTATATTATTGAACGGAATTAACTAAATTTCACAAAATCCAATGTTTCCGAAGATCTATAATACTATTTTTCATTCCGTAGAATTCTGACATTTCATAAGTGTTGCTATTAAAAAAGTTTTCCACCAAAAAAGGGACAAATTTGACCCATTTGAGGGCAAAAAAAATGCTACGCATTTTTTATGTTTTACCTACAAAAAGGTCAATCTAAATATTATCTTAATATTATATATTTACTTACTCAAGTGACCTAATACAAAAATCAAACTACACTACAAAAAATTTTAAGTCTCGATTTTACATAGGTACGATATTTCATACAGGATTCAAAAGTCGATACCAAAAAATATCGCGGGTAAACAAAATGGACCGTTATGGGAGTACTAGTGCACAGTATTATATCAGAAAAGGAGAATAATAGTGAAATTATATTAAAAATAAATTATTGTAATTAAGTCGCATGAATTATTTAAAAAATGCGATATTATGTCCGTTGTGAATGGACTTGCCAGAATGATTAAAAATGGCGCGCAAGCAATATATCAACAATAATGTTGTGTCAGTTTTTAGGAAGAAAATATTAATGTCAAATTAAAATAAAGATAAAACCGTAGATTTGAACAATCAAAGATGGTTTATATTTTTATTTTTTGTATTGTATGAACACTCCTCTGATGCTCCATACACGTTTGGACCATCTCATTTAATGCTTTAGGATTCAATTCAAAGAAATGTTCAAACAATTTAATTAAAATGCAGCTCTGGCCGCAGGATTAGATTGTATTATTTTCAGTTTATCTATGCTTCTCATTACCATATACTGGTCAACATGAATGTGTTAACAATGTGTGGCTTTACAAATTTTTACGTCGTCTTTGTTTATCTTTTTTTCTTCATTTACCATATTAACATTAGAATGTTTCGTACTAAGTATACTGTGTCAGAACATTTCTGCGTGACACCACACTGCGTCTATCACCCTGAGAAATCAGTTTTTAAGTCTCACATGCCCAGTGATTACATTAGCTCTCAGTGCCCTTCAAATCGAAACACAGTAATGTTTGGACACTACTGTTTCACGGCAGAATAACTGCTCCTGGGGTGGTATCTATCTACACGGATTAGTCCATAGGAATTCTACCACCAGACTGAACAAATGACTATGGAACAGAACTGACTAAATGACTATGGAAAAATTACTACAAGTGTCATTTCAAAAAACGCCTAGCACCGCTTCTACAATATAAGAGTTTTACAGAAAAAGCAAGATAAAAATATTTTTTATTAAAAGAAATTGTATGCTTCTGAAGTATTTGATTAAGCGGCGGGCGCCGCTCGTCAATTGCACTAAAGGGGTTAACTTAAAAATATCTCATTAAAAATTGTAAACCTAATAACAGTTAAAACAAAGTTTTCATGACCATGATAGACATGCTTCTTTTTAAGTCCATACATATCACTACGCTTTTGTCATCAGCCTGTGACAGTCCACTGCTGGACATAGGCCTCATCCAGTAGGCGCCACTTATCTTCGGCTACACACATCTAGTTGGATTCTGCGTGGCAGTCACTTCTGCGACAGACGTGACCAGCCCATTGCCAATTCAGTCTTCACACTCGAAAAGCTATATCGGTGACTTTGGTTCTCCGGTGGACTTTTTCATTACGAATCTTATACGCCAGAGAAACCTCGAGTTAAGTTAACCACTGTTAAGCAATTACATTTATTTTAAATGCATATAATTTTAAGTTACATCAACTTCTTTGTACTCATCATCATCATATCATCATCATCACTTCAGCTTTACATCAGTCCACTGCTGAACATAGGCCTCCCCCATCCTCCCCATAGATTGCAAAAAAAGTGTGTAACTCTCATTTTGGAAAGATTTTGCCATAGCTGCCACACTTAGCAGGCGGGTTTGCAACCGCAGTTTATTAATTTAGATGTTCCAGGAAGATGCTACTGCCCATCTTCCGGTTTTAATTTTCTCTCTGCCGGCTTTTACGACACCCGCGGGATGTGATGGGGTGGTAGATTCTCTTAAGCCGCTACCACACGGCACCTTTGTATTCATAAAATTTTTAATAATAAATAACTGATACCTAAAAAATTATAGTGCTATTATTTGTTCTAAAGTGATCATACCCGATTTTTTATTAAAAATATCGATTAGCGACACCTGTACCAAGAACTTGAAGTCGTTATCGAACTTCAGTGCTGCGTAAGTTAATTGTGACATTAATTAACATTTCTCGAGTAGTCATACCATAACATTATATAAGAACTAAGCACATAATGATAAGTTACAAATAATGGAGGAAGTCGTCTAGACAGGTACCATCCCAGGGCTAGTTATTCTGCCGTGAAGCAGTAGTGTGCAAACATTACTGTGTTTCGGTTTGAAGGGCATTGTGAGCTAGCGTAATTACTGGGCATATGAGACTTAAGAACTTATGTCTCAGGGTGATGGGCACAGTGTGGTGTCGCACAGAAATTTTCTGGGTGAATTTGTTATGGGCAGATTTTGCACTTACCATCAGGTGAACGTTTTGCTCGTTTCATCACTTTATCCAATAAAAAAACAATATTGGGTTTCAATGTTGTGATAATATAAGTCAATAGACAATACGCTTCATTGTGTACAAGTACTGAATAATAACGATTCTTCATGAGCGTTAAGCGTCTAAGTAGGTACCACAATTGAATTAATTTCTTTTTTCTAAAATCGAAAGTGCTTTTTTTTCCTTTTGCTAAAGGCAAATGAGCCTTCACATATGTAATTTTACTTATTCTTCTTTGCAATAGACAGTGATGTAGAGCCGTGCTTATAGATATTGTATTATAAATTATTTAGAAACCAATTAGTGATACAATTAGTGACAAAAGCATCAAGTTTTTTTTTAAGTTAATCTTTGGAACCAACTCAAAAGTGTGTTGTGTTTTAATGATTATTTTTCTGATAAATATTATAGTGATTAAAAAAATCAATTTAAGACCGAAATCGTACTTTTTATTTTGTTTCTGTCCGACAAACAAATCTTTAGTAAAAATTAACTATTATTTTCAAGTAGACGTATTACTGAACTCTGACTGACGTTTTACTTTACGTCTGTTGCCATAAATATACAAATAAAAAACAATCTTGAAAACTCTACTAGAATTGTACTTTTGGCGCCAACTCGAAACGTGACAGTGGTATTTTTCATTGAATTATGTAATGTCTGTTTCGAGTTTTGATATTTAATATTGATGGCTTATTATATAGTCGCCACTTGTGAAAGTGTACAGTGATCGGAAAACTAATGAAAATAAATAAATGAATTAAAGAACGAAATCTTGGTTTCCGTCTAGTTCATATGAGTAAAAAGGGTAACTGTACCTTACTGTCAATGTTCTTACAAAGTTTGAAGTCTTCTTATTTATTTAAAGATAAAAGAGTGCTACTTCTATTCCTGCTATTCCTAAAATATATAATTAAAAAAAAATACACCGGAATGTGACACTGGCAGAAAGCTAACTTGCTTCTGCATAAATAAGTAAGATAAATAAAAGATAAATGTCAAAATTATAGTTAATTTCTTTATGGATTTTATTTTTATAGAAACGTGGATTGTGGCAGTCATCTGCTTTTGCAATGAGTGCCCAGTCTCTGAATACCCCTTATGGGATACAGTCGTGATCTTATGTATGTATGTATATACTTATAGTCTTATAAAATAATAAATAAAAATTAAATGATGTTCTATGGTAAGCGCATTACTTGAGAACGGCTAGGCCGATATGGCTATTTTAAATGGTCGTAATAGTCCGAATAAGGGTTTTAGGAAGAAAAATTGGAAAATTCGAGGAAAACTGAAAGTGCTTTTTTCTATAGGATACCAACTCACTATTCGATCCACTACTGCACTGCGGTGTATTAATCCTGATAGAATTCGTCTCGCATGAAAAAATTCCCATTGGCGTAAAAAAAAGTAAAGTTTCAGCCTATTAATGTCCCACTGCTGAGCACAGGCCTCCTCTCATTTAGGAGAGGGTTTTGGAGCTAGGAAGAATCCGCCACGCTGCTCCAATGCGGGTTGTCGGACTTCACATGTCTTCGAAATATTTTTTATCTCTCAGACATGCAGGTTTCCTCACGATGTTTTCCTTCACCGCCGAGCACGTGGTAAATCAGCACTTAAAATTGCAATTAACAATTTTAGTGGTGCCGGCACCGGGAATCGAACCCAGGTCACTCGCGTACAATGAAATTTAAAGCGAGCGCCTAGCCCCTGAGCTACCACGGCTCTACGCTCCCATTGGCGTACTTGAATGTATTCCTCTTCATGTTTTTTCCTTTTTATTTGAAAAAATTTTAATTCAGTGATGAAACGAGCAAAACGTTCACCTGATGGTAAGTGCAGCTTCTGCCCATAACGAATGCGGTGTCTGTCATCCAGAACATTTCTGTGTGACACCACACTGCGCCCATCATCCTGAGACATAAGTTCTTAAATCTCATATGCCCAGTGATTACTCTAGCTCACAGTGCTTTTCAAACCGAAACACAGTAATGTTTGCGCACTATTGTTTCACGGCAGAAAAACTGGCCCAGGGGTGGTACCTACCGCATAGGAATCCTACCAACAGTAAAATTCAATATCCGTGAACACAATCGTTAGTAGAAGCAATAATCACTGAGAAATACGTATTTTTCTAAATTTTACTTTTTTAATACATATCCAATAGCTTTTCGCAGATTCACAAAACGATCACAAACATATTTATTGAAATCTGTACAGGACACTGATCTCGGGTCAGCTAGTGTAATAGTAAATATTTAAGTGAAGAAAACAATCATTTATATTTTTCTATTTACGAAACATAGTTTCTTTACTTTTCTTGCCTATGCAAACTCGACATACTATTATTGCCCGCCAGGCAGAATTAGTGAATTCCTGAAAAGGCAGGCACCTGAATAAATAATGCGTTTGATCGTATTCGTACATTTTTTCAACTAGAAGAAAACAGTTTATTGGTAGAAAATAGTTTTCATTTACAGCTCTTGTTCTATCGAAATTTTACGTAATATTATCACAATTTTTACAACAGCTAGCACACGCAATGTACACATATTTAAAAGTGGAGTTGCGAGAACCTTACTTGTGGTAGGATTCCTATGCAGGAATCCGTCTAGGTAAGTACCACCCCAGGGTCAGTTATTCTGCCGTGAAGCAGTAGTGTGCAAGCATGACTGTGTTTCGGTTTGAATGGCACCGTGAGCTAGCGTAATCACTGGGCATATGAGACTTAAGAACTTATGTCTCAGGCTGATGGGCACAGTGTGGTGTCACGACATTTTCTGGGTGACACAGCAATTGTTATGGGCAGACGTTACACTTACCATCAGGTGAACGTTTTTCTCGTTTCATCACTTTATTCTATAAAAAAAAACCTACCGAGAACTTATACGAGATATCAAACCTCACGGAAAAGGTCCTTGTGTGAGATAACCCAATGGTTGATTCCAAACTGACTTCAGAAGAATAACAATTAGAAGAGGACTAAAATAACCCACCACTATCAAAATACAAGGTCAAACAAACACACATTGCGAAGAGATTTGTTAAATTATGCAGACACTGTGTCTATTTCGTGTTTAATTTAGCAAATTATGCTTTTTGGAACGTATCTATGTCATTCTAGACTAGACAAGTATGAAAATAGCTTAAATTAACATAACAGTTTAATAAATAACATTCGTAGCAGGCGTTAAGTAGAGCTAGTTATTTAAAATTATTTATTTATTATAAAAAAAATTCAAAAGTTTAAACTTAACTGAATTTTATAATATATTATTGTTACTATTTGACCTTCATAATAAAAATAGATTTACCGTACAGGTATTAAGTCCTTTTAATCAAAATACATGAAATTTTGTTGACGTTACATATTTTATTACATATTTTTAATTATACTCTCAAGAAAAAGTATAGAGAAGTAGCTTTAATTAGATATATGCGGTATTTTTTATTCGGTATATGAAATGGACAAAACGTTCACCTAATGGTAAGTGCAACGTCTGCCCATAGCGAATGCGTTGTCACCCAGAACATTTACACTGGCACACTGATTACACTAGCTCACAGTGCCCTTCAAACCGAAACACAGTAATGTTTGCACACTACTGCTTCACAGCAGAATAACTGGCCGAATAATGTTGTCATATTTACAAACACATAAGTATATGTTTATTAACGCATGTACATTGCATTGTATATGTTGAAATCACTAACACAAACTGTGGTTATTCAGGGACCGGGCTATTGTCTTTAATTTCATAGTACGTGAGTGACCTGGGTTCGATTCCCGGTGCCGGCAAAACTAAAATTGATCACTGAAAACATCGTGATGTAACATTCATGTCTGAAAAAAAAATATTTCGACGACATCTTAAATCCTCCAACGGGCACAAGACAAAGTACAACACAATAAATAAAAACTATTACATTAAACAAATACATAAGTTGACGCAATGGTTATAAGTTATTCGTAGATGATCGAATCGGACCTAAATGGATCGGAGATCGGAGTGACACGTTATCAACGATCAAAACTCACCATGTCGTAAAGAGAAAAGAGACAAAAATATCCATATCAACGAGTTCCCATCTATCACTCTATCGTATCGATAGAGAGGAGATAGTTCTGTATCACCACTAGCACAAAAGCACTTCACTATATCGACTGTCGACTCTGTATCGCGACTATCTGATGGCCAAACGCACGAGTGCGTGAGCGCGCAGTCAGCGGGAGACTGAAGTAGCGCTAGGCTTCGATTGGAGGCTTCGCTTTTCTTGAGCCTTTGCTTTAACTGAAAATATGATCATTATAACGTTTGAAAATAGAATAAGATATTAAATGTAATTAGGATAGAAGTGTTGTCGATAGGAAAATAAACCGCGTAAGCCGCAGAACGGAGAATAGCTGTTAGGGAACCATTAAATCAATTTTTAAATGCGCGGTGATTTTAAATGAATACCGTTACTCAAATGTTGCCAATTTATTTAAAATAATCATTATTCTATAGATCGTGCACCGTTAGCAGTGTTAGCTCAGGGGCAAAGCGATCGCCTTTAACATCATAGTAGGTACGCGAATAAATGATCTCCCGAGGCCAACATCACCTACTTTAATTTACCAACTACTCGGCGGTGAAGGACATCACGAAAAAATGTCCGAAAAATAAAAAAATCGAGGACATGTAAGGCAGAAAACCTGCACTGGAGAAGCACGGTTGCAAAAACTATCTCAAGAATTAGAGGCCTGTGGTTCATAAGATTTTCTTACTTGGCTATTTATTAAGCAAGACAATTTAATGTCAATTTAAAGTCAATATTAATGTTAAGCTAAGAAGAATGGGTACACCAATGTCATTTCATAATTAAAGAAAACTAGGTTATATGAAAACATGGACGACTTTTTAATGCTCTTGATATCGCGTCAAAAAACTCAATTCGCAACAAACAAACAATAAGCTATTTTTGTCTTAGCAAATTAGAATGTATCACAAGTTGACTGACACTAAGCAACTAGCTCAATTTTAGCGTCTATTCCGCTAGGAGCTAATGGTTGACGTTATCATTGGCCGACCTCCCATCTGCAGTCAGAGCCTGCAGCGCTAATATCAACGGGCAACACAAACAGGCTAGCGGAGCAACATTCCGCACCGAGGACAGCCTCATTATCTGCGCGTTTACTACGTCAGTGTTGCTCTCATCCTTGCACGAATTCTTGGAATTACAGTTTAAATAAATCATTGTTTTTTTTCTAACAATACTTTTTAATAATTAAACGAACTGTAATGAGTACAGTAGACATCATCTATATTAATAGGTTCAGTATTGATAGATTAGTAATAATAAACTCTTTGTCGGTAAAGTAATAAAGTCACTTTTTACTGGTGGTAGGATTCCTATGCAGGAATCCGTCTAGGTAGGTACCACCCCAGTGCCAGTTATTCTGCCGTGAAGCAGTAGTGTGCAAACATTACTGTGTTTCGGTTTGAAGGGCACTGTGAGCTAGCGTAATCACTGGGCATATGAGACTTAAGAACTGATGTCTCAGGATGACGGGCGCATTGTGGTGTCACACTGTTCTGGGTGACATAGCATTTGTTATGGGCAGACGTAGCACTTACCACCATGTGAACGCTTTGCTCGTACCGTCACTTTTATTAAATAAAAAAATAAACTTTGTAAAAATGAACTTTTATGAATATTCCGTTGACTGAACTTTCACTTCACTTATTGTACAATGTGACTATTTATTAAGTTCTGTATTATTGGTAACTTTCCGAACGCCAAAACACTAAAAGCCAACATTTATTAAAATCTATATATCGGTACGCAAAGAGCCGCAGGAATATTCTGAAATGTACATAGAAGTAGAGGTGAGACTCAGGGGCTGGGCACTCGCCTTATATTTCATAATACGTGAGGGACCTGAGTTCGATCCCCGGTGCCGGCACCTTTAAAATGTTCTGCGATTTTAAGTGTTGATCACGTGCTCAGCGGTGCAGAAAGCATTGTGATGCGAAGTAATGTGGAGTAAAAAAATCCAAGATATGAAGTCTGCCACCCCGCGTCGGAGCAGCGCGGACTCTTCCCTACTCTAAAACCCTCTCAGAAATGAGAGAAAGTCTGTACTCAACACTGGGATATTTATAGGCCGTAACTTTATCCATAAAAGTAACGACGAAGATAATGATCCTCCTGGTCTATTCAGACCATGATGACATCTTTAAATGAGCACCATCGCCTCATCTCCCACCACCATCAAGGTTCGTAATAAAGGCTCTCACTCATTTTCTCAGCCTTATCATGGTTGTTGTCATGGTTGTCAGAACCATAGTTTAAAGTTATTTGCAAGATCCGGCAGAGTAGAATAGCACCTACCTCTTTCCTAGCGAGGTGTCATAAGAGGCGACTAAGGTATTAGTACGGACAGCCTCATACCCAAAATGGCGTCGACGTGGTTCGCCACCCGTCACCTTTCGTTTTGTGCGGGGTCTTGTATGGGAAAATAAGTTACTGCATGTATGTATGTATAATTGTTGGCCAACACGTGATCCCGTAGTTTAACCGAACTGTAAACTTATGAAATAACGGCGTTGCGTCGGCTGGAATTAACTACATGAGCTACGACCCAGTAGATACCAGTGTATACGCAAGCTCAAATACTCGCGTTCATCACACGAGACAACAATATATATATTTTCGGTGATGTAATTGCTGTTAGCCTTCTCGGCTTTTACAGCTTCATCGGATACTGTGCTCGCGGGACTGGGGCCCGCGTGCCTATTTTGGTTTGACCCAAACATAAATAAAAAAATAAACTCCTACCAAAAACCTCGAAATTCGGACTGTGTCGCCTTCGCTGCGTGCTTTCGCGATTTCGAATATCTTAAATATTTTAAGTCGTCTAATGACCGTCCGAGGGAGGCCGCGGGCGTCCATTAGGACTGTCGACTTGTGTGTCGGTAACTCTGGGCGGTGAGAGCCGCCCTGGAACACGGGTGTATCGTGTGTGAGACAACAGTAAATACCACTTTAAGCAATGGTGCGCCAAATTGCAGTTACGGCACTAAAACAATGCAAACAGACGAAGAGAAAGTCAAACTTTGCGACGAAAACAAACATTCGTTCAAACGGCTCTCGGCGGGCCGCTAAACTGAATATTGATGCGTTAAAACCGCTTTAATGCTTTATAGGGACGTGTTGCTTTTACAAAAGCAATTTCCAGCGCGAGTTATTGGCATTCCTCGTTCGGAGCGATTACACGGTCGCCCTAGACCCGGTAGCGTAAGCCCTTGCTTAATCGCATGGTGCGAAGGGCCTTTTACGCTGTTGTATGATGATTCGACTAAGGTAAACGCCAAACTAAATAACCATATCGAAGAATTCCAAATCGATAAAATCACACTAATAATACTGGTCTTGTCATTATACTCACTTCAGTGCCAGTTATTCTGCCCTTCATAGTGTTGCAAAATCGCTCTTTTAGAGTTAAATTTACCACCGTGGCTCTTAACAATTGTGTTTAGCTCCTTAGCTCCTGTTTTTCACGGTTTTAGTTTTTTTTACATGTTAATTAACCGACCAAATTGTTTTTGGATTCTTTTTAAATCCAACATTTTGCCATGACAAAGTTAACCTAAATTTTTGGATAACATTCTGATATGGACAATCCATACTAATATTACCGGATCGGTGTGAGATGGGGTAGATTCCCTTAAGCCACCACCAGAAGACCTGATAATTGATGAATGATAAAAACATATTATTCCAATGTCTCATCTCGTACGTAAAGTATGAGTCGTGGTAACTGAAAGGTGAATGCGTTCTTTATTATTTGAATATAACGTTCGTGAAGTATATACGTGTAATTATTTTTATATATATTCATATCATGGATTTTGCAGCCATAAATTCCACATTTAAATATTTATCCCGTGCGGGAATCGAAGCCGCGACCCGTAGCACAGAAGCCTAGGTCTTAGTCATAGCCACTGCGCCATCCGAGTCGTCTAGTTTGTACAGTCTCGCATATGTGGGAACCTGAGTGTCTGAAGTAGATCACCAGGTCCCTACTTCGCATAATTAAAGGTTTTCAATATGGTTTTTTTTATTGAATAATGTGACGAAACGTGCAAAACGTTCACCTGTGTCTCCCAGAACAGTTCTGTGTGACACCACACTACACCCGTCACCCTGATACATTAGTTCTTAAATCACATGCCCAATAATTACACTAGCTCACAGTGCCCTTCAAACCGAAACACAGTAATGTTTGCAAACTACTACTTTACGGCAGAATAACTGGCCCTGGGGTGCTATCTGCCTAAACGGATTCCTTACATAGGTATCCTGCCACCAGTAAAGTATGGTATGTTTGTAGGTAGGTTCACATGATTAAGCATATTATAATATAATATATAAAATTATCTGGTATCGAGGATATTTGCGAGATTGGAGGAGATTTGGAGAATATTGGCGAGAGAGTAATTTGATAATTAATATTTTGCTTATAATAAAATGTGTAACAACTATATTTTTCTTTATTTTCGTACAGTTAACGTTTACCTGGTGGTGCAATGCCTGCCCATAACAATTGCAATGTCACCCATAACTTATAATTGTAAGATCTTTTCTAGCACTACACTGCGACCGTCATCTTGAGACAACGGAACACAGGATTTTTTGCACAGTTATGTGTAGTCACACACTGTAGCAGAACAACTTTCACTGTGGTAGTACTCATCCAGATGGACTCCTGCGTAAAAACTCTACTACTATAACAAGTGGTAAGATCTCTAAAAATCGAGAAAGATCTCTTTTGTAATTTTAAAAATATGTTTCTAGATCGTCTTTTTATCTTTTAGAATAAAATATTAATGATACAGGTAAAGATAGTTGTTACTGCTAACGTTAATTTAAGGAATTTTAAAAAACGCACTGGTATAACTTATTTTACATACACGCCTCTTTTCCATTGGGGTAGGCAGAGACCACATCTTTCCACTTGCTGACACACATCTTTAGCTTCTTCTACTTTTATTAGCGTTTTCATTAACGCTTGTCATTTGCGGGTACTTTTAACGAGACCTTTCCTCAAAAGTTCACACATCACCGATTTGATTGTGATACGTACGCCTAGGTCGACCCTTACCGGCTTTCCCATTTACACTCGCCTCATAAATCTGTTTTGTCAATCTCCCTTCATTCATCCTCTCTACATGGCCAAATCATCTAAGCATCCCTTTCTCTGTCTTTTTCACTACATCTTCAATCACACCGCAACGTTCCCTTATCCCGCTGTTTCTCATTTTATCGATCAGAGTTACTCCAGCTATACTCCTCAAAGTTCTCATTTCCACAACGTTAATCTTACTTTCATGCTTCTTCTACCAGACCCAGCATTCACTACCATATATAAGTGTGGGGACCAGGACCCCCCTGTGTACAGCCAGTTTTGACTTTTTAGATACGTTCTGGCTACTCATAAAGTTATGCAGAGCCCCATTCATTCTGATATCAAATAATTCACTCAGCTCGTACTGTCGTCCTATTCTTCTCTACGCCTTTAATCTAATTACCTCACGTCTATTTGAAACAACTAATTAAATGCATTATTTGAATATTACATTCTAAAAAAAGAATCTATTTGTAATTTGATTATCACAAAGACGGAGAGAGCGAAGCTATCAAATTTTGAAATCGAGAAAACTCTCACGTAACGACAGATAAGTGTGGAATTAGTGATATGAAGATATCATTTGTATCGAAAGTCGTGCGCTAGCTCAGTGCCAAAAGAGACAGTATAGGAGTGAAAGGAAGGGTTCGAATCTACTGTGACAGGGAAATAGATGCTTTTGAAACAATGTGATGAGAGAACTCTTCTGATAAGTTACACGATAATATGTTTGCCACATATGAACGACAGATTATTCACTATTAGAAATTACGCCTTTAAATATTAACTGTAACTTTTATAAATGGCCCGATTTCCAACACATGCTATGTTGGAGCATTTAAATGAAAGTAATTTTACGGATTTTATCGCGTTTAATTATACTTTTTATAATTCGACGTTTCGAGCGCTTTACAGCACCCATGGTCACGGGAGGACTGAAGTGACAGATGTCCCGATGACATAGTTAACCCGGAGTACCTTCAGCTTTTAATTATTATTTTTGGTCCGATCTACGCAGAATGAGCTTACTGTATCTTGAAGTCCTGCAGTGGTAAGCTTGGTTTTTGATTTAATTTTATTAATTATAGGGTCCCAAGAGGGATCATGCTGATGGTAAGTGTAACGTCTGCCCATAACAAATGCAATGTCACCCAGGAAATTTCTGTGTAACACCACACTGTGCCCACTGTGACAGAGAAGAGAGTGTTAAGTCTCATATGCCCAGTGATTACGCTAGCTCACAGTGCCCTTCAAACCGAAACACAGTAATGTTTGCACACTACTGCTTCACGGCAGAATAACTGGCCCTGGGGTGGTACCTACCTAGACGGATTCCTGCATAGGAATCTTACATAAAAAGAAATATATGTTCGTTTCAGTTTTTGCATGATTTTATCATGGTTACAAATCATAATTAACTGAAGTTCCTTCCAGCTTACGAAATTGATTTTCTTATACACTAACAATCATACTGCATTTGTTGTTGAAATTTGATAAAGCCTAATTTATATGTCACTGTTTTCTGTCTAAGTCTTCGCTCTTGCTTTAAGATTTTCTTTTATAAATATATAAGAATGTTAGCGGTGAAAGTTATGTTATTCGAGCCTATGACAAACATTCTATGATGAACGGCTTCCGAAATTGAATAGACATTACAATGGCCGGCTTATACCTGTTGTTACGAGGTAGATAGAAAGGCGAAAAGAAATGTTCCCAGGCGGTCGCGACAAATGAAACGTTATTTAATTTCGGCAAACAGGTGAAACAAAGAGGTAAGTGCTGTGGCGTAATTTCCTTATAACAGCTCTGGGAACTGTGACGAATAAGACGGTTTGTTATTAAATAATGTTGCTATTAACTGCATTTGTCTTAATAAAAAATAATTATTATGTTTTCATAATATCATCAGCTTTCGGGCGCATAGCTGGCTCGGTTAATTATAATATCGGCTAATCATCATATAAAGAATTCTTCTGTGCGTGTGTACGTCACTGAACTCCTCCTCCTCTTAAACGTCTGGACCGATGTTGATGAATTTTTTGTGTGTGTTTGTGTGGTTCTCTGGAAGGTTTAGATTCAGACCTAGAACCTAGAACTCTATGGCAGCGCCACCTACCGGGTCCAATTCTGAATCTAAACTATCCAGGGAACTACACAAACACCCACAAAAAAATCATCAACATCGGTCCAGACGTTAGGAGGAGTTCAGTGACATACACACGCACAGAAGAATTATATATAAAAATTAATATTAGTGTCTTCAGATACTGACGCTTACCATTTAAATTTGTATGAATAACAATAAAAAACCTACCTAGACCGATTTCTGAATAGAAAACCTAGTTACTGTTATGTATAACATCCTTTAAAAAAAGAAAAAAAAACCCGTGACCCACAACTGGGTACGCCAAACGTTGCTCGTGGTGCCGCGTGAACGTCATCTTTTGATTTATACTTTATAGTAGACCTGCGCTAAAAGTACAAGTATATACCTCGCCGAATAACAAGTGTGTGAGAAATTATACACCAATACAACATTCCCCTGATATTGGAAAGCATAGGAAAGTGAATGCTGACTGAAAGTGATCGTGTCAACGTAACGCACAGTCACAGCCGACGGTATGAAATGATGCGAATATAGATCTTATGCCGATTCAGTAACGTGCATAGGAGTGACATGTAGTCTTAGTCTTAGGATTAGATTCTATTGGTCCTTTTATGGAGGTCTGAGATTATTTTCTTGCTGTGCGCGCCATCCTTTTTCTTAAACGGAGAACAATAGGGTTTTTACAGGTCGACGTATCGCCGCTTGCCTAAATAGTAAAAATTGTCGTTTTATATGTATAAGACGCGTCCGCACCTATGCACGTGTAAAATAATTTGTTTAATTAAGCGATCACGTAACAAAAATAAACAAAAATTAAAAGCTAAAATTATAAGTAAAAGATGTAATAACATTTACATACCATGACATATCAATGACAACGTGATCTTCGTCATTACAGTTCGTCAATAATATAATTCCACACATTCTTCCCCGATAGGCGGGCGAGGGGAAATTGCCACAGTTGCAATGAATAGCAAGCGGCTTGTAAACAGCAGTAAGAAAACATGCGGGAACATGCTGCTGCCCCTTCTGTGGTTTGATGAGGTAGCTAAACCCCTACCATGAAAGGTCTTTTTGTTTGTTTTGTTTTGTTAAAAAAACAATGCCCCACAGTAGGATTTCTCCTGTGTCGTGGGTACGTTTTACAGACATAAATTCCACATGCGAAAACCACTCAGACCCGGAACAACTATCTGTAGGCCATACAAATATTTGTCCCATGCGGGAATCGAACCCGCGACCCCCGGCGCAGAAGCCAAGGGCTTAGCCACTGCGCCAACCGAGCTGACATGCCCCACCACTGAAGACTACGGGAAGAGGTCTTCCGCTCTCTCCCTTACTAAGGCTGTAGGAGCGTGGAGTTGGACAGGAGGCCTCAAAATGAGTTCTAGAAAGCGGACAAAGGGATGATTCATCATCTGGTACCCTGAGCTCCAGGTGCCAACCGTGGTGACCCCGCGCGCCTTTTTAGCTGTAGAAGTACCTAAAAGATTTTCTTGAAACACATGGCGACGAGAAAAGGTTTTAGCCGGTATCAGTCATAACCCCCTCAGTACACTCGCAGCAGAATCCGGGTAGGTATTACCCACGAAAAAAATCTCTTACGCAGCAACCACACAGAAAGGGACGAGACGAGTAAACGTTGACCTGGTTTTAAGTGTAACGTCTGCCCGTAAAAAATTCTGTGTGATCCAGAATATTTCTGTGTGGCACCACACTGCGCCCGTCCCTTGAGACGTCAGTTGTTACGTCTCATATGCCTAGTGTTTACGCTAGCTCTCAGTGCCCTTCAAACCGAAACACAGTAATGTTAGCATACTACTGCTTCACGGCAGAATACCTGGCCCTGCTGTGGTACCTACCTAGACGGATTCCTGCATAGCACTCCTACCACCAGTAAAATTCATACAATTCATCATTTGATTCACAGAAATACTACGCACAGAAGAAAGGTTCGTTAGTCGGCAACATACGTTTGTTGATAACTGCAACGTTTGCGTTGTGCGCTTACAGCCATCTGGTGGTCCCGGCCGACCTTGTCTTTCGAGTATGGTTGAGAAAAACCCTAACCTTTATCTTTTTGATTATTTGCTGGTCGAAACTGACAACTTGATGACAGAATGACTAGCACTGCAGTGGTACCCACCAAATAGAATTCCTGCATCCTAAACAAATTACAATACAAACAAAAAAAAGGAATTCTACTAAAAATTTTTTGCAAAACAAAATAATATTTTTTAGACTCGAATATTGCAATATCTTATTAGGTAACATAATGATTTCTTATATTTACGCGAACACTACACATTTGAAGGAAACAAATTTTACGGATTTTATCGCGTTTAATTTTTGCTATTTATAACCCGACGTTTCGAGTGCTTTACAGCAGCCATGGTCACGTAGTAAACCCGGGGTACCTTTAGCTTTTAATTATTATTTTTGGTATGATATCAGGACATCTGTCACCTCAGTCCTCCCGTGACCATGGGTCGGGAGGTCGGGTTATAAATAATAAAAATTAAACGCGATAAAATCCGTAAAATTAGTTTTATTTAAATCTTATGAGTTATTATTTTTACAACAATTTTCCGTATCAGAGCATGTAACTCGTATACAGTTGACAAACACTGGTAGGAGGTCTTTGTGAAGCTTGACGGAGTATGTACCACCGCCATGCCTTGTATCTACCACTAAATAGTGTTACTAGCACTGTTGGGTTACGGTAAGATAGCAAGGTAGTCCATGCGATCAATGGCACATGATGCATTACAACTAAGTCCTAATCTTCAATATCCTGTGGACTTGAAGTAGAGGTAGGCTGCAAGCTCGTTCACCATTTCCATATCATACAAAAAAGGTTCAATGACTAATCGGATATAACATTTTTCATAGTAATTTGTCATCTACTATAAACATTACAGTAAAGATCATACAACAGAATCGCTAGTACAAGAAGCGAAGACGCTATGCAGCAATGCAGTGTGACCACTTACCTAAATGCCGTCCCCAACTGGCTCCTTCGCTAAAAATACAGCAAAACAATATGCACTTACATGTTGAGGAAAAAGTCCATACTTGTAGACTGCAAACTACGTGTACTAAGAACGACGCTTTTTCCTCTTAATACGACGACCGTAGTAAGTGATAAGAATGTGTCTACCAAGTCGGCCGCAGACTTGAAGCCAGCATTTACGCATGCCACCTATTACTGTCCACGGGTCTCGAATCTAACATAATCTTATCATAAACTCGATCGTATCGATCAACTCTTAAACTCGCGTTATTGTATTTCTGCAATATACCATACGTGAAAATGATTTGACAGATACAGTTACGCGTAAGCTTATGCCATAGAATAGATAATAATTGTTTTAATAAATTTCACCAAGAATAAATAAAGAATATAAAATTTCTATTTACTTTTGAATTATTAATTTACACATAATTCCCTATATTTATGTTCTACAATAAACACTGTATTTTTTAACGATTTTTCCTGTGCTTTACAGACCCTAATATAATTAAAAAAATCTCAATGACAAACTTCACGCATTAAAGGGTTAAGTAATTTGATCGGATAGATAGGGACTAGAAAGAGTATAGACACTTCTAAATTTTTACGACATTTCAATATTCTGCGGATGACGATTTATGCTTGCAAAAAAGTTTAAGTAAAATGACAGCATTTAAATATCCCACTGCTGAGCATTGAGCGTTTGCGAGACTTAATAGTATTTTTAAGGCAGGAAGAATGCACTACAAAGAATTCGCCGAAAGAATTTACTCGTAGCAGAAGTATATCTGAATTTGATTCAAGCAGATGTTTTCCTTCACTACCCGGTACCGACGGTCATTGCCTGGCTCGTATCGTATTAGTTTAACATGTGAATACTGGTGGTAGGACTACTAAACTGGATTCCGTCTAGGTAGGTGCCAGCGGAGAGCCAGTTATGCTGCCGGGAAACAGTAGTATGCAAATATCACTATGTCACGGTTTAACAGCTAGTGTAATTACAGGACATATGAAACTTAAGAACTGATGCCTCAGGGTGTCGAGGGCAGTGGGGTTCTGCACAGAACTTTGCAATGAATTTTCTACTTGCCACTGCAGCTGCTATGAGCAGTAGTTTTACTTGTCATCATATGAACGTTTCTTCACTTTCTACTATTAAAAAAACCATCCCAATCGAAGAAGTAATCTAATTACGTAAATTGATACAGGGATACAGTTTATAAAATGAGGCGTTTAAGTAATTTGCTTAAAAACTGTATGCTAATAATATTTTCACCGGTCCAAGTTTTTTTTTTAAATGTATTTAAATTTATACATTTTCATTTTTTTTTCTTTTGCATGTTCGCTGACTTCTGATTGTAAGAAGTAAAAAAAAACTGTCGAGATAGAGGTAACAAAAATAACATAGCCATGGTACCATGCGGTGACAGAATTCCAAGATATAAAAATAGACCCGCCGCTGTAGAGGGTTCCTCGCAACAATGATTCATTCTGAGTGGATTGTGTTCATATCGTTTGTACCGCAACTGACGGGAGACAGTGCATAAACTCTAACAAAATACGTAGGTGGTAGGATTCCTATGCAGGAATCCGTCTAGGTAGATACCACCCTAAGGCCAGGTATTCTGCCGTGAAGCAGTAGAATGCAAACATTGCTGTGTTTCAGTTTGAAGGGCAATGAGAGCTAGCGAATCACTGGGCATATGAGACGATAGAACTGATGTCCCGGGGTGACGGGCACAGTGTGGTGTCACACCGAAAGGTTCTGGGTGACACAGCATTTGTTATGGGCAGACGTTGGAGTTACCATCGGGTGAAGGATTTGCTCGTTTCGTCACGTTCTCAAATAAAAAAAATACATAGAATGGATGTATGTTTCAAGATGATCTGCCAACCTATACCATCGCAAGTGTCGTAAAAGTCGACTAAGAGAAATGCCAGAAAACCTGGCCTCCAAACAAAGTCCTGTATTATAAAGATTTTGAAATAAATTTTTGAAACAAGTATCGGTTCAAAAACTCCTTCTGGTATATACCACGTTTTAAAATTGATTAAAAGTATAAAGTAAGTTTATAATAAACTAGCTGATGCCTGCGTTTTAGCCTTCTCTAGTCCCATATCACACTAACTTCATTCCCCTTCCAACCGAAATATAATGTTGTTTGGACACACTTTTTTTTGTATAAAGTGACGAGACGAGCAAAACGGTCACCTGATGGTAAGTGCAGCGTCTGCCCATAACAAATGCTGTGTCACAAACAACATTTCTGTGTGGTACCACATTTCACCCGTCACTCCGAGGTATCAGTTCTTAAATCTCGTATGCCCAGTGATAACACTCGCTCAGAGTGTCCTTCAGATCGAAACACAATAATGTTTGCACACCACTGCTTCACTGCAGAATAACTGGCCCTGGGGTGGTACCTACCTAGACGAATAGGAATCCTACCACCAGTAAAACACTACTGCTTGATGGCAGATTAACTGGCACTGCGACAGCTATCTAGGTGGACCAGTAATAAAAAAAATCAATTTAGCATTTACATCAATGCTACTTACTGCATGACTTCTTTAAAGCTTGCTCTAAATTCACAGTCTCGAAAAAATATTTTTTAATCTTATCAGCATTCAGTGCTCGCAGAGTACATAATGAAATCACTAACGGAATCCTATTTGTCTTTTTTTTTGCATGCGCACGTTGTTATCTCGGCCACAGGTGGATTTTACGAAAAATATTTATAGTTGCATTAAATATTTTTTTTTTAATATGATAAAGTGTCGAGACGAGCAAAACGTTCACCTGATGGTCAGTGCCACGTTTGCCCATAACAGATGCTGTGTTACTCAGAATATTTCTGTGTAGTACCACACTGCTCCCGTAACCCTGAGACATAAGTTCTTAAATCTCATATTCCCAGTGATTACGCTAGCTCACAGTGCTCTTCAGACCGAAACACAGTAATGTTTGCATACTACTGCTTCAAGGCAGAATAACTGGCCCTGGGGTGGTACCTACCTAGACGGATTCCTGCATATGAATCCTACCACCAAATATCTTGAGATAAGATATCTTTATGTATTACAAATTGTGTACAGCATTCCCATAAATACAGTCACTTATTTCCTTCTTCGACGTTATGTCATGCCATATCATAATAATAAGTATCAGCACCCGAAAAACTGACCGTAGGTCCTGCGAATTATATCTTCGAATTTCATATAGTTAATAGAATAGGGCGTTACTTTGCGGAAATCCATTATATATAATGAAAAAAAAGTAATTTAATTTGCTAAGATCCGCATATAAAATATAAAATGGTGTATATTGCCCAGTTTTTGAAGATCACCGCCCGCTCTCCCTAAGTAGCATGCACAAGATAACTAACACCGCTACCAGGAACCGCAACCAAGACCACGACACGTGTTTCGTCTCAAAATAGGGCATCATATATATTATTACTGGTCCGTCTAGGGCCAGTTTTTCGACCGTGAAGCTTTAGTCTACATATTGTGTTTCGGTTTGGAGGGCACTGAGAAATAGCGTAATCACTGGGCATATGAGACTAAGAGCTGATGACTCAGTGTGACGGGCGCAGTGTGGTGCCCCACACAGATTTGTTCTGGGTGACACAGCATTTGTTATGGGCAGACGTTGCACTTACCTTCAGGTGAACGTTTTTCTAGATTCGTCACTTTTTGATTTACAGACATTATTCCTTATGCTAACTAGAAGTCAGCGGTCGGGTAAATACCCAATCTCATAGGGTAAACCACATCCAAATCCCTTTAGTAGAACAATGATTATGCTGGACATTAATATAATGCATACATATACATATATAATGTATACATTAGTCAAATTCTTCTGAGATTCTTCTTTTTTAACGCATTTAAAGTTGTAGTAAAATTTTATAAATTTTATTTGTAAGCATAATGAAATAACCTAATACGTAGGGTACCGCGGTGTCGGAGTCATTGAAATTATTAACGGTAATTTTGAAAAGCTGATTAACCACGTGCTCAGCAGTGAAACACATCGAAAGAATAGAATCATACTCATCACCATCTCAGCCTATCACAAGTCCACCGCTGAACATAGGCCTCCCCCATAGATTGTACTGTATATAATATATATAATATATATCCCCCATACCGTATATAAGCAAGTGTATACAATGTTAATAAGGACTCTACGGTACTTATACTTTTATCCAATATTTTTTATTTCTTTACTTAACGATCATTTTCGTTCATCATTCATCATCATCATCATCATTTCAGCCTATCACTAGTCCACCGCTGAACATAGGCCTCCCCCATAGATTGTCACAAAAGTAAGTAGCTCCATTTTGGGTGAATTTCGCCATAGTTGACACGCCTGCAACAAACGCAGTTTATTTATTCAGATGTTCCAGGAAGACCCTGCTGCTTTTTATTTTTTTCCTCTGTCGACTTTTACGACACCTAGGGGATGAGATTGGGTGGTAGATTTTCTTAAGCCGCTACCAAACGGCCGAAGAATAGAATACAATAGAGTGATTTTTATTCAATATACATTATTACATAATACTTCTGAGTCTGATGAATGATGATGGACTGATGATAGTCTGAGAAATAAATTCGCGGATGTGTGAAACCGGTATGGAGCAATATGGTAGACTCTTCTCGGCTTAATACCACGTGATGTCTCCAGCACTGGCATCATTTTTGCGAGGGCGGGATGTTAACAGTTAATGTGGTAACTCCGAGTTCGCCATTTCGCTACTGTCTTAACACAACAAATCTTATAATGTTAAAAGCATTCTATAATATATACGTTTCGTTTCACTAGCGTCGCGACAGTTAAACAGAAACCGAATGTTTAATGCCAAAGTTGTTTCCGTAACATCAAAACCAAAACAAACACGTCAAGAGGTCACAAAATGACAAACCTGCGCATCGAATAGTGTCGCACGTAGCCTCGCCGATGGCGGATAGTGACGTGCTCCGAATCGACAAAAAGCATTTGAAATGTCCTTGTGCCGGAATCGAAAGCTAATGCATGGGTTTTCTGTCGCAAGGAGCCCGTAACAGCGATGCCCTGCGAATTTGTTATATTGCTTTATGTGTAATTCGGAACATAACCGATCGATGTCTTAACGGATTGCGACATGACGAGTTTGAATTAACTCCCTCTATGGGTGTGAATGAATGTAGCGCTTAATTGGTTAATGTATCCTCAATACATCGATTAATTCAGTTCAGTCAATTTAACATACTATGTTCAAATGTATTTTAGTGATGTAATTCGCGTGGAAATAGGTTTTGAAATATCCCGCGGGAACTATTTTATTTTCGGGGCTTAAAAAGTATCCTATGTCCGTCTCCGGGATGCAAGCTATCTGTGTGCCAAATTTGGTCAAGATTGGTTTAGCGGCAGTACCTCGAAAAAGTAACAGACAGAGGGACAGAGTTACTTTCGCATTTATAATATTTTTATGCGGTCCGCGTGGCCTAGTGGTCATAGTACCTGACTTCTACGCCGCGAGTCCTGGGTTCGAATCCCAGCCGGAGCCAACATTGTGCTAAAACACAAATTGTTGGTTTTCGGGTCTGGTTGTGTTGTGATTGTCCCCGTGTTTCTGACACTGCAACCTACCTCCGTTCTTATCGCATCAGCGTTACATCGGGCGCGGGTAGGTTGGGACGAGTGAGTGCCTCTGTGTTTGCGCGTACACTTGTGGCACTATAATATCTCCTGCGCAGTTGATGGCTCTAGACAGTATTCGGAAGTTGTCGCCGTGGTCGTAATCGGCTAGGAGAACATCATCATCATTATTATATATGATTATATATTAATATATAGATTCAACACGTAATTTTTAACCCACTGTCAGATTTCCGAATATGTAATTTCGTACAAGTTTTAAGTACAGATAAGAACAATACTATAAATTCATGACTGTGTCCTAGTTTTGTGACCAGCTCATTGCTGTTCAAGCGTGTTTTTTTTAGTTTTTAAATATAACATGTTATTTTTTCTGGTTTAGTAATGGTAACGAATGGTCCCCCATCGTATTCCGTGGATGCCGTAAAAGTCGACAGAGGAAAAATAAAACCAGAAGACGATGAGATTTTGAGTCGCTGACAATGGTGGTATGGCTACTATATCTAGGTTTTTTGTATATCAAAAATCTGCAATTACTTATGAAATATAGTAACGATAGGTTGACTGTCTGTTGTCATTTCTATAAGAGCGCGGTACTTCCCCGATCAAATTGACTAATTTTTGTGCTACTTCTAGAATCAAGTTAAATCTGTCTCAATCTACCATATATTTTGAAGTGTATAACTGTGATCTTCACGAATGAAGACGAAACACCAAACCAATCTGTTGAACGGAGTAGTCGGTCTTTGAAAATCTCTATTTTTACTTGCGTTAATGATTTCTATGATTTCGACAATGTACATACATACTTCACTACCAATTGCCACCTGAAAATAACATGTTATATAATGATTCAAGTTCTCGATAAATAGCGGTACTCGCGTAAAGACATTTATTACAAATCACAAGAAAAAAACCTTAAAGTAACCTACGATTTGACAGCCCTGACCGACTACCGACAAGTCAACAAACCATCGGGTATTCGACCTTATAATGTTTTTCGCGCTCACGTCGCTTCCGACGTACATGTCTGTCTCCTAATACGTAGATAGCTGACAAACCCGGGCCCCAGTAAACAAACTTCTGACTTCGGCTCCGTTATCTGCGATACCGTGTGTTGATCGAAAGTAGTACCAATTAATTTTGCTACTTTTAAAATAAAAAAAGTAAAGTAAAGTTTCAGCCTATAAATGTCCCACTACTGAGCACAGCCTCCTCTCATTTCTGAGAGGGTTTTTGGAGCTAGGAAGAATCCGCCACGCTGCTCCAATGCGGGTTGGCGGACTTCACATGTCTTCGAAATATTTTTAATTTCTCAGACATGCAGGTTTCCTCACGATGTTTTCCTTCACCGCCGAGCACGTGGTAAGTCAGCACTTAAACTTGCAATTAACAATTTTAGTGGTGCCGGCACCGGGAATCGAACCCAGGTCACTCGCGTACTAAAAGTAATTTTTAGTACGCGAAAGTTAATTTTACTAAAAGTAAATAAAAATGAAGTAACAGCCTATAAATGTCCAACTGTTGAGCACAGGCCACTTCTATGCTACTGCTGCGGAGGTTGGCGGACTTCACACGTCATCGAAAATTTTTTTTCTCCACCGCACTTACACTAGATTTACGGGCTTTGACGGACGGGACAGGTATATTACGAATAGATAGATAACATAATAAAATATAGGTGTTTCTGATGAAACTACTAGATATATATATTCGCTGCATAATATCATTAAAAACCAATATATAATCGCTATAGAATAATACTTATTTGTTCAGAATTTAATACATACATACATATATAAAATCACGACTATATCCCATAAGGGGTAGTCAGAGACTGGGCACTCACTGCGAATGCAGATGACTGCCACAATCCACATTTCACCAAAACAATATAATGCACTTGGTGTGATAGATGGTGAGCCCATCGCCACCATGCGCTGTTGGGTGCACAGTGCAGTTTCATTCCTTACTCGCCTTTTACGAGATCCATTGGATAAGATGGAGTGGTAGTATTCTTTTAACGAGCCGCCACCACACGGAATTTAAAGAATAAAATTGTCGGGTTTCGAAAATCTAGTGTTAAAATTGCAGAACAATTTAGGAGGTGCCGGCACTCACGGAGATCGAACTCAGGTTACTCGTGTATTATGAAATTAAGGGCAAACGCCCCTGAGCTACCACGAATCTCTGTTTTTAATGTTTGCAACTTTTTTCTTACAAACACATTAAACTTCGCTTTACGATCAGCAGGATGCACCTATTTCATGTATCCGAAGTACCGTCTTCTTGATAAGACTAGGAAGAGGAAGTGTATCTACTGATTATATACGATACCTACCGGACGAATGTTAAAGTGGTTGACAGATTATCTTACGCCAACATCATACAGCAGTTACCTTTACTAATATACATACATACAGGCCACTCACGTAGCCAACTTTACATTGTAGGCTATTCAAATTTGTAATCGAACCCGCGATCCACTGCATCAAAGCTAAATAAATTAGCCACTGCGCCGACCAAGCCAACCTGCACTCACTATACGAAATACACGAATACTTTTTTTTTTATTTATTCGGTTTTCTAACAATGAGTACAATAAGTGTTTACACAAAAGAAATTAAAAGCAAGTCACAATAATTGCCTCATCACTTAAAGGAAAACACAGCACTCACTAAAACATTTGTTTCTAAAGTTTACTTACATTAATAGCCTCTCCTCTACTTACTACAAGAAATAAATTAAGACTAATATGACAATTCTAAAGAAAACGAACACAAAAACATCAAAACTACTGCTGACTTTTCGAAAAAAGTATTTTTTTTATTCCATTCTTAGATATTACTGCTAAGTCGATCTGTTTATTGCAATTGTGGTATATGGTTATACATCCGCGATAATGCACAATGCATTCTAAGGTTAGTGTGATGCTTAGTACTCTTTCGACAAGTATTGTGAGAATACATGTGTTAACATCAAGCCATCCCATAAATGTGATATCTGGTCCACCACATTCAATGATTTCATACATACATATTGTCACGCCTTTTTCCCATATAAGGTCTAACTAAGGCCACTCACGTAGCCCGCTTTTCGCCCTGGAAACGAAACGTGACGGGTGGCGAACCACGTCGCTGCCATTTTGGTACGAGTCAAAAATTCTTACTCCCCCTTGCATTCCCACGAGCAGTATAGTGACAGCACTGCATATTATAGTGTTATTCTGCAAGAACAAAGACTGTCCGTACTACGTACGTAAGTATTACCTACGTACGTAATACATTAGTCGCCTTATACGACACCTCGGTAGGAAAGAGGTAGGTGCTATTCTACGAGTACACTGCCAGACACCTATCGGCTACTAATATGGCAAAATAAACAATGTCTTAATAAAACACATTTGCGTAGGTGATAGTACGCGATTATTTGTAGGTTTGTATAAATGTATCGTCCGTTATACACTTATTTTGCGATATTTATCTCAGCTGAAGTATTCATTATCTTATTAAGATTATATGTTAATAAGATTTTTTTAAATGTTTAATTTTTAATGTTTTTAACGAAACGCAAAATTTCCGAATTAATGAAGATTTTAATATTTTTAGGCTAATTTTTGATCATCTTGTTAGACTTGTTTTAATACGATTTAACGAGGATTAAATGAATATTTTCGATATTCTTTTCTCCACTCCACAGCTGAAGACATATGGATTGGATTATTTACCCTTTACACTCGAGGCCGTTTCCGCGCGGACTACTTTGGTGAGCGAGACTAACCTCTCGAGTGCAAACCAACTCGAGTGCAAGAGTAATGTTTAAAAGTTGCTTTTATTATCCTGTCCATGTCCAGAATTGTTGCAGTTACTATACGAGATGATAAACAGCCTAAACATATCCTCACGACTTGATTTAAGCACAGATAAACTTTGCCTAAATTAACCATATCCTCGATAATGAGATTCTAGCAATTGCGCAAAGATACGAGGGTGGATTGAAAAGTACTCGGCCTCGGCACAGATCCATTCAATTCTAAAAATCAAATCTACCCACATTATTTAGTTCAGATCAGACTAGTTCATTGTGTGAAGTTCGAAACGTGTGCGATAATTAGTTGTGATTTTATAAATTTATTAACAAAGTAATCGGTCATAATTTCCGCGAATGGAGCAAATCGAGCAGCGTGCCGTCATTAAGTACCTCCATAAGAAGGGGCTATCATCAAAAGCCATCCATGATGACATGGTCAGTACATTAGGCGATTGCGCTCTGTCATATTCATCCGTCAAAAAATGGATAGCAGAATTTAAGCGTGGTAGAGAGAGTGTGAAAGATGAACCCCGCTCTGGAAGGCCTTCGACGTCAACTACTGACGAAAATATTAAAAAAGTACTTGATTTAATAATGGGAGACCGCAGATTAAAAATTAGAGAGATAGCCGAGATTATAGGCATCTCTTATGAACGAACTCAAAACATCATTGTCAACGAGTTGGGTTTCCACAAGGTGTCTGCGAGGTGGGTTCCGCGACTGCTTTCAGTTGAACAAAAAAGGACGCGATTGACTATTTCACGCGACTGTTTGGAGTTATTTGAAGCCGATGCAGATGATTTTTTGAATCGTTTTGTTACTATGGACGAAACATGGGTTCATTACTGTACACCGGAAACAAAACAACAATCAAAACAGTGGAGAAGACCTGCTTCACCACCCCCTAAAAAGGCTAAGTCGATTTTGTCGGCAAATAAGGTGATGGCTTCAGTATTCTGGGACTCGAAAGGTGTGATTATGATTGATTATCTTGAAAGGGGTCAGACTATAAACTCTGATTACTACTGCACCTTACTACGTCGTTTACGAGAAGAAAAAAAAAGAAAAACGTCGAGGAATGCTCAGAAGAAAAGTCCTGTTTCATCAAGATAACGCCCGTGTTCACACGTCAGTACAGTCAATGGCTGGAATTCACAACTGTGGCTTTGAACTGTTACCGCATCCGCCGTATTCACCTGATCTGGCACCATCAGACTTCTTTCTGTTCCCTAATCTAAAAAAGCACTTGGGAGGTCAAAGATTTTCGACAAACGACGAGGTCAAAGCAGCTGTAGACGCATATTTTGACTCTACGGAAGAATAATTTTTTTTAACGGTCTAAATGCTTGGAAGGGGAGGTGGCAAAAGTGTATTGAACTTGATGGTGATTATGTAGAAAAATAAAAATATAACTGATTTAGTATGTGTTTATTTTCTTGGTTAAGCCGAGTACTTTTCAATCCACCCTCGTATGTTAACGACAGGAAGGTAGGGCAAGCAAGTAAAAGAACTCTGAGAAAGATTCTATCAAGGATTCGGTTGGACAGACAGAAATGTACACATTCATGCGAATTATCCTCGAGCCCAAAGTCTTAAAATTAATCTAAACTGCACGCATGGACAATATTTTAACAAATTTCATGCGTGTAATTGAGTAAGTTAAAATAATCAGTATCACCGTCCCTAAATATCATTGATGAAAGAAAGATACGCTTAACACAACACCATAAATGAATGAAAATAAACAATTACAAATGAGAAGTATTAATGTGTATAATTTATACAGATCGTTATTGTAAACATAGTTAATAGAGTCAGGCGTTACTTTGCAGAAATCCATTATAATGAAAGAGTGTAAGTTAATTTGCTAACCTCCGCATGCAAAATATAAAATGGTGTATATTATCTAGTTTTTTGGAGAGCACCGTCCGGCCCTCCCTCAGTAGCGCGCACCAGCAAACTAACACCGCCACCAGGAACCGCCACCACCCTCCACCAACCACTATAATACTAACACTAGGTAATATACACCACTGAAGTCGAGAACACGACACGTGTTTCGCCCCAAAACGAGGCATTATCGGCGGCTGTCTGTCGTAGAGTCTATGGCGCTTGGTAATGCATCGTTTTGGGGCGAAACACCTGAGGGAGGGCAGGCGGTGCTCTTCAGAAAACTAGGTAATATACACCATTTTATATTTAGCATGCGGATCTTAGCAAATTAACTTACGTTCCTTTATTATTATATACGACAACAAAGTTTGATTATCATGATCTAAGCCTCTACCTCTACAATTTATGATCACAATCACGTATATTCCATAAGAAGACCTTAAGTCTACCCACACGTTTAGCAACAGATAGGTGAAATACTTATCTTCTCGTTTATGCTTTTATATCTTACAGCTCCATTAATTATTACTTTCTTCTCATTTATAACAACGATAAATTTTAGTAACTCCACGTCCTTATTTCTACAATATCCTCGTCACCAATTTTGACCTTTTCGATTCATACTGGCAGTTATTTTACGCGAAATATATAGATGTCTTATTTGCACGCGTCTCTTATCTTACTTGATAGAAATAACTATTACAAATTTTTATGACGTAAATTAATACAGGCTTAAGACGGGCAGCAGCATTTAAGAAGAAAGCGTCAATGCCCTTGCCCAGCGAAACAATTACACCAAATCCTTGCAATTTGAAAGAGGCTGTGTCCAGAATCTTAAATTAAAATTGAATTATATGAGTTACTTAAGGTACTTTTTTGTTAAACTATTAGGAAACTGTATGGATAATTTCAACGGCGCTAGCACCACTAAACATTGTTGAAATTAAAACATGCTGAGGAAGCCCACATGTATTAGTAATTTTAACAATTTTGACAAAATGTGAAGTCTGCCAACAGACACTGGAGCAGATTCTTCCCGTTTTAAAAATGGCGAGACATTTTTAGACTATAAGAATGTTATTAATATACAGTTACTCAGTATAAATTTGTATGATATACTTAGTAATTTAGAAGCCGTGTGGTGGCGGCTCGTTAAAAGAATACTACCACTCCATCTCATCCAATGGATCTCGTAAAAGGCGAGTAAGGAATTAAACTGCACTGTGCACCCAATAGCGCATGGTGGCGATGGGCTCACCACCTATCACACCAAGTGCATTATATTGTTTTGGTGAAACGTGGATTGTGGCAGTCATCTGTTTTTGCAGTGAGTGCCCAGTCTCTGACTACCCCTTATGGGATACAGTCGTGATCTTTTGTATGTATGTACTTAGTAATTCTAGGTCCTGGACATGTGCGCACCGTAAGCTTTGGTATCAGCAACCAACACAGAAAATAATTTTTCGGATGCAGTTCGATAAACTCAAAATGCGGATGCGAATTCTGATAAAGCGACCTAATTTTGCGTGGATACTTTGAGATTTAAAAGTGACTGTTCCGTTTAATTTACTTAAAATAAAAAATACAATAACACATATAATAAACCATCGTTTAACCACACCATCTGATCTAAACGATGTAACTTAACAGGAGCTTAATATAAACCGCAGAAGCGTAGATCTAAACACAGTCCTATAAAGATATGGTTGGAGTGTATGCAAATATAAAAAGATCTAAAATTGGGCAAAATTACAACCTGGAAAAGCAGACAAAGAGCAGAAATTAATGAAAAGAAATTTGAACCAAAGATGATGTTACCTTTCACCATCGACAAGGCGAACGGAAGAGTGCACACACTGGTGGTAGGATTCCTATGCAGGAATCCGTTCTTCTAGGTGAGTACCACCGTCCTATCACCATCCGTGACAGGACTACTTAGACCTACTCTGTAAATAAATAACTCGGTAACTCATCTACTAGCATAGCGATCTCAACATGCATTAAACTTCTTACAATAAGATAAAAGACTAACTGGTTTCACTACCCTAGCCTTTTGTAAAAAACCTATAAGATATTAAAGAAACCTCGTCTTTAATATCATACATTTGCAATTCGATATGATGTTCCTCATCTCGTCTGAAAGTCATGGTGCAACGAATATATACGCGTGTCATTTCCTCTTCCCGAGGATCATTGCGAGGTTTCCGCTCGTTGACTTGGCGTGAAGTTCAATGATCGGACCTAGTGATTGGAACGGAAAACTATCGATAAATACTTAAAACTTCGGACGTCCAGAAACGCAACATATATTATGTAATGATATTTATATAATCGATGCATAGGCAATCAGAAAAATATTTATGTATTTTATTTTAATAACGTTTGTTTTTTTGATTGCGGATAATTAATTACCATGATATAACTTATTGTAATATTTTATATTAAGAACTTGTGTTGAAATCAAATTTTTATTTCAAACTATTGACTTTTTTGACTGTATTTACATGTTATTTAAAATAATATAAATTTAGTTAACAGAATCAGGCGTCCATCATCATCATTTCAGCGTATCAATAGTCCACTGCTGAACATAGGAATACCCCCCCCCCCTCGCTCCCCCACAGATTGCCACAAAAAATAGTAGATCACATTTTAGGGGAATTTGACATATTTGCCACGCTTGGCAGGCGGATTGGGAACCGCGGTTTATTTATTCAGATGTTCCAGGATGATGCTGCTGCCCATCTCCTGGTTTTCGTTTTCACTCTGTCGACGTTTACGACACCCCCGGGATGCGATGGGTGGTAAATTCTCTTTAGCCGCCACCACACGGCACAGGCGTTACTTTGTGAAAATCCATTATAATTCCGAAAGCATATATTCGAGAAGTCCGATATATACAAGATAAAACCTGGTATTTTACGCCTATATTTTGCATGCGGATCTTAGAAAATTAACTTTCTTTCCCTATTAACATAAACTTGCCAAGTTATAGCCCAGGTACGATTACATCGTAGTCGTTAGTTATAGCCCAGGTACGATGTAATCGTACCTGGACTATAACAAACGTTGATTATTTTACCGATGACGTTAAAACAAATTCACACGGAACCTAGTCGTCCATCAAGTCTTTAACGCCAATTAGGCGATTATTAACACCCTCGCTACTGCGAATTAATTGTGATCTCGCTTTCCATAATGAAGTACCAAATTAGATACGATTTTAAAACTCTCGGAAATCGACTGCCCGCGTCTTATCGCGACATACCAGTGGGATTACGTAATATAAAAAAAATATTATTAAGTCATATCTATTATTATCTTTCGACCGTAGAAAGTAAAACGAATCAATACAAAGATACCCTTTGACATCTATTGTACATATAATAACATATATGACTATCTCAACTCGTATCATACATACATCTCTATCAATTTAATCAAAAACAGATTTATTGTTTATGTTAGAATTTGTTTCACAAACAGTTATGGAAGAAAGTGACGAAACGACCAAATCGTATTCCTATGCAGGAATCCGTCTAGTTAGGCACCACCCCAGGGCCTGTTATTCTACCGTGAAGTGTGCGAACATACTGTGTTTCGGTTTGAAGGGCATTGAGAGCCAGCGTAATCACTGGGCATATGAGACTTAAGAACTGATGTCTCAGGGTGACGGGCGCAGTATGGTGTCACATGTTCTGGGTGACATAGGATTTGTTATGGGCAGGCGTTGCACTTACCATTAGGTGAACGTTTTGCTCGTTTCGTCACTTTATACAATAAAAAAAAATCAATGGGAGAAGCCTATGTTCAGCAGTGGAATTGTGATAGACAGAAATGTAGATGATGATTTTCACGATGAACGTCCGCCCACAACAAATGCTGTGTCACACAGAAGTATTCTGGGTGACACCACACTGCGCCCGTCACTTTGAGACATCAGTTGGTAAGTCTCAAATGCCCAGTGATTACGCTAGCTTACAGTGCCCTTCAAACCGAAACACAGTGCTTGCACACTACTGCTTCACGGTAGAATAACTGGCCCTGTGATGGTACCTACCTAGACGGATTCCTGCATAGGAATCCTACCACCATTGACAACTACCACGACAAACGTTTGTAGCTCTCATTTTGGAGGGATGTTGACGCTGCTGTCCATTTCCTGGGTTTAATTTTCCCTTTATCGACTTTTACGACACATCGCGGGGTGAGATGGGGTGGTAAATTCTCTTAAGCCGCCACCACACGCCGGCTCCGTTGTGATTCAATAGCGCCGCGAAATTTCACAAGACACAACAGTTGTGTAATTCAGAAATTTTGTGTATACAACAACTAAGGCAACACACTGCGCTCGTAACCCTGAAGCATCAGTTCTTAAGTCTCACATGCCCAGTTATTACACTAGCTATCAGTGCTGTATGGCCTGAGGAATGTATTTTTTTATTTAATAAAAGTGACGGAACGAGCAAAGCGTTCACCCGATGGTTAGTGCAACGTCTGCCCATTACAAATGCTATGTCACCCAGAACAGTGTGACACCACAATGCGCCCGTCACCCTGAGACATCAGTTCTTAAGTCTCATCATCATCATCATCATCATTTCAGTCTATTACAGTCCACTGTTGAACATAGGCCTCCCCCATAGATTGCCACAAAACACGGTCCTGAGCCACCTGCATCCATCGACTTCCCGCAAAACCGTGCAGGTCGTCGCTCCATCTAGTGGGGGGTCGCCCTACGCTGCGTTTGCCGGTACGAGGTTGCCACTCGAGAACCTTTCTTCCCCAACGGTTGTCGGTTCTACGAGCTATATGGCCGGCCCATTGCCACTTCAGCTTGCTAATTCTAAGGGCTATGTCGGTTATTCTAGTTCTGCTGCGGATAACATCGTTGCGGATTTTATCTCGCAGAGAAACTCCGAGCATAGCCCTTTCCATAGCTCGCTGCGCGACTGTGAGCTTCCTCGTGCGGCCTGCAGTGAAGGACCACGTTTCGGTTCCGTAAGTCATCACTGGCAACACGCACTGGTTATATACTTTTGTTTTCAGACATTGAGGTATACTCGACGAGAAGATGTGACGCAATTTCCCGAACGCTGCCCAGCCGAGTTGGATCCGTCGATTGACCTCTTGGTCGAAGTTGGACCTACCTAGTCGGACAATCTGTCCTAGGTATAAATATTCGTCGACAACTTCGATCGTAGTGTTCCCAATAACAACCGGTATAGGTTTGACATGGACGTTAGACATGATCTTCGTCTTGTCCATGTTCATCTTAAGACCTACCTGTTGGGAGACACTATTGAGGTCATTGAGCATAGCGCTGAGGTCCTCCAGCGATTCTGCCATTATGACTATGTCGTCGGCAAATCGAAGGTGAGTGATGTATTCGCCATTGACGTTGATACCGTATCCTTTCCAGTTCAGTAGCTTGAAGACATCTTCCAATGCAGCGGTGAAGAGTTTCGGGGATATAACATCACCCTGTCTTACACCTTTCTGCAATTGGATCGGTTTCGTACTCTGGTTCTGTACTCGGATAGCCATCGTAGCATTGTTATACAAGCACTGCAGCACATCGAAATACCGACAGTCAATTCGGCACCGCTAAAGCGACCGTAGCACCGCCCAAATTTCGACGGAATCAAAGGCTTTCTCATAGTCCACATACGCCTAAGTCTCATATGCCCAGTGATTACGCTAGCTCACAGTGCCCTTCAAACGGAAACACAGTATTGTTTGCACACGACTGTTTCACGGCAGAATAACTGGCACTGCGGGTGGTACCTACCTAGACGGATTCCTACATAGGAATCCTACCACCAGTAAACGTTATTCATAATTGGTGTAACATCCCGGCACCTACCCATGCTACTTTGATCAGAAAAACACAACGGTGAAGCTTTAATATCAAAATTGAATACTAAAATGTCCATACAAACCTTTCAAATTAATTGTTTTGTAAAATATTACGCGACCCTAACTCAGAAAGCCGTTACCTCGAACCAGACAAATTCAAACTACGTTTTCTTCTCCATTTAATTTATGTTATACCCTACTACGGCGTCATACTAACAGATTTACTTCGCGAGAGATTTCCTTAAGCTTCATGTTATCTTAGTAATTGCGAGTTCTTTCGATGGCAGCTCAATGGATAAACGCCCAATTAAATTTATGAGATCATTGCTTCGAACAGCTGTATAACAGGGTAGTCACCTATAAGTATTAAGCAAATTCTTGAAGTCGACATATCTCCTACAGGTATCACGTTCCGAGGCTCATTATATTTTTTGGGGCATATATACATCGTCCCAAAGCCCTGCCTGCCGGGATGTATAGGACATTAAGAATGACCTTGTATATTAAATGACTAGCAGTGCGGTGGTACCTACCTAGACGGGTGCCTGCATAGAAATCCTACTACCAGTAAAAGTTACTAACTGGAGTACTCTGTAGGTACTCAATAATAACAAAAATCTCAGCTCGGTGGACGTAGTAGGTTGCCGCATTAGTTAAATTGGCGCACGGGAATAATATTAAAAGGCCTACAGACAGGTGCCGGATAAAGCCAACGCGGTGCCCGTAGCAAATATGGCCCTCGAATTGCATCACCAATTAAAAAATCTCGTACATCTTCTCTTTATACACTCGGCGTCAAAAAAATCGCACATCCGAAAAAAATTATGTAAATACTATTTTAACACAACAGGCCAATGGCAAATACAAAAAAAAGTTCTTAAAACCTAGTGTGGGGGGGTACCCCCTTGCCTTGATAACGGCTTCCATGCGATCTTTCATGGACCTTACAAGGATCGCAACAGCCTCTTGGGGTATTTGTTCCCACTCTTCAAGTACCGCATCTTGGAGCTCTTGAAGAGTGGCTGGAGCTGGATGTCGAGCTGTTTTAGGTCATCCCAGAGATGTTCTATTGGGTTAAGGTCTGGACTTCGTGCTGGCCAATGCATAACAGGGATATCGACCTCCTGTAAATTATCCCGTACAATAGCCGCGGTGTGGCAACGAGCATTATCATGCATTAACATGAATCCATCACCGACATAACCAGCATACGGGACCACATGTTCCTCCAGGATTTCAGTAATGTACCGACCAGCATTTAATGACCCTTGCCCACGGCCACCCCGAGTCCGGGAAACGCACACAAGTTCCGTTTTCCCGTCGACGGAAATGCCGCTCCAAAACATACACGAGCCACCCCCGTATTCGACGGATTCTTCGAAGCAGGGTTGTGTGAACCTCTCCCCCTGTCTTCTGTAGACCCTTCTACGTCTGTCATTGCAGAAGAGACAGACCCTCGTCTCATCAGAGAAGAGTACGGTCCGCCACTGTTCTAGAGTCCACTCGCAATGATTGCGAGCAAACTCCAGGCGATCTCTGCGATGCTGTGCAGTAAGTTTTGGACCTTTAGCAGGTCTATGGGCTATTAAACTCTTTTCGTGTAACCTTCTTCTTATCGTAGAAACACTCACAGATGTTCTCCGAGTTGATCGAAGCTGTTGTTGCAACTCAACAGCATTTGTAAAACGGTTTCGTAAAGATGTCGTAACGATGAAACGGTCATCTCTTTCTGATGTGCACCGTTTTCTTCCAGATCCCGGTTTTCTAACATAACCACCAGTCTGCTGAAAACGTTGGAACACCCGTCGAACTGAAAAACGGGACAGGTTCAACAGTCGAGCAACGTCACACTGCCGCATCCCCGACTGCAATAGGGCAATCACTTGAGCGGCTTCTTCAGAGCTGGTGTCCATCTTTACTTGTTCTTACTTGGGTTAGTTGTTCACGTGTGTTCACTGCAAAGTCTAAATTACGACTGGCCCATATTTCATCCAGATCGACCCTCTATACCCTTTTTAGGTGGTGTAACTAGCGTCCTTACTAACGAGCATTTGACAGTGTTTATTTTTGACGCTCTATAATGATAAATGTTTTAATGATTTCATGATTTTTTTTATTAATAATGTAAAGCTATTCAAATACCCATTTCAAACATACCAATATTTATATAAATATAATTCGTTTCTAGCCATTACAGCCATTTTTCGCGCAAACTCAGAGAGGTGCGATTTTTGTGACGCTGAGTGTATTACATAATAATACACCTATAAAAAAACGGAATTCCCAGCGCTCAGTTATATCTACAATACTAGGAGGTACCCGTACCTGGTGGACTGTTTGCGGCTTATAAATCTTTACATTTGGAGTTTTTTTGGGCACGTCACAGAGGTGGGGCTCTCCAAGGCGCGGGGCCCGTAGCATTTGCCGCCTGTCTCTTGCTATATGGCTCATCCGGCTCTGCCTACAGATAGTTGTTACGGGTCTCGGTGTTTGTGCATGTGTAGTTAATGTTTGTAAAACGCACACACAGTAAGCTGCACGATACAGAAGGAATACAAATGTGGAGCATCGTTTATTTTATTAGACCATTTTAGTTCCCGAGAAATCTAATAGTTACAACATCCGAATCAAGGTAAAGGCAAAATGGCTCTAACAAGGTTCGACGCAAATTCTCTTAAAAAATTACTTTGCTTACACAATTTGTGACAATAACCTTAATATCCTATAAAAAAAACTGTTAATTCTACAGTTGATTGACTGCGAAAATTACAAGTTTCGTCTCATTCACCGTCCGCCATAAGCATTATTCAGTAGCAGGTCAGTCACTGGTAACGGATCAATGGTCTGATCGAACGAAAATCTGACTATGCTAACTTAGACACTCCGAATCAAAAGTAAGGTGTAAGTGACTGAGTACAGAACTTTTTAACCAAAACAAACACGCTAAGTAGACACATTTATCTGTTTCTCACTATCACTACTACTATCTGTCACTACATAACACACTATACTATCAGTCACTACATAACATCATCATTGGAAAGATTTTTTGGTAACACAAGATTTTTTATAGAAGAGGGCGAACCTGGTGAACCTCTTGCTTGTTTCGTCACCTTATTAAAAGACAGTAATGCATGGCATGCACGGCATAATAACTGACAAATTGGACCTGGGCGGATTCCTGGAAGTACAAACACCACGCTTGTTAATATATGTATACCTTATATGATAGATATTTTATGTGATATTTGTTATAGCGTCTCTAAGTGGGCGCCTGCAGAATATTATCGTTGTAGATTTTTAATTGAGGCTGAGGGGATCGAGTTATGCTATTATTCCATATGATATTTATTTATGAGTTTTGCTATTTAAGCTTGTTATGTGTATACGTGGTCAATAAATGTTTATTTTAGTTATAGTCATAATATTATTTGGTGGTTTAACATAAATGTTATTAAAATCAAAACAAGCGATATATTTTAAGTCGTCCATAACAAATATAGAATTTTCTTTCTTTCAGTATTTTTAACGAGGGAAAAACATGCAGTAGGCATTTAATTATTGTATTATGAAAATATAAGTCTTTAAGAAAATATGTATAATAAGCAAGGTCAGAAACTGACACGTTTTGTAACTTACATACTCGTTTTTCGATTATCCATATTAATCCATAGTAATATTATAAATGCGAAAGTATCTCTTCTGTCCCTGTCTGTTTGTTACCTTTTCACGGTTAAACCGCTGAACCGATCTTGATGAATTTTTGCACAAAGATAGCTTGCATCATGGGGACGGACATAGGATATTTTTTATTCCTGAAAATAAATGAGTTCCTACGGGATATATAAAAAAACCTATATCCACGCTGACGAAGTCGCGGGTATCAGCTACTAAATGTATTCTTTGAATAATGGAACAAAACATTACTTCCTAGAATGCTATTATATTAGGTGAGCCACTTTTTTTTTTTTATTGTATAAAGTGACGAAACGAGCAAAACGTTCACCTGATGGTAAGTGCAACGTCCGCCCACAACAAATGCCGTGTCACCGAGAATATTTCTGTGTGCCACACTGCGCCCGTCACCCTGAGAAATTAGTTCTTAAGTCTCAAATGCACAGTGATTACGCTAGCTCACAGTGCCCTTCAAACCGAAACACAGTAATGCTTGCGCACTACTGCTTCACGGCAGAATAACTGGCCCTGGGGTGGTACCTACCTAGACGGATTCCTGCATAGGAATCCTACCACCAGTAAGCTTTATGTATGGCCACTGCATCGTTGCTGTAATAGTGAACTATTATTATTACACGTTAACTTACATCGGCATTGTACTAAATGTTAGTTTATGATCGCATGGCCTAATGGGAATCAGTACCATTCACTACCTCGCGGTTCTTGTGGGAATCTTTTCTGCAAAAGTAATATTGATTTTCGGGTTTGGTTGTGTTAATAGTACCTGTGTCTTTGAAACTGCATCCTAGCCTACCTCTGATCTTATAGCACGAGCGTGACGTCTGGCGCAGGTAGGTTAGGACTAGGGAGTGCCCCAGTGTTTGAGACACGTCCACTCGTGACCGTATCTTCTGCGCAAATGACTACTTACCATCAGTATTCGGAATTAATAGCCGTGATTGAACATCGGTAAAAAGGACAAGACTTTGTCCCCAGATTTACATGTTAAACATACGTATACACAATCACACCCTTAACGTATACAAGGGATACTCAGAGACCACACCCGTAGCCCACTTTTCGCCCTCCGCGGGAAAAGATACATGACGGGTGGCGAACCACGTTGCCGATATTTTGGTACGAGTCAAAAAAATCTGTCCACTCCGTTCCCACGAGCAGTATAGTAACAGCATTGCATATGGTGGTAGGATTCATATGCAGGAATCCGTCTAGGTAGGTACCACCCCAGGGCCAGTTATTCAGCCGTGAAGCAGTAGTGTACATACATTACTGTGTTTCGGTCTGAAGGGCACTGTGAGCTAGGGTAATCACTGGGCGTACGAGACTTAAGAACAGATATCTCGAGGTGACGGGCGCAATGTGGTGCAATACGGAAATGTTCTATGTGACACAGCATTTGTTACGGGCAGACGTTGCACTCACTTTAACCAATAAAAAAAATGGTATTATCCTGCACGAATAGACTGTCCGTGCGTCCGTGCGTGAATACCTTAGTCACCTTTGACTTCAACTCGGCAGGATAGAGCTATTCTACTCTGCCGAACACCTATCGGTTAAAATGTAAAGGTATCAATCGTTTACAATAGATACAGATGATTTTCATCGCAGGAATTTGGCCAAGTGTTGTGACTACAACTAACCTTACCATTTTGGTGGAGTCCGATGTCGGGTAATGTCTTAGATACTGCTGAGTTGATATTTTAAGCGAGCGCGTTTTGCGGTATTTAAATGACTGGTACACGTATCAGAGTAGTTCTCACCGCCTAAGTTGCCAACACAAGCTCGTCCAAGTTCTGAACCTTTCTCGGACGGTATACTTAATTATCTATGTACGAGCGTTTGCCAATTTACCTAACTAGTTCGTAGTTAGTGAGACAAATTAAATTGTAAAAAGCACAAGGTTAACAGCAATAACTTTGCTGACGATATAAAGTAAAGTTTTATAAAGATAATTTACTTGAATTGGTTATGTAAAAGTATGCCATCACAATACAAACTATCATCAGAAACAATTGCAACGCACCTCTAACTTACGCACTCAAGCAAGCAGAGCATGATTAGGTTGCCTGTGGGCCTATTATTTACAATATATTATCCATCCAACCAACCTGTTGTACGTCAACATCATCATCATCATTTCAGCCTATCACTAGTCCACTGCTGAACATGGGCGTCCCCATAGATTGCCATAAAAGTTTGTAGCTCACATTTTATGGGGATTTTCCCGTATTTGCCACGCTTGACAGGCGGATTGGGATCCGCTGCGGAGGCCACGCAGTTTATTTATTCAGATGTTCCGGGAACGTGCTGCCCATCTCCTGTTTTTTATTTTCCCTCTGTAGACTTTTACGACACCAACAGGATGAGATGTGGTGGTGGATTCTCATAAGCCGACACCACACGGCATGCTGCTGCACGTATTTCGAGTTGATTAAAAACTTATTAAAAATGTTTTTTTATAAAAAAATGGGATTTTTTCGTTTCTTTAACTAATATGTAACGGCGGGATTGTAATAAAAAAAAATGTGATTTCATTTCATTTTAATTTAGCACTTTTACATCCTCCTGTTTTCTACGCCTGCTGGATTTTTGTTCACAAAAATAAAAATATTTTGGACACTTAAAATGCAAGCAATTAGGCCTCCGCCTCCTAATTCTAGCACTACATCTAGTCGTCGTTTCAACTAGTAAAGAGGTCGTCTTCCACTAATCTCTCTAAACGAGGTTATTGCTCGTGAACACCCTTAGCGGTGGCGATTAGTAGTTAAAACTAGAGATGCAACGAATATTCGGCAACTATTCGGTATTCGGCCATTTTTTTCAGTATTCGAAATTTGGCCGAATACCTTAATACGTTTTTCCTTCTCCGCCACTCGAGATTTTGACTTTACATAGCATACACACAGCTAACTTGGAATCATCACTGAAAATTTCAAAAAATTTCCAAATAGGAGACTTTTTATTCACAACTAAAGCCATTTTAGACAATATATATTATTTTTTAAATGCGGTATCATAAAATACATCAAGTTGTGACACGACTTGCCGGCTACTGAGCCAAATACCCGCCCGTCCCGTCACCGCCGCACGCACAGCACCAAAACGTGTCGTAACCTGTACGCGTGAAGTGTACTGGACTCCCGCCGAATATTCGGTATTCGGCTGAGAACGCCGCCGAATATTCGGTGTTCGGCTGTGAACGCCGCCGAATATTCGGTATTCGGTATTCGGCCTAATCACTATCCGTTGCATCTCTAGTTATAACGGCTCTTTGAATGTTGCCAGCTCTGTCGCATGGGAAGCTCAAGAAAATTTCTCATATATCTAACAACGCACTATTAAAGTTTCTGCGATGCGAACTGTGTATACAACTTCTAAAGATTACTAGTAGGAGGAGACGTCCTTGCCAGATCAGATCACTCGATCTTGCTGGTAGTTACCCTTTTCCTTGGCAATATCATTCGCCAAACTGTTGTGGCCTCGACGTGTGGTATCGAAAAAATGTCTAGTTTTTAAAGATTTCAATTTCAAATCCTCTTGTATATTAACCATAGCTTTACTAACTGTTACACACCCACTTCGCTGGGCGTGTCCAGCCCGTTTGCTTATTTAAGAGTAAAAATTCGTAAAATCCGTTCGTAGTGGTCAATAGGTCTTGTAGTTTCGGAGACATCGTGATGAGTCAAGTCAGTGGTAAATTTTTATATAGGTAGATAAAATCAATCTAAATATTTCTCTCCGTCCGACTGTCCAAAATGATTTAATTTTATATCTATTTAATCTGTTGATATGAAGTTTACATGCATAGTGCCTAGGGGCCAATTAAGTATTTATTAAATTCTAATAAATTACAAATACTTCTGGGGTAATATAAATTCTTAATTCCGTGCGTACGGAAACGTCAGTCGAGAGTTCTTCATCAGCCTGTTAACACTCTGCACTGCTAACTACTGCGTGGCCTAGTGGTCAGAATACTACTCTAGGCCGCGGGTACTGGGTTCGAATCACAGCCGGAGCCCACATTTGTGCTAAACACAAATTGTTGCTTTTCGGGTCTGGTTATTGTCGTTGAGATTGTTCCCGTGTTTCGGAGACTGGCCATTTTTTTATTGGATACAGTGACGAGATGAGCAAAACGTTCACCTGACCTGACCTGACCTGAAAAAACACCCAGAACAAATACTGTTTCACCCAGAACATTTCGGTGAAGCATCACACTGCGTTCGTGTCACCCTGGGACATCAGTTCTTAAATACCATATACCCAGTTATCAGACTAGATTGACTGACCTTCAGAACGAAACCGAAATGTCTACATACTACTGCTTCACGGCAGAATAAGGCCCTACATTGGTCTCCCTTGGCAGTTTTCTGCGTAGGAACCCTTCCACCAGTAAACAGTAAAATACAGCTGTCTTGATAATAGATAAGTTTAAACGCAACTACGATAATTCGAGTGTCATCATCAATCATCATCATCATCATTTCAGCTTATCATAAGTTCACTGCTGAACATAGGCCTCCCCCATAGATTGCCCCAAAAATTTTTAGCTCTCATTTTGGGGCGACTTTGCCACGCTTGGAAGGGTGGTGTCAACCGCAGTTTATTTATTCAGGTGTTCCAGGAAGATGCTACTGCCCATGTCCTTGTTTTTATTTTCCCTCTGTCGACTTTTACGACACCCACCGGATGAGATGGGGTGGTAGAGATGCTCCTAACTTCTTGCAGGTTTGAGTGAGAGAATCAACGTTGTACTCAAAGAAAGCCCGCTGCTTGACCGAACATTCGCACAGAACGCGAGACACGAGGAAATGTCTCACTGCCAGTTAGAGAGCTATATCTATAATTGGGATACCTAAGTAGTTTTTCTTTAACAGATCTTTTTCGTTCTTACATTGTAATTTATAGTCAAGTTCATATACATTTAATTTGAAATTGAAAGTAAATTATTATAAAATGTATACAAATACGTATTATGACAATTATGCAAAGCATTTTAGTTTAGTCAATTTTTGAAAGCAAAAGCTCCGGTCGGGGTGGTAGGCCAATTCCGTATTGCTGTTGGTTGACTATAACCCATATGTTACTGTTTTTCGAAAATATTTCTCGGCTAACGAAAAAAATCAAAGATTGAGATAAAAATTTATCATTAAATTATAAATAAACTTGTCTGCGAAGAATTCTGCAAAACTTATGATGTTTTTTATTGGACAAAGTGACGAGACGAGCTAACATTCACCTGATGGTAAATGCAACGTCTGCCCATAAGAAATGGCGTGTCACCAAAATATTTCTGTCAAATTTTTATTGGACATTTAATTTTGTCTATGACTAGTCTACCTACCCCAGCATTGGGGCAGGTGGACCATCTCGGAGAGGTTTCCTAAAACTGATAAATACTCGATTTTATTTAATAATATCCACATAGAACCTTTTTTTATAATTGACTTTGAAATTTGGCACAGTTTACAATATTTCTCATTAACACCGAGGCGATAGTTTTTTTTTTTAATTATAACCAAAAACGTGGTTATCCATCCCCGGTCTGCCCTACGCGAGTGACCCGAGTTCCAGAGACCCTGGTGCCGGCACCTCTTCAAATGGTCTGCAATTTTGATGTGCTGATATACCACTCAGCGTTGCAGGAAAACGTGATGAGGAAACCCGTCAGTCTGAGGAATAAAAATATGTCGAGGACATCGAAGTCCTCTTAACATGGCGGACTCTTTTCGGTTGCAAAACCCACTCAGAATTAAGAAGGGGGTCTATGCTCACCTATGGGAGATTTATAGGCTGTTACTTTAAACAAGATAAAAGCTTTAATACTTAAATAATTAGTACTATACTGATGTATGTACAGATCTTAAATAATTTATTATTTGGAAATTTATAATTATAAATTAAAGATATAAATGCTAAATTATTTACTATTTTAAATATATTTTAAATGTTTATAAGATATCAAGAGCGACGATCTGCGCGGTTTTCAGGACGTTGATGGATGCAGGCGGCGCAGGACCATGTTCTGTGGCAATCTATGAGTGTGGCCTATATGTACTCGTATATTATTTTCTTTTGTTATATGTAACACATATAACAACAGAAAATAAGTGCAGACTGTTAAATGCAGTGTAACGTTTGTTGCATTATAAATTATAGGATATAATTATAATATATAGTCGAAATATAGGTCCTGTTCACATAATGATGTATAACCCAACGTTTCAAGCTCTTTACAGCACAAAATGGATAAAATTAGTTTCATTTAAATAAGTCCTGTTCAATTCTAAAATTAGAAACAGCGACACATTGCGTAATACCTAATTTCGATTAAATTTAATTTGTAAATGCATTTATAAAAAGAAAATGAAGGAAGATCAATTTTTTTTAAGTTTGAACTTCCTTCAAGTTAAAATGTCATTTAAGTTAACATTTAAATGCGTACGCGTAATTTGTATGTTATGTACATATTTATTATGTATGATATTATTTGTGTGATATGAACTTTGACCGGTCAGTGATTCAGAATGGCTTGCACTAACGTCAACGCAATCACAAAATAAAGCAAGAAATAACCAGCAAAACTACTTACTATGGGTGAGCTACGTAAAATCCGTTCACCGATGATTCATCGGGAAAGAATTACTATGGAGATGTTATTTCGTCGCCGATTGTTTTCAATTTAAAGACATAAAACTTTACTTTGGTGTTTTATTAAAGGTAAAGCCTTCTTCTTTACAAAAACTAAACAGTTGCCTTTTCAACTGTTGTTCAGACCAATTAAATCCTCATGCTCCTTTGCTACATGTATCAATTTTGTAATGTGTAGCAAAAGCTTGTCATGTCCAATCGGATAAGATATTGAAATTTTGATTAAAGTTCACGTTACCTCACCGTGGAACGTAGCCGCCATCGGCCACATCTTTATTAAGAGATGTTTCTTAAATACTGGACTGAACTACCTGTTGTACTTTGAGTATAGTGCCCTTCAGACTGAAACACAGTATTGTTTGCACACTACTTCTTCACGGCAGAATAACTGGCCCTGGATGGTAACTACCTAGATATCCTACTGCCAGTAAAAGCTTGGGGGAGTACAGCTGCATTTTGGGCCGGTGTACCTTTGGTAAGTCAGGCAAATGCAAAGGCACACATTTCATTGCTATGGCGGTCTTACTGACCTTTGAGGTCTTGAGGACATCTGTTTAAATTTATTAATTTATATTTAAACATGATAATTGACTGATTTACGAGGTGCTCAGTGGTGAAGGAAAACATCATGAGGAAACCTGCAACTCCTCTGAGGAATAAAGTCTGCCAACCCACATTGGAGCAATGTGGTGGGCTCTTCCCAGCTCCAAAACTCTCTCAGAATTGAGAGGAGGCCTGTGCTCAGCAGTGGGACATTTATAGGCTGTTACTTTAAACAAAATAATAAAAAATTATATAAAACTTTAATAAATAATCAGTACTATATTATTTAAATAATTTATTATATGGAACTTTATAAATATAAAAATATGGTAAATTATTTACTACTTTACTCTATTGTAATATAGAATATTTTAAATGCATAAGGCATCTTAACTCTTAATACAGAGCATTAATATGAATTAAATTCAATATGGGGAAAAAAGGATAAAATGGTTCTTTTTCCATTTCAACTTTTTAAAATAAAAGAAAATCGAAGAAACCCACAAAATATCAATCAAGCATTTGCGTATCAGTATCAACATTAGTGTTTCTTAAAACTACTATGAATTTTATTATATTGTTAAATAAAACAGCAATATATTCATAACACTAAGATTATTGCAGTTTAATTTTACCCAAATAGAAATTAATAAATGTTTGTAATATTTTCTTATTTGCTTAGCCGTGTGGTGGCGGCTCGTTAAAAGAATACTACCACTCCATCTCATCCAATGGATCTCGTAAAAGGCGAGTAAGGAATTAAACTTCACTGTGCACCCAACAGCGCATGATGGCGATGGGCTCACCACCTATCACACCAAGTGCATTATATTGTTTTGGTGAAACGTGGATTGTGGCAGTCATCTGTTTTTGCAGTGAGTGCCCAGTCTCTGACTACCCCTTATGGGATACAGTCGTGATCTTATGTATGTATGTATGTAATATTTTCTAATTCTAGTTTAATAAATGTTTCTTATACACACTTATAAAACAGTCACTGTATGAAATAAATAGTAAAAAGATAAGAGAACTTTTTTGAATTATAGCCTAAACAAAAAAAAAATAAGTATCTACTTAACTCACCAAAGAAAAGCAACATTGCTTTTTATAAAAATGTGTATCAAATAGTTTTAAGTATCACTTGCACTATAATTATATTTTTAAAACACTATTCAAAATATTAGGCTATGAATAAACAAAAAGGATATAATCACTGCATAAGAAGAATAATCGGTAATGACAGAGTACATTTTATATATCTATATACAACATAGTTCATAATAGTTTGTGAAAAACACTGAGGAATGCGAAAGTATACTTTAGTATGTCAAAAGTTATGAAAGTTTGTTTGTTTTGAAACAGTGGTAATAGCATAGATAAATACTGTGAAGGTAATAGATAATAATACGGGTAAGCATATGACAAGAAAATAGGAGTTACCATGTTAAATATTAATATAATTCTTTATATGGAATACATTTTGGCGCAGACGGTTTTAATAGAAATGACGATAAAGAAAATTTTTGCAGCTGAATAAATATTATGCACAGGTGAACACACGTTATTAAAAATAAAATACAGAAAATAAGTTAGAAAAAATAATATTATGCCAGTCTTTCTTTAAAAAAAGTCGTAATTCTTCTCCTTCGCTTCGTAAAAGTAAAAAGTAAAGTTTCAGCCTATAAATGTCCCACTACTGAGCACAGGCCTCCTCTCATTTCTGAGAGGGTTTTGGAGCTAGGAAGAATCCCGCCTCGCTGCTCCAATGCGGGTTGGCGGACTTCACATGTCTTCGAAATATTTTTAATTTCTCAGACATGCAGGTTTCCTCACGATGTTTTCCTTCACCGCCGAACACGTGGTAAGTCAGCACTTAAAATTGCAATGAACAATTTTAGTGGTGCCGGCACCGGGAATCGAACCCAGGTCACTCGCGTACTATGAAATTAAAAGCGAGCGCCTAGCCCCTGAGCTACCACGGATCCTCGCTTCGTAGTCAGTCACAAAAATTGGCGATTTATTATGTTACTGTATTAGCTGATGCCCGTGATGTCGTCCGCGTGGATACAGGTTTTCTTCATTATCCCGTGGAAACTATTTGTATTTTCGGGATCTAAAGTAGCATATGTCCGTCTCCAGGATGCCATCTATCTGTGTTAAATTTATACGAAATTTAGTGGTAGCTCAGGGGTTAGGCGTTCGCTTTAAATTTCATACTAAGCTAGTGACCTGGGTTCGATTCCCGGTGCCGGTACCACTAAAATTCTTAATTGCAATTTTAAGTGCTGATTTATCACGTGCTCGGCGGTGAAGGAAAACATCGTGAGGAAACCTGCATGTCTGAGAAATAAAAAATATTTCGAAGACATGTGCAGTCCGCCAACCCGCATTGGAGCAGCGAGGCGGATTCTTCCTAGCTCCGAAACCCTCTCAGAAAGTAGAAGAGCCCTGTGATCAGCTGTGGGACATTTATAGGTTGAAACTTTACTTTACTTTACTTACTTTTTTTTAAGAGAATGGTTAAAGATTTACGATAATTAAAGAAAAGTACGAATTGAAAAAATAAAAATAAGTAATGTCTTGACGAATATTTTAGGAAGTTTAGGAAGGTTGACTATTTTACTGAAGATTTTTTTTTGAAAATATCTTATATTAGATTTTTGAAAATCACTGTGCCACCGAAGAACAAAGATAAAGACAGAGAAGACCAATGTGCACCACATATTTCTTTTAGTGATTGAGAAAAGTCAGGGACATCTTTTAAAGGAGAAGATACTTATCCTATTAAAACGTGGATTGAGGCATTTTAAGATACCACACAAATTATGAACTGGTCTGAGATTGATAAATTAATTTATGGGAAACGACTTTTGCGTGGAGGAGCAAAATTATTCAACTGCAAAATTATTCCTTTCAACACTGAGAAGTCTTAAGGATTGGACAAGCTTACAAACAACGCTTAGCGAAAAAATTTGGACCTGAAGTAAACAGTGCCGTTATACAAAAGAAGCTTACTTCACGGAAGTTTATCTTCCGAAGCGACGAAACATACAATTTTTTTTTCTGAATAGGAAAGAACTGGCATTACATGTTAATATCGAAGATGCTGCTCCTATGGAATATATTATTGACGGTATTCCAGATAATGAATACAACCAAGCGATTTTGTATGACGGGTTAAATATTAATTAATTCCGTAAAAAATAGATATTTACAGTGAATTCAAGAATAAGATAACATCTCCTTCTAATAATCCTATCACAAACTATCGTACAAGTGGTAAGGCCACGAACGTTAAGAGATGTTTCAATTGTGGAGACCTTGATCATCACTCCTAGCTACAGAAAAGGTTTATAGTGCTTCAAATGTATAATAATAATTTATTTATTCAGATAAATTTTTAACGCTTGTTTACATTTACATCAGTGCCTGAACTAAGCTGTAAGCCTGTGTTTCAGGCAACGGTGCTCTTTCTTATGAACAAATAAAATAAATCTTTTTGATTAGGATATTTAAATAAGAACTTTAAATAGCAAATTTAGTATTGCTTTGTATTTAAATGAAACTAATTTTACGGATTTATGGTGTATTGTGGTGGTAATACCCAACTACCAGCTTGGGATCCTTAGCTTGGGATAAATTAAATTAAATCAAAAACCAAGCATACCACTGCAAGACTTCAAGTCACAGTTAGCTCTTTCTGCGTAGATCGGACCAAAAATAATAATTAAAAGCTGAAGGTACCCCAGGTTAACTATGACATCAGGACATCTGTCACCTCAGTCCCCCCGTGACCATGGGTGCTGTAAAGCACTCAAAACGTCGGGTTATAAATAGTAAAAATTAAACGCTGTAAAATCCGTAAAATTAGTTTCATTTAAATGAGTAGTGTTCGCGTAAATATAAGAAATCATTATTGCTTTGTATGTTTATGTGGGTGCGTATGTTTGTGTGTGCGTGCGTGAATGCCTGTGGGTATTTAAGTGTTTGTGCGTGGATGTGTGAGAGAGGTGCGTGGATGTGTGAGAGAGGTGCGTGTGTGGTGAATGTCTAGGTTAGTGAGGTTTTATTGAGTAGTAAAACTGAGTTGGAATCTAGTTTTATTTTGGCTGTGGAACGAAAACAAAAACAATATAATTTAAAATGAAGGGTATAGATCATATTAATATATAAGACAAATAATTTATATCGTTATTTTACACTGATAAATATTCATAGAATGTAAATCTAATTGCCTATTGATTGTATATAATAGGACCTAGCCCTGTGGTAGCGGCTTAAGAGAATCTACCACCCCTTCTCATCCCGTGGGTGTCGTAAAAGTCGGCAGAGGTAAAATGAAAACCAGGAGATTGGCAGCAGCATCTTGCTGGAATATCTGAATAAATAAACTGCGGTTGCCAACCCGTTGCTAAGCGTGGCAACTATGGCAAAATCCCCCAAAAACGAGAGACACAAACTTTTGTGGCAATCTATGGGGGAGGCCTATGTTCAGCGGTGGACTATTGATAGGTTGAAACGACGTTGACAAATTGGACCAATGTAGAATAGATCGGAAAGTAAAAACTTTTGGAACTGCTCTCTATGCTCTCTAGATCTCTAGATGAATTGATGTTGAAATAGTAGCAGTAAATGCTAACTAGTAGTTTGAGTATAATAAGGCGGTGGTTCTAAGGCAGCGGACTATCTATTTAATGAGTCAATTTATTACAACTAAGGAGAAAATGCAACGCAAACCGCGAAAAAAATTGTGACGCTTATGGACCTAATGTAGGAAGAGTACACAAAGTGGCTTTAAACGTTCTCAATCCAGGAGTTTGATGTCAAAGATGCACCACGCTCTGGTTGCCATTTCACGGATAAAATGGATGCCATTTTTGAAAAAGTGGAGCAAGATCGGCATATCACAAGTTACGAAATAGCTGAAGAACTGGGAATTGACCACACAATAGTTTTTACCCATGTGAAAAAATCTGGGTACACAAAAAGCTCGACAATTGGGTGCCACACACGCTCACTGAAAGAACCTAAAGATCAGACGAAACCTAATGAACCGTGTACTCATTTGCGATTCTTTATTGAGGCGTAATGAAACCGAACCGTTTTTGAAAAGATTGATAACTGGTGACGAAAAGTAGATAACGTGCGACAAGAACTTGCGAAAAAGGTCGGTCAGGATGCACAGACTGTGCCAAAACCCCGTTTATCTCGCAATAAGGTGAAGCTGTGTGTATGGTAGGATTGGTAAGGCGTTGTTCATTTTGAGCTTTTGCCGCCGGGCAGAACCATCGATTTGGATCTCTACTACCGACAACTGCTGAGAATAAAGCTAGAAGTTGAAAGAAAGCATTTAGCCTTTCATCACGACAATGCTAGACCACACATCTTTAGCCATTTAGCAAAAATTAAGCGAGATTTGCTGGGAGGTGTTAATGCATCCGCCATATAGCCCTGAACTTGCACCTTTGGATTCACACTTGTTTCGGTCTCTTCAGAATTATTTAGGTAGTGTCAGGTTAACATCAAGAGAGGACTGCCAAAACTACTTGTCGCGTTTATTTGTTCAGAAGTCCCAAAATTTCTACAACAACCGGATCATGTCACTACCTTCAAGATGGCAAAGAGTCATCGAAAAAAATGGCACATATATACTGTAATTAAATGTATATAAACTTTAAAAAAATATTTTGGGTTTTCGTATAAAATGCGAAGAAACTTTTTCCTCAACCTATTATGTTTTTTTACAATTTATACATCTATGTAATGAGCCGTGTTTAAGTTTCAGTTTCCCTAAATATGCAGATATAAAATAAAAGTGGATTTACTTTGCTACGGGAAAACAAAATTTGATGCCTTCTAAAAACAAAACTATACGAGTATGCCTACTTAATTTATAATAATTATATTTAAAGCAGGTTTATTATACCTGTCATTAGATGTGTTTATAATATGTAAAACCTGAGAAACCATATTAAAAAATTTCGATGGACATTTTTTTAAAAGACATCGTAATGGTTAAAATACTGCGTCAATTTCTGGGAACTTAATTATTTGATACTATTAGTTACCAATTGGGCGAATTTTTAACAAAAAAACTACTAATTATTATTACCAATAACTGACTGTTGAACAAATATCCATCATTTATTAAAAGTAACTTTATTTTTTATATGTTTTTTAGTGGTGGTAGGATTCCTATGCAGGAATCCGTCTAAGTAGGTACCACCCCTGGGCCAGTTATTCTGTTTGAAGGACACTGTGAGCTAGCGTAATCACTGGGCATATGAGACTTAAGAACTTTTGTCTCAGGGTGATGGGCAGTGTGGTGTCACACAGAAATTTTCTGGGTGACACAGCATTTGTTATGGGTAGACAAGTAAGTGCAACTTACCATTAGGTGAGCGTTTTGCTCGTTTCATCACTTTATGCAATAAAAAAAAAGTAAATAAGAAACTTGCACAAGGACAACAAATATTGAATATAACTTTAATTGATTTTTTTATTGATATTATGATGGAGGGGCATAGTCGGTTAAAGAAAACATTCTGAAGAAATATTCATTTATCATCATTCTAACTTAGCCCATCTTAATGTATGTATTTGTATATATGGTTTTACAATTCTATCATAAATTTCATTCTATCATCTTAAATAAGTGTGTTCAATAGCAACAGTACAACTTTCAAGTTAATACGTATCGTTCGACGATTATCGATATATCTAAATAACAAAACTAAAACGTCAATCACTAATCGAATATCAAATATCAGACTTATTCCTCCTGCCCTATCCATCCTGTACAGCATTTACATTATTATTTGGATATATTTATAGGTACAAAAATGGCTAGAAAAGTTTTTATTGGTATCGATGTTATAAAAAGAAATACTTGTTAACTCAATTAACAATAAGCATCAGCGTATCTTCAAATCTTTCTACATGAAAGAGCTATATCTGAGTTTATAAAGTCAAAAATAGCTAACGTATTTATTAAGTTATGTGTAAACAGGAAAATTGCTCTTTCTAGACGGCTTCGGTTCTCCTCTGTCCATGTCTAACACTTTTCCGCTGTGCTAGAGTAATATTTGGCTTTTAGCGCCAACTCAAAAAGTGGCGCTACTGTTTTTATTGAATTTTCTATTTTCTGTGTCCATTTTGAGTTTTGATGTTTAATATTTAGTATGCAGGAAGTGATCGTGAAAGTGTACAGTAATTGGAAAATTCAGTTCAAATCCAAAATTGAACTTTTCGTTTTGATCCAACAAATCTTCAGTAAAAGTCAACTATCATTTTACTGTCGATCGAAACTAAGTCCTTATTACAATTAAATTCTACTTGACCTTGGAAAAATGGCTCGATTTGGTTGCCGATTCATCATCATCACAATTTCAGCCTATTTTAGTCCACTGTTGAGCATAGGCCTCCCCTATAGATTGCCACAAAACACGGACCAGAGCCACATGCATCCATCGACTTCTCGCACAAACATGCAGGCGTCGCTCCATCTAGTAGGGGGTCGCCTTACACTGCGTGTGCCGGTACGAGGTTGCCACTCGATAACCTTTCTTCGGTTATCGGTTCTACGAACTATTCAAATTATGGACGGCCCATTGACACTTCAACTTGCTAATCCATAGGGCTAAGTCGGTTACTTGTTAACCGATTGCCAGGATCAAAAAAGAAGAAAAGTTATATTTTATTGTGTTGTCATGGGAACGCTGTCAAAACAAAAATACTTGTTCCGAATTAATAAGTTACTAACACTTGAAAAAACCTGTGTAGCATATTTATTATGACTTCATAACTTACTAAAACTTTTATGGGAATTATAGAACCAAAATTAACTATCTCTAAATTTCGCATTAAAGTTAATATTAAAACACTTGGCTATGGGTATTACGAGCCGATGGTTGGACGTGGAAGTTGGAACAGACGACATAGATCTAAATTCCTTACCTTCTAATTTGGCATTGGTAGATCTTCAGAATGATAATGAATATAAATTACTTATCGGGGACTTTGGCAGAGGAGATGAACACCCTAAGCTAAAGGTAAATAATTAAATAAAAATATAGTAATTTTTTATAACCAGTACCTTAATTAAACGTTGTTTGTGCAATTTTGTTTTATTATGATGATCAAAATCGAGCATTGCATTCGTATTTTTCACTATTCATTCATTGAAGTCAGTTGCTAAATAATCATGCTGTTAACAGGGTGTGAAATGGAGTAAAAAATTGTCAGTTAGTAAGAAGAAAAAAATGTGTATGTCTTGACATAAATTATGGTCATGTAAACTCTAAGTAGTTAGGTACCACCCCAGGGCCAGTTATTCTGCCGTGAAGCAGTACTGTGCAAACATTATAGTTTCGGTTTGAAGGGCACTGTGAGATAGCATAATCACTGGGCATATGCGACTTAAGAACTTATGTCTCAAGGTGATGGGCACAGTGTTGTGTCACACAGAAATTTTCTGGGTGACACAGCATTTGTTATGGGCAAATGTTGCAGTTGCATCATCAGGATGCAGGTGAATCCTCACTTTCTTCAATGAAAGTTATTAATTTTATAAGCCTTATCATTTTGAAATCCATAGGTGTTCAAAGGAGCAATGCTGACATCAGATTTGATGCTCCCTGACCTGCCATTAGGTGTGGTGGGTTTCTATACAAGTGAGACCATGCCTCGGCCTTTACCTGTTGTAGCTGTTGCAATGAGTTCATGTATTTTCATATATCGAAACATGAAATTGTTTTATAAATACTACCTGCCTTCAGTGGAGTTGAATACCTGTGAAATGGAGATATGGAAAAAGGTATGTGTAATTAATTTTTACTAAGCAGTCTTTTGAAAAATAAATTTTAACCAATTATATATGACCAAAGAAAATAAGTTCTTACAATGAATTCTAATGGAAGAAAGTCTGCAATGCCATCTCATCCTGTAGGCATCATTTGAGATTAAGGGATAAGCCTAAAAGAATCTCATAGCTTTCCACAGATTTTGATGACAGTATGGCCTAGTGGTCCTACTTGATTTCTACATAGAAGGTCCTATGTTCAAATCCTAACTCAAGGCAACATTTGTGCACACAACAACAAATCCCAAATTGGTTTAGGGATTTGTTTTTTTGTTGTGTGCATATGCAATTTATGTCTGTAAAACAGCAGTTTTGTACAATACCGCCAGTCAGTTTAAAAAAGTAAAGTAAAGTTTCAGCCTATAAATGTCCCACTACTGAGCACAGGCCTCCTCTCATTTCTGAGAGGGTTTTGGAGCTAGGAAGAATCCGCCACGCTGCTCCAATGCGGGTTGGCGGACTTCACATGTCCTCGAAATATTTCTATTCCTCGGACATGCAGGTTTCCTCACGATGTTTTCCTTCACCGCTAAGCACGTGGTAAATCAGCACTTAAAATTGTAGAACAATATTAGAGGTGCTGGCACCGGGGATCGAACCCAGGTTACTCGCTTACTATGAAATTAAAGGCGAGCACCAGGCCCCTGAGCTACCCAGTCAGCTTAAATGTGAGTAATTTGTTGTTCAACTGATATTCAATCCTAAGGCTGAGAGACTGAGCAAGAAGTTACTCTGACCATATAACTTGAGTTAGAATATGAATAGAGATATTCTTAAGAACTATTATTATAGTTAATAAGGGAACCTGACTATTTTTAGGCAGCCTAGTAATGTTTTAAAAGATTGGATTCTTACATATGCAATATAGGAAATGCCATTGAGAGTTGATCAAATAATTCAATGAGCCAATAATTGTGATCAGACCCTTTTTACAAAAGATGTTTGTCATTTTCAATAAAAACCATTATTAACAGCAAAAGCAGAAATCACTAATAACTTTTTTTTATTTATTAAGCTACAAACAATCATTATAAATGTATATAGTGCTAATGTTTTTTACAAATACATTTTTCCAGTTGATGGATCCTGTAAACCACAATAAAGAGTCTCTTATGACCCTTACAGAGAGCTTACAATCAATGCCCCAAAAAGTTATAAGCAAGCAATCTCACAATTTCCTCAGTTTGGATTTGGAACAGAGACTAGAATATCTGGAAAAGATGACGAGGCTACCAGGTCGTAAACATCCAGAGATTGCGAGTATAACATCTTTAAAAATGAATTCAGTGGATAAATATGGTGTAAGTTGTTTGGTGGTAGGAACGGAGGAGGGAGAGGTTATTATCCTGGAACCTGCTACATTTACACCATTGAGTACAGTGAGTATATTTTTGTGTTGGATTTAGAATCGTTTTTGGTTGTATTTGATGAGGTTCAGTCCCCGATCCCCAATACCACTCGCATTCCAAGGTACATTTTCGAAAAAATTAAGAAAAACAAATATAACCTCTCAATAGTTTAAGGATGGAAAAAGGAACAAACAACCGCTGTGAGAGCAGTATAACATACCCAATTTTGTATAAGTGCAACAAGAATCGACCGACACCGCTTCCATGTCCAGGCAATACACCATATTAGAGAAAAATTAAAAACGACTATGTATAATTAAAAACCATCATCAACCTCCTCAAAATTAGAACATTTAACTAGATAATTTTGATTCGTGAGTTCCCTCAGGTGCTGAGGAAGGTGAAGCCACTCCGTCCTTATATATACTAATTATATATATTATGTTGTCGTTTTATTTTTGTCTTGTTTGGAAACAATGTATGTATGTGAGGAAAATTGTCATAGAATGGATTTTTTTATCGTTAAAGTGATGAAACAAGTAAAATGGACACAGGTGAACCCTGATGGAAAGTCCAATGTCTGCCCAAACAAATAGGGTGTCATCCAGAATAGTTCTGTGTGACACCACACTGCGCCCATCACCCTGAGACATTAGTTCTTAAGTCTCATATGTCCAGTGATTACACTAGCTCACAGTGCCCTTCAAACCGAAACACAGTAATATTTTCACACTACGGCTTCACGACGGAATAACTGCTCTTGGGGTGGTACCTACCTAGACGGATTCCCGCATAGGAATTCTACCAATTTCAATATTTTCGGTTTGATATTTGTCGAGGTAGTTATTCCGCCACCTGACGGAAGCCATGAGATTTCCCAAGCAGTTTACTTCATCGACATTTACGACACCGACGGGTTGATATGGGATGTCAGATTTTCTTACGCCGCCATCACATTATTTTACCTATTTGACTAGAATTGGTTCATCTTAACCATCAGCAAGTTATAGTTCACTACCGCACGTAAGACACAACAAAAGAGGAAGGATTATTTGTAATCACTGTGCTCTACCGGCAGATTGGTGATATTATGATGATTATCAAATTCATTGGATTGTTCCTTTTTTCTGTGGATATACATTGCATATAACGACGAAGCGTTTTGCTTCGCCGTTCATAATGCGTACATCATGCGTCTTCATGTCTGATCACAATGTATCTTCAAGAGAAGAGTGAACAGGCTTTTTCTAAGCTAGTGCGTTTCTAATCAGGAGGGATCGTGGTTAAGCACTAGCTAATAAATAAAAATAAATGTCTCCTAGAAGCTTTTTCTCGTTTACTGTACGTAAAATTTCACTGCGTACTTGTTGTCTTGCCACCTGTTGAAAGCTATGGTGTTTTTAAGGCAATTTCCATAGAAAATTTTCTTACACAGCTATTACGTGGCGATAATTGGTTAATTCCTTCTAATTTGTAAACACTACAGTGCAAGATTCTTATCTGTAAAAATTTAAAGGAATTAAATATTTTATGCAATAATTTAAAAAAAGTCTCACTTTTAAAGGCAACAAAATAATATTTGTGTTTATTGCACAGGCCAAGTTATATACCACAAAGAAAACACCATACCAAATGGTTGCAACTGGACTGTACAACGTTGACTACAGAATAACTGTAGCTACCAGGTGTGGAAGTACTTGGTTTCTCATGTACACTTTGCTTTCTGCCGCACTTTGTTTGTGAGATATATTGTTTACAAGGCGATGAATAATTAGGCTTTGTTGTTCTTAATTATGGAAAAATACAATTTCTGGTTTATCTGTGGATTCTGCTATGTGTTGTAGACAACCTGTTTAATTGTTGCATTAAAATGTTTTATAACTAGAACATGGGTTTGCAATCTTTTTCTGCAATAGAACATTTTGCGAACCCGGAAATTTTTGCGCAACACTTGCAACACACTTTGACTATCATCCTATTTTTTTACGAAACACTTAGCTATCACTCGCTTTTCGATGAAAGTTCCGGTTCGATTAAAAGTCCACCAGTGTACTTTCCATATTATCGTGGAACAGGGCCAGTTATTCTGCCATGAAGCAGTAGTGTGCAAGCATTACTGTGTTTCGGTTTGAAGGGCACTGTGAGCTAGCGTAATCACTGGGCATTTGAGACTTAAAAACTGATGTCTCAGGGTGACGGGCGCAGTGTGGTGTCACACAGAAATATTCTGGCTGACTCAGCATTTGTTGTGGGCGGACGTTGCACTTACCATTAGGTGAACGTTTTGCTCGTTTCGTCACTTTATAAAATAAAAAAAAAGAACACCTAAACATAGTTTTCAAATCAACGAAACATAGTTTGGGAAACCCTGATCCAGAGCATAATTATGTCACAGTACGATAGTAAAAAGTATGAGGATGTGAAACTTGAAAGAAATAGAATGAGTAACAATTTATAATTAATTAACTAGCTCATACCTGCGACTTCATCCGTGTGGATAAGGTTTTTTTAAATATCCCGTGGGAACTATTTGTTTTTTCTATATAAAGAGTATCCTATGTCCGTCTGCAGGACGCATGCTATCTCTATGCCAAATTTAGTCGAAATCGGTTCAGCGGTTGAACCGTGAAAAGGTAACAAGCAGAAAGAGGGACAGAGAGAATTACTTTCTCATTTACAATATTAGTATGGATATATGTAGTTTAATTACCGTCCGCCACAACCTAACAGACAGACAAACAAACAGACAGACAGACAAGAAAGCGAGTTTATAATAAATTGCCATCCAGTTGTAAGCTGATTAAAGTTTCAAGTACTACTACACTAGCTTCCCAAGGAGCATCTAGCTCCCCGGGAGCTAGTTCAAAATCAAGTACTAAATTTGACCCGAACAGACATACATCGTTTATTTTTTTAGTTTTAATCTATCTTAATTTCAAGTCGTTGAAATATTACAATAAATAACTATTTCTTTAACTTCTTTGTTTAATTTTTTTGCACACTCTTAATTCTGATTTGAAGGTAATAGACAATGCATATCAAAGGAGGGTTTGACTGTTCCATTAATATATATATTAGTATATAGTACATAATTGACCTGCATTACTCTTGCCTGATATTAGATTGCAGATTAGTATTATGTATGTATTTTTTGTAAAATATTACATCTTAGAATTTAAATATGTATCTCAATAATTTCAGAGAAAAATCAGTGTGTCTGCTTAAAAGAGACTGGAAAGAAGGCCATTTGCCTGTTCAACACTGATGAACATATCATAGCTATTGAAGTTTCAACCATAGACAATAGTATATTCGTGATATGCTGTGATAACACTTTTGCATGTTACAGCAAGAAGGTATGTACTTACTAACATTTTTAAAAACTTTTAATTAATTAAATATACTCTAAAACTAGCTTTGGTTTTATTTTGTCCACAGGGCAAAAAACAGTGGTCGTTGACCCTTGAACATAGACCAGTAGCTCTAACTCTGGTCCCCATAATGCATTTGGGGGTTACATTGACAGCCGTCGCTCTGACGTCTGGCCATTTGCACTTGTATGATGGTAAAGCGAGGAGGGATACCGTGTTTATAAGAGGTGAAGTGGGAAGTGGGACTGTCAGTGGCAAGGCGCTCGCTTTAATTTCATAGTACGCGAGTGACCTGGGTTCGATTCCCGGTGCCGGCACTACTAAAATTGTTAATCGTAATTTTAAGTGCCGATTTACCACGTGCTCGGCAGTGAAGGAAAACACCATGAGGAAACCTGCATGTTTGAGGAATAATAAATATTTCGAAGACATGTGAAGTCTGCCAACCCGCATTGGATCAGCGTGGCGGACTCTTCCCCTCTCCAAAACGCTCTCAGAAGTGAGAGGAGGCCTGTGCTCAGCAGTGGGACATTTATAAGCTGAAACATTACTTTTACTTTTATTCATTATTTACGTTCATACTGACAATGCCAATCACATGATAGTCTGTTGAAATATAAATTAAATTTGTAAGAAGAGATCTATGAAGGTTGATTTTATCAAATGCGACTTATTGAACAATTTTAAAAGAGCAATGTGACTGTGGCATATGAGACTTAAGAAGTGATGTCCCAGGGTGCCGAGCGCGGTATGGTGACACGGTTATAATCTGGGTCACAGCATTTAAAAACAATTATTAATTAATAACAACATTAACTAAGAATGACAAAGAGACCTGCAACATATATAGCATAGTTCTTTCATTTTCTTTCTTGAGCCTCTTTCCTATTTTCTGTCCTTTTTGCGTGAGAAATCAAATTAAGATGATGATATACTATCACTAGACCACTGCTGAACATAGGCGTCCCCCAGTAGATTGCTACAAAAGTTTGTAGCTCTAATTTTGGGGGGAGTTTGCCATAGTTGCCACGCAAGGCAAACGTAACCGAAGTTTATTTATTCAGATGATCCAGGAAGATGCTGCTGCCCATCTTCTGGTTATAATTTTCCCTCTGTCGACTTTTATGACACCCACGTTATTAAGAGGGGGTGGGGGTGGAAGATTCTCTTAAACCGCCACAACGCCATACCTGCCACGATTGGCAATCGGTTTATCAACCGCAGTTTATCTATTCATATGTTCCCGGAAGATGCTGCTGCCTATCTACTGATTTTATTTTCCCCCTGTCGACTGTTACGACATCCACGGGATTAGATGGGGTTGATGAAGTAAGTATATATATGCCACAGCCATCACTTATCAGCAGATGAAACAACCTTAGCAAGCAAAAAAATTGCCAATTCTTAAAATCGCTATTTCCCAACGACAAGGATTTTTATATAAACTTCCTTATTTCTGATTGTAAATAAAAAATAAAAAATTAGTGAAAATATCGAACCGTTGCAGAAGTCGTATCGGTGATGAAGTTTGGTCAACTTGGTCAAGAGGAGAACGTCTTTATCATCACCACTGCTAGTAAGTTTCTATTTGTTATTGTTTTTGCATATGAATCTCGAAATAAGAGTGCTCTATATGTCGGCGTAGTCTCTGACCAATATAGTTCCCGTCTAATGTCTCCTTGCGATTATCAACTAGAAGCTGAGACCTTGGCAGGAAATATTATAGTACATAGATCACGCGATCACACAGTCACGCCTTTTTCCCATATAAGGGGATAGGCATGGGCTCGCGGGAAACGAGATGTGTCAGGTGGAAAACGACGCCGCCATTTTAGGTAAGAGCTCTTTGCGTTCCCACGAGCAGTATAGCGACAGCATTGCATATTACGGTGTTAAAATGAATATTGGTCAATGATGTACACCATTGTCCAAGGAATCTGCTCTATATCATAGTACAAATATTTTTAATTATTGTTATTTCTTTCATTATTCTATTATATACTATTGCCAACATTGATAAAAGTAATATATTTATCTATTTATTTTTCATTATTAATCGTTATTTCAGAATTTTATCTTTATATTATATTATATAAACATATATATTTAAAATATCTTTAGTTTTTTTTTTTTGCATTTAAACTGTCTGACAGCTGCTCGTAGGTTTTAGATTACTGGTGCCGACAGAATAACAGCGCTGCGGCAATTTTGCTGTAGCATAATGCTGAGTCGGGTCCTTTTCGTTGCTGCAATCCAACATAAATTTAAATACTTTTTTATTGTTAATTTTTTGTGTTGTGTTAATTGTTTGTTTTTATGTGTTTGTATTGAGCGTAGCAACGAATAAAGTTATTTTCTTTCTTCTTTCTTTCTTCTTTCTTTCTTTCTTATTCTGCACGAATAAAAGCTGTCCGTAGAATATCTTAGTCGTCCTTTACGACACCTCGGTAAGAAAGAGGTAGGTGCTATTCTACTCTGCCGAACGCCTATCGGCTGAAATATATAATATTCATTGCACTATAATATTAAGTGCAACGAATATTACATAAGCACAATAGAGGCATTCGTTCGTCGTCGACTACTCGTGATTATTGGAACGTCCATGCGATAAGGTCTAATTTCGAGTCACGGGGATATTAACACTTCATCTACAGACTTACAGGGTGATTTACACTACATCCACTGAGTTACAAGATTTTTTTATCGTATACAAAGTGACAAGACGAGCACAAAAATGGTAAAACAAAAATGCGCCTGTCAACAAAACACAGCGGCTGGCACTATGGCGGTACCGAGCCGTGCCGTGTGGTGGCGGCTTAAGAGTATCTACCACCCCACCTGATCCGTGGGTGTCGTAAAAGTCGACAGAGGGCAAATGAAAACCAGAAGGATGTGCAGCAGCATCTTACTGGAACATCTGAATAAATAAACTGCGGTTGCGAACCCGCCTGCCAAGCGTGGCAACTATGGCAAAAACCCCAAAAATGAGAGCTACAAACTTTTGTGGCAATCTATGACCTATGTTCAGCAGTGGAATAGCGATAGGCTGAAATGAAGTAAAACTAATATATATCGTTATAGGCGGAAATCTGATGTTAAAAATACTGAAGCGCACGGCGGACTTCAGCGCGGACGCTGTCAGTGTGGAAGTGGGTCATGCCGACAACGGAGCGCAGAGACCGTGGCTCATACCCAAGAAGTCCAAACTGTTCCTTGAGCAGTCAGCGAGGGAAAGGGAGAACGCTGTAGGTGGGTTAACACTTGGTAAAGGAGAGAAGGTTAATTTGCTAAGATCCGCATGCAAAATGTAAAATGGTGTGTATTATACCTAGTTTTGAAGAGCACCGCACGCCCACCCTCAACCGCGTGCACAAGAAAACCAATACCGCCACCGGGAACCGCCACCACATACCCTCCACCACTACAACACTACCACTAGGCAATACACACCACTGAAGTCGAGAACACGACACGTGTTTCACCTCAAAACGAGGCATTATCAAGTGATATTGACTCTACGACAGTCAACCGCCGAGTGAGCGGCCCGGTCAAAGAGCTGCTATTTATAGTCTCGGTGACGCAACCTAACACCGTCAGATACTCATAGATTACATTGCCATTTGATCAGTATGGATATTTAGATAATAATGCTAATGCCGTGTGGTGGCGGCTTACAACTTCTTGGGACATCTGAATAAACTGCGGTTGCCAACCCGCCTGCCTAACGTGGCAACTATGGCAAAAACCCCCCCAAAATGCGAGCTACAACCTTCGTGGCAATCTCTGGGGAGGCCTATGTTCAGCAGTAGACCTAATGATAGGCTGAAATGATGATGACGATGAATGCAAAAATTAAAGCTAACTGCGTTTCCAACCAAATGAAAAAAACTTTGCATAAATACATGTTCTGATCCAATTTTATCGCCTCTGCCATGCTTACCAGAAGAAGTTCTAGAATAAATAAAGTGATCGGAATACCATAGGCAGAGTTCCATTTGCGCAAAGGTTTGGAATGAATGCTCCATTTTGTAGAAAAATATAACAATTTTCCATGTTTTCTCGTATCTGCGCATGGCAGTATAAAAGCTGATATTGTTAGTAGCTCGTCAAAACTAATGGCAGATGGTTTTAAAATGACAAAGTCAAAAAAAGGACCAGAACATTTTAATGAATTCGCCGCGATTACTTTTTATCTGCCTTTGAAACTGCCTTATTAGAAAAAAAAAAGATAGGCCCTTTTATGTCCCTCTGCTAAGCCTTTACAAATTTCAGAGGTTTTGGAGCCGGGAAGATTCCGCCACTCTGCTTTTCTGCTTGGTTGGAGAACTTAACATGTCCTCAAATTATTTTTATTCCTCAGACATGCAGGATATTGTCACGATGTTTTCCTTCACCACTGAGCACGTGGTAAATCAGCAATTAAAATTGTAGAATCGCGCCGTGTGGTGGCGGCTTAAGAGAATCTACCACCCCATCTCATCCTGTGGGTGTCGTAAAAGTCGACAGAGGGAAAATGAAAATATGGAAATCGGCAACAGCATCTTCCTGGAACATCTGAATATATAAAATGCGGTTGCCAACCCGCCTGCCAAGCACGGCAACTATGGCAAAATCCGTCTGGGTGGGTACCACCGCAGTGCAAATCATTTTACCGTCAAGCAACAGTGTGTAAACATTACTGTGTTACGGTCGGAAGGGTACTGATTTTTTTTATGACGGATGGTCACTGTTAGGGGTTTTACAGCTTCACTGGATTGGAAGGCGAAACCTTTTATGGGTAACAAGCGCTAGGGCCCCCGAGAGGGAACCACGGCTTGGACCGTTAGGTTGTGCGCTTGGCACTGACTCGAGGGTGCCCGAGAGGGTCGGAAGTCAGCTCGGTAAGTTACTTCAATCGGGGGGACAAAGGGCACTGATAGCTAGTGTAGTTACTACATACATACATCCACACATTCACGCCTTTTCCCCATGAGGGGTAGGCAGAGTCGTCTCGTGTCCCACTTTCACACCGGTGGGAAATTTCGGTACTAGTTTTTAGTCCCCATTGCGTTCCCACGACCAGTATAGTGACAGCATTGCATATTATCTATGATGTTATTCTGCGCGAATGAAGGATGTCGGTACAATGACTTAGTCCCTTCTTACGTCACCTCGGTAGGAGAGAGGTGGGCGCTATTCTACTCTGCCGGTCACCTATCGGCCGTTGTTATGGATAGACGTCGCACTTACCATCAAGTGAATGATTTGTCCTTGTCGCCATTATATTCCATAAAAAAAGCTGAGGTTGGTCTGGATTTACTACGTCATCACGATCTTTTTTTTTATTGTATAAAGTGACGAAACGGGCAAAACGTTCACCTGATGGTTAGTGCAACGTCCGCCCACAACAAATGCTGCGTCACCCGGAATATTTCTGTGTGACACCACACTGCGCACGTACACCCTGAGACATCAGTTCTTAAGTCTCAAATGCCCAGTGATTACGCTAGCTCAAAGTGCCCTTCAAGTCGAAACACAGTAATGTTTGCACACTACTGCTTCACGGCAGAGTAACTGGCCCTGGGGTGGTACCTACCTAGACGGATTCCTGCATAGGAATCCTACCACCAGTAACCTGTAACACTTCAGTCCCCCCGTAAACATTGTTACTTTTTTGTTGGATAAAGTGATGAGATGAGCAGAACGTTCCCCTTGTGGTAAGTGCAACGTCTGTCTATATTAAATACTGTGTCACCCGGAACATTTCTGTGTGGCACTATTCACCTAGAAATCAGTTCTTTAGTCTCATATGCTCAGTGATTACGCTAGCTCTCAGTGCCCTTCAGACCGAAACATAGTAATGTTTGCACACTACTGCTTCACGGCAGAGTAACTGGCCCTGGGGTGGTACCTACCTAGGAATCCTACCATCAGTACTGCAAAGCGTCAGAGAGGTGGGGTATCAAAAAGCAAAATTGCACGTACAACAATAAAAACTGGCTGTTACTTTGTATAGAACGGAGCATATGTAAAGGTGTTTGCATTTTTCTTCTCAATTGCAGCAATGCATGAAACGTTCCAGCACGAGCTGAACAGACTGCGACTCCTGGCTGCTAAAACCCTGCTGGAGGCGCATGTCAAGTCTGATAACTCTGTAGCAGTGGGGGCTTTGGAGCCAGTCCGGCTTTCTGCCGAGGTAAATAATATATAAACACTATTTAAAAAAAATATAATATGAGGTACATATTTAATTTTATTTATCGTCGGCACCGTTGCCTCTGTGATTAAGCGGTTGGCTTTTGCGCTATCGGTCGCGGGTTCGATTTGCCGTATTTGCCATGCTTGACAGGCGGGTTGTAGGATTTAGCATAGTTACAGTTTCAATGTAGCAGAAACGATTTTTTTTTTAGTGTTTTAGGACCGATGAACAGTGTTAGCCCGAAGGCTTTGACAGCTTCACCGGATTGAAAGGTGGCCGAGCGCTGAGGGCGCTTAACCTTTATTTATGGAGGGGCAAGGGCCCTCGAGGGGGGACCTCGGCTTGGACCTCACTTGGACTGTGCGCGAGAGTAACTGACTCGAGGGTGCCCAAGGGGGCCGGCCTCGGCTCGGTCAGTTACTTCAATCGGGAGGGAGCAGAAGCGAGAAAGCTGAAACTTGTATATGTGTACAAATACGTTAATATGAATAAAATAAAACATTCATTATTTTTATATTTAGAGCCGTGGTAGCTCAGGGGCTAGGCGCTCGCTTTAAATTTCATAGTACGCGAGTGACCTGGGTTCGATTCCCGCTCCCGGCACCACTGAAATTGTTAATTGCAATTTTAAGTGCTGATTTACCACGTGCTCGGTGGTGAAGGAAAACATCGTGAGGAAACTTGCATGTCTGAGAAATAAAAAATATTTAGAAGACATGTGCATTCCGCCAATCCGCATTGGAGCAGCGTGGCGGATTCTTCCTAGCTCCAAAACCCTCTCAGAAATGAGAGGAGGCCTGTGCTCAGCCGTGGGACATTTATAGGCTGCAACATTACTTTTACTTTTATTCATTATTTACGTTCATACTGACAATGCCAATCACATGATAGTCTGTTGAAATATAAATTAAATTTGTAAGAAGAGATCTATGAAGGTTGATTTTATCAAATGCGACTTATTGAACAATTTAAAAAAATAACAACACGTTTCCGTTAAATTACTAAACTTTAGCGGCATCCGTGTTCTCTTTCATTTTAGTTGATTTCAGTCAACCGCGCAGACAGTGGCCGGTTCGGCAGTGTGCTGGATTCGAATCTCAGATGGAGACAGCATTTGACTAAAAACACAAATCGTCTGTTTTCGGGTCTGGTTGTGTTGTCAATGTGAAATTTATGTCTGTCAAACGCACTCACGATCAAATACCAATGCGACGCGTCGTTTAAACATAAATAAATAGAAAAATATATATGTGCCTACAATACTACGTACACGATCTGTTGCTATTAAAATAATGGCAGGAGATGTGTCATGTACTGATCAATTTGTTGTGCCACTAATTATAATTATAATATTATAAAAGCAATTTATTCCTTGCATTTTTTATTACAGGATAATGTTATTTTTAGTAACTTTGTTATTATTTAGTTTACTTAAATTAATAATATTTTTTTTATGCAAGGAGCCCAAGTGCCACTAGTACTAACAGATAATTCACTAGTGTAAGGTGCCACGGTAAGTGCCACCTCTGCCCACAAGAAATGCTCCGCTTTCGGAGTCACAACACACTGCGCACTGTTATACCACGTACATGTAGGGACATATGCCAAAACGCAACTCCTGTCTATCGCCAGGTTGCAGAGTCAGCATAACAGAGGATTGAGAATCATTGTTAAGCTATCTTAGAGTCAGTCCGGTTCCAACATCCAAGACGCACAGACGAGGCTGCTTAAGGATTCAATATCCAACTTAAAACTCAGTGTATTATTTCTAGTTCTTTATAAAACCTTTTTAAAAAGACTAAATCCGAGACCCGTATAACAGCACGTCAGCCCGACACATCAGTTCTTAAGTCTCATATGCCCAGTAGTTACCTAGCTCTCATTGCCTTTCGAACCGTAGCGTAGTAATATTTGCACACTACCGATTGACAGCGGAATAACTGGCACTGCGTTGGTATCTACTAAGACGAATTCCTGTATTGGAATCCCATTACCGGTAGGATTAATCTTAGTGTAAAAATAAAAATTAGAAAAACATCAAAAACTATACCGCTCTGTGTCGCCTTCGCAGGTGGAAGGTTTGGGTCCAGTTTTCCGTGTCACACTCATCATTGAGAACACGTCCAGTGAGAAAGCGGTTATGGGACTTGCGCTGCTCTTCCACGTACACACGGCCAATTATAAGGTCTCAAGACCTTACATGAAGGTAAAAAAAATCTAGTCATGATTTATCACGATATTAAAGAATACATTCACGATAATAATCTCCATGAGTGACGGAACGATGCAAAACGTTCACCTGATGGTAACTGCAACGTCTGCCCATAACAAATGCTATGTCACAAAGAACATTTCTGTGCGACACCACACTGCGCCAGTCACCCAGAGACATCACTTCTTAAGTCTTATATGCCCAGTGATTACGCGGGCTCTCGGTGCCCCTCAAACCGAAACACAGTAATGTTTGCACACTACTGCTTCACGGCAGAATAACTGGCCTGGGGGTACCTACCTAATCGGGTTACTGCATTAATTTTTTAATTCTCTTTATTGTAACTTTGCAATATTAAAAACGATCCGGACCCCCCCCCCCACTGTATAATAATAAATTTCAATTATTAATACAATACGTATTTCTTCTACGGACAAAGGAGAATGCTATGCCGGTTTTATAGAATGTTAAAAAAATACATTTGACAAACGAAATTTGACAAAATAATTCCAGGTACCACTCCTTTCCCCGAACAGCCAACTGAAATTGCCAACAAAAATCGAGGAAATATTCGAAGATAATCTGAACCCGGAAATATTCCTCCGAACTGTCACCGGGCAGGGGGGGGAGAGGTCGCTAGTGAAGATACTTCTGCTGAAAGAAGGGAGGAGGACGCCGGTGCTGGCGGCTACAGTACAAATGCCGCCCTACCGACCCTATGATGATACCGTACGATAAGATGCAAACTGCGGCTGGTTTCGATTAGTATATATAATTTCGGTGATGTAATTGCTGTTAGCCTTTTTGGCTTTTACAGCTTCATCGGATACTGTTTTGATTAGTGATAAAGTTATTTAGAGAAAAATCTATTTTTTTTATTTCGCTAAGTCGGAGACATCACTATAGTCGTTTTGAATGTCATGAGTAATTTGTGTAACGTTATGGTTACATGTATCTTTTTTTTAATTTATTATTTTATTTATTAGGAATAAATTTTATTTATAAGGAATGGCGGTGTGGTGGCGGCTTAAGAGAATCTACCACTCCATCTCATCCCGTGGGTGTCCTAAAACTCGACGGATGGAAAATGAAAACCGGGAGATGAATATAATAGAATAGAATAAATTTTTATTCAATATAGATTATTTACATAATACTTATTGAAAGTCCTTTTTTTTCCTTTTTTTAAACTACACTGGTTCGCAAAAAATGCCTCTGTCCTGGGAAGAACCAGTAAGAAACACAGCGGGATTTTTTTTTATATTGTATGGACAGCAGCGTCTTCCAATAACATCTGAATAAATAAACTGCGGTTGCCAACTTGCCTGCCAAGCATGGCAACTATGGCCCCCTAAATGGGAGCTACAAACTTTTGTGGCAATCTATGGAGGAGGCCTATGTTCAGCAGTGGACTAGATAGGCTGAAATGATGATGATGATGTTTTATTAGGAACGACTGACGATTGTACAATACATCTTACTGCAAACAAATAAAAATAATCGTAATATCGTATAATAACGCTTGCAACTTTATAAGGCGCGGGTTTAGCCGCACATGGAGTACTGTTCTCATCTCTGGGCGGGGGCGCCCCAGTGTCAGCTACTTCCATTTGACCGCATTCAACGGAGAGCGGCTCGAACCGTCGACGACCATGTTCTATCTGATCGGCTTGATCCCCTGGCTTTGCGAAGAGATGTTGCATCCCTTTGCATTTTTTATGGGATCTTTCATGGGGAGTGTTCCGAGGAATTGTTCGGATTAATTCCAGCCGCTGATTTTCACCATCGCACATTGCGGCACCGCGCAAAATTCCATCGTCACCACCTTGATGGTTGGCATTCAAGCAGAGTGCGTTTTTCGCGCAATTTTCTGCCACGCACAAGCACTTTATGGAATCTGCTGCCGCCAGCGGTTTATCCAGACCGAGAGCCTATTCCTTCCTCAAATGCCTTCATCGCATCTGCTATTCCTCTGGTATTGTATATGTTCATGGGTGGCGGTGATCACTTACCATCAGGTGAGCCGCTAGCTCGTTTGCCCCTATTCCATAAAAAAAAAATCGTATTTTATCATATTTTTAATGTGTACATAATTAATACTTGACCTCAACTAATTTTGAGTGCCGATTACGTGATAACGTGCTAAGCGTTGAAGGAAAATATCGTGGGAATAAAATATCGTGAGGAAACCAGCATGTCCGAGATATAAAAATATTTCGAGAACATGTCGTCGGCGTCGTTTCAGCCTATCACAAGTCCACTGCTGAACATAGGTCTCCCCGATAGAAACCCACAAAAGTTTGTAGCTCTCATGTTGGAGGGATTTTGCCATAGTTGCCACGCTTGGACAGGCGGGTTGGCAACCGTAGTTTACTTATTCAGATGTTCCAGGAAGATGCTGCTGCCCATCTCCTGCTTTTAATTTTCCCGCTGTCGACTTTTACGACACCCACGGGATGAGATGGTGTGGTAGCTTCTCTTACGCCGCTACCACACGGGAAATTTGTTACCGCATAATTGCCTATTTATTGGTGTGATACTAATAAATAGCGATAACATCAATAGGTTTTTTTTAAGAAAAATATTATATTATTATACACATAGTTTGTTACGTTATCTTTCCTTTGCTACGTAAAATTTCAGTTAGTTATTACGTATTTCACCGTGTATATCTTTTCACTTATAAAATAAATAGGCACTTTGACAAAAAATGCAAAACATGAAATATTAATGAAAAAATTAACCATGTTCATTTGATGTTCTCCTAGCCGATTTCGACCACGGCGACAACTTCCGAATCCGTATGTCGAGAATGGCTCTCGACATTCGGATTCGGAAGTTGTCGCCATTGCGCGGGAGATATTATAGTGCCACAAGTGTACGCGCGAACACAGAGGCACTCACTCGTCCCAACCTACCCGCGCCCGATGTAACGCTGATGCGATAAGATCGGAGGTAGGCTAGGATGCAGTGTCAGAAACACGGGGACAATCACAACACAACCAAACCCGAAAACCAACAATTTGCGTTTTAGCACAAATGCTGGCTCCGGCTGGGATTCGAACCCAGGACCCGCGGCGTGGAAGTCAGGTACTCTGACCATTAGTCCACGCGGATGTCATTTATATAAGTAGTGATTATCAATAATTCTATAATCGTTATCAATATCACTTCATTTAATAATCTTAATAAAAATTACATAACAGTAAATTCAACCACTCAATCTGGTTGACAACAATTAATCAATAGTCAGTACTGTAGGTGATAGGTATATGACATTTTTTTTATTTGATAAAAGTGATAGAGGGATCCGTCTAGGTAGGTACCACCCCAGGGCCAGTTACTCTGCCGTGAAGCAGTAGTGTGCAAACATTACCTGTGTTTCGGTTTGAAGGGCACTGTGAGCTAGTGTAATCACTGGGCATATGAGACTTATATATTATAAAATTATTGATAATCACTACTTATATAAATGACATCCGCGTGGCCTAATGGTCAGAGTACCTGACTTCCACGCCGCGGGCCCTGGGTTCGAATCCCAGCCGGATCCAGCATTTGTGCTAAAACGCAAATTGTTGGTTTTCGGGTTTAGTTGTGTTGTGATTGTCCCCGTGTTTCTGACACTGCATCCTAGCCTACCTCCGATCTTATCGCATCAGCGTTACATGTTACATTTACCTACCTAGACGGAGGAGTCCGTCTAGGTAGGTACCAACCACCCCAGGGCCAGTAGGAATCCTACCACCAGTAAATTTTTACAACGTACGTTTTTACAAGAAAATCCCAGAAAGTGTACAAAGTCTTTCAATCAAAAAGTAATTTGTTTTTAATAAATTAACACTACGAAAAAAAAGACGGGTTATAATAGTATTAAAGATGACGATAACCATAGTTCTCCGTCTTTATAAAACTGCTGTAAAAAAAGCAAAGTAACAGCCTATAAATGTCTCCCTGCTGACCACAGGCCTCCTCTCATTTCTGAGAGGGTTTTGGAGCCGGGTGGAATCCGCCACACTGTTCCAATGCGGGTTAGGCGGACTTCACGTCTTCGAAATATTTATATTTCTCAGACATACAGGTGTCCTCCCGATGTTTTCCTTCACTGCCGAGCACGTGGTAAATCAGCACTTATAATTGCAATTAACAATTCTAGTGGTGCCGGCAGCGGGAATCGAACCCAGGTCACTCGATCGCCTAGTTCCTGAACTACCACGTGTAATCGTACATTATTTTTGAAATTACTAAAAAGAAAAAAAATTGCCCGCGGGGTTTCTTGTTGTTTCTTTCCAGGACATAGACATTTTTTCGCGAACCAGTGTAGTTTAAAAAAAATCAATATTATGTCCAATTAGTAATTGTATGTTAAACAATAATCTATGTTAAACAAAATGATTCTATTTTATTCTATTAATCATTATTTCAGCCCACTATAGGAGAAAAAGATGTGGATATTTATTTTTTATTCACTTAATTTTTTTTTGTCAAATGTCTGTTAGAAATACGTAAGAGAGCACTGAAATCAAGGGCCGAGCAAAATATAAGTTTTGTTTTCATTAAAATACTTATTAAAAAATACTATTTTGCACGTTGTTAAAATACGAAATACAAAATATTTTAAAGTCTTGCATTCGAAAAATAAAATTCAATATACAGTATTTATTATTATTTATTTATTAATGGAAACAGTCACAAACTATTTTCCAGTGTCAAGTAACATATTCAAGTAAGTATACAATCTTCTAGAAGCAACACTTCAAAATTTTGATCGACAGTAAAACGTTAGTTGACTTTTATTGAAGATTTGCTGGACTGTTGGAGACAAAACGAAAATCACAATATTGGTCTTGAATTGAATTTTCCAATTACTGTACACTTTCAGGAGCACTTGCTGCATAATAAACTATCAATATTAAATATCAAAACTCCAAATATACACAGAAATTACAAAATTAAATAAAAGCACTCCTGCCACTTTTCGATTTGGCGCCAAAAGTCGTCATATACAGTATTTTAAACATTCTTATTTAAAATACGTTCAGAAACCTTTGAATTGCTAATGGAATACTCTACAAATACTGGGTACAGAGCCGTATATTAAAAAGCTTTACAATCGTACAATTTGTCAAAATTGATAACTTTTTCTATGGAAAATGTACAATGTATGTAGGTGTATGTACAATTGATGCTAAATATATTTATGTGAAAAAATATATTGAAGCTATAAGTATTTGAAATTACAAAATACCTCAGCGTCAGGTTTTTAAAATACCAATTACTAATTACATTTTTAGGAAGTAATTGAAATACAAATACCAATATGTATTTGTGTACGTATTTATTATTGTATTGTGTGTATTGTATTGCAATGTATTTGTATTTAAAATACGTATTTTTTATTCTAACGACAGCGTGGTGGTTAGTGCATCTGTCTTCTGCGACGTGGGTCCTGGGTTCGAATCCCAGCCGAAGCCAACATTGTTTCAAAAACGCCAATTGTTGGTTTTCGAGTCTGATTGTGTTGTGCGGGTGAAATTTATGTCTGTTAGTGCACCCACGATACAGGAGATATCCTAATGTTGGTCTTCGTTATTTAAATTAAAAAAAAATATTACTAATTCAAATACTGCCCGGCCCTGGCGAAATACGCAGTGGTGGAAGAAAGGTTCTTGAATGGAAACCTCTTACCCGCAAATGCGGTTTAGGGCGACCATCCATTAGATGTCGTGTGGTGGCGGCTTAAAAGAATCGGCCACCCCATTTCATCCCGCGGGTGTCGTAAAAGTCGGCAGAGGGAAAAATAAACCAGAAGATTGGCAGCAGCATCTTCTGGAACATCTAAATAAATAAACTGTGGCTGCTAACCCGCCAATTATGATGATGATGGTTGGCTTATCACCAAGCACACTAGTTACAAAATGTACGTAGTAGGCAGTAAAAGAAACGTTTTCTTATAAAAGGATTATGCCCTCTGGTTATAATTACTTTGTGAAATTGTGATAATTTTTGGCAATATTTGATTAATTCCCGTAACACCTTATCAATTTGCTGGTGGCTTGATAACTGGCTGGCTTGGAAACATTTGTTCTTTATTTAACTGCTTGGTACCTAAATTAGGTCGATTATCAAGATGTAGATTAGATTATATTAAATACTGATATGTTATAAATGGAATATTTATGTAGTCATTATCATCATCATTTCAGCCTATTCCAGTCCACTGTTGAACATAGGCCCTGAGCCACCTGCATCCATCGACTTCCCGCAAAACTGTGCAGGTCGTCGCTCCATCTAGTGGCGGGTCGCCCTACACTGTGTTTGCCGGTACGAGGTTGCCACTCGAGAACCTTTCTTCCCCAACGGTTATCGGTTCTTCAAGCTATATGGCCGGCCCATTGCCACTTCAGCTTGCTAATTCTTAGGGCTATGTCGGTTACTTTAGTTCTGCTGCGGAGTAGGGTGCCGTATGGTAGCGGCATAAGAGAATCTACCACCCCATATCGACCCGTGGGTGTCGTAAAAGTCGACAGAGGGAAATTTAAAACCAGAAGATGCACAGCAGCGTCTTCCCGGAACACCAAAATAAACAAACTGCGGTTGCCAACCCGCCTGCCAAGCGTGGCAACTACAGCAAGATCCCCACATATAAGAGCTACAACATTAACGATTTATGTAGTAGTAAATCTTTTTTCTTATGGATCATACAGCGGTTGCCTACCAATATCGCAATAACGTTTCATTAAAGGTACTCTGGGGAGCAGTAGCGTAACAATAGGGTGGCAGGACGGGCAAAAAGCCACGGACCCCCGACCGGAGGGGCATCATATAAATAAAAATTTGTCTGTGTTTACACTTTTGCTTTCTTAAAACGTCTTATAGCAGTTCATTAATCTTTGTTTTTAAATCTAAATTCATTTAGAGTTTCAAGTAAATTTTTGTCATTTTGTAAATAAAATGGTTCGCAGCTGAGTCGAAATATCCGGTCCGTGGCGGTCTCTCTGAAAATCAGCGCCGAGGCTATCAATAATGTCACAGCTGCGGCCAATGCTGAGCGAGAACCGTTTGACGGCAATGCTGCTGCACAGATAAAAAACCTCGCTATAGTTCTTGTTTTTTTTTCTCTTTTCTCTGTATAGTCTTCTTTTTCTTTTTTGTTCCTGTCAGTTAGCTACGTAATCGAGCTATTTTTGCTAATATCGAGTAATAATTTAATTATAACAAGGACTTCGTTTTGATCGACAGTGAAATAATAGTAGTTCACTTTTAGTGGAGATTAGTTAGACTGATGTATGGTGATGGAGATGAAGATTTGCTTGACTGGTCCCAACGACGAAAAGTACAATTTTGGTCTCGAATCACTGTACACTTTTACGAGAAGTTGCTGCATAATAAACTATCAATATTAAACATTAATACTCAAAATACGGAAATTACAAAATTCAATAAAAACCCTTTCGCCACTTTGCGAGTTGCGCCAAAAGTCCCTCTGTATAGGCGATAGCTACTCTAGTGGTGCTGCCATTGTGCCAGTTTTTAAGTTAAATATTTTTTTTAATAATTTATATTTACTTTTAAGTTGTACCGTTATTTTAAATCTTTTTTGTATGTTTTTTTTAATTATCGTGCTGCAATTTGTGCCGTGAATAAAATTTTTTAAATTTTTCTTTTTCTTTTTGTCATTTCTATTCAATACGCTCTTTAAATTGAAAGTTACTAGAAAATCAACGAAGAATGTCCAAAATAATTATAGATAAAAATTATTATCTTTACATCCGCTGAATTTGCCACGGGCCTCAACGGTAAAGTAACGCCATTGCTGGGTAGCTGTTCAATATTGGACTACACCACGCCGAATGAAGGTGATAATGCTTTTGGAGTGGCATTGCTTGCTTGTTGTGATGGAGTTGTAAGAAAATGTGCCTCATCCCATTCCGTAAGCATCATTAGAATCGACTATACTATCTGAGGAGTCTCACGACCTCCTATAGTTGAATATCAACCATGAAAATATGACAGATCTAAAATAGGTAGTTGGTACATGGTAGCTCAGGAGCTAGGCGCTTCCTTTAAATTTCATACATAGTACGCGAGTGACCTGGGTACGATTCTCGGTGCCGGCACCACTGCAATGTTTAATTGCAATTTTAAGTACTGTTTTATCACGTGCTCGGTGGTGAAGGAAAACATTGTGAGGAAACCTGTAGGTGCATACATACAGTCACGCCTTTTTCCCCGTATAAGGGGTAGGCTTAGACCACTCACGTAGCCCCCTTTTCACCCTCGCGGGAAACGGGACGTGACGGGTGACGAACTACGTCGCCGCTATTTTGCGGACCCACGAGCCGTATAGAGACAGTATTGCATATTATGGTATCATACTGTACGAGTACTCTGCCGGAAACCTATTGGCATAAACCAAAAACCTGTAGGTCTGAGAAATAAAAAACCTTTACAAGACATGTGAAGTCCGCCAAACCGCATTGGTGCTGCATGGCGGACTCTTCTTAAAAATACCTCTCAGAAATAAGTGGAGGCCTGTGCTCATCAGTGGGACTATTTATAGGCTGTTACTTTACTTTTTAGTTTACTAAAATAAATAGACCGACGACGGGCACGAGCAGTGTCTTTGACGCGAGGAGTATGGTACTGCAATCACCAATTCGCTTGCCAAGTGTAGCGATTACGGCTATTGAATTCTCGCGTATTGGAAAAAGGGCTACATCTAGCAGTGGATTATTAACAGCCTGATGAACTAAAAGATGTTGCTCGCTTTACATTGCTTCCCCGACACGGCTTTAGTAATTTTTTCTTCGATAAGCTAGCAGCTTTCGCTGATGCGCCTTCATTAGCATAAAAAAAACATTTACACTTGATACGGTTGTCAAACTGGTTTATAATATCCGCAGTAATGACGTGTTCCGGCAGTCTGTTCCAGGAAGAATGTATCGTTAAGGTTTTTATGTAACCAATGCAATGTTCCGAGTTTCGTAGTTATGAATAAACACGCATTTACGGAAAGTGCAACCGCAAGGTTGGGTTTGCTTTGGCAATTGCATTTATTTATTTAATCTTTATTGAACCTTACATAGCGTGTGGTAGCGGCTTAAGAGAATCTACCACCCCATCTCATCCCGTGGGTGTCGTAAAAGTCGACAGAGGGAAAATATAAATCAGAAGATGGGCAGCAGCATCTCCTGGAACATCTGAATAAATAAACTGCGGTTGCCAACCCGCCTGCCAAGCGTGGCAACTATGGCAAAATCCCCCCCAAAATGGGAGCTACAACTTTTGTGGCAATCTATGGGGGAGGCCTATGTTCAGCAGTGGACTAGTGATAGGCTGAAATGATGATGATGATGATGAACCTTACATATAGTAAAGGAACAAATGGCGGATATTAAGCCCGCCATTTGTTCCTTGCTAAAAGCATTTCCCGCCAGTCGACCTTAGGGCAGTGATTAAAAATTACAAAATATATAAACACGTACATTCTAATATACATACTGGACATATAACAAATATTTAAATAAATTATGTATTTAATTATACATATACGTATCTATATAATAAAAGTACAAATATATACGAAATATACTACATGCTATCAGAAACTGAAATAAAATATAGTGATAAAGATGATGATGATCATAATTTCTTTACAACTAACCTGTTATGTAAACATTTTAGAAAATGTTCATGAATTTTCTTTTTGACGGCGAACTTGCCGGAGGGCTGTCCTAAGTAATCAGACAGTGCATTCCATAATCTAGCAGCTTAGACAGCAAACAATGACGAAGAGAAACCAGAACGGTGAAGCGGAATAGAGAGTGTGAAGGTCTCTGAGATTATTTCTTGGTGTTAGAATTCCTATGCAGAAATCCGTCTAGGTAGGTATCACACCACGCCAGTTATTCGGCCGTGAAGCAGCAGTGGGCAAACATTACTGTGTTTCGGTTTGAAAGGGCACTGAGAGCAAGTGTAATCAGAGATGAGACTTAAGAACTTATGTTTCAGGGTGACGGGCGCAATTTGGTGACAGAAATGTTCTGGGTGACACAGCATTTGTTATGGGCAGACGTTGCACTTTCCATCAGGTGAACATTTGGATCATCAAATAAAAAAAAAGTTAATAATTATTAAAAAAAACACCATGGTGCTTCGGTTAGAAAATATAATATTGCCTATTGATTCGAATCGAAGTGTTAAATAACTGCGTACTTAGAGTTTGCAACCAACTAGCATAGCAATGTAAGTCTGCAATGGATTACTAGATTGCAATAGTTTTGAAGAATGATAAGGCGTTTTGAATTGTGATAAGATATCGCCAAAGAACTTGATTAGAATATGAGTAATATTCGACAATACAAATATTTCTTATAGCACATATGCCAACATTTGATCTCATTTTTTTTCCAACTTCAGCTCAAACACATTACAATGTATCTTAAAGGTACTCGTAATTCACATTGTTGAAGCTAACTTAGATAGAGTTAACGACTGTCTGTGCTAGTATAAACTGTGTGACAGATACCGGCGCCTTCCCTAAACAAAAAATTTTTTTTATCTATCATAATTAAAAGGAAGCAGATTGAGTATAATGTGCTACAAATTCAAGTCTAAATAAGAAAACAAGCGAAAAAACATGATCTCAATTACACCTGATAGAACACAGAAGATGCCACTTGTCTTGAAGATGTCAACATTACATGTGTCTGGAAAGACGGACCTGGGAACACCTACGCCGGCAAAGAGTTTCTTGTGCTCACAGCCATTCCTGGGCTCCCTGTCTCGCGTGGAAATTGGTCAAATTCAATATTTATAAATATGGATGTCTCACAATATCTCAAAGCGGCAAATCTACGCATGATTTCATGACATTGATGTTAATGTAATTACTTAAGCAAGTGGTGGTGGTGTAAGAAATTCTGCCAGCCCTCGCCATTTTCCGTTGTAAGAATCGGCTATGAGAAACATTTGCAATAAATTCTTGACAGACACATTAATTTTTGCAATATTTTTAAAGCAGTCAAAAATTCTTACTACCATTTCCGTTCCCACGATTAGTATAGTGACAGCATTGCATATTAGGATGTTATTCTGCACGAATAAAGGCTGTCAGTACACGGTACTTTACGACACCTTACGACACCTCGGTAGGAAAGAGGTAGGTGCTATTCTACTCTGCCGGACACCTATCGGCTAAGAATTTTTTGACTCGTACCAAAATGGCGGGGACGTGGTTCGCCACCCGTTACGTCTTGTCTCCGAAGGACGGAAAGTGGGTTACGCGAGTGGCCTCAGCCTACCCCTTATATGGGAAAAAGGCGTGACTGTATGTATGTATGTTTTTAAAGCAGACTTTAATATCAGCGTCATTTTATTTTTGATAGTGCCTTATCAAATTAAATTGGGACATCACGCTAAAGTATTTGTCTTGCACTCCAACCTTTATCTTTAGGTTACACCTTACTCTTTCTGTAATTTCGATGGCTTTGATTAGCTGGAAAAGTTATTTTACACAGCTTAAAATACGAGTAATTGATCTAGTTAGAAATTACAGAGTAGCAACCACATCGATTTTAACCTAGATGCTGTCTTTAAAGAAGTGCTTAGAAGATGAAGTTCTCATGAAATAGACGGACAAATATACAACCTGGAGATGAGAAATTACTGGACAGACAGACAATGACAACTGAGTGATAAAATAAATGAGTAATAAACTCCAAACGATCTTCAACTGATGTGTGTTATCCAGATATTAATCATCATCCTGTATAAGCTGGAACGTCGTGATATTTTACACGTATTTTTCAGTCTTATTTGACAATCAATACCCAGAGTATATTAAAAATAAGTCACAGTTCTTGTGCGACACCACCGATCGACACCAATTTTTTTTTATTTATTCCAAAAAGTGGCGAGACGAGCAAAATGTTCACCTGATGGTAAGTGCAACGTTTGCCCATAACAAATGCTGCGGTACCCAGAACATCTGTGTGACACAACACTGCGCCCGTCACCCTGAGACATCAGTTCTTAAGTCTCATATGTCCAGTGATTACGCTAGCTCTCAGTGCCCTTCAAACCGAAACACACTAATGTTTGAAAACACTACTGCTTCACGGCAGAATAACTGGCCCTGGGGTGGTACCTACCTAGACGGGATCCTGCATAGAAATCCTACCACCAAGAAATAATCTCAGAGACCTTCACACTCTCTATTCCGCTTCACCGTTCTGGTTTCTCTTCGTCATTGTTTGCTGTCTAAGCTGCTAGATTATGGAATGCACTGTCTGATTACTTAGGACAGCCCTCCGGCAAGTTCGCCGTCAAAAAGAAAATTCATGAACATTTTCTAAAATGTTTACATAACAGGTTAGTTGTAAAGAAATTATGATCATCATCATCTTTATCACTATATTTTATTTCAGTTTCTGATAGCATGTAGTATATTTCGTATATATTTGTACTTTTATTATATAGATACGTATATGTATAATTAAATACATAATTTATTTAAATATTTGTTATATGTCCAGTATGTATATTAGAATGTAGGGCTGTCCTAAGTAATCAGACAGTGCATTCCATAATCTAGCAGCTTAGACAGCAAACAATGACGAAGAGAAACCAGAACGGTGAAGCGGAATAGAGAGTGTGAAGGTCTCTGAGATTATTTCTTGGTGGTAGGATTTCTATGCAGGATCCCGTCTAGGTAGGTACCACCCCAGGGCCAGTTATTCTGCCGTGAAGCAGTAGTGTTTTCAAACATTAGTGTGTTTCGGTTTGAAGGGCACTGAGAGCTAGCGTAATCACTGGACATATGAGACTTAAGAACTGATGTCTCAGGGTGACGGGCGCAGTGTTGTGTCACACAGATGTTCTGGGTACCGCAGCATTTGTTATGGGCAAACGTTGCACTTACCATCAGGTGAACATTTTGCTCGTCTCGCCACTTTTTGGAATAAATAAAAAAAAATTGGTGTCGATCGGTGGTGTCGCACAAGAACTGTGACTTATTTTTAATATACTCTGGGTATTGATTGTCAAATAAGACTGAAAAATACGTGTAAAATATCACGACGTTCCAGCTTATACAGGATGATGATTAATATCTGGATAACACACATCAGTTGAAGATCGTTTGGAGTTTATTACTCATTTATTTTATCACTCAGTTGTCATTGTCTGTCTGTCCAGTAATTTCTCATCTCCAGGTTGTATATTTGTCCGTCTATTTCATGAGAACTTCATCTTCTAAGCACTTCTTTAAAGACAGCATCTAGGTTAAAATCGATGTGGTTGCTACTCTGTAATTTCTAACTAGATCAATTACTCGTATTTTAAGCTGTGTAAAATAACTTTTCCAGCTAATCAAAGCCATCGAAATTACAGAAAGAGTAAGGTGTAACCTAAAGATAAAGGTTGGAGTGCAAGACAAATACTTTAGCGTGATGTCCCAATTTAATTTGATAAGGCACTATCAAAAATAAAATGACGCTGATATTAAAGTCTGCTTTAAAACATACATACATACAGTCACGCCTTTTTCCCATATAAGGGGTAGGCTGAGGCCACTCGCGTAACCCACTTTCCGTCCTTCGGAGACAAGACGTAACGGGTGGCGAACCACGTCCCCGCCATTTTGGTACGAGTCAAAAAATTCTTAGCCGATAGGTGTCCGGCAGAGTAGAATAGCACCTACCTCTTTCCTACCGAGGTGTCGTAAGGTGTCGTAAAGTACCGTGTACTGACAGCCTTTATTCGTGCAGAATAACATCCTAATATGCAATGCTGTCACTATACTGATCGTGGGAACGGAAATGGTAGTAAGAATTTTTGACTGCTTTAAAAATATTGCAAAAATTAATGTGTCTGTCAAGAATTTATTGCAAATGTTTCTCATAGCCGATTCTTACAACGGAAAATGGCGAGGGCTGGCAGAATTTCTTACACCACCACCACTTGCTTAAGTAATTACATTAACATCAATGTCATGAAATCATGCGTAGATTTGCCGCTTTGAGATATTGTGAGACATCCATATTTATAAATATTGAATTTGACCAATTTCCACGCGAGGCAGGGAGCCCAGGAATGGCTGTGAGCACAAGAAACTCTTTGCCGGCGTAGGTGTTCCCAGGTCCGTCTTTCCAGACACATGTAATGTTGACATCTTCAAGACAAGTGGCATCTTCTGTGTTCTATCAGGTGTAATTGAGATCATGTTTTTTCGCTTGTTTTCTTATTTAGACTTGAATTTGTAGCACATTATACTCAATCTGCTTCCTGTTAATTATGATAGATAAAATTTTTTTTTTGTTTAGGGAAGGCGCCGGTATCTGTCACACATTTTATACTAGCACAGACAGTCGTTAACTCTATCTAAGTTAGCTTCAACAATGTGAATTACCTTTAAGATACACTGTAATGTGTTTGAGCTGAAGTTGGAAAAAAAAATGAGATCAAATGTTGGCATATGTGCCATAAGAAATATTTGTATTGTCGAATATTACTCATATTCTAATCAAGTTCTTTGGCGATATCTTATCACAATACAAAACGCCTTATCATTCTTCAAAACGTTTGCAATCTAGTAATCCATCGCAGACTTACATTGCTATGCTGGTTGGTTGAAAACTCTAAGTACGCAGTTATTTAACACTTCGATTCGAATCAATAGGCAATATTATATTTTCTAACCGAAGCACCAAGGTGTTTTTTTTTAATAATTATTAACTTTTTTTTATTTGATGAAGTGACCATACGACCCAAACGTTCACCTGATGGAAAGTGCAACGTCTGCCCATAACAAATGCTGTGTCACCCAGAACATTTCTGTCACCACATTGCGCCCGTCACCCTGAAACATAAGTTCTTAAGTCTCATAGGCCCAGTGATTACACTTGCTCTCAGTGCCCTTTCAAACCGAAACACAGTAATGTTTGCCCACTGCTGCTTCACGGCTGAATAACTGGCGTGGTGTGGTACCTACCTAGACGGATTTCTGCATAGGAATCCTAACCCTATTAACGACAGGTACGTTGTTTTACGAAATAAATAACCTAAATCTGAATGACTCATGATGTTCTTTAACATTTTGACTACAGCTGTATCAGAAGTTTATGGTTAGGTTTTTTTTAAAATCTTTATTTTTAAAAAACGTAGCTTCACTGGGTCACATCGGCTACGTACTGTGAGGTGGATAGCTTTTTGTATGGCATACATACAGCTGTTTTTGGTAGTTGACTTGACAGTTTACGCACCGACAGCACAGGAGATAGAAAAAAAAACAACATTTTCTTATGATATTCTTCGCAATAGTCTGCTGTTAAACGATGCAGTCGCTAGTCATAAAATGTTGCATTCTGTAGGATTTCAACCCATAATCTACGACGGGGGCGGCAGATACGCTTAATTTTTACTATAGCGACTCGTTGACAGTTTTATATTTCCTATAAATGTTAAATCAACCATTTACCACTGGCTGTGCTCCGCGGTAAATGATACACATATATTTCACAGATTAATATGTCATTGCATGCGCTATTTTTTTTAATATTTAAGAAACTGCTAGGGACCTTTTCTCCTAACAATAAAGGACAATTGATAACAATATTAAATTATTACTATGAATACCAAATCTACACATATCCATTTTTTTATTTCATATAGGCACTCTTTTCGACCGAGTTCAGTATTGAAGTAGAAAGACAAATATGGGTACACAGTCTTTAAAAAAGTCGACAGTGTTTATGTTTTCTATTATAACAAACTCATATGGATCCGTCTAGGTCGGTACGGGTGGTACAGGGCCAGTTATTCTGCCGTGAAGCAGTAGTGTGTAAACATTACTGTGTTTCGGTTTGAAGGGCACTGTGAGCTAGTGTAATCACTGGGCATTTGAGACTTAAGAACTGATGTCTGAGGGTGATGGGCGCAGCGGGCTTGTCACACAGAAATGTTCTTAACATCAGGTGAACTTTTTGCTCGTTTCATCACTTTATGCAATAAAAATAAAATGGCCATTGGCAATATTAAGATCATCATCATTTCAGCCTATCACTAGTCCACGACTGAACATGGGCCTCCCTCGTAGAGTGTCACAAAAGTTTTTAGCTCTTGGGAGAATTTTGCCATAGTTGCCACGCTTGGCAGGCGGATCGGCTACCGCAGTTTATTTATTGAAATGTTCCAGGAAGACGTTGCTGCCCATCTCCACGATTACGATTTTGTAGCAAGTAGGTCACCATAAAGTGATGAAGTGTCAACTTACAAATAGGTAAATACGCATAATAAAAGGTACTTATCTAAAATTTACGCATAATTAGCCGTCCGGATCCATTCATAAAAGGCGTGATTAGTATCCAATGTTAAAAGAACCATTTTCATTAATCGTAGCGGCTCAGAATATTCCATCATGATTAGAGTTTGGACTAGTGGTCGAATTACTATGCAGGAGTCCGTCTAGGTAGGTACCACCCCAGGCCAGCACTACTGCGGTGATGCAGTATTGTGTAAAAAATACTGTTTCGGTCTGAAGGGCTCTGAGAGCTAGTGTAATAACTGGGCATATGGGACTTAATAACCGTAAAATGTCTCAAGATGACGGGCGCAGTGTGGTGCCACACGGAAGTGTTCTGGGTGACACAGCATTTGTTATGTGCCACTTATCTTACCATCAGGTGAACGTTTTGCTCGTCACGTCACTTAATCCAATAAAAAAAGGCTAGTATAATTTAACTGGTATTGTACCTACTTGCCTTTGGAAGGCGTCGCAAGGACGATCCGAAACGACCGATAATATAAAGTTTGTCAGCTTTAAAATATTCACAAACGATGCGTCACCGCAATATTTTAACTCCTTTCCCAAAGTCACTGTTCGTCACATACGTTTGTTTACTCCGTTTACGTTATAGAGCACGTATATTTCTCCTTTATATTATAAATCTCCTTATAATTAACCTTTATATTTCTGGAGAATTATTTTCATAGATGTTAGAGATAATGACTTTGTTTCACGTGGTACGCTACTTTTTACTGGTGGTAGGAATTCTATGCCGTTGTTTGTCTAGGTAGGTACCACCGCAGTGCCAGTTATTCTGTCTTCAAGCAGTAGTTTGTAAACAGCGTGGCAGACGCGCCGGCACCAAATCGCTCTCAGAAATGAGAGGATGCCTGTGCTCAGCAGTGGGACCTTTATAGGCTGTTACTTTTCTGTGTTTTGGTTTGAAGGACACTGTAGCTAACATACTGGGCATATAAAACTAAGTAACTGATATCTCAAGGTAACGATAGACATAGTGTGGCACTGGACACTGCAGTTATCATCGATTTGCACTTCTCTATATTCGATACCATAAATACTTTGTGATAAGAATGATTTGAATCACTATCCACGCAAAATTTCGAAACTTAAGCGAATTTAAAAGTGATGATTTCCTCATGCATTCCATCATCAGAATGTTCCACTGCGAACAAGTTTCCTCTAATTTCTGAGAAATTTTGGAGCCGGGATTTTGAGATTAAAGCACATACATATTTCCTAAGCAAAATATCGTTACCATCCTCCACCATCGTGATACCAGTTATCACCAAAATAACTTTATCGTTTCAGTTGTTACCTAGTGCATTTAAAATTACACAAGCAACAGATAAATAATATACACAGATAAATAACTGATTTCAACAATGTGTACAAGCATTATCAAGGCTTATGAAATATTGATAACAAAACTGATACACACGGGTATTTTATAAATCCGTTTTGATTACCAAAAAAAGGAATATTACTTCAAACATGTAAATATATACATATTAACATCTTAAATAATTCCAACTCTGGCGATATCGTCCGACTTTTATCTACGGGTGGTGTATCACGGCAGAATAACAGGCCCTGCGGTGGTACCTACCTAGACAGATTCCTGCATAGGAATCCTACCACCAGTAAATTTTCTTGTTTTTGCAATACGCGGTCTCTAAAGTGGCAAATGGCAATTTTCAACGACTTCGTTATAAAAAAAAATCTGTAATTATGTGAACCAAGGTAAATAATTACCGCTTTTGTTTTTTAATCTCAAACAACAATAGTTGAGTTGAGTTAACCTCATAAAAATAAACAATAATCTGTCTAGTCATCTAGAGAGACGCTAATGACTAGATTAATCAACATTTTTCTTCTTCTTGCGCCATTAATAATGCCTCTAAATTACGAAGTAAAAATCAGATTTCAGCTTTGTCGTCTTCCGATGATCTGGTTTTTATTTTTAGTCAAATCATAGATTGTGATCTTTAGAAAAGCATTGTTGTGGTCAATGTTAATGCCGTAGGTTCAGATTTAGCAATTGAGCCTCTTTCTGTGAAGTCCTTTCAATATATTCCAATTTGATTTTGATTTCATTTCATTTTCGGTGATGTAATTGCTGTTAGCCTTCTCGGCTTTTACAGGTTCATCGGATACTGTTTAGTAACTACTGCCTTAGATAAGATTGCTGAGGATATTCCTTGACCTTACTTGACTTTAGAAATCCATTCAATAATGTCGATTTTGATATCTTATTAGTAATCTTTGCTTCTCTTATATTATCTCCCGAAGTGATTGACTGGTTTAATAGTTACTTGTTTGGTCGTCGGCAATGAACTCCAACTGGTGCACGATCAATGCCGGTGTACTCCAAGGTGGTGTGTTGTCTGCTCTCTTTTTTTAGTTTTCATAAGTTTTATTACGCTCCGTTTATCTTCTCTCTGCCATCTGTATGCTGATCTCCAAGTATTTTTTTATAGAATAGTGCGCAAACGAGCAAATGGCTCACTAGATGTTAAATGATCACCACCGTAAATAGACACTGTCAATAATTGGTTACATGTATTGATCCTACTGTACTTGGTATTGTATTTGATGAGACATGCATGGCTTATACTGTTACACCGTTAAAGAACTAGGCGTTACTTTTGATAAATTTTAATCTATAGCACCATAGGTGAGTTAGGTGAGAAGAAGGATGTTTACGTCGCTTGGATCTCTCCGTAGATTAAGCAATTTTTTTAATCATACCAGCTAAAATTACGCTCGCACAATTACGCCTTTTACCGATTCTCGATTATGTGCTATCTCAATCAAAACGAGGAGTTGTTTAATAAACTTTAGCGCATCCAGAATCTTTGTATACGGTTTATATTTCGTCTTCCAAAATATAACCATGTTTCTGAATTTCATGAAAATCCCAAGTGGTTTCCGATCCGCTTTCGCAGAAATACTCATATTCTTTAACTTTTATACTAATCAATCCCACTACTTACCTTAGTGAGCAGCTTCAGTTCCTTGGGGACACTTATTATCGTTCTCTGCGCTCCGATAACAACTTCATCTTTAAGACTTTTCCCATAATACTTTCTTCTATTCTAAATCCTTAATATTTTATTCATTCATTATACACCTTTAAACCAGTAAGTTGCAGTAAGGTTTGCAGATTGCAGCAGTGCTTCAGAATATTTTAAAATGTATTTCATATTAATGTTTCACAAGGGCGTTAGCGCATCAGGAACACCTCTGCTACAACACATGTTCAACGACGACCCACTTGTATCATCTATCACCTTAAAAAATTATAAAATCGTGCCCCAATTTAACATCGGATCCAAAGCACGTTATGCTAAACTATAGAGTACAGTGACTGGTGTGCAAACTTTTTTTAACGGTTTTATTTAGCTTGCATTGTTTGTGTCTTGTGTTGGTCGAATCTAGTAATTGAAATTTTAACCCCTTCCTGTTGATCGATTGCTCTGAAATTTGGTAAATTTTGTTTGATGACGATAACATTTTGTATATTCAGTATCATTGTAAGTATACCATTAGCCGTCTCCACAAAATGGCGGATTAAATATTTTTTTCAACCCCTTCAATATGGGTATAAAATAAAAGGGCTTAACTTGTAGAATACTGTACACTATAAAAACTTCCAAATACAAGATGGCCGCCACCACAAAATGGCGGATTACTTTTTTCATTACCTTTAATATGGGTATCAAATGAAAGGGCTCGACAACTGTAGAAAAAATCCCTAATCCAAAATGGCGTCCGAAACAATCCGAGACTATGCACAAATTTAGAGTACCTTGGAGGTAAGACTGACTCGTTTGCCGCGGCGGCAAAACAAATTACGGCGAAATCTTATGACGTCATGCCCCATCTCCGCCGCCGTTCTCTGCTCCCTTGTGTGTGCTTGGCGCATATACTATATAAAATACTAGCTCCCCGCGGTTTCACCTGCCGCTTAATTTAAAAGAAATCGCTCTAAGCGTCTTAGCGATATGTTATATAGCCAGCTTTCCTCGATAATGGACTATCCAACACTAAAATATTTTTTCAAATCAAACCAGTAGCTCCAGAGATTAGCGCGTTTAACCAAACAAATGTTATATGTTATATACCGTATTAACATATTTATTTAATAGCTTTCTTTAAGTATAAATTCTTTCAATAACCATCAATTCCGATCTCCACATTTATCGGGAGACCTGTGACGGCCACATTTTTTAAAAATATAAGAGTTCAGTTGTTCATAGCCAAGGGGATAGATGCCCGGGGGATACGTATGAGGAGGCTGCTCTTTCTTGCCACTGTGACTGTGGCAGAGGTTGTCTGCAGGATAGCGCAGGATGGGATCGAGGTAGCGCTCAACCAGAGGCTATCTCATTCCCCAAGCCTCGAAGAGCGCCGCCACAGGGGTCTCACATCACCGTTGGTGTTCTCCGAGTGTAGGTGCAGTCCAGCATGAGGTACCTAGGACTCATCATCGATGGCCGCTGGAATTTCCGTGAGCATTTCACGCACCTTATCCCCCATTTAATGAAAACTGCAGCTGCATAACAGCGGTTGCTACCCATCATCGGGGCTCTTGATGCACCTGCCGTCTGTATTTGGGGTTGGTGCGGTTCATCGCTCTTTATAGGGCTCCCGTTCGGGCGGAGAGAGCCATCGCTTTTCTGAGAAGACCTCACAAGGGGTGGCCTTCGGGGTCATACGACGGTATCGCATAATCTCCCATAAGGCAGTGTGCATACTAGTGGAATCCCCTCCCTGGGATTTGGAGGCAGAGTTTCTAGCATCAATGTATAAGTGGCGCCCAGAACTCCGACTCCAGGGGGACTATACCCTGTAATCCCGACAACCGGCGACGAAAGGAACACCGTGGGTGGTTTTATCCGATGGGAGTCTGGTATTCTCTCACGAATAAAAAAAGGTGTTCATGTTTTCACGTTCGAGCAAGAGTATTGCGAGTAAGAGTATGGAGTATCCTACAGGGTACGGAGAGATAGTATCGGGGATCTGGGCCCTCTAAGTCCATGCCGTTCGTGGAGACGAACTTATCTTTGGATGCGGCAGATAAGATCATAAAAATCGTGTGCATCTTTTTGTAAGACCCCTCTTACAAAAACACTCTTACAAAAAAAAAATCCTAAAAAGATTTTCGTCGCTTTACGCGCGTTTCTAGACAGCCAGGAGAGACCCCATGCGGAAAGGCTAACGAATCTGCTATTCCTCTGGTATTGTACTAGTAGATGTTCATGGGCGGTGGTGATCACTTACTATCTGGAGAGCCACTTGCTCGTTTGTTCCCTTCTTCTAAAAAACGACCAGGTGCATGGCAGTGAATAGCTCCTACATTGAACCACAATATGTGGCTAGTGCAACTTCTTTGCCATTATCATTTTAACTCAACCGCCACGTGAGTTATCATTGTAACTTTAATAATTAATAATAAATTATTTTATTGCGATAGCTTATCAAAGTGTCCCTACCCCTATCATTATCCACTTTAACGATAAGTCGTAAGGTGAAAATTTAACAAGAGACCGGCTACGAAATATTTCAGTATCCTAGTTGATTTCGCGACTATTCTACCCCCCGGTGAGTATTGTTTACACATTTATATTTTCATATATTAATTCATGCGGTTATGGGTTATAAGATATTATTTGTAACTATACTACTATAACTATTATAAGTATTTGTAACTATTTTAATCTGGCTGTATTTTAATACTGTTATATAATACTGTTACAAGACTAGCGGTCTTATTCATAAAAAATATAGTAGGTTTATAGCCGTGTTACAAGAAGGTTAGGTACTAATTTTTGACAGATGTTAATTTTGCAGTCAACTATATACAAATTCACAGATGTTTCACCTATGTAGATATGAAACTTGGTTAGGACAACTACATAACCATGTGTATGTATTCCATACCGGAATTTTATAATACGTCTAGTAGGCCTCTTTATATATTTTTTTTATTTGACATAAGTGAGGGAACGAGCAGAACGTTCACCTGATGGAAAGTGCAACGTCTGCCCATAACAAATGCTGTCACCCAGAACATTTCTGTGTGACATCACAATGCGCCCGTCACCCTGAGACATCAGTTCTTAAGTCTCATATGCCCAGTGATTACTCTAGCTCTCAGTGCCCTTCAAACCGAAACACAGTAATGTATCACATTACTGTTTCACGGCAGAATAACTGGCCCTGGGGCGGTACCTACATAGACGGATTCCTGCATAGGAATCCGTCTATACCACCACTATAACTATTCAGTGTTATAAATCTATAATAAGTAATTTTTATGAATAACACCATTACTGTTTTGGTAGGCATTTTTCCAAGTTTACGGCAACAATCAACCAAGTAACATAGTCACATAAGTAATTCGGTATATAATTTTCAGAATATAATTGGTTTCTCGGAAGCGTTTTTTTTTTTATTTGAATGGAACAACAACCTTTAAATAATCTAATAAAGTTTATTTAGATAGGTTTTGTTTTCACACAAGTATGTTTTTCAATATACAACCTACCGGCCGAAAGCTTGCAGCAGGCAAGCTTTCTGCCAGTTATCAAACTTACATACTCATGTTTTAATATGGATAATTTTTATATATACGAGTACGTAGCAATCAGAGACTTCAAAGTTTGTCAAAGTATCGACAGAATAGATAGTTCTCTTTTACTGGAGATTTTTTTTGGCTGATAGAGACAATGCGAAAAGCACGATTTCGCTGTTTAATTTTCCAATCAGTGCACACTTTCATGAGCACTTGCTGCGTAATAAACTATCAATATTAAAAATTAAATTAAATAACAAACACTACACAACTTGGTTCCAAAGTCCGATAGATTTTGAAACACACAACATTTAAGCAAGTATTTCTGTATGCCAGTAACATACTTTGTCATAGTCATTAAAAAATTTCATCGGATAGGTTAGATTATTTCATACAATTTTATTTTGAACTTTAACATATTTAATACAAGGCTAATTTTAAGCTGTCACAAAATAAATACATTAGCAACAAAATCAATTTGCATATACGGTCATATTTACAGTAATATTTCCATTATTTTCATTGTGAATTTATAATAAAATATTATTTTATTCCTGTTTAACAATATATATTAGTTTGTGGATGGATGTACAATGTACAACGTTATTCATAATTAGTTACCCATTGGCTACCCATGTTACTTTGATCTGATAAACACAACGGTGAAGCTTTAATGACAAAATTAAATACTAAAAATGTCCATACAAAACTTTAAAATTATTTGTTTTGTAAAACTTTACGCGACCCTAACTCAGAAGGTCGTTACCCCGAACCAGACAATATCAAAAAACGTTTTCTTCTCCATTTAATTTATGTTATCCTACTACGGCGTCATACTAACGTATAATTTCCTTATGCTTTATGTTATCCTAGTACAATTGCGAATTCTTTCGATGGCAGCTCAATGGAAAAACGCCTAATTAAATTTATCAGTTCATTGCCTCGATCAGCTGTATAACAGGGTAGTCACCTAAGAGTTTTAAACAAATTCTTTAAATCGACATATCTCCTACAGGCATATACACATCGTCCCTAAGCCCAGCCTGCCGGGATGTATAGGACATTACGAATGACCCTGTGTATGTAATATTATACTTATTCATTATTTTATATGTTTCTTGTTATAGAAAAAGTATTATTTGTTAATTTTTTTCTACTCGTATGTACACATTATGTATTTACCCGCAAATATAACTCTCTTCATCCTAAGGTTTGCTCGCCTTCGTACACGAATTGTTAATTGTATTCATTTACGACATAATTTATACATAAAGAATAAATAACCAGATGAAGGGTAGACATAGTCTTAATGTTTTTAGGATAAGTAATATCATGTTCGTAACTGTTGACGATCGAGGAACTGAACAAAGTGGAAACGAACTGACGGCGAGGCGTATTAAGCAAATCAATAATTTCCGTTTTCAAACGGTCATTGATACGTCTGCTATTTGTTCTTCCTTGCATTTTACAGAATATGATTGTCCTCTCATGAACCCCATCGTAAAACAAATGTTAGTTTTACATTTTCTATAAAATAATAATTATGATTAATTATTGCAGTTTATGTAATTAATATGTCTATGTAAAAAATTATATATAAACATCCAACATATTAACGTGAATACTGAATACTACACATCGAATGAAAGTAGATTACAGTTGCACGTGACAGTAAGTGCTGCCGAACTACGAGAATATAAATATATTTTTTTCTCATTAACTTTTAAAGTTTTGTTCAAAAATAATATTTTCAGAATAGACAACCTCAAATTACACCGTCGTAAAATTGAGTGTCTCAACTCACAATCTATTGCTTGTGACACCATTAGAATAAGACACAGTTCTTTCATTTATTATTGAGAGTAGATGTCGCTGCGATCGAATGCGGCCAGGACAAAACGTCGGCTTAGTAAATACCTAATCTTTGTTGGACATTGTTTTTATTCTTAAAAAGGTATTTTATTTGATCACATTTTGTTTATGAATAAAATCTACGGCTACATTTGTCCAAAAGGTTTTTTTTTTAAAGAAACAGTAGTAGTATTTATTTGTACCGACGGGCTTGTATAGGCTTATATTAATATTTCGTTTCGTACTGCTAAGAGTTGGAAAGCCACTGAGTGCAATAAAACTTTCCGATGCCGCTATTTCGGTCAACAAACCCGAGAAATGTTTTATTACATAAGTCATGGATGCGATTATGATTATGCCCGTGTTATTTTACCGAATGTTATCAAATCAAACTAAAAACTCCTTTTTCAAAATTATTCAATTATTTTGGGCACGTAATAAGTTATTTTGCCTTTGTTAAATGTAACAAAATGATTGTGCAACCATTTTATTTTATAAAATATATTTTATGGCCTGAAAGGAATCTGACGAATAAGTATTGTTTACAATCTTCTTAAAAAGATTTAAATTTTTTAGTAACGGCAGTGGTAAACTAGTACATCGAATACCTAACGAACTACAATACATTTTTTTTGTTTCAGGTACCATTAAAATAAAACCACAATGTCTCTCGACGAGGTGAGTACTCTGAAATACGTTTCATCGTGGTATAACGATACCGTTTTAAAAAAAAATACAGTCTACGGTACTCTGACCTACAAAAATTAAAACCCGTACATTTTCGGTTCCACGCATCGTTTTTAAGTCTTGGTTACTTTTAAAAATAATGCTTAAACATACAGAACCAATTGCAAGATTGTTGCCACACTTCCTATCACGGCTTAAATTGTTTTGGGGTAAATATAGCTCAGAAGGTATTTTTTTCTTATAATATCTTCTTGGTATATGTATATATGGCAAACAGGTTAAGCTATTAAATGCGTGTAAAAAAAGTGTCAGACAAGAAAATGAACATCCATTTTCTTATGGCATCCATTCGTGCAAACGATATAAAATTAACTTACACTTTGCTGGTGTATGATTTATAAGTGTTTACGTTGAATACGCTTGGTTTTTGCGACGCTATGTTTTTGATGGCATGAGCTGTTTTATTTAAAGACAATTGCAGCTATCAGAGAATAAGAAGGATAATAATACCCACCCACTGTTGAACTTTTATCATTTCTAAGATGATTTGTAGGTGGTGCAATTTAAGACGAGCGCCCGGCTCCTGAGCTACTAAAAATGCTAGTATCATTTGTTGTTTGTAATTTGTTAATATTTTTTTTATATAATAAAATGTTGAGATATTAATTAAAAGTTGAGAGTCCAATGCTGGATATAGGCCTCGAAAGAAGGGAGGGTTAGCCGTTATCATCACGCCAGGCAGGCGAAATGGTGATCGCAATATCATTCACGTTCCTCTTCAGACGCTGTTGCCTATCACCGGTCTCTGTATGTACAAAAATTTAGAGGTGCGTTTTCTTTATTGATTTCATTATTGGATAAAGTGACGAGACGAGCAAAATGCTCACCTAATGGTATGTGCAACGTGTGCCCATAACAAATTGAGTGTCGTTCATAACATTACGGAGTGGCACCACACTGCGCTCGACACACTGAGACATCAATTCTTAAGTATCAAATGCCCGGTGATTACACCAGCTCTCAATGCCCTTCAGACCGAAACACAGTAATGTTTGCACAATACTGTTTCGCGGTAGAATAACTGGCCCCAGGGTTTTACCTACCTAGACGGATTCCTGGATAGAATTCCTACCACCAGAAAAGGAATTCTACCTCTATTACGACTATAAGGAAACCCACGGGATGATAATAATTATAAACACACTGCATGAAGTTATTTTTATTTTAATAACTATAGTTCAAAATTATTACAATGATTTTTATACATAAGTAAAGAAGTTTTCCCTACTTAAAAACCCATAAAGACTTTCGTTAATTATCTATTAATGTTAGCTATTAATTTTATTTACCATTAAACAGAAATGTAAAAATATAATATCTACAAACTACTGAAAGTAACATTGAAGGTTTATAAAAACGAATCTTCTAGAATAGGAATTGTCTCGATTGGCGAAGGACAGACCCGTTGATAGCAACGAAAGGTTTTTTGCAAGTAAAATTGTTTAATAGCAATTATTAATTCATAAACGCAAGTCGTGGGAAAATAATACAATACACAATATTTGAAGTTAATTACGGTAACCATAACATTTATCGCGGTAATATGTACTCATAAGTAGCTTTAATTAGTAATTTGAATGATGTAAAAATTAAGGGTAATCCTACATTTAAAGAATAGTTATTGGTAACAGCTACTACACTACTGGTGATTACTTAGCCGCCTGGTGGCGGCTTCAGAGAATCTACCACCCCATCTCATCCCGGGGGTGTCGTAAAATTCGACAGAGGAAAAATTAACACCAGGAGATGGACAGCGGCGTCTTCCTGGAACATCTGAATATTTTTTTTTTAATTGTATAAAGTGACGAAACGAGCAAAACGTTTACCTGATGGTAAGTGCAACGTCTACCCATAACAAATGCTGTGTCACCCAGAATATTTCTGTGTGACACCACTGCGCCCGTCACACTAAGACATCAGTTCTTAAGTCTCAAATGCCCAGTGATTACGCTAGTTAACAGTGCCCTTCAAACCGAAACACAGTAATGCTTGCACACTAATGCTTCACGGCAGAATAACTGGCCCTGGGGTGGTACCTACCTAGACGGATTCCTGCATAGGAATCCTACCACCAGTAAAAATAAACTGCTGTTGCCAACCCGCCAGCCAAGCGTGGCAAATATGGCAAAATCTCCCTCAAAATGAGAGCTATAAACTGTTGTGGAAATCTATGTAGGAGGTCTATGTTCAGCAGTGGACTAGTGATAGGCTGAAATGATGATGATGAAATGATGAACAGCTTCTATTAATTTCTTCGACATACTATTCGTAGATAATTTAACGGATCGGAAGGAGAACGGCTCGTTTTGTGAATATAGGAATCGGGCGTAAGGGAAATGTCAGAAAAATCTCATGGCTTTCGGTTAATTACTGAAATACCATATTTAGCCGTGGCTCAGGTGATTCATATGTTTACGAGTATCAAACAAAAAACCCCCATATAAGTCCGCATATAGTGACGGGCAACTACGGAACCCGACACTGCGAGTGAAGTCAACATTTCTTTATTCAATTTAGGCTTGTTTAAAGCTCCTAAGAACGTCAAAATCTACACCGATTCAAAAAATGACCTTCTCAGAGAAGAACCGGTAAGAAACTCTGGGGTCTTTCTTTTTTTAATGCCATAGTAATATCATTTAATGATTACAAAAAAAAAATACATCATAAATTTAGTAGCCAGAGGGTTTGCAATTGCAGTCTGAGATATTTCCACACATCTTTGTCCTCTATATAATGATATATTTTATAATACAAAGCGTATTATAAAATAGATCATTATATATATCATATCTAATAATGTCTTCTTGATAAGTTTTTTGAAATCCATGTCCGATTTTTGTTTTACACTTTTAGGAATTTTGTTAAACAACTTTTAACATCATTTGTTAGTACTAAATTCGAATTTACAACTCAGTACTGCAATATTTAACTTATAAACTCCAACTTAACCTAGAGTGACTATCGGTAAAGTTATAAAAATATTGTATATATTAGCTACAAATAATAATTATTAAGGAGAAATAGTCATTTATTTTTTGTAAAAATATTTGTCGAAATATATAATTAATAATTAAATTTATCTTAAAAAGTTCGAGCCACTTTCCTGTATTAATATTCTGCATATTTACATCTAAAAAAGCTTAATTTCTAGTACCGATTCATAAAACTCGTTTTGTATACAGTGCGGTTTGACTGACTTCACAAGTGATCGAAATACTTTTATGTTTTGTTTCCATACGATGTTTCCTTTCACAGGCAAGGAAATAAGTTGTCCAGGCTAAAAACTTACCTACCTACCCTACCCAAACACCTATCCTGATTACAAAACTCATTAAAAAACGAAATGAAGCCTGTGCCCAGCTGTCTTAAACATAAAAGTGATCGAAAAAAATCGTCGCCTCACGGATGGCGGAATAATTATCTCAAATATGCCAGACATAAGTTTTGTGGTGGTAATTACTATGCAGGAATCCGACTAGGTAGGTAGGCACCACCGCAGTGCCCGTTATTCTGCCGTCAAGCAGTAGCGTGCAAACATTACAGTGTTTCGGTGTAAAGGTCTGATGGCTACTGTAAAAACTGGGCATACAGCACACAAAGTTCTGGGTGACCAGCACTTGTTATGAGCAAACGTTGTACTTCTTTCGTCATCGCTCCAGCAGCCAAGCAAACCCACCGAACTAGAGAGGCTTATGACCATCAATGGGCTGGTTCGAGGCACTATACGTTTAGGTTAGGTTTAAAGAGTTTATTTCCCAAGAAGATTAAAAGTTCACTTATCGAAGAAACTAAATCTTTTTTTTTATTGTATTTATTGTATAAGTGACGAAGCGAGCAAAACGTTTACCTGGTGGCAAGTGCAACGTCCGCCCACAACAAATGCTGTGTCACCCGGAATATTTCTGTGTGACACCACACTGCGCACGTCACCCAGAGACATCAGTTCTTAAGTCTCAAATGCCCAATGATTACGCTAGCTCACAGTGCCCTTCAAACCGAAACATAGTAACTCTTGCACACTACCGCTTCATGACAGAATAACTGGCCCTGGGGTGGTAATAGTTCGTCTTCTTCTTCTTTTTTTTTCTGGCAATTAGTTACCAAATCGAGTCATTTTTGCCAATGTCGAGTAATAATTTAATTAAAACAAGGACTTGGTTTCGATTGACAGTAAAATGATAGTTGACTTTTTAGTTGGACTATTGGATGAATGATGATGGAGATGAAGATTTGCTGGACAATTTTGGTCTTGAATAGAATTTTCTGATTATTGTACACTCTCACGAGCACTTGCTGCATAATAAACTATGAATATTAAACATCAAAACTCAAAATATACACAGAAATTACGAAATTCAATAAAAAACACTACCGCCACATTTCGAGTTGGCGCCAAAAGTGTAATGACATAGTTGTTGCTAATAATTTAGTTTTCGGTGACCTTCACACTAAAAAACAAAATGATGTGAAAGTTTATGCTTGACAGTGCTTCCTTGATTCAGCTTTAAACTTTCGAAATAATTTTTCACTAAAAACCACCTTTGGTAGGCCATTGTACATTAGCGCCCCCTTTGAACTGTATAGTTTCATGATGATGATGATGTTCTCCTAGTCGATTTCGACCACGGCGACAACTTCCGAATACTGTCGAGAGCCATCATCATGATGATGACAATGATAATGAACGGCACGTCTCATAAAGCCTTTGCCTATGGAATAATTTCATTAGTCCACTAAAGGCTTTCGGTTTAGTATTATGACAACTGAAATTATTATAACTTTAATTCGTTTTTTTTTATTGTAGCAATTCAAGAAAGTCGCCGACGACGTTAAGAACTGGAAGACCAAGCCAGGAGACAGCGAGAATCTGGCCATCTACTCGCTCTACAAACAAGCCTTATTCGGAGATGTCAACATTGGTAAGTCGCCAGATGATTTTGACTTTTGGAGCCGAGTAAATTATTATAAAACGATTCAAAGTTAATATCAATGAAAATAGTTCCGGATTGTTAAGATAAAAAATAAAGTAAACTGACAGCCTATAAATGTCCCACTACTGGGTACAAACCTCCTCTCATTTCTGAGAGGGTTTTGGAGTCGCTAAGAATCTGCCACGCGGCTCCAACGCGGGTTGGCGGACTTCACATGTCCTAGAAATATTTATTATTTCTCAAACATGGAGGTTTCCTCACGATGTTTTACTTCACCGCCGATCACGAGGTAAATCAGCACTTAAAAGTGCAGCTATCAGTTTTAGTGGTGCCGGCACCGGGAATCGAACCCAGGTCACTCGCGTACTATGAAATGTAAAGTGAGCGCCTAGCTACCACGCTCGGATTGTTAAAAGTAAATTTAAATAAAAGACATTGAATTTTGTCTATCTAAATCTGCTGCCGTCTTTAGTTGTTTATTTTTTAGTCAATTTTGTGTAAAGTAACATTTAATACACTACCTAAATATACTTAGTTAATGAAAATGGCTGTGTCCTAGTCGAAGTCCAAACACTAATGTATTTAGGTCTGAAGGCCACTGTTAGCTAATGTAATTACTGAGCATATGAGACAGATGTCCCAGGGTGACAAGTGCAGTTTGGTGTCACACAGAATATTTTTCTTATCAGCATTTGTTATGGCCAGACGTTGCACTTAACTTCTGGTGAATTATTTTCTCGGCTCCATAATAGTTGTTTTGTGACTAGATCGTGTTTCTAACACTGCTTCTGATTCATCGGAACAATGATGCAGAGTAAGTTGCACTACGTTTACGCAAATGCTTGAATTTTTTAAATATATCTTGCACATTATGACTGCAATACTTCTGGTTATTATGCTATAGTTGACTAGAGTGATATAATATAACTGTAGTCACTCATTGTTATCATTACAATATTGCCAACGTTATAAAATTATAAACAGTTTCAGGGTCATGAAACTTATCATAATATATAATAATAGTTTTAACAACAGCTAGTATAATGCGGCTCTAGTTATGTATGTAACATTAATGAAGTATTATATCGATAAGATTATTCACTGCAACTAATGGCTGGATTTTATTAACTATTATTACTTCTCTTTCTATAAACTTACCTCTTTCTTTTGGCGCCAACTCGGAAAATAGCGGTAGTGTTTTTATTAAATTTTATAATTTCTGTGTTCATTTGGAGTTTTGATGTTTAATGTTGATAGTTTATACTGCAGCAACAGCTCGTGATTGGAAAACTAAATTCAAGGCCAAAACTGTACTTTTCGTTTTGTTTTCACCAGTCCAGCAAGTCTTCAGTAAAAGTGAACTGTCATTTGACATAATGATTTCTTATATTAACGCGAACACTACACATTTAAATGAAACTAATTTTACGGATTTTATCGCGTTTAATTTTATTATTTATAACTCGACGTTTCGTGTGCTTTATAGCACCCATGGTCACGGGCGGACTGAGGTGACAGATGTTACGATGTCACAATTAACCCGGAAAACCTTCAGCTTTTAAATTATTATTCTTGGTCCGATCTATGCAGAACTTTGACATCGGGTTAACTATGGGTAACTATGGGTTAACTATGACATCGGGAAATCTGTCATCTCAGTCCGCCCGTGACCATGGGTGTTGTAAAGCATTCGAAACGTCGGGTTATAAATAAAAAAAAACTGTACTGTACTGGGCTAACTTCGTTTTTATAAAATAATATGACATTGCTTTGAAAGAAACACCTAAAATTTTGTGAACAATACTTTGGTTTCGAGGGTCACTATGAAATTTAAAGCGACCGCTTACCTCTCCCCTTTCGATGACATGTGAAGTCCGCCAAGCCATACCGTGCGGGAATCTTTCGGGCTCCAAAATCACCCCAAAAATTAGTGAAATCCTTTACCCAGCAGTGGCATAATAGGCTGTTACTTTTTTAGCGCTTTAAGGAAATGAAAATGTAATTATTATATTGACAGTCAAAAATCGTTTAAATTAAAAGGTGACATGTCGTTATTTTTATTAATAGAAACCTAATAAAGAAAACGATTACACAATACTGCGTGATTTCATCATTTGCCTTTAAATTGTGAGATATATTACATTTTATTATTTAGATAAAATCGTTGTAGACATGTCCTCAACACATTTTAGTACTGCAGTATAAGTTAGTGTTTGCAGTGTTTGCATAAAAGGATATCGTTATTAAATTTACTTCAAAATTCAAGTCAATTTTTTTATTTACGACCGAGTGGCCTATTGGTCAGAATATTTGACTTTTACGCCGTGGATCCTGGGTTCGAATCTCAGCCGGAGCAAACATCATCGACGAGTTAATCATTCACCTCATGGTAAGTGCAACTTCTGCCCGTAGCAAATGCTGCGTCGCCCAGAACACTTCTGTGTCAGCCTAGAACAAAAGCTCTCAAGTCTCATATGCTCAGTAATTACACTAGCTAACAGTGCCCTTCAGATCGAAGCACAGTAATGTTCGCACACTACTACTTGACGGCGGTATGACTGTCACCATGTACCTACCTAGACTAATTCCTTTAAAATCCTACCACCAGTAAACTTAAACTTAATACACAACAAATTTGTTTACAGCCCAGCCCAGTGGTATTGTAGAAAGGGCAAAATGGAACGCGTGGAGTGGCCGCAAAGGTATGTCCCAGGACGAAGCCAAGAAACAATACATTGAAATTGGAGAGAAATTACATTCAAAATACGCATAAATTTATTATTAATTTAAGAATATTTACTATTTAATAAATTAGTTGTAAAATTACGTGATATACTCAAATATTTATGTCTTTATCAAAAATCAAAATTCAATTCGAGTGTCAAAATTTATTTTCTGACGATGTAGTTTCATGCTGTTATTTTTTAATTAAAAACCTGCTGTAATATATAGACTGTTTTATTTACTACTGTTAATACAACTAATTGAATTGAAAATAAATTATGGTCGAGTGGTGGCAACATTAAAGATATCGTTTATTTGGTCACTAAAACACAGATACAATTACAATAATTTTGTACATTACAATAATGATACTCAAAACACTACGAAATGAAATACACAATAAACAATATCAAGAAATAAAAATAAAAAAATTACGTAATTTTTAAGAGGCAACGACGTCATAAAAAGCGTGTGCTGTAGTGACACAAAAAGGCCATACACACGTCGTCGTCCACGACAGTTTTGTGCGAGACAAATAATTGAAACAATAGATTCATGGCACAGACATCACAGATTCGTTTTTATGCTAAGTTATGCGCTGTTTTACTAAGTGCTCAGCGATAAAGTAAAGCATCGTGAGCGAGCTGCAGGTCTTAGAAAAAGTAATCGCGGACATATAAAGAGGTCAGCCAGCCCGCACTGGAGAAGAGTGGCAAATTTCTCCGGCGCTTTTACAAAATATTACAGGACAGTTATGCCCAATAGTGTGATAGTCATGGGTTATTACATTTTAATGGAACAAATTTACAGCATTATACTGCGGTTGCCGGCTATCAAACATGCCAACTATGGCAGTGGACCATAATGATTGAGCACTATTTTTAAGGTATGGTATAAGGGTAGGGTAAGGAAGGGTATAACAAGAATTATGTAGCTTTTTTAAAGTACCCAAAATAGATTCCAATTAACAACCGGAAACTGGCATCTCAGCAGGATATGTTATAGTGCCGTCAATAAGGACAGCGTCAGGAGAGCAAATGGCAGATATGCGGGGACATATACAATTCATGTAGACTCCAAAATCAACAATGTACTTGTTACACAAATATTGGCTCCGGCTAATATTTTAATCCAGTATCTTCGATAGAAACACTGACCAGTGAGCCTCGTGGTCGTCAAGGTGTTGTTTACGAGGGAAAATATTAGTAGTCTGAAAATCTCCCATTAACGAACGTGACATGTTGTATATATAGGTTATATACATGTGATATATATAGGTTAAAAGGTCCTAATGTATACATTTTAATCAGTCTATAATTTTTCAACTCTTTATGTCCTTTTTTTTTTTTTTTTTTTTTTTTTAAGTTTGATAAAGTGTCGAGACTAGTAAAGCGTTCACCTGATGGTAAGTGCAACGTTTGCCCATAACAGATGCTGTGTTACTTAGAATATTTCTGTGTAGCACCACACTGCGCCCGTCACCCTGAGACATCAGTTCTTAAGTCTCAAATGCCCAGTTATTACGCTAGCTCACAGTGCCCTTCAAACCGAAACACAGTAGTGCTTGCACACTGCTGCTTCACGGCAGAATAACTGGCCCTGGGGTGGTACCTACCTAGACGGATTCTGCATAGGAATCCTACCACCAGTAATCTAGCTCTGTTGACTGAACTTTAAATCAGTTGAGCGTGCGTAACCCGGTTAATACTGTCTACAGTTATTTTAGCACAGCGTTCGATACGGGTACACCGATTTCTGATTCATAAATTAAATTTCTAATAATAATAAGCGAGTCACTTCTAAATTGCTTATAATCTTATGAAAGATTGTGCCCAAATGATGGTAATTAATGGGTTCACTTAAAAAAAATGTGCCCACGCGGGGAGTACCACAGGCTGCTTATTTAGGTCCTTTATTATTTGTTTTATGTGTAAATGATATCAAAAATACCTTAAAGTACTATATATAATATTTTGTAGAGAAGTGTCTTAAATAAGTCAGCCAATCGGTGCAAAAAAGGAACTCGTTTCATTTACACTGAACCCAAAAAATTGTATTAAAATTCTAGAGCTCATGCGGACGTAATCGAGGCGATAAATTTTAATAAGCACGAGAAAAATGAATAATTCGAGAGCGTACTATGTTTAATTTTAGAACTTATGATTTGTTTTAATACCTATTCCGGCCTTAAATGTAAAGCTCATATACAAGTAGCAATTTACCACTTAATCATCACGATTCTCCAAAACTACTAGACCTATTAACTTGCTGTGTTTACGGCGGCCCCGAACGGCTAGCAGGCACAGTGAGTAAGGCGACAAATTAGAAAGTAAATACACTGGTACACATTTACAGATTTTCTGAGTTATAGCAAATAGCGGATGTAGCTAAGTATTCTGCACAAAAATCTGGGTTTGCGAAGTTTTCATGCACAAAAAAGTTTAGAAATCCCTAGTTTAGAAAATATTTGATCAACTTGACACTGCCCGTTCTCCAGCAAATAAATGTATAAAATAATGTTCTTAATTATATTATTCATCCATACCCATCTCATCCCGTCGGTGTCATAAAAGTCAAAAGCGGGGAAAATAAAAACCAGGAGATGGGCAGCAGCATCGTCCTGTAACATCTCAATAAATAAACTGCGGTTGCCAACCCGCCTGCCAAGCGTGGCAACTATGGAAAAATCCCCACAAAATGAGAGCTACTGACTTTTGTGGCAAACTATGAAGGAGGTCTATGTTCAGCGGTGGACTAGTGACAGGCTGAAACGACGAACGACAGATTGGAAGTTTTTTTTTATTGTAGTAAGTGATGAAACGAGCAAAACGCTCACCTGATGGTAGGTGCAACGTCTGCCCATAACAAATGCTGTGTGACATCACACTGTGCCCATCACCCTGAGATATAGGTTCTTAAGTCTCATATGCCCAGTGATTACGCTAGCTCACAGTGCCCTTCAAAACGACTCACAGTAATGTTTGCACACTACTGCTTCACGGCAGAATAACTGGCCCTGGGGTGGTACCTGCCCAGACAGATTCCTGCATAGGTACTTACCACCAGGGTAAGTTAAAACAACCCTTAAAGTTACATTGTAAATTTTTGACCAGAGACAATAAGTAATAACTTTATTTTAGCTTTAACTAGTTAATGTCCGCGACTTCGTCCGCGTGGTTATATGTTTTTTTTTTAACTATCCGTGGGAACGGTTTGATTTTCCGGGATAAAAAGTATACATGTCCGCCAGGATACAAGCTACCTCTGTGTATATAAAATTCGTCAAGATTGAACCGTGTTAAGGTAACAAACAGACAGAGAGAGTTATTAGATTATAAGTATGTTAGCAGATAAGTAGTGTGAATTAAGAGAAATATTTAAACTGTTATGAAAGTAATGATGACCACAATGCAAATAAAAGCCGCGCGTAACACCCTAAATATTTACGAAATAAAAATGTAGTACAGACTACAATCTTGCTACGGATGCCATTTAGTTATCCAATCAAAGATTTGAAGATAATCGTTGCTATGACAGTTATAGTTTAGGGGTGGCTGGATAAATTATATTACCTTAAATTATATAATATTACTATACTAGTCACATACTATACAGTGTTTTAACTATATGACGATTAGCGACTCAGTAGCGATATAGGCTTATACTTCTATAGGTCTTTACGCCTTTCTCGGACAACAACGCATCACAATTCTACTCCACACTTTTTACTGTCGACGTAGCATCAACACGGATGACGGAATTAAATAGATTCTGCAGGACTACAAGCATCGGTATCTCATTCGGTTTTAGAAACACCGCTCTTATTCCATCATCACCCAGTACTTTTCCTTTTTCAAGTTCCTTTAGAGAGATCCTTATCTCACTAAAGTCTGGAGTATCTCCTCTTAACAGTGACTCGGAGATTAATTGCGAATAGTCTATTTTCCCTCTTGATACGGTCGGCAAAACTTACGATTTCCATCGTTTTTCGAAAGTAACATATCTAGTCCGGCCCTAAGTTCTGTTACAAATGAAAATGCATTTTTTTAATGAAGTAATGTAATACTATTAAAATTTATACCAACATATTTATTAGTCTCAGCAAAAACTAAAAAAAATATTTATTCGAAATGGCCACTGTTGGCTTTTATACAGGCCTTTAATCTGTTTGGCCACGACTCTATGGATTTAAGCACTGTTTCCAAGAGAAATTTCGCCACTGCATGCTCCAAAGATTTTTTAAGAGACTCAATGTCGCCATGTCGTTTAGAGCAGGCCATGTCCTCTAAAACTGATCATAATTTGAAGTCTAAAGGGTTGAGGTCTGGGCTAGATGAGGGCCCGTCTTCAGCTCTTATAAAGTCCGGAACGTTGGTTTCAAGCCAGGCATGGGTAGTTCGTGCATTATGACCAGGTACAGAGTCCTGCTGGAAAGTCCACGGTATATTTTTAAAAAGTGTATTGCTGAGAGGTTTCACAACATGATCCAAGACTGTATCTTGATACACTTTGGCAGTAAATAAATTTTTCTCTTTCTTTCTGAAGTTAAGGAGTAGTAGAAGAAAATATATTACAATAATAAAAATAAGCTTGCCGTGTGGTAGCGGCTTAAGAGAATTTACCACCCCATCTCATCTCGTGGGTGTCGTAAAAGTCGACAGCGGTAAAATAAAAACAAGAAGATGGGCAGCATCTGAACGAAGAAACTGCGGTTGCCAACCCGCCTGCCAAGCGTGGCAACTATGGCAAAATCCCCCCTAAATGAGAGCTACAAACTTTTCGTGGTTGTCTATAAGGGAAGCCTATGTTCATCAGTGGACTAGTGATAGGCTGAAATGATGATCATGTTGATGAATAAAAATAAAATAAGTAAAAAAGTTTTAAGCTAAACGGTTTTATTGTAAAGAAACATAATAATGATGCAGATTATGTACTTAAACCTAAACAATAAAATAAATCGTGCAGATTAACACCCTAACATGCAATGCTGTCACTATAATAATTAAAAATATATTTATTTTTATTAGGTTAAGAATATAACCATAATAAGTGAAGCAAATCTTTCAGTCAGGGTACAGTACATGTGAATTAAAATAATGAAATTAATTAAAATAATAGTAATAACAGTGAACATTATTTATCCCAATTAACTTTTTTACAATGCCCGGTTGACCTTACTTGGTCAACCGGGGCATTGGCGTCTTTGGGGCAATAGCGTTTATTCGAGATTACTGGAAAACTACTTGCGTTTTAATATCATATGCAATCTAGGGAAATCTATTTGATGAAAACTTATTATATAAAATATCGATGGAGGGCATTGTGTGAAAAATATCCCAACCATGAGCCATTTTAAAAATCACATCGTTTCTGTGAAATCGTGTCTCGTGCCATGAGTGGACAAAAGCTTTATTAAATTAGTATTTTTACCGTTTATCCATTTCTATTTAATAGTCCACGTAAATAATATTTATTGGCTATATGTACAAACAGTTATTTTTATTGTAATTGCTTTGATTGTTGAAATGTAACGACTGAAAGTTTTGAGTTTAGGTTTGATTTGTTGAGGTAAATGCGTACACTCTTTTGAGGGAATTGCGCCTGTATGACGCATTTGCCCCGATAATAGTGATCGTCAACCTTTTTCTTGGTACAATTTTAAGTATAATCATATAATTAAGTATATCTCAAATTAATGTGATAAAAACTATTTTTTTTCCATTATTTAAAGAGTACTACTGTTTAGTTTTTTTGTTCGAATTTATATTTCAGGTGACGAGCATATTCCACTATGGTTATATTGAAATATATCTATATCGATAAATACTTAGAAAATATAGACTTTTATCAGTATATAGATCAAAAGCTTACCTGCCTATTCTATAAATTTTTATTTCGATCTATGTTATTACTTCTACCTAGATTGGTAACGTGATGTCGTAAAAAAATTACAAGGGGAAATTAGGTGTTTTACCAAATCTTCGCAGGATGTTCAGCTATTGAGTATGAATAACTTTTACTACGGTACCAACTCCGACGTCGCAACAAAAACGAGCTGTTATAATATAAATAATAATATTAAGCTTTTTCATGTAAAAAGTTGAGCACTTCTGAATTTTCCAAGGGATAAATGCTTCTATGGAAAAGTAGACGTATTTTCCCCGTGTTTATTATATCATCTATTAACACTTGAATATTTCCAATTTTTCATAAATATTTATAAATCTAATAGACTACTATATCTTAAACACAATATCTTGATATCAGTTCTGGAAGCTAACCCATTTAATGTTCATTAAATAAAGACGCATTTGCCCGAAATGGTAAACGCGTCTCAAATTCCCGTTTAAAAAAAACGCAATTTGCTCTTTTTATGTCAAGATATCAAAGAAATTAACACATTCATCTTGTATCCAGATAGTCCTAAAATACTTTTACACCATAGCATTTTTAATCCTTCAATAACCAACACTTTAAGCGGCATTAAAAATGTGTGTGTAAAAAATATAACGCAATTGCCCCGGTTGACCTTAATTGCCGGGTGGACAAAAGTATGACTTGTGTAAAGTAAAGTAAAGTATGAGATTTTACGTTTTGAGAAACGCCAAGCGCGGTCGACCAAATTATCCGAATCATGGTACCTTCTTATTAAATCTGTTTCAGATACAATTTACTTTTCTACTAGTCCTAAGGTATCCTGACTTCATTAGTGTGCCCCAAGTGTGCCCGGAAACAACTTGCATAATGTTTTTAAAAATAAACAATTTGGCATCCCTTCGGCCATGCGCAGAAAGTATGGTATGCATAAAAGAAAGAGAAGAATAATAGTAGAATACTCAATATTGTTAGATCCATTATTTTTTTCATAACTGTACCTGTAGCTATTGCGCGGAACTCTATCGGGACAAGTATAGGTATTATTATAGTTTATTAATCAAAAGCTTACTGCGAGTAAAGTATCAGGATGATTCTGATTGATTCTGTATTTGTCTCCTCCTTTGTCCTTATGGCGTATGTTATGTGCCTGACGCGATCAGACGTCAGCCTTACTCTTCCAAGTCAGAGTCAAAGTTAAGTTATGTGTTATACCAGCTGTATTCGTGTCGTACATGTACATGTACAATGATGTACGTAACAGTTATTTTTATTCAGTTATTCACCAGCGCCGGCGTAAAAAGGACGTCCCGTTCGTTTTAGTAAGTCTTGCCTTTCCCACTGTTTTTATAGTTGATAAATACAAATAAAATTAGTTAATAGAATATTAACATATTCCAAACATTATTTTGTGATATTACAATTTACAGTCTTCTCCATTAACGGTTGAATACAACTTCTCATTTAAAATAATTTCGTAGTGTTTGTTATACAAAAAAGTGTATATTATTCTAACCTTTGAGCTTTAATACATATAGAAGTCATTTTTAGTGTCATTACTAAATTTAAATAATTAATCCTGATTTCTTGAACCAAAAACTTGTTTTTTTTTAGGCTACCACTACTAAAACTTCATTTAATACGTCATGTCGCTGCAAGAGGTAATTATATTTTCCCATTTGATTTTAATGTTTTAACTTGGTATTTCAAGGTTAAGTTCATTGAAACACTAGAGAAATGTTAATTAACCTTACACTAAAATTGAATAAATGTTTTTCTTTTACATTATAGTTAGTAACTGAAATTATTATATTTATAAATTGTTGAAATCATTTAGATATTTGTTAATTATTATTGTTTCTTGAATATGCAATATTAATTACTCCTATCATTACAGTTATAATTAGAAATTTTCTTAAATAGCTGCTTGGACTGCAAGAGAAAGCTTGACCATTTAATGAATGTAGCTGTAAACATTTTTGCATATTTTCACTGAATGATTTCAAATGTGTATAGACAAAGTCTGAAGATTTTTTGTTATACTTAGAGAAATTTGATTTTGTAGCCAAAATAGTGGTATTAAAAAAGTAAATGTTAGTAAAATTGAATTAAGTAATAAATATACATAGATCTTAATGTACTACACAACATAATTTTATATTTGGAGACAAAACCAAACACTGCAATTCTGGTCTTCAATAGAATTTTCCAATCACTAGGTACACTTTCACAAGCACTTGCTGCATAATAAACTGTTAATATTAAACATCAAATATCAAAATATACACAGAACTTACAAAATTCAATAAAAACATGACTGTCAGTTTTAGAGTTGACGCCAAAAGACCAACATAATTTTATTATTGATAACACAAATGTGACACTAATAAAAAAATACAACCGTTATTTACATTTCAGCAATTCGACCAAGCTGCTGCTAATGTGAGGAATCTAAAGTCGCTTCCTAATGATGCAGATTTACTTGAATTGTATGCCCTTTTCAAACAAGCCTCCGTTGGAGATGCTGATCCAGCAAGTAAGTGTCCAATGCTTAGTCACTTAGTGTGAGAGAAACATCTGGAGTTTTAATTAATATTAGAGCAACAAAACTTAAATGCCAGTAATTAGGTATAAAATGTTTATTATAGATATGACCATTATTATTCATCATCATCATTTCAGCCTATCACTAGTCCACTGCTGCACATAGGCCTCCCCCATAGATTGTCACAAAAGTTTGAGCTCTCATTTTGGGGGGACTTTGCCATAGTTGCCACACTTGGCAGGCAGGTTGGCAACCGCAGTTTATTTATTCAGATTGTCAAGGAAGATGCTGCTGCCCATCTACTGTTTTTTCCCTCTGTCGACTTTTGCGACACCCATTGATGTATATTGCCTAATGCATAATATATCAATTAAATTAAATACACACACTTTTACAAACCATTGTGCTGATATTGGTGTTTAAAAATAAATCTCTCCAATAACAATTTACATGGATTGCTAACTTGTTTATTTGGCTGGTATATACTACAACACACATGCAATTTATATGCTATAGGACAGAAAGAACAATATCAAAAATAACTACAATTGGGTAAACTGGGACTAAGTATTATGCTAGAAATAAAAGTTGTTGTGTTAACTTTTATTTCTAGCATATTACTTAGGCTAGTTTGCATTTGAGATTATTTTTCCTCCATAGGCTTAGTATTTAATTGTCTAAGCGTTATCCTCAAATTTATTTTCCTGTTTTTGAATGAACCTTGCAAATGGGAAAATATGTTTTATGAGGAATATTTACATTTGCTGGCGTCAACATTCATAAAGAAGGGTGATGAAGATGACAATCACTTGGCCTACTTGCCAGAGCACATGACTTCTACGCTGTGGATGCTGGGTTCAAATCTCAACCGGAGCCAACATTTGTTCAAAAACACAAATTATTGGTTTTTGGGTCCAATTGTTTCGTAATTCTCCGTGTCTCTGACACTACATTCAAACTTTCCTCCGATTTTTAGCATTACGAGGAGGGATCAAAAACTAGTGAGAATGAGATACAATATATTGACTATTGATAACTTAATAATTTATTTTTCTACATAGTCTCAGAGTCTCTCTACACACCGAGTCCAGCGCTTTTCCAAGGCTTCATTCCCTTTATCACCTCGTTATCGTCTTCGTACCTGTTTCCCCTTAAGTATAATTTTTTTCTTTTATTTTTATTTTCACTCACTGATGCATTTCCTTGGCAGATGATGTTGCCAATGAAAAGGATAGCAACATGTGGCAACATTATCTGTCGAATATAATTGCGTCGGCCACGGCCTCCTCCGCATTGCTATGGTGTGAGAACGAATTCCACCACCACATTGGTCCATTGTTTTAGTAGACTTTTTGTTTGATATTATTCTTTGGCATTCCGATATACTGCCAGTGTTTATGTCGTAGAAATCCCCTCAGTCATTTTAATATTGATTACAGACAAAATATGATACGAACTTTGCGCTCACGCTTTCTTATAGAGCACAACAAATTAATCAACAAAAAAATTAATCTAGGTAGGTGCCACCGCAGGGTCAGTTATTCTGCCGTGAAGCTGTAATGTGCAAACATTACTGTGTTTCGGTTTGAAGGGCACCGAGAGCTAGCATAATCACTGCGCGTATGAGACTTAAGAACTGACGTCTCGGGGGACCGGCGCAGTGTGGTGCCACACAGAAATATTCTGGATGACACAGCATTTGTTATGGACAGACGTTGCACTTAACATCAGGTGAACGTTTTGCTCGTCTCGTCCCTTTCTCCGATAAAAAAAGTGGACTTAGCTTTTTTTGATAAATTCGTCTTAGCAACAAAATGCACATGGCGTAAATTAACGATAACCGTTTTCGCTTTATTTCTGTTTGTATGTTTTTTTCTACCAGCGATAAGTAATGGCTTATGATAAATATGTTAATTAACCTTTAGATTACAGATTAATAAAATAATTTATACATTTATATTTAAGCATGGCGTAAACGCAAGACTTAAACAATTGCTAAGGATAATTTGGTACGTTTTCTCTGAAGGTCACAGGTTGATTCCGTATCCAAACAAAATTGCTAACGGTTAAAAATAAATCACCCAGGAAATTAATAAGTCAGATTAGTCCTTTTAAATTATGTTTTTGGAAAAAGTGACGCAACACTGAGGTTTAGATCGACTATAAAGACCTAAGAACTGAAGTTTCAGGGTGACGGGCGCAGTGTGTTGTCACACAGAAATGTTCTGGGTGTCACAGCATTTGTTATGGGCAGACGCACTTACCATCAGGTGAACGTTTTGCTCGTTACGTCACTATATCAAATAAAGAATTAAAAAAAAATCTGAGTAACACAGCATCTGTTATGGGCAGACGTTACACTTACCACCAGGTGAAGGTTTTCTCGTCTCGTCACTTTATCAAAAAAAAAATACACTAGCTCTGAGTGCCCTTCAGACCGAAACATAGTAATGTTTGCACACTACTTCTTCACGGCGGAGCAACTGGTACCAAGATTGCTGCATAGGGATCCTACTAACAGAGTAACTACTAGTACATCTACCCTTGAGATACGGCCTGTTTGTAACATTGCGGTACACACATCTCTGCAGTAATCTGTGCAGCAAAATATTCGTATATAATATGGCAAGTGTCATTCGGGCATTTGAGACTTAGAACTGATGTCACCACGAGGCGAGCGCAGTGCTTTACTTTGTAATTCAAATTTGGTTCAATCGTTGCGGTAGTCTCGTCTTTAAGTTCTCCTTAAAAAAAACATCACACTGCCGTTACCGCCACATCTGCCAACTGTGCCAATGTATTTAATTTATATAAAACTCTGTGTTCAGCAGTGGATTTGTTGGAAGCCGAATCCAAAACTCGTATGTATTTTATTATTTAATATTTGTTTATTTACTCAAGCGTACATATGATTGTCATTACAAAATTATCGGCTCGGTTGGCGCAGTGGTTAAGCCCTTGGCTTCTGCGACGTGGCTCGCGGGTTCGATTCCCGCACGGCAAAAATATTTGTATGGCCTACAGATTGTTGATTGTTCCGGGTCTGGGTGGTTTGTGCACGTGGAATTTATATTTGTAAAACATACCCACGACACAGGAGAAATCCTACTGCGGGGCATCGTTGTGTACAAAAAAAAAACCCTTTTCGATGTTTTAGCTACTGCACAAAAAAGTAAAAGCAAATAAATAACATATGTATATGCGATACAATGATAATGCGATTTCGACCCCGGCGACATCTTTCAAACGCTGTCGGAAACTTTCAACTGTGCAGGAGACATTACAGTGCCAGAAGTGACGCCAAATACAGAAGCACTCACTTGTCCTAACCTACCCGATGTAACTTTTATTCGATTTGTGTTTTTGTACAAATATTGGCTTCGGCTGGGATTCAAACGTAGGACCCGCGATGTAGAAGTCATGAACTCTTATCCCGAGGTCACGTGGTCGTATTAATTTTAGATGCTAGTAAACATTATCTACAAATTGTTATCAATATAAGTATCGATAACGGGCGCGTTCTATCACAATTTCGTAATAAATGATTTTTACTTGATAGGCAGTTGATTAAAATTATAGTGACATATATTTTGCGCTAAGAACTTCCTTCTAGACAAAATCGATTAGATTTCATTATCACGAAATTTTTTTTTTATTTTTTTATTTCGTAATAATGACGGAACGAGCAAAACCTTCACCTGATGGTAAGTGCAACGTCTGCCCATAACAAATGCTGTGTCACCCAGAACAGTGTGACACCGAAACACAGTAATACTTGTTTTCGGTGAAGTAATCGCTGTTAGCCTTTTGGCTTTTACAGCTTCATCGGATTTTACAGCTTCATCGGATTATACAGCTTCATCGGATTTTACAGCTTCATCGGATGTTACAGCTTCATCGGATCGGAAACACAGTAATGATTTGCACACTACTGCTTCACGGCAGAATAACTGGCCCGGGGTGGTACCTACCTAGACGGATTCCTGCAAAGGAAACATACCACCAGTTAAAAATAGTAATAAATAAGATTAATACAAAATAATAATAATAAACTGCGTAAAGTAAACAAATTATACTACGGGAAAAAAGTAATTTTTTTAGGCATTTTTGAAAAGCTTAGTGACAGATGGTCAGATTAAGATAAAAAAAAGATTTGTAGCTTCAAGATACTTTTAAAATAAAATAACTTTTGGTAAAATAATTTTGTAATCTACCAATCACATAGAATAGAGCGAGACAGAAATTTTACAAAATATTTTTCTCTCACTACTACTCAGTAGACGAGAAAAAAAACTCTTGACTTGGTCACAAGGTTCAGCTAGCCTGTTTTGTCAGCTATAATTTGCTTTTTTTATTCGCTCTTCGTCAATTTTTAGTCAATTTTTACTTATATATTAAAAAGGATCCTTTTGTTCTTAACCATCGATATCTTAGCAACTAATGATGACACAGTACGTTGGAGGAAGGTTTAAAAGCTTGAATTAATGATCTACACGAATCTATAAAGATTTAAAAAAAAAATCCAAAAAAAATTTTTACAAGTTTTTAAATTTACTCGTTTTAATCTATGAATCGCCGATATTATGGACAGGATGGACAAAATTATTTTGCCAAAAGATCTGAAAACTAGAAACTTGTAGCTTCGAATTTATTTTTAGTCATAATATCACCATTTTCACCGAGATTCAGCCTTTCAAAAATCACTAAAAGGTTAAGGAAACTTTCAGTTCCTTTAATTTTATACCAGTATTGTATTTTACTTGTTTTAAATATTTGCTTGTGGAAGGTTTCCTATGCAGGAATCCGTCTAGGGGGTACACCGCAGTGTCAGTTATTCTGCCGTCAAGCAGTAGGTAGTGTGCAAATATTTCTGTTTCGGTCTCAAGGGCACGGATAGTGTAATCACTGGGCACATGAGACTTAAGAACTGATATCTCAGGGCGATGAGCGCAGTTTGGTGCCACACATAAATGTTTTGGGTGACCCAGCATTTGTTATGGCTAGGCTGTGCACTTACCACCTCTAGTGGTAGAACTTAGTGGTAGAACTTAATGATATTGAATTCCTGGCCGATATCGATCACGGCCATCCTTCATAAGCTAATAGTTGCGCCGGTTATTTTATAGTGCCGTATGAATTAGCGTAAAATTGTAATGTACCGATCACAATATTCTTCACGCCCTCTGGAACCTTCTTAGATTTTAAGTTTTGTTTTAAATTCGCTATTTTTCACATTACAACTTCGTATTTAGGTATTCAATTACTTCTAGTTAATATAGTTAGAAACCTAGAGGTCAGTTATACAAGGCGTGCTGTAACATGCAAATTGACTTAGCATATTCAAATACGCTGGTCATATCTCAAAGTCCAAGTTTTATTTTTAATATACGTGTTTTTACTAGCTGTCGTGGATTTTTGACGACCACAGTGTAAAAACGAGCAAAGTATATACCCACTTGGTCTTATGTTGTATTTAGCTGTGCATAGTACCTAGCGGTCAACGTTCCTGCTGAGTGGAGGGTTTTAACACTACAGCAGAGTTCGTCTGAACCTTTACACTACTTTATTGCTCACTGGGGTCCAAGGATAGGTGAAATAAAATCTACTAACCCTTCTGTAGAAAGTAAGAATGTAAGTAAACGCCAATAGCTTACGGACTGCGAAACATGATGTCGCAGGATCGAGCCCGACTTTCGACTATTGGAACCATCACCTAGCACAAGCCTTTTAAGCTTAGTTTGAGTGGTGAACACGAATATTATTAATGTTAATAGCATTGCCAGTATTCTTTTTTAAGAAAAAAAAAATAGGATAGAAGAAAAATAGGTAGGTACCACCCCAGGGCGAGTTATTCTGCCGTGAAGCAGTAGTGTGCAAACATTACCGTGTTTCGGTTTGAAGGGCACTGTGAGCTAGCGTAATCACTGGGCATACGAGACTTAAGAACTTATGTCTCAGGGTGATGGGCACAGTGTAGTGTCACACAGAAATTTTCTGGGTGACACTGCATTTGTTATGGACAGACGTTGCGCTTACCATCAGGTGAAAGTTTTGCTCGTTTCATCACTTTATCCAAAAAAAAATAACAGGAATCAATGAATCAATGAGAGTATGACAGTAATGATTAATGAAAGAATAATGTTTACGTAATAATATATATATTTTCGGTGATGTAATTGCTGTTAGCCTTCTCGGCTTTTACAGCTTCATCGGGTACTGCGTAATAATAGATGGAGTGGGCGAAATCTGAAAAGCCTTCATGAAAGACCTACTACCCATTATATCGTAGTATTGAAATCCATGTCGGCTCTATTGGCGTAGTGGCTTCTTAGCACTAACACTTGTGTAGAACGTAAGAAAAAAAAAGAAAAACACACAAAGAAATAATCATAGTTATTGGATAAACACATTATGGAACGTAATAATCGATGGAATGGACAAAATCAAAACAAAATTATAATATCGTAGTAACAAAATCTATGTCAGCTCTACTGGCGCAGTGGTTTAGAGATTGGCTTCTCGTCTCGGGTTCGATTACCGCACGGAACGAGTATTTATTTGATACAGATGTTGTTCAGAATGTGGGTGCTTGTGCATGTGCAATGTATGTCTGTAAAATGCATTCACTGTACAAGAGAAATTTAATTGTAAAAATTATAATTAACGATGTCCCATTGTTATAATCTTGAAATATTTAAATTTAGTAATAATATACATACAACGGTGGTGTGAGTGTATACTCACACCACCGTTGGGGTAAGCAGACATCATTTGCTACAATCCATCAAAAAGGGCGAGTAAGGAATTAAACTGCACTGTGCACCCAACAGCGCATGGTGGCGATGGGCTCACCATCTATCACACCAAGTGCATTATATTGTTTTGGTGAAACGTGGATTGTGGCAGTCATCTGTTTATGCAGCGAGTGCCCAGTCTCTGACTACCCCTTATGGGATACAGTCGTGATCTTATGTATGTATGTATAGTACCTAATGGTCAACGTTCCTGCTGAGTGGAGGGTTTTAACACTACTGCCGATATATCCCTAGTTCGTCTGGACCTTTTCACTACTTTATTGCTCCCTGGGATCCAAGGATAGGTGAAATAAAATCTACTAAGCCTTTTGTAGAAGGTAAGAATGTAAGTAAACGCCAATAGCTTACGGACTGCGAAATGTGACGTCACAGGATCGAGCCCGACGTTCGACTATTGGAACCATCACCTAGCACAAGCCTTTTAAGGTTAGTTTGAGTGGTGAACACGACTATTATTATTGTTAATAGCATTGACAGTGTTCTTTTTTAAGAAAAAAATAATGTTTCAAGAGGAAAAATAGGATAGAAGAAAAATAAGTATGGTACCTACCTAGGTAGCTACCGTCTAGGTAGGTACCAGCCCAGGGCCAGTTATTCTGCCGTGAAGCAGTAGTGTGCAAACATTACCGTGTTTCGGTTTGAAGGGCACTGTGAGCTAGCGTAATCACTGGGCATACGAGATTTAAGAACTTATGTCTCAGGGTGATAGGCACATTGTGGTGTCTCACAGAAATTTTCTGGGTGACACAGCATTTGTTATGGGCAGACGTAGCACTTACCATTAGGTGAACGTTTTGCTCGTATCATCACTTAATCCAAAAAAAAAAATCGGAATCAATAAGAGTATGACAGTAATGAAAAAAAGAAAGAATCATGTTTACGTAATAATAGATGGAATGGGCGAAATCTGAAAAGCCTTCGTAAAAGACCTTCTACTCATTATATCGTAGTGGCTTCTTAGCACTAACACGTAAGAAAAGAAAAAGAAAAAACACAAAGAAATAATCATAGTTATTGGACAAACACACATTATGGAACGTAATAATCGATGGAATGGACAAAAACAAAACAAAATTATAATATCATAGTAACAAAATCCATGTCAGCTCTACTGGCGCAGTGGTTTAGAGATTGGCTTCTCGTCTCGGGTTCGATTACCGCACGGAACGAGTTTTTAATTGATACAGATGTTGTTCAGAATGTGGGTGCTTGTGCATTCACTGTACAAGAGAAATTCTAGTGTAATTATGACACTAGAATTTCTCTTGTACTGTGAATGCACAAGCATTAACGATATCCCATCGTTATAATCTTGAAATATTTAAAGTTAATAATAACATACAGTCACACCAACGTTGGGGTAGGCAGACATCATTTGCGACAAATCTTTCTCACCACATATTGTTTTTAGTGAAACGTGGATTGCGGCAGTCATTTGTTTTTGCAATGAGTGCCCAGTCTCTGACTACCCCTTATGGGATACAGTCGTGATCTTATGTATGTATGTATCTTTCGCTTCTCCTCCTTTTATGAGCGCGTAGCCTAGTGGTTAGAGTACCAGACATCAACGCCGCAGGTCCTGGGTTCGAATCCCGGCCGGAGCCTCCATTTGTGTTAAAACACAAATTGTTGTTTTTCGGGTCTGGTTGTGTTGTGATTGTCCCAGTGTTTCTAAAACTACATCCTAGCCGATCTCCGATCTTATCCGCATCAGCGTTATATCGGGCTCGGGTAGATTGGGACGAGTGTGTGCCGCTGCGTCTGTGCGTACACTTGTGTACGTTGTACGAGTATCATCATCTTTCATGAGCGTTTAAATGTTTCAACATTTTGATGAGTTCAAGTTTTATTGCGATACCAAAGAGAGCGGCCAGTTTTATTATCCAACGCCACTTGTCAAACAACCTTTTAAAAAAAAAACTTTCAGAGAACTACAAACGACCACACAGCTAGCTGTTTCTCTCGTGGAAACGAATAAACCGCAATAATACTTTACTGGTGGTAGGATTCCTATGCAGGAGTCCGCCTAGGTAGGTACCACCCCAGGGCCAGTTATTCTGCCGTGAAGCAGTAGTATGCAAACATTACTGTGTTTCGGTTTGAAGAGCACTGTGAGCTAGCGTAATCACTGGGCGTATGAGACTTATGAACCTATGTCTCAGGGTGATGGGCACAGTGTAATGTCACACAGAAATTTTCTGGGTGGCACAGCATTTGTTATGGGCAGACGTTGCACTTACCATCAGGTGAACGTTTTGCTCGTTTCATCACTTTATGCAATAAATATATATATATATAGGTAATGGAATGTTCACAACTCCCAATCGTTTCGCACCGACAAATGTGGTGGTGGTAGGATTCCTATGTAGGAATCCGCCTAGGTAGGTACCACACCAGGGCCAGTTATCCTGCCGTGAAGCAGTAGTGTGCAAACATTACTGTGTTTCGGTTTGAAGGGCACTGTGAGTTAGCGTGTACAGTGGTCATTTGAGACTTAAGAACTGATGTCCGGGGTGACGAGCGCAGTGTAGTGTCACACAAATATTGTGGGCACTAACCATCAGTTGAACGTTTTGCTCGTTTCGTCACTTTATACAATAAAAAAAAATGTAAATGGACCATTTTCCGAGCGTTTGCGAGCAACAAAGCACTTTATGTGCGAAATGGCATGTTTTCTTTTTAATAATCATGTTTTGATTGCAGCTCAAGTGCCGTGTGCAATCATTAATGTGTTTTGGTCTGACGGTCACAGATAGCTATCACTGCGCATGTGAGACTGAAGAACTGATGTCTCAGAGTGATGAGAGCAATGTGGTGCCACACAGAAATGTTCTGTGTGACACAGCATTTGTTATGGGCAGTAGATTTTGAACAGCAGACGACGATGAACGATTCGGTGATCTCGTATATACCTCACCATAAAAAGTTTAACGCCATTGGAGTGTCATGTTGGACTCTTCTTGGCTCTGAAACTCAAAAAACGGAACTAGGCCTGCGCCCAACAGTGGGGCGTTCATAGACTGTTACATTATTTACTACAAGACTTCCACGGATTAACTACGAGTATTATACGGCTTGTAAAAATTACACAATGTAGATTTGGATTCTCTCCGAGCATTATTTCACTACCGTAGACTTCGATTAATACTATGTAATAAATGCACTCCGTATTCTAATCTTATAAGGTCTTATTAGAAGGTTCGAGATTCACTTTTCTGCTTCATTGTCCTCATAATGACGTAATGACTGATAAACAATGGCGGTAAACCCGTACGAACGACGGTAATGAGATAATGTTTTTGAATGGTAAATCTCCTTACGCTTCTTACCATCAGTCAAGTGTATTATCCCTACACATGATACAAGAACATACAAGCTGGATTGTGAATGTGGTCTTTCGGGTAGGTCGAACAAAAATATCAATTAAAACTATTGTAAAAGAACACATAGCTGACGTGAAGCATCGACGATTTAAGTCTACAGTCTGTGATCATGTTTATTATCGTCCCCACCTTTTTATCGGATTTGATAGGCGGCAAATTTTTGCAAAAAACCTTTTCCTACCAAAAATAATTCGCGAGGCTATTCGAATAAAAAGAAAAACATGTGTGCGGTTCACACGCGATAGAAGTGAACCTTCAGAAAACTAAACTTAATGAGACTAATGCACAGTATCAGCAGTAGGATAATTACAGGTTTTATTTATTATAATATAGTTACAAAGTTTCATAATTATTTTACATTTTATACTAAATATATTTATTACATTACTTATATTATATAGATTAGTATTCGAAAAGATAAATATATTTAAATAAAACTACTTTTTTACGGATTTTATCGCGATAAAATCCGTAAAAAAGTAGTTTTATTTAAATGTGTAATATTCGCGTAAATAAAAGAAAACATTAAGATAAATATAACTGAAAACACTATACTGTATTCTATCTCATTCTCTCGCAGGCTAAATCCTACGGGTGTATATGTTTGTCTCTTTTTAGTGTCGCTTTTTCGTTTCATCAAGTATCAAATCACAACGGTTATAAAGAAGTTTTCACTTCAAAAACCATTCTAATTTGAATAGCAGAACATGGCTGGAACTACCGATCCTAAAAAGGGAAATATAAAAACCAAATAAGAAGCGTAGGTTCGTTCTTAGAGGTTGCCACAAAAATTAATAATTAAAAGACATCAGGAAGTCTAAAACCTCAGGCCATCCGTAACCATGGGTACTGCAAAGTTATCGAAACGTCGTCAATAAATTCCTTAAGCTTATGCCACCTAGTGTATTTAAGTATAGTTTGTATGCTCGGTACAGTGCGGCGACACGTCAGTGGTTTACGCGGTTAACGAAGTTTAGCAACATTCCCTCCGGTCCGGTCACCTCATGGGTGAGTGACCTCTTTAGTAGCATTTGCTCGTGGTCGTAATGCTGAGCGTAGGGTTGCCATACGGACTTTATATTAAAGTAATAGCACTTACTGCTTTCGTGTAGACGTTTACGAAAACTATAAAATCACGATAAATATTTTATTCAAATAAAACTGTTACATTTTTTGTGTCCCAGTGTAGCCGAAGAGGGGAGATGAAAATGTAAGATCATAAATCAAAATGTTAAAATAATCCACCCATAAAAAAATGTCTTCAAGATTTTTATTGTCGATTATTACAAATGGCAACCTTAAATACGTTTTTGAAAGTAAAAATTCGTAAAGTAATCATTTATTTATAAGTACACATAGATTAAAGAAATCCACAACCCTGACCAAGGTTACACAGAATTTTAGGAATAGCAATGGTTACTAATATCACAAGAACTGATTTTGAATAAATGTAGATAATTTTGAATTACGATACTAGTAGTAAGATACTTTTGAATTTCGGAACGCCTATGCGTCGTTATAAACATTCTTAAGCTAGACGTTGAATACCGTTAAAAAAGATACTGAAACACCGAACTGATCTTTCATGACCCATAATTATGGATAATTTTACTGCACGACTGACTGCTACATGGTCTTAGGATTCCCGTGCAGGTATTCGTCTAGGTAGGTATCACCGCAGTGGCAGTTATTCTGCCGTGAAGCAGTTATTTGCGAACATTACTGTCTTTCGATTTGAAGTGCACTGTTACCTAGTGTAATTATTCAGCATATGAGACTTAAGATGTGTCGTAACAGGCGCCTAAGGTTTTGTACGGACAGCCTTTATTCGTGCTGAATAACACCATAATATGCAATGTCACTACACTGCTCGTGGAACCGCAATGGGGAGAAAGAATATGGTAATAAGGCGTGACGGTATGTACGTATTTAGTATGCTTAAGAACTGATGTCTCCGGGTAACGAGCTCAGTGTGGTGCCACAGTCACTATTTTCCATAAAAAAAACATGAACATGATAATATTCGCTATTGTTACGATGAACCACTAACTGTCATCATATGGATACTAACGCTTTGCAAGCGGACTGAACCACCACGCTACGCTATACCACCATGGGCGCAGTTCGATCCACAATATAATACATAAAATAAGTTATCGGTAGCCATCAAAAGGGATATGCTCTGTCCATTTTGAGCCTACAACAATTTCATACTAACGAGAATAACGATAAATTCAAAAGTATTTGAGTAATGACCTTAGAATATTTCTATTATCCAAATAGAAATAGGGATGGGGGAGCGACTACCACTTTTTCGTCTATGTACACCATATCGTCGTCGTCGTCGTCGTTTCAGCCTATCAATAGTCCACTGCTGAACATAGGCCTCCCCCATAGATTGCCACAAAAGTTTGTAGCTCTCGTTTTGGGGGGATTTTGCCATAGGTGCCACGCATGGCAGACGGGTTGGCAACCCACCACCATATAGTAACTGCAAATTTAAGGTGAACTAATGATATTTTTTTTTCAACAGACCGACCCGGCATGTTCGATCTGAAGGGCAAGGCGAAGTTCGACGCGTGGAGTAAAAATAATGGACTGTCGAAAGAGGACGCACAAAAGGCCTACATCGCGAAAGTAGACGGTTTGATTGCTTCCATTGGTCTGCAGTAAATGTCAACATTGCAGTCCTTGGTTGTCGAATTGGGCACAAAATTTAGTTAATTGTATTTCCTGATTTACAATTTGTGAGTTAAATAATAGCGACAGATTCTATTACTTACATATTTTTCTACTTTCAAATATAAAATATATTTGTTCCATTTTCGTCTTCCGTTATATATACATGCGTATTACATGTGTGCCAGATTGTAATTAAATAATGTATACAACAATTAGCCGAAGATCTTTCTTAACAACATCTAAGAATACAGGCTGTTTTAATTGATTTAATAAAAAAAAAAATATGAAAAAATATCTATTATGTCATATATTTTCTAATGTAACACTTTAAAAAGACATTACGCTATCAGTTATTGTCAGCTTTAAGTATAGAATAAAAATATATTAAAAAAAGACATTTTCCACGGCTCGAAATTAACGGCCTTAAGATGCCGTCCGCTTAATAAATCGCATTTTGTATTCGGTTTAGGTTTAAGTTACTTCTGGTGTAAGACATCACATTATTCTAAGGATATCCTCGTCTTGGAAACAAGCGACACCGGTGCTGTTATTTATTCTTTATTAATTAAGCTGGTGTATTTTGTTATTTCTGTATACTGCATGTGAAATAAATGTATTGGAAACTAAGATGCTTTGTTATTTGATGTTTTTTTTTAAAATTGAGCATGGTCTTGGCAATTTCGATCTAGATTTTAGTACTATACTGGTGATAGGATTTCTATGCAGCAATCCGTCTATGATGACGTATATACGAGACTTAAGAACTGATGTCTAAGGGTGACGGGCGCACTGTGGTGCCACACAGTAATATTATGAATTGCATTCACAACATTTGTTATGGGCAGACGTTGCACTTGCCATCATTTGAAGGTTTAACTCGAATCGACGTATTCTCCTAAACATCTAATCCCAATCATCTCTATCCATTAATGACATATTTAGAAAGAACGTTCCCGAAATTACATTCCGACATATAAAAGGTTAAAAGTTAAGAATTTTATATCACAATAGAACAAATGCTAAGCTAATGAAAGGTTTGATTGCAGGGTCAGAGACTCGGGCAGGTCACTTCCTTATCCATACACAAGATTCGACGAGATGTCACATTGTCTACGCTGTCACAATGCAATATGGGCATATATGTTAGTGGTAGAGGACTGGACTGTAGAAATATTAAGTAAAGGATAAGTGATGCAGTTAGGTATCTATGATGGTACAAAGAACTTTACACACAAATTTCTGGCTACCACTTCAACTGTTATGGGTAGAACTACGAGTAGCTGACCCGCCCCAACTTCACACGGAAGTTGTTGGTATGTTAAAGTCTGTAAAGAGAAAAAAAACGCCAGCCCGTTTACACATTCAAGAGTAAATGTTTGTAAAATCCATTCTTTGTGGGTGTCTATGCCGGGAAACGAATATGTATACCAAAATTCAATAGGTCTTGTAGTTTCGGAGATATCGTGATGAGTCAGTGGTAAATCGCTTTCATGTATATATCGTCGGTGCGCATGCCTTTATTATATTGTAAGTAATACTTAAAAATTATTCTTATCAGTGTCAGATAAAACAGTTTTCTATCTTCTGAAAAGTTGATGAACGTATCTTCGGTACGTATCTATAGAATGTCACAGAAAGCGAGCAGCCAACAAATTGCAGAAGCTGAAGTTAATTTCAGAACTGAAAAAGTTGCAAGTGAAACTTGTTTGGATCATATTTCAGTTTTTTATAATCGGATAAAGTGACGAAACTAGCAAAACGTTCACCTGATAATAAGTGCAACGTCTGCCCATAACAAATGCTGTATCACCCAGAACATTTCTGTGTGACACCACACTGCGTCACCACCACAATGAGTTCTTAAGTCTCATATGCCCAGTTAATACGCTAACTCTCAGTGCCCTTCAAATCGAAACAAAGTAATGTATGCACACTACTCCTTTACGGCAGAAAAACTGACCCTGGGTTGCTACCTACCTGGATCAGTAAGTATTTCAGTTTAGGCTGGATGTTTCTGTTTTATAAAATCTAGAAATGAACGTTTAGAAATAATTATACAAAATACTTTTATTTATTTATTTAAAAACTTTATTGTAAACCTTAAATGTAACATTGGGCGGACATAATTCTTCATTCTCTGCCAGTAAACCCATGGTGTGGTGAAAAAGCGGTGGCAGATGTGTTATTTAATAAATAAGAAAAAAAAGTTAAATGAAGTAAGTGAACAATATTAATACATATACATAAATAAATATATACATCCGTACACTTTTATATACAATATTCTTATATATACATACATTAACTTCATTACAGTCGATATCTACAACTATAAAAATATAAAAGGAAAATATTACATATTTTTTTGATCAGTTTAAGTAACCAATAATTCCGCACGCAATAGCGGGACCAGAAGTGCCAGTCAAAGCGCTTTCTTCGGTACCAGCCCTTCCATAATCGTCTTCAGCTTTTGTGATAGCCAGTGACCTGCCAATGATGGACCGTGGCCCAACCAGTGAGATGAGGTGGTCGATTATTTTTACGTTGACCGTTTCACCATCTTCAGCCTTTATGTTTCCTAGGTCTCCAACATGACGGATGGGGTCGCGAGGTCCGCCGTGTCGTCCCTAAAATAAATAAAAACATCGATTTCATTTTGCTTTTCTTTTGTTTTCACTACGTCGATAAGAATTATTATTATTATTTATTTGTTAATGGCACAGTCATAAACAATTTTCCAGTGTCAAGTAACGTATCCAAGTATACAACCTTCAAGAAGCAAGACTTCAAAATTTTGATCGACAGTAAATTGATAGTTAACTATTACTGAAGATTTGGTGGAGTGATGGAGACAAAAAGCACAATTTTAGTCTAGAATTGAATTTTCCAATCAACACATTTTCAGGAGCACTTGCTGCATAATAAACTATCAATATTAAACATCAAAACTACAAAAATAAATAGAATTTAAAAAATTAAATAAAAACACTTGCCACTTTGTGAGTTGGCGCCAAAAGCCGATAAGAATGTTATGACATTCTGGAATGGATCTACGGTCTCTTACATCTTTAGTCTTTACTCTTTATTGTCGGCCAGAAACATTTGCCAACTCAAAAAAGGTTCAGTTCATTGTTTTATTGTATTTTGTTACTTCTGTATATATATTTCGAGTTGTGATGTTTAATATTAATGTTATGTGTTATACAAATGTTTGTAAAATAGTGATTGGTGATTAAGTTCACGACAGAAATCAAGCATTTCGTTTTGTCTCCAGATCCACACTAAAAGCGAAATCTTAAGGGAACTCATAAACTTTGAAGTCTTACTACTTAGACTGGATGATACTGGAGATTGATAATTTCTACTTATTTCTACAATATATCTGATTCTGCTGCCTTGACACTGGTAAACAACTTACGATTGTTCCTAAAAAAAAACCAGCAAGAAAATCTTATTATTTATTTTATACTATATTATTTTTACAGTCTATGGTTTTATATCTGTTCTTACGCCCTTTCAAAAGTTTTAGGATCTTTTACTCACATAGTAAGCGATGAAGTGGGGACCAATGTCCTTACAGTTGTCTTTGATGGCTCCAGTCTGATGTACATGGACACCGTGTAGACCAGCGGAGAGGCCCGTAATGTTCCCCTGCAGGGTCACCGGGCCGTTAGGGACGATCTGAGTGAAGATAAGCTCGCCTGTGACGCCCGATTCCTCGTCGCCCTGTAGGTATACCACGGCTTGGATGCCGGGAAATGATCTTGCAGTCTGTGGAACAGAATAGAATAATTTTTATTCAACCTAGATTTTTTACATAATACTAATTGAACGTAATTTTTTTAAACTGCACTGGTTTGCAAAAAATGCCTCTGTCCTGGGAAGAACCAGGAAGAAACCCAGCGGGCAATTTTTTTTTTCTTTTCAGTAATTTTATAAATAATGTACAATTACATTATTTTAAAGGCGTAGAAATAGCTTAATTCATTCCTAGGGGTTATCAGCAATCATGTATTCTTTAATATTATAATAACAATTAACAAAAAAATTGAAGTTCTTGATTGAAAGACGGTGCGGTGCACTTTCTGGGGTTTTGTTGTACAAACGTATACATTGCCCCATAAAAGAGTTACTGTGTCTGTGAAGTCGAGTGTCAGGCATTATTATATTGTACTTGTTCCTGGTATTTACATTATAAACATAACTTTTTCAATAAACTGTTTAATGTTCTTGCGTACATACAAAACGTTTTGTAATAATATAGTGAGAGGCCAAGGTTAAGATATTAATTTCTTTAAAATTATCTCTAAGAGACACTTTAGAGCCAAGATTATAAATAGGTCCAGCAAAATAAAAATCACTTCTACGTCAGTCGCATTTCCCCATAGCAAAATACCATAGCTCATTATGCTATGAAAATAACTAAAATAAAGTAATCTAGCAGTTTCAACATTAGTAAAGTTCCTAATTTTTTACAGCATAAGCTGCAGAGCTAAGTCTACTTGCTATTTTAGACATATGGGAGCTCCATTGAATTCGCTACAAGAGTTATTCCAAGAAAGAAAGTGGTATCCACAAGCCTCAACTCTTCCCCGTTTACAAGCAACATTTACATCTAATCGTTTAACATTTGGTAATGTGAATTTAATAAATTTTCTTTATTGCCGTTTAAAAGCAAATTGTTAACGTTAAGCCAATGTACTAATTTTGAAATATCATTATTCACCTCGTCATATAATAAAAGTTGACGTTTTATATAAAATCAAAGATGTATCATCAGCCAATAGCACTATATTACGGTTGTCCCCTTCTAGGTAAGGTACGTCATTAATATAAATAAGGAATCGAAATGGGCCCAGAATCGAACCCTGCGGGATACTCATACTGCTGATCCGGAAAAACTCGTGCTATTGATAACTTATTTCTGCGTTCTATTATTCAAATATGAAGTTAAAAATTTACGTGCAGAACTTCTTACGGTAATGATGTACTTTCCTGATGAGTGTTTTAATATGAACGCAATCGAAGGCTTTAGAAAGATCACAGAAAACACCAAATGCATTCTTAATTAGTTCAACACCTGCATCGGTTGTATAACGACCCCTTGTAAAACCAAATTGGTTTTTGTGAAACAGTATAAGTAAATTAAAATGTTTTAACATTTAGTTTAGAATAATTTTACTTGTAGTTGGTAGTACAGAAATGTGTCTAAAGTTAGCGGGGTCCGATGTACTACCAGATTTAAATAAAGGTATAATTGACAATGCCAGATCGTACCCCACAATGTACAAAAAAAAAATTATGTAAAAAAATCTTATGAATTTTGTAGTTTTTATTAATGAATTTTCTGTAGAACAAGCGGATAAAATGTGTTGAAAAAAAGAAATTCAATTACTATTTTCAGCTATTGCAGACTAATACCACCTGCGTCAATTTGTATTATATTACATTTTAAGTTTTCTTAATCTACTTAATAAAGTACTTATTTTTCGAATGCCAGAAAAAAGAGTTTTTAAAATTGTCATGTCACGTCAATAGATATAATAATACGAAATTATATCACATTTTACTTTTGATTGGGCCTTTTCACTTAATTGTCCATTTGTATACATTTACCATACATAGGTATTAATGTTTGTGCCGCGAACGTAAATTCTCTCATTTATTTGAAGACTACAACAACCCTGAGAGAAACATCTTTACACTATTTAATTAAATGTATACACAAATAAAAAACATATGGTGTACAGATTTTATGAATATGTTGTTCAAATATAAAACGTCATTATGGAGTCCAAAATAATTATCTATACCTTGAATTATAATTATCGATTTTTCGAAATTACCCGTATTAATAAGAGGCTGAATAATTTCGAGGCACATCGACCATAGACACTATTTTAATTATGTTTTATTAGACAGAGAACCTAGCAGTAGCCATGCAATCAATTCAATATTAGAATATTGCTGTAGTTGTATTGTAGGTAATCGAACTCTTTGAGTGTTGTTGTCATGTATTGACTATAACATGGTGTTTTGGTTGGGCTCGGCATCAAAGTAATATTGATGTTCCGGCAGGTTTTCTCAATAATGTTTTGATAAGTGACCAAGAGTAATTAATCAAGAACTCTAAGTTTTTTCATTTCGGATAAAACATCCGCAGTGGTTTATCAGAAATCTGCCGCCCTGCCGTGCCATGTTTATCGTAAAAGTTGAAAGAGGTAACTGCTAAAAATGGTATGATCTCGGGCAGATGGCGGAAACACCAACTCAAATACACTAGACTATTAGGGTAATTAACCAGACTGGTGACAGACAACAGCGTTTGAGGTATCGGAATGTTGAGTATTGCAATCGCCAATTTTTCTTTGGAAGATATCTACGTCTATGTCTCAATGGACTAGTAAGAGGCAGCTGAGGATTCCTAGTAGTGTGCAAACATTACTGTGTTCCGGTCTGAAGGGCACTGTGAGCTAGCGTAATCACTGGGCATTTAAGACTTAAGAACTGATGTCTCAGGGTGACAGGCGCAGTGTGGTGTCACTGAGAAATATTTTGGGTGACACAGCATATGTTGTGGGCGGACGTTGCACTTACCATCAGGTGAATGTTTTGCTCGTTTCGTCACTTTATACAATTAAAAAAAAAGGCAGCTTAAGTAGATGAACAGCTCTAATTGCTTATATGGAGTATTATTGGTAGTGGTTGTTAGTACCAAGTAAGAAAATAGGTAGTTTCGTAGTTTTAGGACCTTCCAGTCCCTGTATAAAAGAACCTTCTCCGGTGACGTCATACGACGATCTACTAAAAACTATTTCGGCCATATTTTTATGTATTAGTGCCTGATAATTTACTTACTGCAATGATATTTAACTGCAAAAAATGCGTTCTTACAACATAAGGTAAAAGTGATTATTTTCGTTAGATTTACAAAGAAACGCTACTTCTAAAGGCTTTAAATTATATATTTAGTTATTAGTAATATATCAGCTATTAAACGCACCATACAGCTTTTGCGTACACGAATATTTTGAGTTCTATAGAGATTCTGGCATTGTCATTAACTATGGTACATTAAATCAGGAAACACACCAAATTCAATACTAGAATTAAAGTATATGGCTAATTGTATTGTATAATAATAAAATGGCAAACACAATTCTTTATTATTTGTTTTTTTTTGCATATGTAAGGTAACGATACTGACTGTCCAGAATGATCAAAACTTATTACATATAACTTATAACATCTGTAAATATATTATACTATACAAGTTTCACTAGATCCAGTAATACGTGTTGGTTCTAAAAACTTGTTAACTAAATTGAATAATTTCAACGAAGAAATAAATTTAATTCTGATGGAAGAAGCTTCTAGGAGATTGATATCAAAGTCTCCGCATATGACAACAGGTTTGTTCTGTTTATTAAATTAAATTTAAACTTGTTCCATATTTGAAATATTGGAAATATTCATTATACTGGGTTTTTTGTAACGATTTTATCAAATGGTAACTGTATGCTACTACGAGGTGGAAGGTGTCAATCCCGCATTATCTTGATTATATTATATTTTTAAACGACCGCACATAAACAAACAAAGTTTTATACATGCTGTGCTATTTGAGAGTGAGCCAATGTCTCGTCAAATTTTTTTTCAAATTTTGTTTTTCTTCAAATATTACTCATCTAAATAATATATCAGAATCATCTACGAGCAAAATTATTTTTTAATATTGAAGTTTGTGAACAATTTGTGTCGATTATTTTAATGCATATAGCATTAAAATAATCGACACAAATTGTTTTATGTAGCCTATTTGGCTACATAAAACACTTTGCGTACATACAATTTGGGTCACGCTTGCCAGTTGATCACTATTTTTTGTTTTTTACAAACTAATTCAAGACGATTATATAACAGATCATTTACCAGCGCCATCTAGTGAGTAAGTTCCTTAAGCGGAAACTTCTTTTAATATAATTGTATGATTCAAAAAAACAGCCAAGCTGTAAATTACGTCAACTTTAACAGAAATATCTACAGAATATTTGCTTCAGTGAGTAAATTTCATTGGTATCGTACTTTTAATAAATAAATATATGGAACTACAAGTTATTACAAAATTATTTTTCCTCGGTTGCGTAGATCCTAAATTCTAATGTCTATTTCAGAAATAAAAATAATTTGTAAAAAAAAATCAGATGTCCGTATTTACTTTGCTGCCTTCGAATTGTTTATCGGAGTGAAGAGAAATGTTTCTATTATATCAGCGTGTCTGCGATGTAATAAATATTTCGAGAACTGGTACCACTGCTTATATTTTAACGTTAGGCATAGTTCATACACGATGCCTAACCTCGATGTCTATGTGCTTGAACGTCAGGAAATGGGTACTACATTTAAAACAATTAAACTGTGTTGATTATATCTTATAATTATGATAATGACAAATGCCTAACGTCGCTTCAAGTCCTTGGCACGGCCGATTCGAGCGTTACAATATTGTGGTATAAACGCAATTGAACGACGTTGCGAAGTTGTAATAAATTTGTTTCAATGGGTTTTTAAAGGTCAATTTCACTGCAGTAGCTTTGCTTCGAGACACTAATTCGCTACAACTTCGTATACCACTGGTGTTGATTACTTTCATATTTTTGGAACCAAAGTTTTGCATTTATTTACGACGTAACTACCTAAAAAATTGGGGAAGGGCCACATTTTGCTATTTGCTATTTGCTGGCACACATCTTCCGCTTCTTCTACTTTCGTTAGCGTTTTCATACAAGCTTGTCGGTTGCCGGTACTTTTGAGGTGGCCTTTCCTTAAAACAACTTAGACGTCTGAATGGCGAACGTATCGCCTAGGTCGTTCATTCGCACGTCATTCACACTCGCGTCATAAACTGTTTCGACGATCTTTTTCCTTTCATCCTCACTACGTGTTTACTTTGTAACTACATCTTTTACCACACCACAACGTTCGCTTATCACTCTGTTCCTCACTTTTTCCATCAAAGCCCCTCCAGCTATACTTCACAAAATGTATATTTCCACAACATTAACCTTATGTATATATATATTCTTCTTTGAATCCAATTTTATAAATCAATGTGTTTTTTAATCAAAAAAAGTTATTTTTTCATTTATAGAAAAATATTGTTTAAGTAACATCATCATCAACCTGTTCATAATCTACTCCTGGACATCATGCCCTTCGAATGAGTAATAAGTAGTAATCACAACTCTTGGAACAAGGACTGATGTTCGCACCTTAGATGCTGCTATCCATAACCAATTTGAGTATTTTCGACCTGACATTTTTAAGATGGTAATTTCGGTCGGAAGAGTTTAGGCATTTCCTTTTGTTGAATCTGACGATACGTAGTGACAGATTTTCTAAAGCCACCACCGAACGGTAGTTCTATTATTTGCATGCGATACGAGTACATTTCTTCAACGGTAATTGTACCTTAGTACTCAGGCCTTAAGTCAGGGAGTTCTTGACCTATTTGCCTTGTACGGCAAATATAGCAGAGTATCTAGTAATCCCAGCCAGTACTATCCGACAGCTCGTGGCTTTTTCCCAACTTCCGCATTCCCAACCTCAAGTCTATTTCCTACCTAATCCTTTTTCATTCCTCTCCGCGAAGCCAGGGGTTGCCGTGCCGATGGCTGCGTGGCTAGGGGCGCAAAGCAGAGAACAAGCTTTTAGCACGCTAACGACTAGATCGTTAGCGTACCGATCTGCTGTAAGTTTGTTATGGGCAGATATTACACTTACCATCAGGTGAACGAATTGCTCGTCTAGTCACTTTATTCCAAAAAGAAAAACATGGAAGGACTAAAAGAAAGACAGAAGTAGTATAGAATGTATTCACTCCTTTCTTCCTAATAAATTATAAAAAAACTGTCCTACATAACTACGAGTACATGCGAAAAGACCTCGATGTGTCGAGGTACTGCATATATTCACCTTTTGAAATTCATATACCAAGTTATATATATTCATACATTCCTAAATGCCACATCATTACGTTTAATTGGTTGTGTTTGTTTTATTTTACACTTATAGACGAATATAACGATTTTACGGTTATCTGCGCACGAATTCAAGGTGAACAGATTAATTTAATTACTGTTATTTATACTTATTTCTGTTACATAAACATTGCATGTTTGCATATTTTTTATTTCGTGCTTTGTATTGGGTAATTTTAACTATTGTCTGGATTTCTTTTTTATCTGTATAAGATAACGATTGTCATTTGCTTGATTCAACTGAAAAATAATTGTCATAATTTCAAAAAATAACACTTTGTCATAAAGACGACGGTAAAAAAAGCAATATAAAAAATAGTGCCTTTGTACTAATTGTCTATGTATGTGTACATAAACTGTAAAATAAATAATAAAATAAATAAAAACAGAACCTTATATTGTTGTTGCCCCAAATGAGTTCACTTATGTGAATTATACATTTCTATTTTGTACATAGGTAATCTTTTATGACTTATATGACATCTTTTAAACTAGAATGGAACACGGACAAAGAAATGGCTACCAAAAAAATCTACCGTTATTAGAACTATAATACTAAATTTTGTTAACCGGATACACTTATATAATTGTTCTATATATAATATTTTATTGTATTATAAACTTACAGTTAAGCTATTAAACTATAAAAATATTTTTAAAGGTCTTTCTTAATTGTTCATTCACTAATTATTTTAATTGTCAAGGAAGTGCTAACTTGAAGGCTCCACGAGTCGTGACGTTTTTGTTTAATTAATTTTATATGGACGGCGATGTTTTTTTTAATTTGTTATACTTTTGTTAAGCGAATTAGTGCAAAAATACAATATTTTTAAGTCACGAATATCATCATGGTTGTCATACTAGAGAATTTGTTTTACAAAACCGATCGGTATAATTAGTATATATAATAAAATAAATAAAATTTAAGTCTCTTTTTGTAATAACAAAATAACATCTTTTTACTCTTATGAAAATTCTTATGAAAGCATATACAGTACGTATAAGAAAAAAAAAACAATTTTTAAAAATTTTGGTCTGTCTGTTTGTTAATCTTCGAAACGGCTGAACCGATTTTGACGAGACTTTCACTAACAGATAGCTAATATTATATCAGGTAAATTCGAATACTTTAATTTTAGATAAATAATTAGGGTTTCGCGCAAAAAAATCAAAACCCCAAAATCCGATTCAAATAGGGAAGTATGTCATCGATTGGGGTCGGCTTTTATACGCGAGTGAAACCGCGAGTCATAGCTAGTATATAACTTACTTGTACTGGTCTACGCTCAAGTGTCAAAAACAGTGGCAAGTATAAAAATAGTTTACAACAGCAACTGACACTGATTTCGACTGGGATTAGGACCCGGAACCACCTGAATGAGACAGGTACGCTAACCGCTGTACTCGGTAGTTATCGTTTCCAGGTAATAAGCAGCAAAAAATTTTACTTTTTTGGTTAATACAACTGAATCCACTGTTCGCTGTACCGTTTACAGATTACCAGGAAAATAGTGTCACGTACTGCAGCTCATGTCCCATGCAACTTATTTAATTTGTTATCTGTACACGCATCAATTACGACTTTTGTTTGGAAGTTAATTGCGTATGTTTTTTAATAACTAAGTATATAAATATACAGCGACTTACAGCGAATTTTGTTTTAGATATTCTAGTAGCTGTGAGGCTCAATGCCGACTTTCAAGAACACATATCAAATATTGTAATTAGCTTAAGTGTTTTTATGCTCTGCAATCTGTTCATTATTATGTAGGCACTGGAAATAGTTATCAATGTCTTAAGTTTTATTGCTAATAGGAAATAAACAGGCGTCTTGTTATGCGATATGAACACCACAGCTGTCAAAACGCCTGTTTTGCCATGTGGCCCACTTAAAAAAGTATTTGTGCTGATAAATCGTTCAGGACAATCACGTAGCAATAAACGCAGTGTAGGGGGACCGCATAGATTGAGAGACGATCTTTTTTATAGCTGAAAAAAGAACTCCCAGTTGTAAATTGCCAACAATAATACAGTCAACTGTTTACATACGAAAATCTACACCAGTTGAAAAAATAAGAACGGGCAAGAAACTCTGGAGACTTCTTAGATGCCAGAAAGCATTTTTTAAATTATTAGCGGACCTGCCCCGTCTTTACACGGCAGTTATTGTTGTGTCATATTCTATAAAGAGAAAAACAGAACTAACCCGTTTACCCATTTAGGAGTAATTGTACGTAAGATCCTATCCAGGTTCTACGTCGGGAAAGGAAAATGTATACCAAATTTCAGTAGGTCTTGTAGTTTCGAAAATATCGTGACGAGTCAGTGATAAATCGCTTATGTATATACTCGTGTAGAAAACTCAGCAAACTGAGAAAAGTCAGCTTAGTTACACCATTTATAATCCAAAAACGGCTCGACTAATTTTCACGATTACGGATTTGTTGGATTTGTCTCCGCCCCGAATAGCAGAATGACTATTAAAACAAAAATTATGAAGAAAATTAACTTTCTTATACATTTTCCGTATACAAACGCCATTTGTAACTGCCATACATGACAGAAACAAAACTTTTATTATTTTGTATGCATGACAGTTCTGTGACAAAAAATGCTTTTTCTTTCTTTCTGTCTTCTTTCATAATCCTCTGACAGCTGATTCAACTGTGCGGTCATTTCTTTGCATGCCACTGAGCCGCCTGTGCAGACGGGCGCCGCGATTTACCAGCACTTTTTTTGAGTTTTCACTCATTTTCATTTAGTCATCGACCCTTATTGCATTTGTAAGACAATCGGTAACTTCAAACATCACGTTGTAGATGGCAACATGTTGTAAATGTTCACTTTGTGAGGTAATCAAATTTGTGATTAAAATATTTTTATTTTAAAAAAACGATGCCCCACAGTAGGATTTCTCCTGTGTCGTTGGTGCGTTTTACATACATAAATTGCACATGCACGAACACCCAGACCCGGAACATCTATCAGGTCATACAAATATGTGTCCCGTGCGGGAATCAAACCCGCGGCCCGCGGCGCAGAAGTCAAGCGCTTAACCACTGCGCCAATCGAGCCGACCGAAATGCTTCTTTATATAATTTTGAATTGTCTGACTAACGTTCCAGTATTATTTGCAATGCCTCGAACGAGAAGACATAATATTTCACATCGAAGCCGTAACGCAATTAGACTTAGAAATATTGAGAATCAATCCACTGTAAATGAAAATTGCACAACACTCCACGTTGCAATGCGCCTGGAATGTTTTGGAAAGCTTTTCGATTTTCCACCTTTGATTTTCGTTGTAATAGTTCTATCGTTATCATCGTGCACGGTCGACGGCAAGTGTTCCAAGCGTTATCCACGAAATTTGACGGCGGAGACTGGTGGTAGGATTCCTATGCAGGAATCCGTCTAGGTAGGTACCACCCCAGGGCCAGTTATTCTGCCGTGAAGCAGTAGTGTGCAAACATTACTGTGTTTCGGTTTGAAGGGCACTGTAGCGTAAACACTGGGCATTTGAGACTAAAGAACTTATGTCTCAGGGAGATGGGCGCAGTGTGGTGTCACATAGAAATGTTCTGGGTGACACAGCATGTGTTATGGGCAGACGTTGCAATTACCATCAGGTGAACGTTTTGCTCGTTTCATCACTATATCGAATAAAAAAAAAGACTATCACTGGCAACGACGTCTATCCAATGTACCGTCGTCGATACAACCGTTCGTTAAACAGTAGCACATCGTTGATATAATTATAAAATTTAAGTGAAAAACGACTCAGTAGGTGGCCCTGTGATAGGGTGGCTGTAAAGTTTCATACTTAAATGTAATTCAGAAATCAAATTCATAGTTTTTCAGTCACATACCGGAACGCGCTGGACATTATTAGAAAAAACGTAGTATAAAATAGATCATTACATTGAGGACAAAGATGTGTGGAAATAACTCTTACTCTGGCACTTGCAATTCCCCTGACTACCAAAATATATGCTATTGTAATGAAATAATATAATTATTGTATACATGACATTATGTAATATGGCATTGAAAAAAAGAAAGACCACAGAGTTTCTTGCCGATTCTTCTCTGAGGTCTTATTTTTTGAACCGGTGTAGATTTTGACATTCATAAGAGCTTTATTGACTGAATAAAGAAATTTTGACTTTGACTTTGAACGTCTGCCGCGCCATCTAGTATATATTATAGATATTAATTTTAGCCCTGGCTACCAAAAAATATCCTTTGCTTGGTAGCCAGGTGGTTTGCAAGTGCAGAGTAAGAGTAATTTCCACTCATCTTTGTGCTTGCGTCACACTTTCAGGAATTTTATTACAAAATTTTAAAGATGCATTAAAAAGATTTTCTTGTTTTTCACAATCTAAACATAAGAATCGCTAGCGTAGCTCCTCAACCCATTCAACAGGATACAGACAGTATTATGTTAAATTAATGTAATTTTTCCGTCCGTACATAATCATTTCTAAAATAAGTAAAGACGGAAGTGTCAAAATATCAAGTTTCCTTGCACAGTTCCAGTAGCAACTGGCGAGGCCGCCAGTTAGATTGCACGTAATGCTCGTTTTTGCAAAATTAATTTTGTTTTGTGTTGTCACGTTCATGCAATCATAAACAAAGTAAATGTAACGTAATTTTTTAAAAGCCGTGTGGTGGCGGCTCGCTAAAAGAATACTACCACTCCATCTCATCCATTGGATCTCGTAAAAGGCGAGTAAGGAATTAAACTGCACTGTGCACCCAGCAGCGCATGGTAGCGATGGGCTCACCACCTATCATACCAAGTGCATTATATTGTTTTGGTGAAACGCGGATTATGGCAGTCATCTGTTTTTGCAGTGAGTGCCCAGTCTCTGACTACCCTTTATGGGATACAGTCGTGATATTATGTATGTATGTATGTAATTTTTTCGATAAGTAGGTCCAAACAAACTGACAAATGAAGCGTAAAATAAAAATCTTATCAAAGACATTTACCTGCAACTATCAAGTCGGTAAATATATAAAATATTATGTGAATAACTGAATTCTGAACGTCGTCTGTGGCTTCGGAAGTGCGTACACTCAGCATTCAGTCAAGGCCGAAGCCGAAATTCTAATTTTTTTTTTTTTTTATTTTATAAAGTGACGAAACGAGCAAAAAGTTCACCTGATGGTAAGTGCAATGTCCGCCCACAACAAATACTGTGTCACCCAGAATATTTCTGTGTGATACCACACTGCGTCCGTCACCCTGAGACATCAGTTCTTAAGTCTTATTTAAGAACGAAAAGCGTGATTACGCTAGCTCACAGTGCCCTTCAAACCGAAACACAGTAATGTTTGCACACTACTGCTTCACGGCAGAATAACTGGACCTGGGGTGGTACCTACCTAGACGGATTCCTGCATATCTTAGTTGAAAAATCTGACTATTGTAAAGACTACGATTTATTGTAAGTATAGTAGTAACGCTGTGACCATCTTAAGGCCATAACTAAATTATTCAGACGGATTATTCAGCCCCGTCTAAGGTAAGATGTATCTAATACTGCGATCGCAAACCAGTCTGATTGCCGGCCTTCGCTCATGAAGATTCTTTTGATAATAACTAAATTTTATATTGCGAAGTTAAGGCATGCAATATTCGGTCAATTTTAGTATTCGAGTTTTACGAATAATGTCATCCGTACTATTCGAGTTATTCGAATTATTCGAGTTTTTCTAACATCTTTTTAATTTTCATAAATAACTAAGAGCCGTGTGGTGGCGGCTCGTTAAAAGAATACTACCACTCCATCTCATCCAATGGATCTAGTAAAAGGCGAGTAAGGAATTAAACTGCACTGTGCACCCAACAGCGCATGGTGGCGATGGGCTCACCACCTATCACACCAAGTGCATTATGTTGTTTTGGTGAAACGTGGATTGTGGCAGTCATCTGTTTTTGTCGAGATCTAATGTATGTATGTATGTAAATAACTAAGACAATGTAGTTTTAAGTTTTATTTCTTATAATATTAAGGATTGTAAAAAAAACTATGAACAATGTACTTCTAAAAATGAACAATCCTTTACCTTACAGATAACAATGCTGATTATAATTAGTAAATGTAATGTTCAGTGTTGTAAACAACCCCAAATACAACTAAGTCATATTTTTTAGTAATATTGCCTACTTACTTATCTTCATGGCATGTTTGATATACAACTAGTCTATTATCTTGGGTGTTCATATCAGTATGCCTGACAGTTCAGTTCAAAAAAAATTATATCAGTATATGAACACCCAAGATAATAGAGTTTTAAAAACTTACTACACTGTAGTTATGGGGGCGGCGAAAGAGAATCTGCCATTCCATCTCGTCACGTGGATGTCGTAAAAGTCGACAGAGATGAAATTAAAACTAGGAGATGGGTAGCAGCTACCTTCTTGGATATCCTAATAAAATAACTGCGGCTGCAGCCTGGGCAGGACCCATCCTCGAATTCGCTAAATGTTCTACCACCGGGAGGGCGACTATCTGTCCCAAGGAGGTGTCGGGCTTATCGTTCACAAGTCTCTCATCGTCAAGATCGGGTGTGTGTCGACTAGGGTTGCGTATCTTATACTCAGAATAACCAAACGGTATCTGCTAAAGGTCGTACAGGTATACGCACCTACCTCGGCACACCCTGATGATGAAGTAGAGGTAATGTATGAAGATATCTCAAGAGCGATACATTCTTTCAAAACTTTCTAGATGGAAGACTTTGACGCAAAACTGGGCATGAGGGAAGACGATGAACTGGTAGTGGGGCACTTTGGAATAGGGCAACGGAACCAAAAGGGTCAACAGTTTGCCGACTTTATGGAGAAGAAGGGACTTTTCACGATGAACTCCTTCTTTCAAAAGTGGCCAATGCTGTAAATGGACCTGGATGAGTCTGAGCGGTTCCACAAAAAATGAGATCGGCTTCATAATGACGACCAAACGACAGCTGTTCAATGATGTCTCTGTGATCGCTAGGGTAAAAACCGACAGTGATCACCGAATGATAAGAAGCATATTTAACTTGAACGTAAAACTGGAGGGATCTCGTCTTGTGAAGTCTACGCTCCGTCCATCTTGTGCCCTTATCCAAAACCCCGAGAGCTTGCTGCTCGAATTGCATTATCGCTTTCAGTGCCTAGATGATTGCGTTACAGTGGACGATGTGAACGAGAGGCTCGTGGAAACTGTCCAGGCGGTGGGGGCAAAGTTTTGCAAGACCCGCCATACAAAAAAGCTTCAATACCGTTTTGAAGAAGCAATAAAGCGAAATCAAGGTTCCATGGTCTTTGTCAGGGATCTGTCTGCTGGAAAGAGCCAACTGACAAAGTTAAGGACCGAGAGCGGCCCGGTACTTTCCGCTGGATCGGAGATTTTAAGCGAGATCGAGACATGTTATGGACTGCTGTACACATTGTCGTTGGAGCCGAAGGGCCGCTTCAAGAAGGGCGATAACGCCTTTTTGGAGAACTATAGACCTATATCGCTTCTGAGCCGCATCTATGTTCTGTTCTGTTCGAGACTCATTACGAATCGTCTTGCAAGCAAACTTGACGACTTCCAGGATGGAACAAGCTGGTTTCCAAAAAGGCTTTACTACCATAGACCACATACCCTTCGCCAGATTGTACAAAAGACCGAATAATACAATCTCCCGCTATGTCTGGTATGTGGACTATGAGGAAGCCTTTGAAACCGTCGAAACTTATATTTGCACTTAAACATATTTACGTACAATATTCGTTAAGAAGCCTCCTTAATCTGGGCACAGGAGTATTTGCACCAAGCACTGTTCTCCTAAATGGTAATGTAAGTGGTTTGACATGTGAGCGTGGGAGCATTGACTTATAAGAAATGATAGGAAGACTTTTGGCGCCAACTCGAAAAGTGGCGGTAGTGTTTTATTGATTTTTTTAATTTCTGTGTATATTTTGAGTTTCGATGTTTAATATTGATAGTTTATTATGCAGCAAATGCTACTGAAAGTGTACAGTAATTGGGAAGTTCAATTCAAGACCGACATTATATATTTCGTTTTGTCTCCATCAGTCCAGCAAATCTTCATCTCCATCACCATTCATCAGTCCAACAAATCTTCAGTAAAAGCCAACTATCATTTTACTGTCGATCGAAAGGAAGTCCTTATTACAATTAAATTATTACTCGACATTGGCAAAAATGGCTCGGTTTGGTAGGCGATTGCCAGGATTAAAAAAGAAGAAATAGACGGCTTAATGAATCTGAGTTGCTTTACGAATAAATTGACTTTATGATTGAACTAGCTGTGCCCCGCTGTTGCGTCCGCGTAAAATATGCCGACCATATGACTACGCCGTACGGCATTGTACCTCTGGCTTGATCACAGTTTGGTCCTTCCCGGTAATGTTCGTTTAGTTTATCATAACCTTCCTTTTTTTTGCCGAGGGGGAAAATGTTAGGGGTTCTTAGCGTGCGACGCCTAAACCGTAACATAAAGTTTTATAATCCAGGTTCTACCTTCTTCAATAAACGGGTTATCTAATACATTTCTTTTTAAATCGGATTGTTATTGTCTGAGATTGGCGCTATTAAAACACAAACTTTCCGGCTTTATTATGTTTGTTAGATAAGTTATAATAGTAGGTAGTGAGATTACTTTTTTTGAGGTTCCAGATGAAAATCAGCGTCAGGTTTTATAGTCTGACTTGCAGCTGATCTGAGACCTTTTGGTTCAGGCGTGAGACACGCACATGGCACATTAGTAATTTTACACTGTTTTCTTTTATTTTAATAATTGTTTTTATTTTTTTTATTGTTCATGTTTGACACATGTTATGTTAATTTTCTTTTATTAGTATGTGTTTAAATTGTAACTATGTGTGTTGTCCTTTTGTGCTGTACCAATAAATGCTTTTTTTTTTTTTTTTTTTTATTCACAAAAGTGACGGAACGAGCAAAACGTTCACCTGATGGTAAGTGCAACGTCTGCCCATAACAAATGCTGTGTCACCCAGAAAATTACTGTGTGACGCCACACTGCGCCCGTCACCCCGAGACATCAGTTCTTAAGTCTCATATGCCCAGTGATAACGCTAGCTCACAGTGCCCTTCAAACCGAAACACAGTAATGTTTGCACACTACTACTTCACGGCGGAATAACTGGCCCTGGGGTGGTACCTACCTAGATGGAGTCCTGCATAGGAATCCTACCACCAGTTCTTTCTTTCTTTCTTTCTTACTTAAATTAATACTTCACTATTTGCGATTACTTACCATTTGATTTTCTGAGCGTTCGTCAGTCACGGGATACTCTTGTTGGCCAAGCTCCTGCAAATAAATTCGGTAGCTTGTCATAAAACATGATGACTATTGTAATTTGCGTACTGAATATAAATGTTAGGTCGAGAATTATGGTACTTTAACCGTTTAAGTAAGATATCTGTAAGTATACCTCGCAATAGGGAGTTTTAGATGTACATTTATACGTTATTATATATCCTTGGCTAAAATGTTATTATGACGACAGCGTGGTCCCGCGTTCGAAACCCAGCCGGAGCAACATTTGTGCAAAAACACGAATTGTTGGTTTTTGGATATAGTTGTTTGGTTCGTGCTAGCTTACATCCGATTTTATCGCATGAGCTTTGCATCGGGCACGGGCAGGTTGAGACGAGTGAGTGCTCCTGTGTTTGCGCGTACACTTATGGCACTATAATATCTCCTGCGCAGTTGATAACATCCAATAAAATTCGGTAGTGGTCAAAAGCGGCCAGGCGGACATCATCACATCATAGCTCGAAAAAGTAAATGAAGGTATGGGAAAAAAAATCGTTCGGAATTCTTTCTTAATTTAAAACATCAAATACTTATGATTCATCATCAAATGTATGTAAAGTAAAAAGTTTCTGCCTATAAATGTCCCACTGCACAGGCCTCCTCTCATTTCTGAGAGGGTTTTGGAGCTAAGAAGAATCCGCTACGCTGCTCTAATGCGAGTTGGCGGACTGTACATGTCTTCGAAATATATATTTTTTATATTTCTCAGACACGCAGGTTTCCTCACGATGTTTTCCTTCACCGCCGAGCACGTGGTAATTCAGCACTTAAAATTTTAGTGATGCTGGCACCGGGAATCGAACCCTGGCCACTCGCATACTATGAAATTTGTACTACCACCAGTTGTGAGCTACCACGGCTCTCATGTATGTCAAAACCACCACGGCTCAAATGTATGTGATGTAGCAAAAAAATGTAAAAAAAAATAATGTATCAAATGAAACATCAAATGTACTATTTATTAGCGAGCATTTTCGCCCTTTTCGTTTTTGTTCTGTTAGTTGTCATTTAAATGTCGTTATATATATTTCTGTTAAAGGACGTTAAAAATATATTTTACAAATAAGTGACCTCCAGTGTGTCCTCGCGTACTGTCAGATCGCCGTCTCCATGTAGGAAACTCTAGCCCACAAATTTAATCGAAATAATTACAGCAGTTTTCCAGAATTCTATTACGAATATATGAAATGATGATATTTTCTAATTTTATTTACTGTTCATGTAAAGATGTTATATATAAAATTATTTTAAATATATTTAGTTTAAAACATTTTTAATTTGTTGTTAATGCCTGACCTCCACATTCATAAACCACACCTGTTTCAACAGATATTCAAAGGTACGATGCAGAAATCAAATATAATAACGAATGAAAAACGTTCGACATAAGTCTTAAATATATTCACGAACCCTGCATGAATTTATACAGTTTACCAAAGGCATCCCTATCTATCGATTTTACTTGGATTGAAAAAGCTACGCACGAGATATAAATAGACACCAATTTAACGTTAAACAGGGGCTAGGCGCTCGCTTTAAATTTCATAGTACGCGAGTGACCTGGGTTCGATTCCCGGTGCCGGCACGACTAAAATTGTTAATTGTTAAATGTCTGAGAAATAAAAAATATTTCGAAGACATGTGTAGTCCGCATTCCGCATTGGAGCAGCGTGTCGGATTCTTCCTAGCTCCAAAAACCCTCTCAGAAATGAGAGAGAGCCCTGTGCTCAGCAGTGGGACTTTACTTTTATATTATTTTTAACCGACTTCAAAAAGGAGGGAGTTCTATGTATTTTTCCTATGTATGTTCACCTTTATTGCCGTCCATTGCAGACCAATTAAAAAAAATCTCATTAGATTATTGACGAGACGAGAAAAATGTTTACCTGATGGTAAGTGCAACATCTCAATAAAAAAAGTAAAAAATGCTGCGTCACCCAGAACATTTCTGTGTGACACCACACTGCGCTCGTCGCCCTGAGACATCAGTTCTTAAGTCTCATATACCCTAGTGATTACACTAGCTCTCAGTTCCTCTTTAAATCTAAACACAGTATTGCTTCACGGTAGAATAACTGGCCTTGCGGTCGTACCTACCTAGACGGATTCCTGCACAGGAATCCTACCACCGGTAAACTCCACATTGCGTTTTCACGAGTAATATATGTCATTATATATAAAATTAATTGACTTCAAAAATATCAACGTCATAGTCTTAAAGTTGGTAAAAATATATGTATGTTGGTACTACATAGCTCCACCCGCAACTTCGTCCGCGTGGATAAAATTTTCAATAGTCAAGATTCGCCTACTATAGAGATGTATAGCCCTTTGTGGAGTATTATCGTAAATGTTCATAACTTCGGAACCGGTGAACACAATGATTTATTATCTACTAGCTGTGCTCCACGGTTTCACCTAATTCCGTTCGTACAGACGGACAGACAAAAAGGTACTTTTGTTTTATATACAAGTTGTGAGGTACATAATATAACATTTGTAAGGGGGTTAAAACCAATACAAGTAACTTTTATTATAAGGATCAACAAAAAAATATAAAGACGGCTGAATATATTTTTGTTGCTATTTCTGTGTGTGTTACATGGCTGGAATATTTACATGTATAGGTTGCACGTGTGCCCGCTTGTTATACTATTTACCAAACATCTGTATGTCTTTCTGTCTGATTTCGACATAGCTATATTAATTTCATCATCATCATCATTTCAGCCCACAACTGAACATAGGCCTCCCAAAATTATTGCCATAAAAAATTCTAGTCTTCAATTTGGGGGGATTTTGCCATAGTTGCCACGCTTGGCAGGCTGGTTGGCAACCGCAGTTTATTTATTTAGATGTTCCAGGAAGATGCTGCTGCCCATCTTCTGGTTTTTATTATCCCTCTGTCGACTTTTACGTCACCCACGAGCTCAGATGGGGTGTTAGAATCTCTTAAGCCGCTACCACACGGCGATTATTAATGTACAGGTTGGTAATCGGGAAGGTTATTTGTAGTGCAACTCGGTGTACTGTAAGTCCGCGAAAATGGAATTATTCACTTTACCCTGTTGTTTTCGTAACAGTATACCTTAAGTGTACGATTGGGAGAAGTTTTACGGTCACAATGAAAATAAGTAAATTTAGAATGGGGCCCTAATGAAATTGGTGTGTAAGCTGAAGCCGACATTTACGTAATATTGCTTTTAACGGGAACTAAAATCTGAAGCTACATCGATAGTCGATCACTGAATAGTTTACTTAGTTGTCGTTTTATAAAAATAGTTGTTTTGTTGGTCTATTTCATCACTTACAAAGCGAATGGGTGTAAAAATAATTACCTATATCAGTTACATTCAGTTCAGAGACCTACGGGAAAGATTTGCAAAAAATTAATAGAGTCAAACGCGAAACGACTGGACACGGCCGGTGCACAAGTTCAAAAACCTATGATATATTGTAGCAAAAACTAATTCGGTAGCCGTCGATATTTAATAGTTCAATTCCAGAAAACGTTTCAAAAGTAAGTCACGTCTTAAGTGGTCTAATGTTTGACATAAACGTCACCATGGGAGGAATTAATACATCCATACCTAACATTATAAATGCAAAAGAAACTCTCTCTGTCTGTTACCTTTTCGCGGCCCAACCGTTGGACCGATCTTGACGTAAATCGGCACAGAGATAGCTTGCATCCTGAAGACGAACATAGGATATTTTTTATTCAGCAAAATCAAAGAGTTCCGAAAGTATTTTTAAAAAGGCTAAATCCACGCGGACGAAGTTGCGGGCATCAGCTAGTGCCATAAATAAATTACTAGCAAGGTAACAAACAGACAGAGGCACAGAGAGAGTTACGTACCCATGTATAATATTAGTATAGATTAATACTCTTCTAATGGTTTCGATTAAACTTATAATGATACTTGGCCGAAATGTTGATTGAAATGAAAAAAAGGAAAAAAAAACAATTTACACTTATTATCCAGATAGTAAAAGTGAAGTTTTTTTTTTGATTTTTCCGCCATTTTCGATTCAACTTTTGCTTTTACATTTATGTTTTGTAGTTGTTTATTTAATAGTTGTGATGTGGATTTTATGTTAAGAAACTGTAGTGTTATATATTGTTGATTGAGCTCCGAAATATATAGAGAGCTATCATTAAAAAATCAGAAGACATTCTGACATATATTTACTGCAACAACGAATACTTTTCCAGGTAGGTTCCACCGCAGTGCCAGTTATTGTAACATCAAGCAGTAGTGTAGAGAAATATTACTGTGTTTCGGTATGAACTGTGAACTGTTAACTTGTTGTCACATTCATCCATAAAAAATACTTATTTGATGGGTTCTGTATCCACACTGACACATATAGTTCATGACGCCTAAATGTGCCTAGCAACATCGTAACTACACCCCGTAGGAAGTTAAGATTTCTTTAATTAAAAAAAAAAATTCCCCTCACTAGTGCTTCTCCTGTAATGCGGGTGCGTTTCACAGACCTAACGCATAACACAACCAGACCCGAATATTGACAATTTTTGTTTTTGTACAAATATTGGTTTCTACTACAATTCGAATCCAGATCACACGCACACCAGCCACGCGGTCGTCATCACACATTATTTCTCGCTTCCATGATGGTTTGTAAATATATAATTTAAAAATTACTTACATATAAATACGGCTCCATAAATACTTCATAGACATTACTCTGGTAGTCTTCAATGCCAGGCAATGATTTTATAAGAAGATTTCTCCCGTAGCCCGGAATACCTTGGATTGATTTTCCATTTAAAAACGCTATAAGCCACAAAAATTGGCACGAAAATACTAACAGCCGAAGATTCATGTCCAATTTTTTTTAATACTATTATGATTTTTATGCAGAATGATTTAGTTCAACAATTACAATTAAATTAAAACAATAAAATTTGACAGCTCGTGTCGTCTTCCCAAATGGCGGACTGTCAATGATTTTGATACACGGTAAACAGCTTGAAGTGAGGTTTTTATTTTATTTTTTATACGTGTAATGAACACGTGAAACGGTTGTATGTTAGTTTGTCATTACTCGATCTTCGTGAGGAGCCAAGGTTTCGTAATTGAAAAGCATGAAGTAATGATAAGTTAGACACGGCATTGTCTAAACTGGTGGGTTGAAGCTGAAACTTAAACGTTATGTCAAGAGTATACTAAACTGTTTTTTAACAACGCAAAAAATTTGTAAATCCATAAACAGTGTCTGTTAATTAACCATATATTGTTTATGTTTTATGTTTTACTGGTGGTAGGATTCCTATGCAGGAATCCGTCTAGGTAGGTACCACCCCAGGGACAGTTATTCTGCCGTGAAGCAGTAGTGTGCAAACATTACTGTGTTTCGGTTTGAAGGGCACTGTGAGCTAGCGTAATCACTGGGCATTTGAGACTTAAGAACTGATGTCTCACAGCAATGTTTGCACACTACTGTTTCACGAAATATTACAAAAGAGCCTTATTTTGTGACGTAAAAGATATCAAACAATAAAAGAAATTGATTACCAGTGGTGAACGTTGCGTATAAAGAGACGGGCATCATGATAAAACAACAATTGCGTGAAACGGGAAAATAATTTAAGTTTCAAGGCAATATTTATTTGATTTAATCGAATCGCATTTGATCGCAGTGGTAACGGCGTCGGTATCTGAAGCCTTGTGATTCGTGTTATAGGTAAACTTCGCTCAAGACTCGAAGAATGTCGGGAGCGTAACGGACGCCATTTATTTATTATTTTCAGTAAATTATACTCCATCAAGCCCAAATTGGTAATAACAATACAATGGTGGTAAGATTCTTAAGCGGATTCCTGACTCCGTCTAGGTAGTACCACCCCAGCGCCAGTTATTCTGCCGAGATCAAGTACTGTGCAAGCATTAGTGTTTCGGTTTGAAGGGCACTGTGACCTAGCGTAATCACTGGGCATTTGAGACTTAAGAACTGTGTCTTAGGGTGACTGGGCGCAGTGTGGTGGCACACAGAAATATTCTGGATGACACAGCATTTGTTGTGGGCGGACGTTGCACTTACCATCAGGTGAACGTTTTGCTCGCTTCGTCACTTTATACAATAAAAAAAAACCACCGCGGTGCCTTCAAGCAATAGTGTGCGAACATAACTGTGTTTCGCTGTGAAGGGCACTGATATGAGTACCTAGTGAAATTACTGGGCACATGTTACTTAAGAACTGGTATCTCAGGGTGACGAGGGCATTGTGGTGTCACATAGAAATATTCTGGGTGCCATATCATTTGTTATGGGTGGACGTTACACTCACCATCAACTAAACGATTTGATTGTCTCGTCACGATCTTTCAAATAGTACGAGTCCTTTTTGGACAACTTGTACCATCTATGTAGTCCTTTTAAGTGTAATAAATAATAATAAATAATAATAAAATACTTAACTTGGATTGTGCCTATAGTGTTGATTACAGAAGAGCTGCTACATTATTTTATAAGTGAAACTTTTTGGGCGGCGATTCGATAATTGGACGAGAATTGACAGTGACATTTCAAGGACGCGTCACGTTATAGCGCTTATTACACTGTCCTGAATTCAGAAACTGAATTAAGTTTCTAGTTCCGAAACTTTTTTTTTTTTTATTGCATAAAGTGATGAAACGAGCAAAACGTTCACCTGATGGTAAGTGAAACGTCTGCCCATAACAAATGCTGTGCCACCCAGAAAATTTCTGTGTGACACTACACTGTGCCCATCACCCTGAGACATAGGTTCTTAAGTCTCATATGCCCTGTGATTACGCTAGCTCACAGTGCCCTTCGAACCGAAACACAGTAATGTTTGCACACTTACTGCTTCACGGCATAATAACTGGCCCTGGGGTGGTACCTACCTAGACGGACTCCTGCATAGGAATCCTACCACCTTATAAATAAAAACTTTTAAATTTTAACTAAAAAAGTTACTTAATTAATTTATTTATTTTGTTGCTTTTCGGCTCTGTTTCTGTTGTACATGTGAAATTTTTGTCTGTAAAACGCACCCACGATACAGGAGAAAATCCTACTGACGGGCATCGTTTTTTCTACGAAATAAAAAAGTAGAAGTTTGGAACATTATATTTTTACATACATTAAAAAGAAGCGAAAAAAAGTTTTATATAAACTTATAATTGACTGCCATTGAAGACGCGGTAAAGTCTCTGCACAAACATGTTCGTCTTGTTTATGAAAAAGAATGAGCTGGATGCGTGTGTCACGCCTGTAACATTTAAATTTTTTCATAACAAATTAAGGAAAACTGTTTGGCGCCAACTCGAAAAGTGGGGGTAGTTATTTTTTTGAATTTCGTAAGTTCTGTATACATATACATACATATTGCTTTTGGATGTGATTGGAAAATTCAATATAAGACCAAAATTGTACTTTTCGCTTTGTCTCCTTTGGTCCAGCAAATGTTCAGTAAAAGTCAACTAATATTTTACTGTCGATCGAAATGATGAAGTCTTGCTGCTTGAAGATTGTATACATGGATATGTTACAACTGTTTTCTTAATAAACAAATAAACATAACTACATAGTCCAACTGCAATAAGTCACCGTGGCTCATTGACACTTGATTGTAGATTTGAAATGACATTGATTTCTGCCATCAAACAGTGTTCTTCACCGAACAACAGTAATGTTGGAGTAGTGTGCCACTATGGGGAATGTTGCCCAATGGGTTCTCGCCTTGTCGTGGCTGGGGGGCTTAGTAGCCGTGGCTTGGTCACCCAAAGTGAAGCTGTGGGCCCCCTCATGGTTGGTCAATATCATCAGGCTGACCCGAGGAGGTCGCTCCGAGTGGGCTGCGCAGGCCAGCTCCGGATGCGAACGAAGAGGTGGAGTCGCGCGGGAAGAGGTGTGTAAATGTATCATTGCCTCTCTCCCTGTCCTCCGCGACTCTGACGGGGCCATACCATGGATGCGGCAGGTGGTGGGGCCGCGGGGAAGAGGAGTGTGGGTGTATCGTTGCCTCTCTCCCTATCCCTCCGCGGCCGTGATGTGGTCCGCGGCGGAGCCACAGATCAGATCCGTCGCCGGGGCCGGGTAGACTAGTGCTTTCGAGAGCAAGTTTCCTGGCTCCGTGACCTCCGCGTGGTGGACTAGGGGGAGGGGGGGGGGGGTCCGTTGCGCACACCAAAGGGACGCCGTGTTGGAAGGCGCGTCGCGTGTTCCGGCGCGCCTTCCAACTAGGAAGGAGACAGGAGACGAGTTGTCGTCTCCCGAGGACGGGCCGCCGATGATGGGCGGCCGGCGCCGGTGGGGTCGCGGAAGTGTGCGCGAGCGTTCCCGCGGGCATGCCAACATGCGGCGATGGCGGAACACCATGGAGTTTTAGTCGGTGCAAGTCCGACATAACCCGTCCTACCCCAGTGAAGGCGGGAATGCGTTAGGCATTTCCCCCCCATAAAAAAAAGTGTGCCAACATTAATGTGTTTCCGTGAAAAACGCTGTTCGATGGTATAATTACAGGACATATGAGTTAGTTAAGAAGTGATGTCTCAGGGTAACGATCGCAGTGCGCAGACGTGTTCTGTGTGACACAGGATACGTTATGGGTGGACGTTGCACTGACCATTCGGTAAGATATTTGTAAATCTCGTCCCTTACTTCCAAAAAAAAAATACTTTCCCGTTTATATGCTACGGCAATATGTTTCGACGTGCCTTCTAACGTACAAAATCTAATTAACTAACAGACAAATAAATAAATAAAAGACAACGTCATCTATTAGCGAATATACGGACAGCGTTTCATTGACTCATCGTCATCATCATCACCATTTCAGCCTATCACTAGTCCACTGTTGAACATATGCCTCCCCCATAGACATCCACAAGTTTGTAGCTCTCATTTTTGGGAGGATTTTTCCGTAGTTGCCACGCTTGGCAGGCGGGTTCGCAACCGCTGTTTATTTATTCAGATTTTCCAGGATGATGCTGCTGCCCATCTTCTAGGTTTTAGTTTCCCCTTGGTCGACTTTTACGACACCCACGGGATGAGATGGGGTGGTAGATTCGTTTAAGCCGCTACCACACGGTTACATTGACTAGGACGTTAGAAAATAATTTTTGATTGTAAATTTTATCGAAATCGTTATAGCAGGCAGTAAATGGTAAAAGCATTCTATAATTGTTCCACAGGTGTTGGTTTTTTGAGAGAGTTTTGGTGCCGAGAACTGCTTCCCGCCACTAGACCTTGGTAATTTAGGTATGGCATAAAAGTTAAGTTTCAGCCTATAAATGTTCCACTGCTGAGCACAGGCCTCTTATTTTTGAGAGGGCTTTGGAGCTGGAAAGTGTCGACCATGCTGCTCAAATGCAGATTGGTGGGCTTCACATGTCCTCTAATTTTCTTTTATTTTTCACACATGCAGGTTTCATCACGATGTTTTCCTTCACCGCTGAGCACATTGTATATCAGAAATTAAAATTTCAGAGTAATTGTACTTAAGGATAAATTTACATACATACATAAGTCACATCTTTTTCCCACATAAGGGGTAGGCAGAGGGAAACGAGACATGACCCCATTGCGTTGCCACGCGCAGTATACTGACAGCATTGCATATTAAGGTGTTATTCTGCCCGAAAAAAGCTGATGCGTAGGAAAGAGGTAGCTATTTAGTCCGCCGGACACCTATAGTCGGCTTGCGCTCGGCTTCTGAGCTTCCGCGGCTCTTCTTTAATTTCTCAGATGTTTTCCTTCACCACCGAGAACATGAAAATCGGTATTTGAAACTACTAATTACTAATTTAGTGGTAGTGGTTAGAGATTTCGCGGAAATTTAGGGCGAGCACCCAGCTCAAAAAGTGTAAAAAAATATCGCTATGAAATGAAGTTGAACCCGTCAGTCATTAGTGGGATACTGTTGGAATGTGAAAAGCTCGTATGTGTATTTAGTATGCGAGTTATTTTCCTTCTTAAAATCCTTGCCCACACAAATATTTCTTTAGTGTCGTGGGAATTGCAGCTAACTGAATCGTTCGGAACGGTATTTTAACGGTATTGCAAAGTGTCTTCAAATAAGTCCGAGATTAAACTAAAATTATGTGACTGTATCTGAAGCTACTGAAACTCCCGCTTGATTGAAAGAGTAATTCAAGCCTCAAATATTAACGTTACTGCGTAGCCACGGTGGTCAGGACATCCGAATTCTATGCCACGGATCCCGGGTTCAAATCTCAGCCAGTACCCACATTTGCGCAGAATCACAAAGTGTTGGTTTCCCGGTATAGTTGCGTTCTGCCTGTGAAATGTATGTATGTAAAACGACCCACGATGTAGGGGAAATACTACTGTGGAGCATCGCTTTTTTAATAGACAAATAAACTAGAAAATTCAAATGCATTGAAGTGACAATATGTGATCATCAAAATTGTTAGCAATCCAAAGTGAAAGTCTTTGTCGTACACGCCACGCTTGTCAGATAGATTGGTGATTGTAGTACCAAACGCCTTGTAGTTCAGTCACCACCAAGCACATTGGCGATTGTCATTCCGCCATCTACCGAGAGATACGATTTTTTTTCTGTTCACCCTTTGTTCCACTTTTATATATATATATTTTTTTATTGTGTAAAGTGACTGAAACGAGCAAAACGTTCACCTGACGGTAAGTGCAACGTCTGCCCATAACAAATGCTGTGTCACCCAGAACATTTCTGTGTGACACCTTACCGTGCCCACCACCCTGAGACATCAGTTCTTAAGTCTCATATGCCCTGTGATTACGCTAGTTCACAGTGCCCTTCAAACCGAAACACAGGTAACGTTTGCACTCTACTGCTTCACGGCAAAATAACTAGCCCTGGGGTGGTACCTAGAGAATAGAATTCCTGCATCCACATATTCACAGGTGATGCATTCCATTTATTTAGGTCCTACAATACTGGATACGTTTTTCATAATAATATTATTATTTAAATCAGTAACTACGGGTAAGTAAAATCCTTTATAAATATTATTGTAATAACAAGATCATTGTGATTGAAATAATCGTTTCAACTATTACATTAAGAATGATATTACAGTCAATAATTGACATGATTATGCCCGTTACCCGACTTCACAGAGTCAGTAAATCCTTTATGGGGCAATGTATACGTTTTTACAACAAAATCCCAGAAAGTGCTAAAAGTCTTTCTATCAAAGAGTTCAAATTTTATATTAAACAAAGACTTCATAAAAAGGGTTATTATAATATTAAAGAATACATAGATGATGATAACCCCTGGGAATGAGGTGATCTCCGCCAAGCCATTTCTACATCTTTATAATACTGCTGTTATTGTACATTATTTTAAAAATGACTAAAAAGCCCGCTGGGTTTCTGACTGATTCTTCCCAGGACAGAGGCCTTTTTTTGCGAACCAGTGTAGTTTAAAAAAAAAGAAAAAAAATGACTTTGTTTGTTGTTGTTATGTAAATAATCTATATTGAATAAAAATTTATTCTATTCTATTCTATGAAAATTTGTTTCACAAGAAAAAAAACAAAAAAAACATGGTCCGTACACATTGAATTATGCTGTCATAGAGAGGACGATAGTGTGCGGAAAACGTTCATACTGATATATATAATTTCGGTGATGTAATTGCTGTTAGCCTTTTTTGGCTTTTACAGCTTCATCGGATACTGTGCTCACGGGCCAGGGGCCCGCGTGCCAGGTTTGGTTTGACCCAAACATAAATAAATAAATAAACTCCTACAAAAACCTCGAAATTCGGACTGTATCGCGTTCGCTGCGTGCTTGCGCGATTTAGAATATCTCAATACGATTTTAAGTCATCTAATGACCGTCCGAGGGAGGCTGCGGGCCTCCATTCGGACTGTCGACTTGTGTGTCGGTAACTCTGGGCGGTGAGAACCGCCCTGGAACACGGGTGTATCGTGTGTACGCGGTGTGATTGTCGACTGCTGCGCGCCGCTCTCTACGGCGGTCGCGCGTCGTGGTGCGTGTTATATTAAAGCTATTAACTGTGTGTACAGTGTAGCCTGGATCGTGACTGACCGTATCGTGGTCAGGGAGTGCTGAGACGTCCGTGTCGTCTAGCACGTTTCGCGGGCGACGTTTGCGTTGGGTCGCGTTTCTATCTGGTCGGTAATTTGCTGCTTTAACCACCAGTGGGTTTGGATGAACCGCGGCTTTTTCGAAAAACCGCCGTGATAATGCTCTGAAGTGTTCAGAGATTAAGGGCATTTCACAGTCGCTGTGAAGATCTACGTTGCGTTGGTACCAACCGGCTCCGGTGGCAGTTCGCAAGAATCGATTTTGAACGCTCTGTAACTTCTTTAATTGATTGCCCGTCGCGTGAGCGAAAGCGACGCAAGCATAGGCCATTACGGGTCTTATGCAAGTCTTATAGAGGCGAAGTTTGTGTCTTAAGCACATTTTGCTTGAAGAGCAAGTTAGTGGATATAGTCGACTTGAGATAAAAGCCGCTCTATTTCGAACGTTTTTTATGTGTGCAGCGAACGACATCGCTGCGTCTAACGTGACCCCGAGGTATTTGACGCTCTTTTCCCAGGGAATAGAGCGTCCGAACAGGGTGATCGTGCCTAGTTGATTGTTGCCGATTGTGTGAATTCGTCTAGTGGGTTTTGGCGTGCCCCTCGAGAAGTATATCGCTACACTTTTCTCGGGGTTTACCTCTATTCTCCATTTCCGGAACCATTCGCCTAGGCGATCGGCTGCGGCTTGGAGATGAATCGTTATGCGGCCCTTGTGCTTGTCGGAATAGTACAGGGCCGTGTCGTCTGCGAAAAGCGCAAGATTGACTTTCTGGTCTCTAGGAATATCGCTAGTATATAGCGAGAAAAGGAGTGGGGAGAGGCAGGAGCCTTGAGGGACACCTGCTCGGAGAGGGCGGCTTGAGGAGCGCGTTCCCTCTACCCGGAATCGAAATAGGCGGTTGGACAAGAAGGCTCGTATGATGTTCACGAGTCTATCCGGCACTTTAGTGTGATACAACTTGTAATACAAGCCGTCGTGCCAGACTTTGTCAAATGCCTTTGCGACATCGAAAAATAAGGCCCCTGTGCCTACAGGCTTAGGGCGGTCGTTTAAATTCTCTAAAATGTGCTCCGTTAAGCGGTGCACTTGATGAGTACACGAGTGTTCGGGGCGAAAGCCGAACTGCTCGTCTGGAAGAATATTATTAGTAAGGACATAGTCTTTTAATCGACTGAGTATAATTCGCTCATAAATCTTAGCCATCGAGTTGAGGAGACTTATTGGGCGATAATTGGACGGAATGTTCCTAGGCTTGTTAGGCTTCGGAATGCCTATAACGTCGGCTTCCTTCCAGTCGTCCGGGAAGGAGCAGCTGGAGAGGAGCGCGTTAAAAATAGTAACTAACAGACACAATAGCGGCGTAGTTAGAGCTTTCATCACCCTGTTGTTTATGCCATCGAGGCCAGGCGCGGATCGGTTTTTAAGCTTTTTGATTATCTTAGTGACTTCTTCGAGAGTCACTGGAGGCAGTGGTTCGCCCACTGGTGGTATGGCAGCCCTGCGTTCGATTTCCGCGGCCACCTGCTGCAGATGGTCGGTATCCACAGGCGCGAGAGACGGAGTGCATTGGCTCTCTAGACTGTCTGCGAGGCATTCGGCTTTTTCGCTGTCGTCGAAGGCGAGCGAATTGTCGAGTGATCTAATGAGCGGAGGCATGGGTGAGACCGGCTCTGCTTTGAGAGATCGTGCCAACTGCCAGTAGGCAGTGTGCGACGGCTCGATTTCTCCGAGCATTGTGTCCCAGCTGTGTTGATTATACTCAGATAAGCGCTCTTTAACATCCCTTTGTAGGAGGCGCAGTCTGAGTCTATTTGTGTCGGTTCTATATCTATCGTGCGCTTTAGCTGCGCGATTCTTTTCTCTAATCAAGCGACGGAGGTCCGCCGGCAGGTTACAGCGTCGATCGCTCGACACCGTAACCGTTCGGGAGGATTCTCCGACGGCTGTTTTGAGATGAGTCGAAAAAGATTTTATCGCTCGGCAGGCTACCTCTGGCGAGTCGATAGTATCCGGAATTTCGTCTAAGTGCTGAGAGGTCGTAGCCTTGAGTTTGACTCCGAGGGTACGCCAGTCCACAATGGTTTTGGTCTGAGTGACCTCACCATTTGGCTGGCCCAGCTTAAAAATGACCGGACGGTGGTCCGACTCCAGTTCGTGAAGCGTAACTATAGAGTCTATTGCTAAGTTCACGTCCTTAATAATAGCTACGTCTAGAATATCCGGCTGCTGATGTAATTGCGTCGGTACTCTGGTTGGGGTTTCGGGAGCTATAACGTTTACGTTAAGTCTCTCCGCTATGTCGTACAGTTTATTACCGTTCGTGTTATTAACGTTGGAATTCCAACTGCCATGCTTGCTGTTCAAGTCTCCGGCAAGTATAACAGAACGACCTAGATCTAATAGAGTTTTTAAATCTGACTCTAATATTTGTCTGGATGGCGAGAGGTATACTGATGCTAGTACAAGCGGCCTGTGGCCGCTCATTGCTAACCTACACGCGGAAGCTTCTATATTGATTAAGTCGGGTGTATCGAGCGCGATACAGTGCAAGGACTTTTTATAGTAAATCAGAGTGCCGCCTTTCGCGGTCGCTCTGTCATTACGGATGCTTTTGTAATTGGCTATCTTAGGATCGCGCATACTAGGTTTTAAGAAAGTCTCTTGCACTAGCATAACGTCGATGTCATGATCACGAAGGAAGTTCGCGACTTCAACTAACTGCGTCTTAAGACCGTTTGCGTTAAAACACGAGACAGTCAGAGAGCGAGGTTTAATTCTACCTATATGGGACGCCATTGGTAACAATTAAAAGTTTGTTTATGATCGACGCGGCGCTTTATGTTTTAGGCGCATTGAAACGTCCAAATCGCGTCTATTACGCTCATGTGCTCCACGGTCGCCATGAGTCGGTCCTGAGGGGACTTTGCTTCGCGGATTTTACGCGCTAAGCTGGATAGTTCGGCAACATTGATGCTGCGCATGAAGCCGCAAATTAATGAAAAATCTGCGGCGAAGTTTGACGAGCCCTGAATTTTGGGCTCTGCGTTTCGAGGCGCGGGCGGTGAAGCGGCTACGCTCTTTTGCGTCATGGGCAACGGTTTTGTCCATGCGTTCGGCGCCGGCGCGGCGCTCTGGCTTTTGCTCAGCCCGGTAGTCCCGTCAGCGGGACCGGGTTTCGCTGCGGCCGGAGCGGGCGCGGGCGTTGTTTTAGGCGCGGGTTTAGTCGCGGGCTTTGTTGCCGGTTTAGGAGCGGGTGTTTGAGGCTGCGGGGCCCCGGGGCCCTTCTTACGGCCGTTCTTTTTGCCTCCCCTGCGCTTCTTACTTTTCGGCGCTCTGTTACACCCGCGGTAGTTCGCAGGGTGTCCCAGCTCGCCGCAGAGTATGCAGCTTGGGGGTTCTTGCGCTTCTGGCGTGCGAGCGCATTCTTGGGTGCCGTGATCCCCGAGGCATTTTACGCAACGAGGGCGGGCGAAGCAATTACGGGCAGAGTGTCCGTACAGTTGACATCGGTGGCACTGGCCAATGATGCCCCTGTTGCGGGGTGCCTCTATAGAAAGGCCTGAGAGGCCGCAAATTGTTTTAATATTGAAGACCTGTTTGCCTTCTGGAGTTAAATCCAGTATGGCTAAGATCAGGTCGTATGACTTTTTGTTGTGTGGGTGATGCATACGATGCACCTCCAACACAGGTATATCCTGTGACTTAAGGTCACTGAGGATGTGGCTTGTCTCCAATTCTTTGGGCAGGCCCCTAATGACTACGCGGAGTCTACGTTCTTCCGCGAGCGAGTATGTGTGGAAGCTGATGTTCCTTCCACGCAAATGGCTAGTGACGGCCCTGAAGTCGCTGACTGTGCTTAGGTATACGCGGATACCTTGCACTGCCGTCTGCGCCTTCGGGCACACAATTTTTTTATTTGTCATCCATAGTGACAAATCGTTCCACTGCGCCTTATCTTGTAGAATTATTGGCGGAGGAGCTTTGTTAGTTTGCGCCGCGGGATGCGCGGGCAGTGACTTTTCAATGGTCTTTCGTGTGTTGGACACGCCCTTTTTGGCCGGGTTCCGTGAGGCGGACGGCGATGCGGTATCCGTGTTAGGCTCGGAATCCCCTTTCGCGGCGCGTTTCTTCGCTTTGCGCACGACGACGGTGAAGCCGTCGTCGTGAGCACTCCTGGATTCTTCACAATCCATGTCGGATCCCTCGTCCGAAAGGGCCGCGGGCCCAACAATGAATTGCGATTGCGATTCCCGGAAGGGAAGCGCAGGTGCGTTCGCTGTTTTATTGCACCCATTGGCGGCGGGTTTATTGCCCGCAGGTGCATTTTTGGCAGACAATGCCGACTCGGTCGGCACGGTCTTTTTATTGCCGGTAATTTCGCCACTCATTGTCTCGCACACAGGTGCGGATGCGTCACTGTGCGCAGGTGCAGGTGAGGCGGACTCTAAAGCCGGCGATAACAAGCCATCGGAGTCGAATGTGGCCATGTGGCTCCTTGGCTGTATAATGCTTCCCGGACAAATTCCAGGAATGTCGTCGGACGTGAGGCAGTAAGATTGGTACTGAACCCAGATGTCAGGGTATGCGAGACGCAAAAACTCCCCTAATTTTGTTAACTCCGTCGCTGGAGCACTGGTTGACGCCATTTCGAACGGTCGATTTGGCGGTGTGTGAAACAAAAATATAAAATTCTCCCTACCTAAGCAGGGAGGTGTGTACTAAAATAACTCACCTACAGCCTTACGCTTTAGGTGCGAGAGGGTGTGTACCTAGCTGTTGCCTAGCGCAACAAGCTTACACAAAAAAAAATATAATAGCCGCCTCTGAGGCGAGAATGTGTGTGTAGTAACTACTCACGGTTTTACCCAGCAATGCGTCACAACACAGCACAGCACTGTCGACACTGTCACGTGCGCACACCACGAAACACAACACTTCCACTTCGAGGGAGACGGTCGGTGAAGGCACGAACAAAGATAAACCAAACACACCGCTACGGGAGCGGGTGTTGGCAACTATCAATAGCAATGACAACTTGATACTACACACTGCTACAGACTGCGGTCCATAACATATGCGGGCTGTCAATTAGGTTGCGCATAGAGCGCGGCCGGTAGAGGTCCGTTCTGCGCCAGAGCGCAGGAGCGAAATCATACTGATAATGTCGTTGACAGAGCATACCGCAATCTCGGATTTGTCACGCGTGCCTGTAAACCGTTTTGCAGTTTATCCAGTCTCAAAATGATACATTACTCTTACGTGCGTGGTATTTTGGAATATGCTAGCCCCATCTGGCCCCCAATTACTCTACTCATATTTCTCAGATTGAGAAAATTCGGAGTAATTTCATAAAAGAAAGTAAAGTTTCAGCCTATAAATGTCCCACTGCCGAGCACAGGCCTCCTTTCATTTCTGAAAGGGTTTTGAAGACTTCCAAGTTCCAAGACTTGCATTGTTATGGGCAGATGTTGCACTTACCGTCTGGTGAACGTTTTGCTCGTTTCGTTACCTTATCCAATAAAAATAAAAACCCTCCAAAATCAGAGCTAAGAACTTTTGTGACTATCTATGGGGGAGGTCTACAGTATATATAGTATATAGTTCAGCAGTGGACTTGTGATAGGCTGAAACGACGATGTAGATAATGTTATTAGTAGCTACGTAATAATAATAATAAGTAATTATAGTAATAATGTAGGAACTAAAACCAAGCGTGGTAGCTCAGGGGCTAGGCGCTGGCTTAAAATTTCATAGTACGCGCGTGACCTGGGTTAGATTCTCGTGCGGCACCACTAAAATGGTTAATTGCAATTTTAAAAGCTGATTTACCACGTGCTCGGCGGTGAAGGAAATCATCGTGAGGAAACCTGCATGTCTGAGAAATAAAAAAATATTTCGAAGACATGTGCAGTCCGCCAAACCGCATTGGAGCAGCGTGGCGGATTCTTTCTAGCTCCAAAACCCTCTCAGAAATGAATGCTCAGCAGTGGGACATTTTGGCTGAAACTTTACTTTTTTACTTTTTAACACCAAGCTTTTTGATGATGAAATGTTCTTACGAACATTTTACCATACAACTATTATTAGTGTATATGTAATTTACTACTATGTTTAACTCTAGGGGAATAGTGCACACGACAATGAAGATTAAATCTTCGTGTTATTTCGATGATCCCAAGCAGTTAATGATTATAATGACCAACCAGAATTTAATGCAATGCTAACGAAACAATGAGACACGGATGTTAATACTAAGTAACCTCGCGCCATTTTAAATAACAGTGAAGAATATTTCAGACATTTAGGTACACAGACATCTGTAGCGAATGAGATACAGAGGTCCCACGCTTATGTTTGTTTTTATAAAGGTTTCAAAAGTTTTTGTATTCGCTTATATGATTGCAAATCCAGAAAATAGTATCCCTACTAGAAGAAAACTAAATTGATGTAGCCCAGTTTTGTAACAATTGACGTTTAGTAGAGATAACTGTAGTGAAATTCAACTTTTTTTCAAATTTCACTTTTTTTTACATAAACACTGCAGTAGAATGGAATACAAAAGAATATTTTTTTATTCAATATAGATCATTTACATAATACTTATTGAACGTCATTTTTTTTAAACTACACTGGTTCGCAAAGAAATGCCTCTGTCCTGGGAAGAACCAGTAAAAAACCAAAAATAATAAATACAAAGTTGTCATAACATTAAAAAAAATAAACATGTCAACGCGTTAACGTCAAATCACTAGTTAATCGATGACGTATGCCTAAAATCGCAATAATATCTCAATGTAATGGAGTAACAAATAGGAATGAATCGCGACTTCGTCTACAACCACCAGGACGACGGCTCTACGATCTGGTCAAGGGCTGGTAGCACTTTGAACAAATGGCTGTGGCGAGCTGTGTGTTGTGGTGTGCCAGGAGTGCCTTGTTATTTCTGTAGTTGTTGTAGACGACTTGAGAACGTGACGGAGAGAGAACGACATAGAACTAATCGTAAGTTATCAATGATGAAGTATCGTGTGGTGGTAGTGGTCAAAATAGCTCGCTTTTTCCCCTCACTACGCCCATGGGGTGGGCTGATAAGCGACTAAGGCAAGATCTAAATTAAGAGATGCCTCAAACAATAGTAGTTTTCAACATTATCAAAAAGTGACTAATTTTATTTGTCGGATAATTAACCTACGTATGTGAGGTGTGGTTAGGATTTTGGAAAAAAAGCTTCGAAGCGATTCATGATTGATCTGATACTGCAATATAGAGATAGTGCTAGAAGCAAAATATACTCATTGTATCAATGAAAAATTAATGTGTAGTGTCATTGACTCTCTGACACTTCTTTTCACATGTGTCTGGGTTTAAGTTTGCCATAACTAAGGCTTTACTTTGCGGAAATCCATTCTAATAAATAAAAGAAAGTTAATTTACTAAGCCGCCGTCTGGTGGCGGCTTAAGAGAATCTGCCATCCCATCTCATCCAGTGGGTGACGTAAAAGTCGATAGTGGGAAAATAAATGTCAGGAGATGGGCAGCAGCATCTTCCTGGAACATCTGAATAATTACACTGCGGTTGCCAAAGCGCCCACCAAGCGTGGCAATTATGGCAAAATCACCCCAAAATGAGAGCTACAAACAATTGTGGCAATTCCTGGGGGCCTCCCCTACAGATTGCCACAATAGTTCATCAGTGGACAAGTGATAGGCTGACATGATGATGATAAGAACATTTAAAATGGTTTGTTGACCTAGTTTTTGTATAGCACCGCCGTCCCACCGTTGTTTATATTGACCAATAGAACATAAATAATCGCTGATATTTTTGACAATATGGTTATTTTAGCAATAATCAGCTCATCATCGACAGAAGCAACGACGACCGTCGAGCGTCTGTCGAGACCGCACCGGCCCAACGCGCCGAGGAGTCGAAAGGCGACGCCCGAGACCCTGTCGGCAGTGCGGTGCGCCCTAACCCAACTCCAGGGTGAACCAGCGCCACATGTACCAGTTCCAGTATCAGATCGCCACATGCCGGAACCCGGATGAGTGTTCGGGTGCATTAATACTTTGTAAGATTAATATTTTACAAGATAAAATGAGTTTGTGTAATTAATCATACCACATTGTAAAAATAGGAGACAATAAATAATAATTGTAACGGTGTTTTTATTTATTTTTTATGATAAATTACGCTGGAAATAGTAACTAGCACACAAATGGTTCAGCTCGGCCGAGGAAGTATACAACAGTAGTGTGCAAACATTACTGTGTTTCGGTTTTCGGTCAGCCACGAGAGCACCGTGGTTCTCGCGTAATGTCAATTTTAACATCAATTTAGGGCTTCCTACCATAGCCCAATATCTAAAGTTGGCCTCCCGCCGACTCTTCGACTCTGCCGCCACGCACCCCAACCCACTGGTTGTAAGTGCTGCCACACACAACCCCCCCCCCCCCCCCCCCCCCACCAAAACTCGACTCGCGGGAAAAGGAGACCGAGGCACATCCTCGAGTGACGACGTGATCACTAAGGCCCAAGCACTCTACTCAGCACGACATACACACACAACACAATCACCATCATACCGCCACTGCCGCTAGCGAGGGCGTATCAGACACACTCGATTCGAGATACCGCCGCATCTCAGGCCGGTTTTCCCTTAGCAATAGTGTCAGTAACAGAAGAGTTTGCGCCATTTCTTCTCCAGCGGAAACACATTCTGAATTGGTAGTAAACTTAATAATAATCCTTATAATATTAATAGTAGTTGTAATATTGTCCTCCCGATTGAAGTAACTGACCGAGCCGAGGCCGGCCCCCTTGGGCACCTTCGAGTCAGTTACTCTCGCGAACAGGATGACGGTCCAAGCTGAGATCCCCTCTCGGCGGCCCTTGCGCCAGTTTTCCATAAATTAAGGTATCGGCTAAGCGCCCTCAGCGCTCGGCCACTGATGTCTCTAGGTGACGGGCGCAGTGTGGTGTCACACAGCATTGTTCTGGGTGACACAGCATTTGTTATGGGCAGACGTTGCACATATCATCAGGTGAACGTTTTGCTCGTTTCGTCACTATCTCCAATATAAATAAAAATAAACTTAAAGACGAAGCATTACTATTGCATTTCGCAGAGTTACGTAAACCAAGCTTTTGCTTTTTTACTGTTTTCATTTAGGTTAATTAAAATCTTTAACCCTCCCTTTCCGTAATAGAAATAATAAAAGTCACAATAATTCCCTAAATATTCAATAATTTCTGTTTTTATACATATTTTCTTTAAGACTATTCACTCCTCATGATTCATTTGATAATTATTTTTACATTATTTAGTAAATTGAAATGTTTTCATTGTTTGCATATAATGTAATAATTCAATTGCTGCTTATAATATGTTTAAAAACACATTGATATTAAGATACTTATTAATTTATCTCACGACGCATCTGAAAATCGGGGATGCTATTAGGAATGCTTTGCACCCTTTGCCAGCGTCCCTCGTTTCTCTCAGGAAAAAGTAATAAAGGAACTTTTAGAAATTGATTCGAAAGTAATGGCTATTCTTCAATTGCATTAATGACGTTACATGTTTTTCGAAATGTATTTTCACTTAGATGAATCGGACTTTCCACTCGCTTTAAGCGGCATGACATCTATTGTTATTTTATGGAAAATCTAATTCTATTTACTTTGAAATGATTCTGCAGGATTTTTAAAGATGGCGCTGTTGTAAACTTAGCAGATAATGGGGATATTTACTACAAGGTTGGTAGCTTTGTTTGGTATAAAACAAGCAGAACTGGAATATGTCTGTAGTCTGTAGTGATCGTCCTCTATAACCTATGGAACTACTGCAATGTGGGGAAAGATTATAGGTTGACTGATATGATCTGTTATTACTTGCGTGCTTACTCTTGTGGCACTAGTGTGACACTTTCCGCCATGTTATATCACTTTATTAAGTACACTACCGTGCCGTGTACTATAGTGTACTATAGTGCCGTGTGGTAGCGGCCTAAGAGAATCTACCACCCCATCTCATCTCGTTGGTGTCGTAAAAGTCGACAGAGGGAAAATGAAAACCAGGAGATGGACAGCAGCATCTTGCTCGAACATCTAAATAAATAAACTGCGGTTGCCAACCCGTCTGCCAAGCGTGGCAACTATGGCAAAATCCCCCCAAAACGAGAGCTACAAACTTTTGTGGCAATCTATGGGGGAGGCCTATGTTCAGCAGTGGACTATTGATAGGCTGAAACGACGACGACGACGACTAAACTACTACTACAAAATTCGATGAATAGTTTCTAGATGTCCTCTGCTGAGCACAGATCTCCTCTTATGCCGAGAGAGCAATAGAGGATATGCCACGCTAATCCAATGTTAGTTGGCTAATTTGACATTGCGTTTTAGCGTATATATGTGTGCATCTATAAAAGGTGTTTGATAAAAAATGTAACAAGCGGGAAAGTACACATGCAAATAGGTTAGCACCTAACTTTAGCACCAGCTAGTTTTATATATGTTTCTCTAGTGATGTATAAAACATTGATATCGCTAAAAAATCAGCTGCGTCATATATTTTAGTCGAGTTGGTAGTAATTTTAGTATTAAGTATATTTTTCTTATTTACTAATTTGTTTGGAAAACTTACAGCTAGCATTACACAATATTAAAGTTAAATAGAAATAATATCGGCATTTAAAAGTTTTCACCGCTAAACATTAAACCAGTAAAGTAAACATTTTTCGGTAGAATATAAAGATAACAGGTATATGGTTTATACACACACACTCAAAACAAAAACAACAGTAACAACATAAACAGTAACAGAATTGTTTTGTCAAAATATCTTGTTGAGAAACACTGGTACTGAAAACAGGTCCAAGTCTATTACACCGGAAACTTCATTGTAAGTTCTATACGCAGGTAAAAAAATGCCCTAATGATGTCCGGACTAGGGGCGCATGAAGTAAGCTAGGTTTTCGTAATATAGTAGGTCTTGTTATTAGTCATAAGCTGACTCAACAGCTCGGGACAGTCAACGGTGGCATTTGCTAATTTAAAAAGATGTATCATATCCGCTATCCGCCTCCGTTCATACAAGGGTAGTAAATTATTTTTTTACATAGTGTTAAATAATCTTTAGTGTACAGCATTGACTTGAATTGTAGAAAAAGTAAGAAACGCTTTTGTACTCGTTCAATCCTGTCAATGTAAGTTTTATAATGTGGAATCCACACTTGTTCGGCGTACTCCAAATGACTGCGAACAAAGGCGCAATGGAGTCTTATAAGTTTTAACGGTTTTGGAAATCAGTGGAGAATCTCGAAATGAACCCGCGCTGTTAGTGTTTTTAGTCATATTATTGATGTTAACGTAGCTGTAGTAAATGTTACTTGTGTTCATGGGTAGTTACAGCTCCTTGCAGATTGTTACCCAGAAACGCATTTATGCCAGACCCGCTAGGCCTGGACCCAGGGCGGCACAATTTAAGGGAGCGGCAAAATGATGGAAGGTGACCAAAATTGTTACCAAAAATAGGTTAGGGAACCTGACTATCCACGGAGCTTAGAATCCCTGCCGGAGCCGGAACCCACAACTTGTTGGTTTTCGGGCCTTTTTTTAATTGGAATAAAGTGACGAGACTAGCAAAACGTTCACCGGATGGTAAGTGCAAGTTCTATCCATAACTTATGCTGTGTCACCCAAATCATTTCTACTACTAGGGCATACGAGACTTAAGAACTGATATCTCGGGGTGACGAGCACATTGCGATGCCACACGTTATGGGCAGAAGTTGCATCAGGTGAACAATTTGCTTGTCTCGTCACTTTTTCCCATAAAAAAGCATACGCCTCCCCGTGATTTGCTGGTGGTTAGTAATTACAGTGACAGGCTCCTCGCATTCTGTTTACCATTGCCGATTATTATTTTATATTCGTATTTCAGGAGAATATTTAAGATAGTTATTATGCTATGTCCGCGTGGCCTACCTGGTGTTCAGAGTATCTAAACTCTACGGCGCGAGTCCTGGGCTCGCATCCCAGCCCGCGCCAACATTTGTTCCAAAACACATATTGTTAATTTTGATGATTGTGTTGTGATTGTTCCCAAGTCTTTGACACTGCATCCTAATCTACTTCCGATTTTATCGCATGAGTGTTGCAACGGGCGCTAGTAGATAAAGACGTGTGTGCTCTATATACGTGTTAACTTATGGCACTATAATATATACGTGTAAAATAATATATACGTGTAAAAATATATAATATATATGTGTAAAAATATATACGTGTTAACTTATGGCACTATAATAAGTCTTGCGCAGTTAATGGCTTCCGACATAATTCGGATGTTGTCGCCGAAACTCTGCCAGGAAGACATCTTAAGAAGATTCTTTTATTACGCTACTCGTATCAGGCGAAGTGGTTGTAAGATTCCAAGAGGTTTGTCCGGTATTTTTCTTAGTTGACTTTAACGATACGCACTCGACGACGTCGGAAGATACATTATCGTATGCTACCAGCAGGTCAGTGTCAACCATACAATATTTACCTCCCTAAATATATTTTTTACCCTAATTTTTTTCATCCGGCGATCGGCCTTTTTGATATTAAACCTCAATTGTCATACTTCTAATATTTTGACCTCGCTGCAGGCAATGTCACGAGTCACAACTACTCGTAGAGGATATGCTGCTGAAATTGAATCAACAAAACCTCCGTCTTATCGCGCGTCGCTAAGTAGTCCGACATACTGAGTCCGTCTTCCCACGTCGTCGGTCGTTGTTTTATTTTTTTTTAAAAATTGTGATTAGTGTGCTTTGGTAATTAGAGTTATAAATCCTAGCCATTGGTGTTTCTGTTTTTAATACACTTAAACCTTTGAAGCTTTTTTTAATTTAGTCAGTGAAATTTTAAACTTTGGTATTGTATGATCAATAACTGGTAAGTTTTTATAAAATATTTTAATACTTTTTTCGATGGTTTCACTGGTGGTAGGATTCCTATGCAAGAATCCGTCTAGGTAGATACCACCATTGTGCCAGCTAATCTGCAGTGAAGCTGTAGTGTGCAAACATTACTTTGTTTTGGTATGAATCGTACTGATAGCTAGTGTAATTATGTGTACATTAGACTTATGAATCTAAGTGCTGAGCATGTGTGCGGTGCCACACAGAAACGTTCTGTGTGATACAGCATTTGCTTGTTTCGTCGTTTCTTTCGATTTCAATTGGTTGTACATTTTTTAAATATTTAATTATTAGGTTAACCAACAAGTATTAAATCGATACAAGATAGTGTTTTAAAAAAAGTTAAGGTATTAAGGTAAATGTTACCTTAATGAAAAGGTAACAACGTGCAACGACCACAGTTGCATATTGGAACACACACATGGAATAATGTTTTAGTTAAGATAATTTGAACCTAATGTTACAAGGACGTAAAGTGACATTTGTTATTTTGTTCTTCTTTAAACTCTTCAAAGGCCACTGCTGGACATAGGCCTCTCCCAAAAAGGAAAGATTTGCCGCTCGTCACCGGTCTGTGTATTTTCGGTCCTTTGCCGCAAACACGAGATGTGATGGGGCGACAAATTGTCTTGCGTCGCTACCACACGGAATATTAGAAGAAGAAATGAAACGTATATTCTTATTGAGGTAATTGTCTAGTGACAGTTGTTGTGACAGGGTCGGATAAGATAGTCCCTGCAATGCACGAAAAATTGGAAGACTTATAGGAAATAAGTATAATAATTCCAGCCGCTGAATTTCACCATCGCACTTTACGGCATAACCTTAAATTCCATCGTCACCACCTTGATGGTTGGCATTCCATCACAGTGCGTTTTTCGCAGAATTTCGCCACGCACTTGCACTTTATGGAATGTTCTGCCGTCAGCGGTTTTTCCGGACCGATACGACTTAGGGACCTTTAAGAAAAGAGCCTATTCCTTTCTCAAAGGCCGGCAACGCTTCTGCTATTCTTCTGGTATTGTATTTGTTCATGGGCGGCGGTGATCACTTACCATCATGTGAGCGAGCCACCTGGTCGTTTGCCTCCTATTCTATAAAAAAAAATTAAAGTTAAAAATAACTAAAGTCTGTAAACGATAAAATTATCTCAAACAGTGTCTTTAAACACTGATGCTTACCATTTTTATTTGTGAGTAAATAACAGTAAAAGTGACCGAAGACCGCCGGAAGCTATAAACTGCGCAAGAGATATTACAGTGCCACAATTGTACCAGCAAATACAGGCATTTACTCGTCCCAACCTTGTAACACTCACAGAATAGAGAAATTAACACTCATGTGATTGAGATCGGAGGTATGCTATGATGCAGTGTCATAGACACAGGGTTAATCGCAACACAACTAGACCCAAAAACCTACAATTAGTGTCTTTGCATAAATGTTGGCTCCGACTGGGATTCGACCCCAGAACCGGGCGTGGTAGTCACATATTCTAATCACTGGGCCACGCGAACTTTTTTTCTAGCGAATTGGAATCGTAATTGAAATGTGTTAAATAATTATAAGTACGTTATCGACGAGAAAAACGATTTCCTGTATGGATACCTGTATAGGTAAGTTCAAATTAAATTCAAATTCAAATTCAAATAAGTTCAAACTCCAAGGCCATTCAGTGATAACTCGCCGCATTTTTCTTTCCCCCTATACGCTAATGCGCCTGAGTAGTCATTTATTACGTACGACATTTATGTAATTTTTTTTATTCCACATTCATCATCATCATTTCAGCCTATGACTAGTCCACTGCTGAACATAGGCCTATCCCATAGATTGCCACAAAAGATTGTATCTCTCATTTTGGGGAGGATTTTCCCATAGTTGCCACACTTGAAGGTGAGTTGGCAACCGCAGTTTATTTATGAAGATCTCACAGGAAGATGCTGCTGCCCATCTCCAGGTTTTTATTTTCCCTCTGACGACTTTTACGACACCCACGAGTGGTAGATTCTCTTAAGAAGCAACCACGCGGCAAATTGCACTATGCTTTAAGTCTATTTTTTGTTTTTGGCATTTTATTATGTTCACGCTGTTGAGTTGGCACTTTTTAACACTGCCAACAGGCATCATCTCTGTGACTAACAATACAATAAAATCATTTAATTAAATTTTTACCGATTTCCAGACGTCCGAATAATTTGAAATTTTTCACACATGGACCGATGGTACTCGTAATACAATAATTCTATGCCTATGACACGTCGTCATCACATCATCGAAATCATGATCAGCTCATTACTGTTCGAACGTGTTTTCTTTAACAGTTAGTTTAAGAGCCTATTCCTTTCTCAAAGGCCGGCAACGCTTCTGCTATTCCTCTGGTATTGTATATGTTCATGGGCGGCGGTGATCACTTACCATCATGTGAGCCACCTGATCGTTTGCCTCCTATTCTATAAAAAAAAAATTAAAGTTAAAAATAACTAAAGTCTGTAAACGATAAAATTATCTCAATCAGTGTCTTTAAACACTGATGCTTACCATTTTTATTTATGAGTAACTATAAATAACTATAAAAAAAAATTACACTAAGTTTTGCCGCGCCCTATGGTGACCGAATACCGCCGGAAGCTATAAACTGCGCAAGAGATATTACAGTGCCACAAGTGTACGAGCAAATACAGGCATTTACTCGTCCCAACCTTGTAACACTCACAGAACAGAGAAATTAACACTCATGTGATTTGATCGGAGGTATGCTATGATGCAGTGTCATAGACACAGGGTTAATAGCAACACAACTAGACCCAAAAACCTACAATTAGTGTCTTTGCATAAATGTTGGCTCCGACTCGGATTCGACCCCAGAACCGGCGTGGTAGTCACATATTCTAATCACTGGGCCACGCGAACTTTTTTCTAGTGAATTGGAATCGTAATTGAAATGTGTTAAATAATTATAAGTACGTAATCGACAAGAAAAACGATTTCCTGTATGGATACCTGAATAGGTATGTTCAAATTAAATTCAAATTCAAATTCAAATAAGTTCAAACTCCAAGGCCATTCAGTGATAATTCGCCGCATTTTTCTTTCTCCCTATACGCCAATGAGCCTGATGCGTTTATTGATAACTTTGCTATTGTTAGAAACAATCTTAAGGTAATGTAATGAAAATGATGTTACGGCCGCCTGACGGCGGGTACAATTAAACACAACAAAAATGTTACAATTATTTATTATATAATAAAGAAATGAATGTCTCAAATCAAAGAAATTATATTTCTACTCTAACTATTGTATTTCTTCTCGATCTTTCTATGTTGTGGGCGTTTGTTATTAGATGTTCTAGAAAGAATCCGACTTCCGGTACCAAAGAATACCTTATATGGACATTACGATGCTATCACTAGTTAAAGCGCGCGGTTTCCATTCGTTGTAACAACTAGTTATTTTGTTTCTTTGTATGTAATGAATTTATGTTTTTATTTTATATTTTAGAACCTTGTTACAACGTAACAATGAATAAAATAATATGTACCTTGTCGATATCGAATTACTAACACAATACATATTTTCACGGATTACAAGTGGATAAATGTTCATATAATATTGATATCGTATTTTATTGAAAAAAAAGAAGCAAACGTTATTAGATGTTGAAATACAGATCAGTAAAACGACAGTAAAATAATATTTTAAGCATTAACATAATTGTGCAGCAACAAACAGGCTTAGCATTATCCGACTTAGCATTATGCTGCAGTGGCATGGATGCAGCGCTGTGATTCTGTCGGTGCCCTTAACGAAAACAAAACTCACGGGCGGGCAAATAACATAATTTTTTTAAGGAACTTATGTAACAAAGTAAACTAGACAACGAAAAATGTAAAATGGTGACAAACTTAAAAAAAAGTATAACTTATATAAAATTACATTATATTTAACGCAAAAAGGACTGACATTTCTTTTAAAACAGATTGCAATCTTTGTAGATTATTTCTCAAAGGTGTTTTTTTCGGTATGAATTGTCTACCTTAATACGGTATCAAAATTAGTGTTTGATACACCACTTTGAAGATTATATTTCTCTTTAATGACGGAAAATGAGTAAATGTCTTTAAAATGAACGTTTTCGTTAAAAAAATCTAATTTTTGAATTAATTAATTTAATTGTAGAAAGCGCCATCTGTTGACAATCTGTTCAACTAACATGCACGACAGCTGTCGGTTGGAGTTGTTTACATTATCTGAAGAAGGTAGATGGCGGCATCTGTTCATGGTCACGATACTATGCGAAATATTCGCAAGGGCCAAGTTAGTCTTATCGTAACAGCTAATAAGCTATAACTATGAATCTACAATTACAATACGAGTATGTTATGATTGTCTGGGATGGTTTCACTGTATTCAAATCATAAACTTCAATGAATGTGGCCAAGAAAAATCTACAAGCATCGCAGTTGGCAGTAGGAAATACGATTTGTGTGTTTAACATTGCGGTATTTATAAAAAATATACTTTACTGTTTACAGATATTTTTGAAAGTTAAAGAAAAATAAGGACACGGCATTTTAATCCATAGCTTAGAACATTAACTCTAGAAACTGTTGTATTCAAGAAGTGGTGACTTCTACGCTGTGGGACCTGGGTTTGAATCCCAGCCGGAGCTAACATTTGTGCAAAAATACAAATCATTGGTTTTTGGGTCTGTGTAATTAATGTCTGTAAAACGCACTCATGATACAGGAGCAATCCCTATGTTGTCACCGTTTTCTTTTCAAATTCTGGATGAAGGTACTTGTATGACAACTTCGATGTAAACGGCTAGTTAGAGTTACCATTATCATTATCTTGGGCATCTTTACAGTCCGCTATTGGAAATAACCCCAGCGTAGGATTTGATTGCAATGGCGTCCTAGGCTCGCTCTAATATCCCGCCCTTTTCATAATGTCTAAAAATATATGCAAGTCATGTATGAGCTTATGGGTATCAGTGTCTGGATAGAGCTTAAACCTTGCAGTTATGAACTGTATTTTTTTATTATAGAGTTTACAATTAAATTTTGAGCGTCTTCAAAATTTCATATAATCATCATCTATTTTCAGCCTATCACTAGTCCACTGTTGACCATTGGCCTCCCCCAAACATTTCCATAACAGTTTGCAGCTCTCATTTTTGGGGTATTTTGTCATAGTTACCACACTTGGCAACCGCAGTTTATTTAATCAGGTGCTGCTTGCCCATCTCCTGGTTTTTATTTTCCGTCTGTCGACTTTTACGACACCCACGGCCACTTCAAAATATGTTCAGCGTTAATTTAGTTACCACCATTTTCCATTTCAGCCTACCATTTAGTCCACTGCTGAACATAGGCCTCCCCCATAGAGTGCCACAAAAGTTTGTAGCTCTCATTTTGGGGGGATTTTGCCATAGTTGCCACGCTTGGCAGGCGGGTTGGCAACCGCAGTTTATTTATTACGATGTTCCAGGAAGATGCTGCTACCCATCTTCTGCTTTTAATTTTCCCTCAGTCGACTTTTAAGACACCCACGGGATGAGATGGGGTGGTAGATTCTCTTAAGCCGCTACCACACGGCCTCTTAAGCCACTACTTTTAGTTACATACATACATACATAAGATCACGACTGTATCCCATAAGGGGTAGTCAGAGACTCTCTGCAAAACAGATGACTGCCACAATCCACGTTTCACCAAAACAATATAATGCACTTGGTGTGATAGGTGGTGAGCCCATCGCCACCATGCGCTGTTGGGTGCACAGTGCAGTTTAATTCCTTACTCGCCTTTTACGAGATCCATTGGATGAGATGGAGTGGTAGTATTCTTTTAACGAGCCGCCACCACACGGCTACTTTTAGTTACAGTCCCTTCTAAAATGTTGATCTCTTCCGTAATTGCTCCGCCCTTCAAATTGTGTAACCATAGACCCAGGCCTCGAGGGCCTAAGCCTAAACCCTCTCCTGCCTCTCTCTAATTGTGATGATTTGCTGAAATTATTAACCTTGGCAAGTGGTTTGGCAATCGCAGTACTAAACAATTCGTACCTTACACGCCGCTGCCCGTCATCGCTCTGGATAATTCAGGTACTGTGGCATATGTGGCAGTTAATCCGTCACGGTGGCTTAAGAGAATCTACCACCCCATCTCATCCCGCGGGTATTGTAAAAGTCGACAGAGGAAAAATAAAAACTAGAAAATGGGCGGCATATTCCTGGAACATCTGAATAAATAAACTGCGGTTGCCAACCCGCCTGCCAAGCGTTGCACTATGGCAAAAGCCGCCCAAATGAGAGCTACTAATTTATGTGACAATCTACGAGAGAGGCCTATGTTCAGCAGTGGACTAGAGATAGGTTCGAATGATGATGTTTATGATCCGTCATTAACCGGAGGCAAAGAGAATTTATTTGCATTTCCCTTAGGCACACTGTTATGACTTTCAAGGTATGTGATGGATGGAAAATTCTTTAACATCCACCACCACGATTAGGAGGTCTCTATTATTCATGAGGTAATATTTAACATTTTTAGCTCATCAATATGTTAATTATTCATTTCCGATAAGTGTCCCGTAGAGTAGAACAGCACCTACCTCTTCGCTATCGAGGTGTCGGAAAAGCTGACTAAGGTATTGTACAGGCCCGCCATAACTCTAACAGAATAACACCTTAAAATGCAATTCTGTCAGAATTTTATGACTCGTACCAAAATGGCGGCGACTGTAATTCGCCACCGGTCACGTCTCGTTTCACGTGGGGTCGAAAAGTGGGCTACAGGGTGTTGTCTCTGCCAACCCCTTGTAGAGACCAATGCCTGACCGTATGTTCAATGATTTTGAATTACCAATAATTGTAGAAAAATTACGTATCGGAATCGTATAGTCCATTAAAGCAGATTCGATGAGGCAATCACTACACACTGCCTAAGGACATTGATATTGAACTTTGAAAATGAAATAGACCAAGGCGTACAACCATCCGCCGCGTTTCAAATTATTGAAAGTAATTGTATTTATTACTGCTGGGTGGCCTCAGTACGTTAAATTCAATAACACATTAATACGAGATAATCTTGAAGCTAGGTTAGCTGGTTTGTTTACGTATAAGGAGTTGTTCCCGCATGGACTCTATAATTTACGTAGATATAAAATGTATAAAAACATTTTAACAATTAAAAAAATAAACTGTTTAAGTAAAAATATTGATGATCTGTGTAGATGATAATAGCTGCTGTTAAATAACTGTGTGTGCTAATTACTGTGTGTTCGGTCTGACGGGCACTGAGAGCTAGTGTAATTACCGGGCATACGAGATTTAGAAGTGATTTCTCAGGGGTACGGGCGCAGTGAAGTGCCACATTGAAATGTTATGGGTGACACATCATTTTGCACTTACCATCAGGTAAAAGTTTCGTATCGTCGCATTCACGCATAAATAAAATACTTTCAGAAACATACGAGATTTTTTATGTTAGGTTCATTCAGTTTAGTCATGTTATACTCGTATCATGTGTAAAATTGGTTCAGGGGTCTTAATTAAAATTATAATTAAACAGAGATTAATTAAAAGCGAGAACATATTATTTTTAATTTAATATTCCGCGAGTTACGACGGAGCTCTTAAAGGCAGGGGACAACCCTTGTTAAGAGAGCTCCTTAGGATTTTCAACTCCGTGTCACAAAATGGGAGAACAGTGTGTTCTGCCTGTACTCACCTATGATGCCGAAACGTGGGACACTGACGGTACGACTGCTCCACAAGCTCAAAGTCACTCAGAGCGCAATGGAAAGAGCTATGCTCGGGGTTTTTCTGGTGGATAAGATTCGAAATGAAGAAATCCGCCGGAGAACTAAAGTTACCGACATAGCCTTTCAAGTTTGCAGACTGAATTGGCAATGGGCTGGACACATTTGTCGCAGAAGCAATAACCGTTGGAGTGGCCGAATCCTGGAGTAGAGACCACGTTTAGGAAAACGTAGTGTGGGGCGTCCCCTGGCGAGATAGGTGCGACGATCTGCCCTAGGCGGCTGGCAGCAACTGGATGCGTGAAGCCCAGGATCGGTTTAAATGGCGCCTATTGGAAGAGGCCTATGTCCAGCAGCGGACTGCCGCAGGCTGATGATGATGATGATTCCGCGAGTGTCTTTGGGTCGCTTTCCGGTGTCAGCACGATTTAATTGTTAATTGCAATTACACGTGCTGATATGCACGTGGTCAATATTTCAATATACATACATACATACATAAGATCACGACTGTATCCCATAAGGGGTAGTCAGAGACTGGGCGCTCACTGCAAAAACAGATGACTGCCACAATCCACGTTTCACCAAAACAATATAATGCACTTGGTGTGATAGGTGGTAAGCCCATCGCCACCATGCGCTGTTGGGTGCACAGTGCAGTTTAATTCCTTACTCGCCTTTTACGAGATCCATTGGATGAGATGGAGTGGTAGTATTCTTTTAACGAGCCGCCACCACACGGCAATTTCAATATAAAGATATATATAGAAACATCGAGAAGGAAGTTGAAGGAAGTCTGTATGTTTTAGAAATATCCTTCAGTTCTGAACAGGTTTCTGGAGTAGGAAAGAGACTGCCACCATGTTCCAATGTGGTGTTGTGGACTTCACATGTCTTCGAAAACATATTTATTCCTCCTCACGATGTTTTTCTTCACCGCTGAGCACTTGGTAAACCGGCATTTAAAATTTCAAGTACAATTTTTCGAAACTAGTTTTCTCACGTAATATGAACTCTACGCAACCACGACTCTTTTACAGTTAAATGTCTTATGTTATTTTTTGTGAATGTTTCTCATTTCTTCGGCATTTTTTAACGTATTATCCAAAAACATTATAAGGTATACTGATTTAACATTAAATAATAAAAGTTATTTATATTTACGAATTTGGTCTACAACGCCATACACAAATAAATTGCAACAAATCACAAGTCATGCTAATTTTGCTATTAAAATATAAAAGGCGTTATACTAAGAGCGCTCACTTCATTGTCATTTGTCACTATCATTTTAAAGTCAAAGGGATATATGCACTTCATCAAAGTTTAATATTAGAATTCAGACAAAAAAATATCATTTGTAGTATGCATTTAAAGGAATACCGATAAAAAATATCTGTCTTTCAATTAACGACCAGAACATTTCAACTGCGCAGGATAATTTATAGTGGCATAAGCATTAGCGGGTATACTCGTCTCTTTCTCGTATTCGATGCAACAAGATTTTAGGAAGAGGCACTTTGACGTGTGGTGGCGGCTTAAGATAATCTAGGTACCACCCCATCTCATCCCGTGGGAGTCGTAAAAGTCGACAGAGGGAAAATGAAAAATAGGAGATGGGCAGCAGAATCTTCCTGAAACATATGAATAAGTAAAATGCGGTTGCCAACCCGACAGCCAAGGGTGGCAACTATAGCAATCATCATCATTTCAGTCGATCACTAGTCCACTGCTGAACATAGGCCTCCCCCATATATTGCAACAAAACTTATTAGCTATCGTTTTGGGAGTATTTTGCCATAGTTGGCACGCTTGGCAGGCGGGTTGGCAACCGCAGTTTATTTAGATGTTCCAGGAAGATGCTGCTGCCCTGCTCTTGTGGTTTTAGTTTTAGATGAGATGGGATGGTAGATTCTCTTAAGCCGCTACCACACGGAAAAACTATGGAAAAATGAGAGCTACAAACTTTTGTGGTAATCTATGTAGGAAGTTGAAGGATTTCTTATGCAGGAATTCGTCAAGGTAGGTACCACCCCAGGGCCAGTTATTCTGCCGTGAAGCAGTAGTGTGCAAACATTACTGTATTTCGATTTGAAGAGCACTGGAAGCTAGCGTAATCACTGGGCATATGAGACTTAAGAAGTGATGTCTCAGGGTGACGGGCAGGTAGTGTTACACATAAATGTTCTCGGTGACACAGCATTTGTTATGGGCAGTTGTTACTATCAGATAATCGTTTTTCTCGTTTCGTCACTTTATCAAATAAAAAAAGCTTACGTTCAATAATGGACTAATAATAAGTTGAAATGATGATAACAATTAAAAGAATACTTAATAACCACGCTATTACGTGATTGTTGTAATCACAAGCTTGAAGTAGGTCAGTAAGATAAAATTCAATTTAATTGTAAGACAACGACAATTGGCAATTGATATCTTTTTTGCTCAACACGGTCTTTAAATTCATTATCTAGAAAATTATGATGCCTTTGCCGATTTGCTCTTGGCCGATTTTCGAACACGGCTACAGCTATCGATTACTGTATATTATAGTGCCACAAGTGTACGCGCAAACACAGGGGCTCGTCCCAACTTACCTTGCCCAATGTAACACCTATGCTATAAGATCGGAGGTAGGCTACGTGGTAGCGACAAAGACACAAGGACAATCACAACACAACCCGATCCGAAAACCAACAATTTGTGTTTTTGCAAATGTAGGCTCCGGTTGGGATTCGAGCCCAAGATCTGCAACGTGGTAGTCATGTACTATAACCACGCGGTTGGTTATTATCAATGAGTTAAAATTACTGGAATTGTTTTATTCCCCTCAAAATATAAACGAAAATATTACACATATAATAAAAATTTCTGTGATAAAATTAAATGTATATACATCCATACATAAGATCACGACTGTATCACTGCAAAAACAGATGACTGCCACAATCCACGTTTCACCAAAACAATATAATGCACTTGGTGTGATAAGTGGTGAGCCCATCGCCAACATGCGCTGTTGGGTGCACAGTGCAGTTTAATTCCTTACTCGCCTTTTACGAGATCTATTGGATGAGATGAAGTGGTAGTATTCTTTTAACGAGCCGCCACCACATTAAATGTAATGGATTTTATTCCGTTTATTATTTATTCCCGAAGATTCTAGCGCGTTTAGTACCCACGTCACGTGCGGCTGAGGCACAGTATATATTAGCTATATATTTACTGAGGCTGAGGTGTGGTGTGGGTTTTAAATTAATTGTTTTTGTTCGATCTATGCAAAACGAGCTGACACTGTCTTAAAGTTTTGCAGTTATACTTGGCTTTAGATTTAATTAAATAATTATAGGATCCCTAGCGGGGCTTCTGTGTAACTCTGGTTAGTTTCGCGATCGGTTTCATTTGAACCCATTAACCAATGAATGAGCTTCATACGCCACCAAAATAAAACCGATCACAAAACCTACCAGAGTTACAAAATAGACCTCTTGGTAGTACCCGGTTATCTATTCTACGTTAATTAGGATCCAATCTGATATAATAGTTTGGTCGATCCTGAACATGGTTGCGGTCATGTTCAGGAGCTGACTTCCTAGAACGTCGATGCTTGTCATCACCTACATGTTGATTTGGGCGGTTTATACATCTGTTTGCTCTATGTAAGAGACACCATATTCACAAACTAGCTTGTAAACTGGAGGAGTGTTACATTTGACGGAAGGTAAAAAGTACTAATCTTGCTCAGCGGCTTAAAGATTGTTCTTATATATGATTCTTGAAGATGCCCGCTTTAAGATATAGCCAACACTGTGGCCGGTTACACTCGGTTCCTGTGACGTACGGGCCGGACCCGAACCTTGTTGTGCAATACTTGTAAACACGTCGAAACTCAGTGGACAGGTGTTTCTTGTCACAGTCCCGTGTGAAACAAAGATTTTATCACGGTAGCTAACTGTAATGGATGGATTTATCGTCATCATCATAGATATTTCAGCCTATAACTAGTCCACTGCTGAACATTGGCCCCTAGGATTGCCACAATGACTCTTATTTTGGGGGTTTTTGCCGCAGTTGCCACGCTTGGCAGGCCGGTTTTCAACTGCGGTTTATTTATTCAGATGTTCCAGGAAGAAGTTTTCCTGATTTTAATTTTCCCTCTGTCGACGTTTACGACACCCACGGGACGAGATGGTGTGGTAGATTCTCTTAAGCCGCCACCGTACGGCGTTTTAAAAGAAACTACCAACCCATCTGGATGGATAAGTTTTATTTAAAAGTAGTTTTTCAAATATATTTTTTATTGGATAAAGTGACGAGACGAGCAAAACGTTCACCTGATGGTTAGTGCAACGTGTGCCCATAACAAATGTTGTGTCACCCAAACCAACAAGTGACACCACACTGTGCCCGTCGCCTTGAGACATCAGTTCTTAAGTCTCATACGTCCAGTGATTACACTACTTCTCAGCGCCTTTCAGACCGAAACACAGTAATGTGCTTCACGGCAGAATAATTGGCCCTGGTGTGGTACCTACCTAGACGGATTTCTACATAGGAATCCTACCACCAGCTTCCGCTTAATGTATTCCAAAAGTAGACATACTATAAGATTTTTAAGCGGTTGCATAAATAAGGTAATTATTGTCATTATGTCTTTAAATTCTTCGTTACCATTTATGTGAACTGTACATGTTGTGATGACAATAGGGAATACATTTTATTATTATTATGTTATTATCTTATGTTATATTGTATCTCTTGTTGGTCCTTTAATAAGTAAATAAATATATAATTAAAATGATAATGATACCAAGTAAAATATTTCTTATTCTTTTTTCCTTCAAAAGCTTGTAAAAGTCTACTGCTGGACCTGTCCCAAATTGGATGTCTGAAAGAGGATTGGCAATCATAATAGGAGAGACGTAACATCTTAGACTGTTTCCCGCCACTGGTCTAGGTAATTTAGGTATTGCATAAAAGTAAATTTTCAGCCTTTAAATGTCCAATGCTGAGCACAGGCCTCCTCTCATTTCTGAGAGGCTTTTGGAGCTAGGAAGAATCCGCCACGCTGCTCCAATGCGAGTTGGCGGACTGCACGTGACTTCGAAATATATATATTTTTTTATATTCTCAGACAGGTATGGCATAATTGTGATAAATATTCCGCGAAAAATCGCAGGCCATTTTGCTAGCTTTCACTTTGTCGACTTTTGCACTTTCGAGACTAAATGTGACTGTGATTCCCTAACGCTGCTACGGCATTGTGGTTTGAAAAGAATTGTTTTCACAAAATTAATTAACACAATAAAATATTGAAACACAGATTTTAATATCCATAAGGAAAAAAGATGCATAAAAGTCATAAAGCCAAAGTTATTTACTAGATCTTTTCCTTAAAGATTTTTAATTTTGGAATAGGTAATAAATTGACTGACGTTTTCACGTTTTTTTTTCTATTTATGGCTACCGTTGTTATTCTTGAGTCAAAACGTTTTTTTGGTTTGAATATAAATTATACATAATTTTATCAACTAGCTATCGAGGTCTTCAAAGTTCGTAAGAACATAAAAAGTAAATGATAGTTCACTTTTAATAAACATTTCTTGGACTCATGGAGACGAAACGAAAAGCACGATTTCGGTCTTAATTGAATTTTGAGATTGCGGGCCCACTTTCATACGCAAAAGCACATGCATAACACCCTATCATTTATTACCATCAAAACTGGAAATGTATCCAGAAATAAAAAGAAACACGGCCGTTACAATTCGATTTAGCGCCAAAGGTTTTCCTTATTTATATAAAGGTAGATTAAAGGTAGGCTTAAAAGAATCGAATTAAAATTAAGTGGGAATATTTGATAAACGGCTTTTTAATAAAACTAAAACGCCATGTGGTGGCGTGGGTGGGTTTAAGAGAATCTACCTCCCCATACAATCATTTTCCCCTTTTTCGTTGTGGGGAGGCCCACAGTGGGAAAATGAAAACCAAGAGATGGGCAAAGATAAAACGAAAGGTGCAATTTTGATCTTGAATTGAAATATCCAATCGACGTACACTGCACGAGCACTTTTGCTGCATAATAAACTATGAACATTAATCATCAAAACTCAAAATGTACGCATAGATTACAAAATTCAATAAAAACACTACCGCCACTTTTCGAGTTGTCCTAGTCCGAGACTAAAAACCTAGTCTTTTTTTAATCTATTGAATAATAAATGTTTTTGAAATAATCTCTTTGCGGACTTCACCTAACTTATACGAACGACGTATTTTAAGTGAAGTGTGCGTGCTATGGAGATCATGGTATCTGCCTGCTGAGTCACTCTAAATCTGGCCTTGTATTAGAATCCCAGCTAAAATCAGTATTACAACACCCAAATTATTGGCTTTCGAGTGTGGATCTTTTCTCTACAATCCTAAACCTGTATCCTGCCTTGTAAAGTTTTCCAATATGTAGAAATGATTGGGATTAGGTTATCTCGGTGTAATTTATATAAACGACAAATCATACAAAACGACTGAGAGCTGTCAATGTGGCATCTCCATTGCTTTATTCAAATTATTTCTTTCCACACAATTCTAACAACAGCAGCAATGGAATCTTATCGTTTGAGTATGCGCGGGCTGAATCATAGTGGACACTAATTTATCCTGAGTAGATGACAATTGTCAATTTACTGTTGTAACTGGACCTCAGTATGACATCTATACAGGGTCATTCGTAATGTCCTATACATCCCGGCAGCCTGGGCTTAGGGACGACGTGTATTCGTATATGCCCCAAAAATATAATGATCCTTGTAGTATAGTATATGATACCTGTAGGAGATATGTCGACTTAAAGAATTTGCTTAAAACTCATAGGTGACTACCCTGTTATAGAGCTGATAGAGGCAATGAATTCATAAATTTAAGTGGGCGTTTTATCATTGAGCTGCCATCGAAATAACTCGCAAGTACTAGGATAACATAAAGCTTAAGGAAATCTGTTGTGAAGTAAATCTGTTAGTATGACGCCTTAGTAGGGTAACACAAATTAAATGGAGAAGAAAACGTATTTTCAATTTGTCTGGTTCGGGGCAACGCCTTTCTGAGTAAGGGTCGCGTGAAGTTTTGCAAAACAAATAATTTTAAAGTTTTGTATGGACATTTTTAGTATTCAATATTGTCATTAAAGCTTCACCGTTGTGTTTATCAGATCAAAGTAGCATGGGTAGGTGCCTGGATGTTATACGAGGGGTGATCCAAAAGTAATGATAATCAATAATAAACACAATGAATAAAATAAATAAATAAATTTATTTCTCAACATAGTCTCCTAGCAAGTCTATACATTTAGTCCATCTCTTTTCTAATCCTAAAATTCCCTTAGAAAAAAAATCTTTATCTTGACTCTCAAAAAAGTCCTCAACCGCGGCCATCACGTCGCTATCATCGTCAAATTTCTTGCCTCGGAGGTGTTCCTTGAGTCGTGGAAAGAGATAGAAGTCGCTGGGGGCTAGATCTGGTGAATAGGGGGGGTGTTCCACCAGCTCAAAGCCCGCTTCCTGAATGGCAGCCATGGCAATTGCAGCTTTGTGAACCGGTGCGTTGTCTTGATGGAACAGCACTCCAGCCCGCAGTTTGCCTCGCCTTTTCTCCTTAATAGCCTCCCGCAATCTTCTTATTTGTTCTGCATAGTAGGAGCCTGTAATAGTGGCCCCCTTTTCCAAGTAGTCCACCATGATTATTCCTTCAGCGTCCCAAAAAACAGACGCCATAACCTTCCCTGCTGAGCTTGACACTTTGAATTTCTTCGGCGTCGGTTCATCGGATCGTTTCCATGTCATCGATTGTTGTTTTGTTTCAGGATCAAAATGGTGGATCCAGGTCTCGTCCATGGTCACAAAACGTGACAAAAAATTATCCTTGTCTGCCTGGAACTTTTCGAGATTTGCTCTTGACATGTCGACTCGTTTCTTCTTTTGCTCGTCGTTTAACATTTTCGGTACCCAACGCGCGGAGACCTTTCTCATATGCAATTCGTTCGCAAGGATTCTTTGAATGCTGCCATATGAGATCCCTGTGACCTCAGCTACATGCCTGATAGTCACTCTTCGATCTTCCAATACAACTTCTTCAACTTTTTTCACATTTTCTTCAGTGAGGGACGTCGATGGGCGTCCTTCGCGGTGTTCGTCTTCCGTCGATGTTCTTCCCAACTTAAACTCCTTAGCCCAGCGTGCAACTGTGGAATATGGAGGAGAAGAGTCCCCTAATGTTTCCACCAAGTCGCTGTGTATGTCTTTGGTAGACATTTTTTTCAAGCAGAGGTATTTAATGACAGCTCTGATTTCGTGTTTTTCCATTTTGATGTTCACTCCTTGACAGTCCGTATTCAAATGAATGTAGCTCCCGGGAATCGTGGCCTATTTATATGATTTTTTTTCCCTGAACTAGTGGTTAACTGAGTAAGTGACTGAAATTTTTTTGTATTTTTGTGTGCACTAGAAATAACTGATTATCATTACTTTTGGATCACCCCTCGTACCAATTATGAATAACGTTGTATAATAAAGTAATTCAGACGATATTTACATACACAAGATCACGACTGTATACCATATCGGAGGAGTCGGAGACTGGGCACTCACTGCAAAAACTGATGACTGCCACAATCCACGTTTCACCAAAACAATATAATGCACTTGGTGTGATAGGTGGTGAGCCCATCGCCACCATGCGCTGTTGGGTGCACAGTGCAGTTTATTTCCTTACTCGCCTTTTACGAGATCCATTGGATGAGATGGAGTGGTAGTATTCTTTTAATCGGCGGCCACCACATGGCCCAACGATGATATATACTCGTATATAAATTTATTACATCAGACACTTATTCGATTCCATTCCATTCCATCCGAAAAATTCCATTCCTTCTGGTGCTTATACTCGTTACTAAAACTGGTTCAACCGTCCTTTCATTTGCGCTGTTTACTTAGTAAGTACATAACGAGATAACTAGTTCGCACTCGGATACTATTATAGATAGAGAGTCTTGTTTAGATGAAAGAAACCGGTTTATCACGCCACTATAGCAAGATCTGTCCCTCCTCCCTCGCCCATACCAAAATTTGATTTAGCAGTGAAAATATAGTATGACAAATGGTTCTTTCGACGCTGGCTGCACCGATAGCAATACTTAAGGTATTATGGACATAGCGTCATTCGCGATCAGAAGTCGAGGAGGTGAGCCGTGTTATTATTATTTTATTTTTATCTCTGGTTTGTGTTATAGATACAGTCTAGATTTTCCCTGAAAAGAAAAGAATAACGTAGTAATGTGTCCTGCAAATATTTAAAAATAATCAAATGAAATTAAAACTTATTTCATTATCTTATTTTTTGTCTTTGTCTATGTTTATCTTATGTTAAGACATAAGAGTAGCTTCCTTAGAAAACAGTTACAGAATTAAATATAATAGTAAATGTCACTTTTCTTCAATGGTAGGTGGATAAATCTTATTTATTAGGGATTTCATTTGTATTTAACAGGGATTTTCCTTATATTCGTAGACGATGCCTTTATTTGGACGAATATTATTATTATTTGTATTAACACATTTGTCACTAGAATATTTTAGAATGTTTTCATTTAAATCTGTCTTTTAATGCGTTGCTCATCGAAATTTAGTAAAGATTATAAACTTAGTTACAAATTATTCAATGAACCTCGAACCTTTGCAAAATATTACGACACAAAATTAGTTCTAGTTTCGTATCTAAGCAGGTTTCATGTCTATAATTTGACATTTTTTTGTGTGATGAACAGACATGCGTACAAAATATATTTTAAATTTATCAATGTCGTGATTATAGATTCTGTTTTTTATTAAACTTTTCCTAATAAATGGCGTCCGAAAGTTTCGAAGGTGGTCAGAATTCACGTTTATCTCGAATCTAATGCTGTAACACACTTTAACATCACATTTGCTTGCTTAAAGGAAAGAAATATTTAAAATGCATTAAATCGAATGCACTTGTGGTATTTACTTGTATCAGTATGCAGTTTTAGTTCATAATTTCAATTTTTTTTAAACATTGCGCAATGTTGGATTGTCCCTCCCCAGCTACTGTTTTCTGTTTGTAAACAATATTCGTCAGCGGTTAGATGATTCAAGATTTTGTTTATCATCTTGTATTTAAATTACTGCGGTCATTATTTATAGATAACAATATTGTTTTGGTTAATTGATACACTTTAAGGTAGCTTGAGGCCGGGCGCTTGTTTTAAATTTCATAATGAGCGAGTGACCTGGTTTCGAACCCTGGTACACTACTAAAGTTGCTAGAAGCAATTTTAAGTGATTTAGTTTTATGAAAAAATCGTGAGGAAATCGGCATGTCTGTCTGACCCCTATCGAATCAGCGTCGCGGACTCTTTCCCTTGCGCCCTGCTTCAAACCTCTCTCAGAGGAGTTGAGAGCCGGTGGCAAGTATCCAGCCGTGGATCATTTATAAAAAAAGTAAAGTAACAGCAAATAAATGTCCCACTGTTGAGCACAGGCCTCCTTTTTATAGGAGAGGGGGCAAACGAGCAAATGGCTCACCTGATGGTAAGTGATCACCACCGCCCATGAACAACCGCAATACCAGAGGAATCGCGGGTGCGTTGCCGGCGGTTGAGGAAGGAATAGGCTCTTTTCTTGCCTCTGAGCCAGTTCGGATTTTATAGACTGTTACTTTACTTTTACTACGATAAAACTTTCATTTCATTATTGTTCATATAATATTTTCATATAATCACAAAACATATTTTACGATACGTCGAGACGAGCAAAATTATTACTTGTTGTCACACAGAAATGTTTTACGCGCTTTTGTTATGGCTAGACCTTGCACTTAACAACCGGTGAAGGGTTTGCTCGTCTCATACATACATACATAACATAACGACTGTATGCCATAAGGGGTAGTCAGAGACTGGGCACTCACTGCAAAAACAGATGCCACAATCCACGTTTCACTAAAACAATATAATGCACTCGGTGTGATAGGTGGTGAGCGGTGTTGGGTGCACAGTGCAGTTTAATTCCTCGTGCTTGTCTCATGAATTTCTTTGATAAAAAAAATCAAAGCAGACGACTGCTAAAATAAAAAAAAAATATATCTGAACCCTCTATTTTGAAAATTGGCATTGGACCGGTTTTTAGTTTAAAGCTGCAAAATTCGAATTTGGGTGATAAGAAGTTTTTCGCTTAACACCCGTTTTGACCTCAGTCGTTACCAATAATTATTCAGTTTTTGTCAATGTCATTATTAGCTCGCTGCTATTTTCGTAAACAACGAAATTAAATGATCGTTTGAAGAAGCCATAACTGGATTTAATATGTGTTGTCATTTAAAATAGTTTGTAGCGCTATCTATTTCGTTACGTGAACAGCTCAAGAAATATTTCATACATTACTTAATCGCGCAATGAAAGTTTTCTGAGATGCGAACTATATATACAACATCTAAATATTACTAGCAGTAGATGTCTTCCCCAGGCCACCCGATCTGGCCGAAAGTTTATGGAAATTCCAACGAAAGATAGAGCATGTTAACAGCTGTCATTTTGCAAGGTGTTTAGGTAAATAAGGGGGTAACAAGTAGCTTTTACATCATTATATATTTATAATCTTCATAGCACACCCACAATATGATACATTTATATGCCGTGGTAGCTCAGGGGCCTGGTGCTCGCCTTTGATTTCATGGTGCGCACGTTCCGCATGTGTGTGGTGCGTACAACCTATCCCGTTTTTTCTCAGTTGGAGTTTATATGTGGGTAATAAAAACTCCAACTGGAAGGAGAGTGCACGCACCACACAAAAATAAATATAAGTTAACACCTGAATTTGGTTATATATAATAGTTTTTTTTTTTTTTAGTTAAAAAAATTTTATTTATAATTTTTTGAAGGATCGCCAAAAGATTTTCATGTATAGGCTGCACGTGTACGTTCTCTCTTTTTTGGCTAAAAGCAAAGCGCCTTGTGTAGACTGTAGAACGTTGTATAACTACGAGTATGTTGTCGGGTGTTGCATGTAAACGGGTTGGTTCTTCCGGGGTAGGGCCATACTCGCACAGAAAACTAGCTTAAAGTAGCATAAAGTTACTGCCTTCCGTATGATGAGTGAGGGGAATCGGAGACCCAATTTTTTTCTATTATATAACGACGGGACGATCAAGTCGTTTACCTGATGGTAAGTGCAGTGTTTGGACCTTTGCTGAGTCACATAGAACTTTTCCGTGTTGCCCCTCACTATTACACTAGCTGACAGTGCCCTTCAAACTGAAACACAGTAATGTTAGCACACTACAGCTTCACGTCAAAATAACTGGCCCTGTGGTGGTATCTACCTAGACGGATTCCTGGATACGGATTCTACCACCATTGGAGTATATTATGCTGCAGTAACTTTTAATAACAAATTGTATTAAATGAACTTAGGTATTATTACAATCTTAAAGATATGTGAAAGGTACGCTCACTTGACCGCTGTCATCGACTGTAGAATTGAGCAAAACACATTTTACTGGTTTTCTAGTCTCAACATATTGTAATTGTTCTCGTCCTATCTCTCCTTCAGTACTGCATCTGACTCTATGATAGTCTACATAGTTTTGGGAAGGTCAACGATTGAGTTCCTCTGCGTTTACGCTATGTCACTGTATGTCTTTAATAAACCTATCGTCGTGGTTGTTAGCTAGGTTCATCAGAGTTTCAGAATTTTATCAAATAAAATAACAGTCAGAAAACAATGTTTATTTAATGATTGGTATTTGTGTACCCGTGTGGTGGCGGCTTAAGAGAATCTACCACCCCATCTTACCCCGTGGGTGTCGTAAAAGTCGACAGAGGGAAAATCAAAACACTCTGCCCATCTTCTGGACAGTAGCATATTACTGGAACATCTAAATAAATAAACTGCGGTTGCCAACCCGCCTGCCTAAGCATGGCAACTATGGCAAAATCCCCCCAAAATGAGAGCGACAAACTTTTGTGGCAATCTATGGGGCAGGCCTATGTTCAACAGTGGACTAGTGATAGGCTGAAATGATGACGATTTGTGTACAGATCTTCACGGCAACACCAAGACCTTCTTATTTTCTTTCTTTTTGAAAAAAGTAACGATATTCTAGCCGTTCCCTGTATCGTGGGTTCGTTTTACAGACATGCATTTCACATGCACAAAACAACCAGACTCGGAACCAAGTTACGATTCGTACCCAGGACCCGCGACGTAGAGGTCAGGTACTCTCACCATTAGGCCACGCGATCGTCACCTTCAAGTGAATTGTGTGTAGACATCGCTTAATAGAAATAGGGGAAAAGTATAAATAATTTAATCATCGACGTTTTAGTAATAGATTGTTTTATTTCTTTCAAAACAATGGCACAATAATGTTAATTATCTTCTAATTTCATAGACAATCACGATAAACAGACTTTTGTTGAACAACAATTGTATTTTTATTCGTTTTCGTTAAATATTATCTAAGAATTTGTTGATGGTTCGGTTACAAGGTCCTGTGCTGATAATACTGCTCGTTCTGATTGTCACTTTTCGTCCGCAAAGACACCGCCGGAAACATACGCGTATATATAGTAGATACATCGGTGTGCAAGGGGGGTTGACACTGAAAAACAGTGCTGTGACGGAATTCGCTTCCGCCGCAGTGTGTGCTGAGTTGTCAACCTCGTTTACTAGGAATAAGGCATACAATTAAAACATGTATAATTTCCATACTTTTATTTTAGGTATGAATTTTGTTTGTATTTATATATTTGAACACTATATTTTTTTAGTGCCGTGTGGTGGCGGCTAGTTAAAAGAATACTACCACTCCATCTCATCCAATGGATCTCGTAAAAGGCGAGGTAAGGAATTAAACTGCACTGTGCACCCAACAGCGCATGGTGGCGATGGGCTCACCACCTATCACACCAAGTGCATTATATTGTTTTAGGTGAAACGTGGATTGTGGCAGTCATCTGTTTTTGCAGTGAGTGCCCAGTCTCTGACTACCCCTTATGGGATACAGTCGTGATCTTATGTATGTATGTATGTATATTTTTTATTAGTGTATTACTTTTGTGTACGTTTCGTTTCTAGTAAATAAATTATTATTATTTCTTCTTTCTATACTAGTAGTGGCAGAATATTTTATATATATTCACTTTTGGGTTTGATTTTTTGTGCATTTGAAAGGTATGTCTGCAACACACACTCACGATACAGGTGAAATTCTAGAGTGGACCATCGTTCATCAATTAAAAAAAACGACTGTCTAACAGTATTGTGTCGGATGTTGTTGAAATCTGTGATTCGAAAATACTCGTAGGATACTCGGCCTAGAAGACTCCTCTGTCGACTTTTACGACACCCACGGGATGAGATGGGATGGTAAATTCTCTTAAGCCGCCCTCACACGGCGGCACCATGTATATAATGCCGATAGTCTCCAAGTGAAATGGATACGGACAGACCGACAGGACAAAATTATGAGGGTTCCTTTCGTACTACGGAACCCTAAAAAGGATTACATTTGGAAATTTAAAGTGTAATTACACGCATAGTACTTGACGATTTCCAAGATTAGATGTTTTGTGGCAATCTTGTCGGTTCCGATGGTACAGTGGCTACTGTCGTTTTCGACTTTGAGTCCCGCCTTCGATTCACGCATGGAGCAAATCCTTGTCCAACTATCTGTAGGTAGCATACAGATACATAACGCGACAATAACGCGAGACTTAAAAATATATAATCAAAATAAATTTTACTCTGCTACTAAAAGTTGATAAACTTCATGCAGTATTTAATTTTTTACTGAACCTGTTATATTACAAATTTTAGAGAAAATTGCAGTCTGTCGTACAAGTATGTCGTAACTGTATGCGGAAAACATCGCAATAATGTCAATGCCTGATAAAATTAACACAAAAATGTTATAAAAGGAAATTATTAATTATTTTTCTACAATGACTTCCATTGGCAGGGAAAAAGAAAGAAATATTAATTTACTTTAATTCCGATAATAGTATAGTCGGAAGTAACTAACCGAGCCGAGGCTGGCCTATCTTGGGCACCCTCGTGTCAGTTACTCTCGCGCTCAGGATGATGTTCCAAGCCGAGGTCCCTTCTCAGGAGCATCCACAAATAAAGGGCCTTGCGCTGGTCATCCACAAATAAAGGTTTCGGCTAAGCGCCCTTAGCGCCTTTCAATCCGGTTAGCTGTCGGGTTAACCGTAACTTTCAGATAAAAAAAAAGGAAAAAAAATAGGAAATACAGTCATCATTATTTTTCTCGGCCACCTTTTCGACATCCAGAGGATGTGATGGGTTGGTAGATTTTTTAAGCCGCCATCCATACGGCGAAATACGATACAGTATATATAAAAATAAAGTATTAAAAAAATACTTAACGTAGTCTAGTGGTAACGTAACTAAAAAAATATTTTTTCTTCGGCAAGTATGGTGTTGTTCCAATGAGCACGTTAGCCTTCTCGGTCTGTTTACTTGTAAAAAAATAATAAAAATTTACTTACCAGTTGTAAACTACAATCGTTAAACGTGTTTCAAATTGATTCGATATTTAATGTACATACGATTTTTTGCAATTAAATATTGCGTAGACTGCAAGAAATCTTACTACAGTACTGTAGTACGTGTACAATAAAGCTGACAGTTTGTATGTTTGAACACGCTTTTATCAAGAAATACTAATCCGATTTGAAATATTTCTTTTGAATTCGATAGTATGTATATTGAGTAAGACCCGATTGGTTTGAAAACTAAGTATAATAAAACCACGTTTTACTTAACTGAGTTCGAATGTACAATTTGAGGTCGGTTTTCGTCTCCGAGAGCAATTATAGTGTGGTAATTTTTTTTAAATACAAAAAATGTTTGTTTCTACCAGGGATTTCCCTGGTAGAAACAAACATTTTTTGTATTTAACTTTGTGATTTTAAATTTGTGACTAACACTCTTTCACAATAATAATAATTTTTACAATTCTTCTTTTTCTCTTTTAACCCCACAGTAGCATTTGTCCAGTATCGTGGGTGCATTTTACAGACATACATTTTACATGCATAACACAACCAGACTCGAAAACCATAAATTTGTATTTTTGGCTCGGCTGGGATTCGGACCCAGGACCAGCCACGTGGTCGTTATGAAAATAAATAATAATATTAGTACTTTACTAAACGTTATTTACATTAGTCTGGGGAAAAATATGTGTGAGGGAAATCGTTAAACTCTAATTACCGTTTTTGAAATTAATCGCGTTTAGCTTTATACTGATTCACTAAATTTGTGTTGTAGAGTATGCGGAGTACTAAAACTGATGTCTGCATAAAGTTAGCGATCCGTGATATTAAGGATTTCCTCTTTAATATAATACTGTGACGATAATGATAAGGGATAGTGGTATCAGTTATTATTTTGTTCATGCTGTTTATTTCCTCTTTAACTTCATTGTGTAGAGCGTACAGCAACAAGAATAAGGCGTTACATTGTGTTGTGTGGAAATCCTTTATAATAGGGAAAGAAAGTTAATTTGCTAAGATCCGCATGCAAAATATAAAATTGTGTATCACTTAGTTCTGAAGAGCACCGCCCGCTCTCCCACAGTAGCGTGGACAAGAAAACTGACACCGCAAACGGGAATCGCCACCAGATACCCTCCACCACTACAACACTACCACTAGGCAATATACACCACTGAAGTCAAGACCACGTTACTTCAAAACGAGGCATTATCAAGTGGCAAATTACTTATTCCCTATGGTATTAAGTACGTAGAGCGAATTTATTAGTAATATTTAAAGCAGCATAGCCGAAAAAACGCCTACAAACTATGATAATGGTTGGGCGATGAAAATTGCAGTATTAAATTGCAGTAATTATTTTTGTAATTTTTTGTTGGTTGGTTTTTAAATAAACTAAAAAAACTGAGCTTTGGTCCCGGTAACATTTCTAATAAGCAATATTTTACAAAATCGACCACCTTACTAGTGGTAGGATTCCTATGCAGGTATATGCAGGAACACCTCTGTGTGACAACGTACCGTGGCCTATCACCATGAGACATCAGTTCTTTCGTCTTATATATCCCCAGTAATTACACTAGCTCTCAGTGCCCTTTCGACCGAAACACAGTAATGTTTGCACTACTGCTTCTCGGCAGAATAAATGGCCCTGTGGTACTGCGGATACCTACCCAGACGGATACTTGCATAGGAATCCTAAGGGTAAACCCTATATTATATTTATATATTATAGAATATTTTGCTAGCTGATGACAAGGACTTCATCCGCGAGGAATTTTTAATCCTGTCCTATCTTCGTCTCCAGGATGCAATCTGTGCTTGTGCCAACTTTCGTGGTGATCGGTCAAACGGTTTCGAAGTCTATTAATCTCAAGCAGATATACCAACATCCTATTTTTATATAAATATTTATATAAATAGTTGCTGATATATGACCGTAATAATAATTATTTGTTGACAAAAAAAAGTAAAGTTTCAGCCTATAAATGTCCCACTACTGAGTACAGGCCTGCCTCTCATTTCTGAGAGGGTTTTGGAGCTACGAAGGAATCCGCCACGCTGCTCCAATGCGGGTTGGCGGACTTCACTATGTCTTCGAAACATTTTTTATTCCTCAGACATGCAGGTTTCCTCACGATGTTTTCCTTAACCGCCGAGCACGTGGTAAATCAGCACTTAAAATTGCAATTAACAATTTTAGTGGTGCCGGCACCGGGAATCGAACCCAGGTCACTCGCGTACTATGAAATTTAAGCCGCTCGCTTTAAATTTCATAGTACCTAGCCCCTGAGCTACCACGGCTATTTGTTGACAACATTATTAAATTCTATGGTGACAATATCTACTCTGTGCGACTGTTTGACAGTTGGGAGTATGAGCGTAAGCAAACAACAGACTATTATCTGATTGACATGGTCAGTGTGAACTTAAATAATGGATGTTTTATTTTATTAAATTTAATTTATTTTTAACTTACTTATATATATAATTTAGCTTTATCGCTTCTTATCCATACAAACTTTAACTATGTCGATCTCGTGCGCGCAAAATGCTTAAAAAGGGGTACACAGTTTTCTCTGCACGTATTATCATAGATTTTTTTTATTGGAGAGGGGGTAAACGAGCAAGCGGCTCACCTGATGGTAAGTGATCACCGCCGCCCATGAACATCCGCAATACCAGGGGAACTCCGAATGCGTTGTCGGCCTTTGAGGAAGGAGTAGGCTCTTTTCTTGAAGGATAGATATAGAATAATTATTATATGTGATTTTTGTTACAGAAAAACAAAACAAAATGATGTATTTACTATTACTCGCTTCCGCTGCGGCGGTTCTGGCACACCATGGACGAGTAAGTATGCATTCTCCGACGTACAATCGACAGCATAACTAACATATGAGACACATGTGTAAATTCGTAACATCTGTTATTTAACAATTAATAAAAAGTCCACAACTACTGGCAGTCGCTAAACAGCAAACTTTGAATAGTTATATTTAAAAAAAAAAATGGAATGGAAGCATTTTACAATCTCGTTACTCAGATTTAATGTCTGTTATCGTTGTTATCATGGATGAGCCGCGGTAGGTCAGGGCCGGCCGTTCTCTTAAATAACATAGTACGCGAGTGACCTGACCTTTACTGGTGGTAGGATTCCTATGCAGGAATCCGTCTAGGTAGGTACCGCCCCAGGGCCAGTTATTCTGCCGTGAAGCAGTAGTGTGCAAACATTACTGTGTTTCGGTTTGAAGGGCACTGTGTTTTTATTATCGTTATGTTATAAATAACTTACATTAATAATTACATATTAAATTTTATTACACTTAGTATCTTTATTTTATTACTTGTTTATTTTATTCTTGATTTAATGTTGTTAATAAAAGCAGTAATTTTTCGCGAAGTTGAATTTACATACATACATACATATGATCACGACTGTATCCCATAAGGGGTAGTCATAGACTGGGCACTCACTGCAAAAGCAGATGACTGCCACAATCCACGTTTCACCAAAACAATATAATGCACTTGGTGTGATGAAGTGGTGAGCCCATCGCCACCATGCGCTATTAGGTGCACAGTGCAGTTTTATTCCTTACTCGCCTTTTACTAGATCCATTGGATGAGATGAAGTGGTAGTATTCTTTTAACGAGCCGCCACCACACGACACTGCGGCAAGTTGAATTTGAATGTTAAAATCACTTCGACAATACTTCTGTCCGTAACTGTTGTAATGTACTTGGGTCCTTAAGACAGTCTGTATATCTTCTTCTTCATCAGCCTTTTTATAGTCCACTGCTGGACGTGGGCGAAGAGAGGATTTGTAGTAATTGCCGCGCTTATCATGCAGATTGGCGATCGCAAGTACCAGACGCCTCGCGCCTTAGATGCCCGCCAACGAAAGTTCTGGAATTTTTCGAAATGGTTGCTTCGCTTGGTAGCCATTAGATTTTTCCAGACAGTTTCCTTAAAGGACTCTTACGATACCCGTAGGAGTATCGTAAGAGTTGTGACGAGGTGGCATTTTGAGATAGATATACTTTATGTATATTTGTATATGTATTTTACAAGGTCAAAGTGACAAACATAGTGCCATGCCATGGAAATAGGTTAGCAATATAGCTCGTAGAATCGATAAACACTGTTTAAGAAAGATGCTTGAGTGGGAATCTTGTACCAACAAACGTAGAAGTAGAGCGACAGGTTTACTAGATGGGATAACGCTGGACTCACCTCCATCGTCAATCCCTTCGTCTGGGCCACATATGAACCGTAGTTTGTGGCAATCTATAGGGAACGCCTATGTTTAAGCAGTAGACTTGTGATGAACTAAAATGGTGATGACAAATTACTTGACAGGTCAGTTCCGGAATTTAAAGTAAGTAAATGTAAAGTAAAGTAAATCTATAAATGCTGAACACAAGCTTTGCTCTAAATTTTATTAAGATGGTTTTTGGAGCAGGTAAGTTGCTGCCACGCTGCATCAATGCAATTTGACGAAGTATTTGCTATTTATCAGTACTTAAAATTGCAAATAATAATTTAAGTGGTGCCGGCACCAGACATCGAACCCAGATCACTCACGTACATTAACATTTATGGCGAGTGGCCGGCCCCTGATGCTCCCACGGTTCTTACCACAGGATTAACAGTATAACAATTATTATTGGTAATATACTTATTAAAACAACTTGCACGAATAGCTTAAATCACTAATTAAAATATCTCTTCCAGCCAGACCAGTTTCGAGCCATTGTGAAATTGTCAGAACCTCAAGGCGACCAGGTTCACGGAAACGTGACCTTTACCCAGCTTGTCTGACGGCAAGGTTCACGTCCAGGGCGTGATTGTCGGCATGGCCCCAGGACACTATGGCTTCCATGTCCATGAAAAAGGAGACATCACTGGAGGGTGCTTGTCTACTGGATCCCACTACAATCCTGACCATGTAAATTAATTTTATATGTAGTAATTATTTTTTGAATTCTATATTATGCGTTTGACAGAGCGTCATCAGAAGCTATACACTATGCAGGAGATATTATAGTGACACAAATTTACAGCACAAACACAGAAGCACTTACCCGTCCTCACCCATCCGCGACGGACGCGACGGACCCGGGATGAGATTGGGTTGGATTATCTTGAGTCGCAGTTACTGGTGGTAGGATTCCTATGCAGGAATCCGTCTAGATAGGTACCACCCCGGGGCCAGTTATTCTGTAGTGTGCACACATTACTGTGTTTCGGTTTGAAGTTCACTGTGAGCTAGGGTAATAACTGGGCATATGAGACTTAAGAACTTATGTCTCAGGGTGATGGACACAGTGTGGTGTCACACAGAATTTTTCTGGGTGACACAGCATTTGTTGTGGGCTGACGTTGCACTTACCATCAGGTGAACGTTATGCTCGTTTCATCACTTTATCCAATAAAAAAAATCCATTCCATTTCCATTATCATTTTCTTCATCAGCGTGTGATAAGTCCACTGCTGGAGGCAGGTTTGCCATAATCATCACACTGTCAGGTGGACTGACCATCTGTCGGAGCCATCTCTCTATCTGAGCCTACGGATAGTCATGGGAATCTCTATCTAATCTAAAAAATCAATGGCATATTTTATATTAATCCTAAACATTTCGTAGAAAGACCACGGCCACCCCAACGACGCAAACCGTCACGTTGGCGACTTGGGCAACGTCGTCTTCGACGAGAACCGTGTCAGCATTTTGGAATACACAGACAGTGTCATCTGTTTGACCGGAGAAAACTCTATACTTGGACGGGCTGTGGTCTTGCACGAGAAGGCCGATGACTTCGGCAGATCTAGCCATCCTGATTCTAAGAAGACTGGGAACGCTGGTGGACGCGTCGCTTGCGGCGTCATCGGAATCTTGTAGGCAGCTGATTTAATAGGCATACATACAAACAAGGATTTTGAATCGATACATGAAATGCAAATAAGTGTTGTAAAACTGATTTCTGTTGAGATTAAAAAGTATGAATACTATTGATACATTTTCTGTACATTAAGTAGTATATTAGAAAGTGTATTTAACTGTACTAACAAGTGTATAATAACGAGTGTAGACGTAATTATTCGATTTTTTTCCAAAAGTTTCGTTTATACATTTATGTGCATTAATATCGATACAAAATGCTTGTGTGTATTTTTTGTAGTGTTAGTATATTCTTTATACGATACAAATTGTTAACTGCTTCACTTTAAAGTAAATTATAAATGTATTTGTTCGCTTTAATACAATTTCATCATTTTTTAAGTTTTCTGACTGTTTATTTTAAATAAGACTTTTCAAGCAATCAATGGCATATGTCAATGAATTATATATTACTCGTGCAGACATATGTATGTTGAATAAGTTTCTTTTAAGTATATAAAATGAGGCATCATTTTATACACTGTGATTTCTCCTGTATCGTGAATGCGTTTAACAGACATCACTCTGACCATTAGGCTACGCGATTGTCAAGATATCTTCGTGTTAAGATTTATAACGAGTGAATCGATCATCACTATGTGGCGCTGACTGTACAGAAGAGAATAGCATTGAGCATTCGTTCGTACTACAAATATGGAATCTATACCATTTGTAGGTGTTACTAGACCATTGTTGCGCTAGACCAAGCTGTGTAGCCTGTGGTTTAATACAAGCAAGTAACTTGAAAAAGAAAACTGACTTTCATAAATGATTTTTTTTTGCAGAAATGGCTTCTAGTAGGACAAGTACCTTAGACAATGTACATTCAACGGTATGTACAGTTTCAAGTAGTTGTCTCTACGTCTGATTATCTATAACTTATACATAATTTTTATTATTGTCTTTATTAAAAAAGTAAAATTATTAGTTTGTATTTTAATCAGTTACTGTCTCTCCAGAAATTGAATAAATCATAGATAATAGCTTCAATGAAAATAAGACGTAAAGTGAGAGTTGATTGCTTAAGGAGCTGATAAATCTTTCGGGGTAAAAGACCATAATTAATAAAAATCAAAACAGTTCAATAAAGCACGTTCATGGGTTTTCAGTCTATAAAACTAAACTGACACTTCACGAAACTGGGAACAGAATCTTGATGATTATACGAATATAGTCTCTTTTATCAAAATTAATTTAGCCAATCGACACAACTGCATTGTATGTCTCTGCTAAGAGAAGTAGGTAAATTGTTTTTGAATTACACCTTTATATTTTACCAATTTTTTATAATGATTTCTTATATTTCCGCGAATATTATACATTTAATAAAACTAATTTTACGGATTATATCGCGTTTAATTTTAAACTGCTTATATCTCGCCGTTTCGAGCCCCTTCGACCATAGGTCGGGTCAACTTTTATCTTTTTTAACTACTTGTCGGGGCAAACGTCGGGTTATAAGGTAAAAATTAAACGCAATAAAGTCTATAAAATTAGTTTCATATATTTTTTAGTTAAACATTAATTTATAAGTAAGACGAGGACAAAATTTCATACTGTGAACCTAACTAACGTGTGACATGACACAGGCCAGTCATGATTTTATCACTGGCGTAGCCAATTTAAAATGTTACGTCTGGAAGTCTCCATACGTGACTGCTTTTAACGAACACCGTTCATTCTCAACCCAAGGTGAGGCGCTTTCAATTCAATAACGTTTGAACGAGTAACCAAACGATTGCATAATATTTTAGTTTGATCACTTGTAACTGTGAGAGACGGAGCTGGTAAATTATTTCTAAATGACAGTACTGTACCATCACAGATCACTAAGAGGATAAAACGCATTGTACAAGTATCTTTTGAGATGCAAATTCTTAAAGATTGCAAAATAATTCAGAATCAATATGGTAATCTTGCTATCGTGCGATGGACGGCACGAGTACATTACATTGCGTATTATAAATGTCAATTTAAATTAACTTATAGCGCAAGAAAGTGAATTTAGCAAAATCAGGTAGTAGAATTGTAAAAAATTAACATTCTATTAATGTCCCACCGCTGAGAACAAGCCTCCCCTTATTTTTGAGAGCACGCCTTTCCAGTGCGATTTAGCGGGCTTTACATGTCAAAATCAAAATCGAGTACTATGTAATTTATGGAAAGCGATTGGCCTCTAAGCTACCACCAAACGCCACTATTCTATAAATTAGTATTCTCTAAACTGATTTAATTCGTTGTTTTTATATTTTATCGAATGAAAAAGGATAAATTTGTTTATGCCAATTATTAGGTCGACTCGACCGGAAAAGAATCAGGCTGTCACATCCCCGTATTGGATTGATATGCAGGAATTGTTCTAGGTAGGTACCACCGCGGGGCCAGTTACTCTGCCGTGAAGCAGTATTGTACAAACATTGCTGTGTTTCGGTCTGAAGGGCACTGAGAGCTAGTATAATTACTGGGCATATGAGACTTAAGAACTGATATCTCAGGGTGCATTGCGGTGCCACAGAAATGTTCTGGGTGACACAATATTTGTTATGGGCATTTCGCGCATACCATCAAGCGAACATCTGGTTCTCTCGGAACTTTCTCCAATATAAAAAAAATAACTTAATACCAGCGCAAAATAATAGCACAACGCTTCGTATGAAACGGGATCCTCACATTATTACTAACTTTTTTCCATGATTTGGGTCACAATAACTATTGTCCACCTCCTAAAGACAAAATAGAAGAGAATAGAATTATATTTTTATTCAACATAATGCTCATCCAAATTTGTGCATTTTCTGGGATTTTCTTGTAGATTTTTTTTCATTTGGTAAAGTGATGAAATGAGCAAAACGTTCACCTGATGGTAAGTGCAACGTTTGCCCATAACAAATACTATGTCCCCCAGAAAATTTCTGTGTGACTCCTCACTGTGCCCATCACCCTGAGACATAAGTTCTTAAGTCTCATACGCCCAGTGATTACGCTACCTCATAGTGCCCTTCAAACCGAAACACAGTCATGTTTGCACACTACTGCTTCACGGCAGAACAACTGGCCGTGGAGTTGTACCTACCTAGACGGATTTCTGCATAGGAATCCTACCACCATCCTGATAATTACATTGTAAACATCACATTTTAGCAGTCTGATCCTTATTAAAAAGGCATTTCACAATTTGCTGTAATATTCCCAGTTATATCGTAATAATTAAATCCTTCAAATATTATTAAAATAATGACGTAGTGGAAATAAGAAAAATAGTAAAAAAATAGAGCAGAGGAGATCATTGACGCAATCAGTAAAGATGCTAAACGTGGCCGAACCTGAAGCTCCTGATAGCCTTAGACCCGATTTCACCGATTGCTTTGGAAACCAAGTTTAATTAAACCAGGTTTTACTTAACTGAGTTCAAATGTATAATTTGATCTCGGTTTTCGTCTAACCGATTTCACCGACTCCATTTTTATCGCGTTTAGAAAAACGAAGTTTACATGTATTATCGTCACAATCTAAAACAAAAAGTCGATGTGTTGCATATTTTGCGTCATCAAACAGCCTGTTTTTATACATTGGTTACAAATGTATGCAAACAATAAACAATACGAATTGAAAATAATTTTTGTGTTTACATAGTTGTGCAATTGACAATGACAGCTCTCTAAACGCGTTTAAAGAGCTGAACGTCGAAAATTTGGCGTTCAGAATTTGAACCCTGTTTAGCGTTCATTTGATGTAGCATTGAACTCGTTAAACGCTTAAAATTCGTTTTGCTTGAACTGATCGGGTTTATTTTCAACGGTGAATTCGCCCTTAATGGCTTAGGTTACGGGCGTCGCAAAATTGAAGACGCCATTCGAACAGGCTTTTAAGCTTAATTGGAGTGGTTAACATGAATATTAGTAATGTATATTTAAAAAGAATACTAGCATTGCTAGTATTTCGATATCAATTTGTTGATGGACATACATCATTATAAAATCGTTTTTATTAAAAAAATCTTAAATTCTCATGCGATTTGTTTGGTGAAAGAATACAGTGCTGGAGACACGAAAATATATGTTGCACAAAATCTACTTGAAAAATGTCCACAAATTATATATTATTACTAGAATGAAATCCGTCCAGTAGTTACCGAGATAATCGTGCACAGACAAACAGACAGTAAAGTTAGTGATTCTATTGACACAATTATATAACTGGGCGAATATTTTTTTTCGTGCATATTGCATGGCAATCGATAAAGAATATATAAAACTGAAAAACTATTGGAAATTTGAACATGTGTTGCAGTTGGAGCAATTAATAATAATAATGAATAAACAATTAAAATGCATTTTTTTTTAAATCAAAAGGTTAATTTCTCATTACCACCGGTGTCCCTTTTCCCAGATTTTAGACTATTTGTACATTTTATATAAAACTGTGTTGGAAGAATGGAATTTTAGTATTTTTTTATGATAATAGAATAGTGGACATGTCCACGGGCAATTTATAGAAAGTGAAAGAATATATTTAAACAGTTTTTACTATTTTGAAAAATGTCCTTACACTTCCTCATAATTACCATTCGGCAAGATGTTTAGTCTTATATTTTGATACCTACGAATCAGAATGAAACCCGACTCGTACGCATCGATCGGCGACAGTTGTCGCTCCGTCACTGAGCAAGGCACACGCGCGAAAGAACAGTAACGGCTTCATAAATTCGTTTTTTGCTATCAAAGAAGTGACTTGGTACGCTACATTCCTAAATACCGTTCGTGTTCAAAAAGGTAATAACCTATTTTTTTTATCTATTGCATTATTGCTGACATATAATGGTAATTAGGTTAACATTCGGCGTATAAGCATTATAAAACTATAACTTGCCTAAATAATAATATGTTAAATTCTAATTACGATTCTTCTAATTACCATTGATTACCGTTCACACTATAGTCGAATGGTAATGAGGTGATCCGAACGGTAATGATTTATATGCTTAAATTAATAAATATATAAAATGATTATATTAAAATATAAGTAATATTATGAGATAATTATAGCTTATATATATAATATTATTAACTGCGATATAACTATTGACTGTAAACTTACATACTACCTAAAACTTATTACTACAAACAGTAGTAACATAATTAAGAAATAAATACCAAACACTATTTTTGCAGATTAAAATGCCTAGGAAAAGAAGATCAAAAGAAGAAATATTAGAAAAAGCAAGAGCGTCACGCAGAAAAAGATATGAAACTATTAAATCTGACCCTATCTTATATGCTAGGGAAAGAGAGAAGGAACACCAAAGATATCTGAAAAGAAAAGAGCAAAAGAAATTTTTTTCAATAAATGATATGACACCTAGGGCTAAAAGACAACAAAGGAAAAAATGGCGGGAAAACTTTAAAAGACATTACGAAATTAAGCGTTTACTCAAACGAGGTTTTGAACTTATGAATGTGAACACTCCTAGTTGCAGCGATAGTGAAGATTCACTTCAAGTAGATAGAAGCCAAGCAGAAGTTGAAGAGGACTCCAATTCCCACAACGATTCTCGACTAAAGATCCACTGCTTCCTTTGCCTCAAATTCAGCTCTATGCTACTGTAAAATTAAAAAAGAAGATAAGAAAATTAAGATACACTTTATTTCAAAAGAGTAAGGCGTTTAAGAACAAAATAAAGATTCTGGAACAAAAAATCGAAAGCTATAAAAATATATATATTGAGACTGAAGAAACGCTTGCAAAGCCCTAATTCGAAATTAAATGAACTTTTAAAACATAAATCTAAGCTGCCGCAAGCTAAAAAAAATATTATTTGGTGAAGCTATGTTAAAGACTTTAGAGGAGAATTATAAGAGACAGTCAAAACCAGGTAAACAAGATTTCAGTGATGCAATTATTGGTGATAAGAGTATTTTAAAAGCTCAGAATTTTTTAACAGAAACGAAAAGCTTGTTCGAGATAAAAAGGAATCAGAAAAAAAACCGGAGTGTTACGAAATCATAAAGCAAAATATAATGAAGTTTTTTGAACGAGATGATGTTTCAAGAATAACGGCGGGGAAAAAAGAAGTTATTACACGAAATAAGATCCAAAAACAAAAGAGGTATCTGCTTGATTCCCTGAAAAATCTTCACAAAACCTTCGAGGAACAATATTGTAAAGTCAGCTACTCCTTTTTTTGTAAAAACAGACCGTTTTGGGTTCTGACTCCTGATGTTAATAACAGAGATACATGTATTTGTAAGATTCATGCAAATATTGAATTGTTAATTCGGGCATTGAATAGGCAAAGAATTTTAGTAGAGAAAAAGCCTAATGATGTCATCAATAGTCTCTGTTGTCAAAAAACAGATTGCTTATTGAAACGATGTGATATATGCCGAAACAAAATACTTAACTATTGTGAATTTGATAATGAAGAAGCTGTCAGATTTCAAAAGTGGAAAAGTAAAAAATCTTCATATATATGTAAAGGTGTAGAAAAAGAAAGAAGGATTATTGAAAAAAAACCCGTTACTATGTTTCCAAAAGATGCTATCGAAGAATTGGAAAAATGTGTATTAATGTTTCTAAAACACTGAGGGGACACGGAGGTGGAAATTATCTGCTGTTAACGATCTTAAAAATAACCTTAAGTGTAATGAAGCAATTATTCACATCGATTTTAGTGAAAAATATGCACTAAAATATGAGTCTGAAATTCAAGCATTCCACTTTGGTGGAAACAGAGATGAAGTGACTCTTCACACAGCGGTAATTTACTTTGTTGAGTCAGACAAATGTACAGCTAAATCTTTCTGTACAATAAGTAAAAACGACATGACGCCATAGCCGTGTGGGCGCATATAGTTCCACTGCTAGAATATGTTCAAACATTAAGTAAAAAAATTACCACCTTACATTTTTTGTCTGATTCCCCGAGTAGTCAATACATAAACAAAACTATGTTTTTCATAATTACAAAGTTGTTCTCGTACTTCAGTAACTTGAAGCAGATCACGTGGAATTATTCAGAGTCAGGTCACGGTAAGGGCGCAGCCGATGGTGTGGGAGGGACCATTAAACGCACAGCTGATGCTGCGGTAGCTCAAGGAAAAGACGTTGCTGATTTAGATTATTTAGTCAAAATCGTTTTAAGCAATACACAGAATATTAAAATCACAGTTGTTGATGATTACCAAATATACGAAAAAGATTTGCTTATTCCTATGGAAGATTTACTGCCCCTAAAAGGAACCTTAAAGGTGCACCAAGTGTTATGGAACAAAAAAAGAGGACACTTAATCTTCAGAGAAGCTAGCTGTTTCCTATGTATGGATGACAGTTGCAATCATTCTAAATTAGTTGGAAAATTAAAATACGCAAGTACATGTAACGTTGACAACCAAGAAAATCAATTGTATAAATATAGCCCCATCACATACAGTCCAATCAAATGAGGTTTTGTTTCAAAATACAAATTATAGTTTAATAAATATTACACCAACTTTATCGGACACATCTAATACTAAAAAATCAAAAGTGAAAGTACAATCTAACATTTTGCTAAAACCACCTAATAAACACAATATTGAAGTGACTAGACTTTGTGATATAATCCCAGATGACAAAATTTACTTATATCCAGATGCAGATATTAATTATATGGTTAAAAAATACAATATTTCAAGTGTAAGTGAAAACTTTTCCGTCTGTTTTGAAGATGACTATGCGTCAAAATCAAAAGTAACGACGAAACACCCACGAAAACCTTTATATGAAAACCTAGGTATGATCCACATGGATAATACTAATACCGAAAATGACTTCAAATATGAACATGAAACACTGTTGAAACAAGTATCACATAATGTCTTAATACACGAGCTGTGAAGTCCGCCAACCCGCATTGGAGCAGCGTGGCGGATTCTTCCTAGCTCCAAAACCCTCTCAGAAATGAGAGGAGGCCTGTGCTCAGTAGTGGGACATTTATAGGCTGAAACTTTACTTTACTTTACTTTTACACGAGCTGAAATCAAGACCGTTCGGAAACTTAGAGTGGAATAAGAATAGCCTTAAAGATAAATGTGTAATTCGATCATCACCAAGGAAATATCCATCGGTAGAGAAAACTACTGCAGCTGAAATTATCAATAGGCGTTTAAGCAACAGTTCTGACAGCGATATTGAAATATTTCCGAGGCAGAAAAAATATTTCAAATGAGATCTAATGAGATTTTTAATCTGATCTGACTGTAGATTAATGACAAAGATACCTTATGAAAACATAGATCTATCATGTGATATATCTAAAATGTTGCTCATTTTAATAATATTTTGTTTTATTGATTTCCTACGATATTAGTGATTGATCTCAATTATGTTTTTAATTATGCCCAAAGATATAATAATTATGTAATTATAAATACAAGCGTAATAATAATAATAATAATTATAAGTTTTTGTACGTTACTTTTTCGGTATCTGATTAGTACATATTACAATTAAAAAGAGGACTTTTGTTAATTTTTAGCTTTTTTCTCTTTACCGTAGTAGTTAACCCAATTACCATTACGTGATTCCTAATTACCACATACTCAAAATTTCATTACCATTTCTAGAAAAAAAACAAACCCCAATATCTTAAAAGATAATAGTCTGATCACTGTCCCTTCGATATATCTATTCAATAATCTAATATGATAATTTTCTTTGTTTCTCCGAAACCTCGTTTTATGCACGAAGAGAAATATTCACCCAACTACAAGTATACTACCTGTGTGGTGACTTAAGAGAATCTCATCCATGTTGCAAAAGTCAGAGGAAAAAAACCAGGAGGATGGCAGCAGCATCTTTCTAGAACATTTGAATAAATAAACTGCCGTTGCCAACCCGCCTGCAAATGGTGTCAACTATGGCAAATGAAAGTTACTAACTTTTGTAGCAATCTATGGGGAGCCTATGTTCAGCAGGTTACTAGTGATAGGCTGAAATGACGATGATGATAATGAAGTACACTAAAATAAAGATTGTTCGTGAAAAAAGCAACAATATATTTGTTTACTAGTTTATAGATGATGATATCTTTGTGGCCGGTTTTCGACCACGGCGATAACTACTGAATTCTGTCGGAACAGCACAGGAGATATTATAGTGCCACAAGTGCCATAACGGTCATACGATAAGACATAAGGACAAACGCAACGCAACCAGACCCAAAAACCAACAATAGGAACTCAAGCCGATGGCAGTATCCAACCATATTCTCTATTGAAACTAGGATGTTATAATTACGAGAGCTTCGCAAATCAACCGTGGTAGGAATCGATGCATTTTTGCAAAGATTTGTGGTCTATCAAATTCGATGTAATGGTTGGGATGGTCAAGAACATGGTCTAAGTTCTCTGATAAGCATACAATCTTGTATGTGAAGGTAGTTCGACAATAGTCGTAGAACGACAATAGTCAAGTGGCGGGGTAAATCCTGTGAAGTCGTGTTTCGCAGTCTGCAGCCAATTTAATGTAATTAACCATTAGGTTCTTGGCGCTTGCATCATATGCGATTATAAATTACTAGGAGACATCAGTAGCATCTTAGATTCTACCACGACTCTACTACGGATGTAGTATCATAGACTCTACCGAAGCATTTGCAGCATCATATACTCTACCGTGGCATCCGTAGCATCCTAAATTCTACCGAGACTTTCGTAGTATCATACAAGTTTGTCTATCCGTCCGAATGGAGATAACTTAAAATAACTAAATCAATTACATGAACTGCCTGGTGCGCTACGGTTAGCGTCCCGGATTCTCGCGAGGAACGATTATTTGAATGACTAACTGAGTGTTCACGATACAGGAGAAATCTTTTGTTAGGCACAGTAATACACATTAAAAAAACTGGCTGTATTTTCATTGCACCTAAACGTACCATAGTCTGTCGTAAGTGAAAAAAAAAATGTTTTCTGTTTCAGGGATCCTGTATTAGGTTGGAAAACAAACGGGGCTGCAACACCGAAGGACTCTCTACTTCTGATTCTTTCTATACTGCCTGTTTTTACATTTAAATATTTGTTTTAATTTTTGACACAGACTGAATGGCGCCTAATCATTGAATATTGCAAAATTTTTTACAAAATTCATTATATAGTATCGAATAAATCTTGCTTTTCTTTGGATCATAGTAATTTTTAATCTTAGTTGTATTTGTATGAGGGTGAGAGTGTCAGTCACCACAGATATTTATATAGTTGGTACAAAAGTAAAGTGAGAATTTTCGAGCCGGAAAAAATCCAACTGCTCAAAACATTTCTGAACGGTATGCGCTCGTCACCCCGGGACTTCAGTTCTTATGTCACATATGCTCATAAATTACACTAGCTACCAGTGCCCTACCAACGGAAACATAGTGATGTTTGCACATTACTGCTTCACAGAATAACTGACACCGTGGACCTACCTAGACGGATTTCTGAATAAAAATCCTACCTTGGGTTTAATTAATAGAATAAATAAAGAAAAGCTATATAAAAGGTTTTATTTAAAAATATGTGTTTTTTCTTAGTTTTACGCTCTATTTTCGTGTTTTTTTTGTCGTAGTGGTTGTGTTGTTCAAATGAAATATGGTTATCCTTACCGCTGCCTCGTTTATTACAATTAACAAATGCAGTATGTTTGTTTATTGAATTGATTAAAATGATGCCAGCCGTTACTACTACAAATTCGTTCGAAATTGTTAATTCTAAACGTGTAATTGTTTAGATGTTTAAATTGAGTTAATTTTGCTATATTCATTCATTTATTGTACGAGTAATTATTTAGTAATTAAGTGTAATTATTAGTAATTAAGTGTAATTATTGTATTTATTGTTCATTAAAGAAATAATTTTTTCAAGGGCGATGTCATTTTTACTGGTATTTTTTTAAATTATTAACATTTATTTTAATACAAGTATTTTTTGTTTTCCCATTAATTAATTCTGTTTCATATTGTATAACACCATTTTTATTATGCCAATAAAATGGATTCATTTATGACCTGTGTGTTTTATTAATTACCGAAATCCTTTTACTGGTGTTAGGATTCCTATGCGGGAATCCGTGCGGGGCACTGTGAGCGTTGTCTCACTGAGCATATGAAACTTAAAAACTGATGTCTCGGGATGACGGGCGCAGTGTAGTGTCACACGGAAGTGTTCTAGGTGACATAGCATTTGTGTAGACTTTGCACTTCACATCAGGTGAACGTTTTGCTCGTTTCGTCTACCTATGCAATAATAATCTTCCTGGAACATCATAATAAATAAACTGCGGTTGCCAACCCGCCTGCCAAGCGTGGCAACTATGGCAAAATCCCCCCAAAATGAGAGCTACAAACTTTTGTTGCACTCTAAGGGGGAGGCCTACTCGTATGTTCAGCAGTGGACTAATGGTAGGCATGGATGGATGGATGGATGCAATAATATAACTGCTGAACATAGGCCATTGCCATAAAAGTATATAGCTCTTATTTTGGGGGGTTTTTGCCATAGTTGCCACGCTTGGCAGGCGGGTTGGCAAGCACAGTTTATTTATTATGATGTTCCAGGAATATGCTGTTGCCCATCTTCTACTTTTGATTTTTCCTCTGTTGACTTTTGCGACTCCCACGGGATGAGATGGGTTGGTAGATTCTCTAAAGCTGCTATCACACGGCGAAACATATTACCAGAAAGAAAGTACTGACTTTTATTTGAACGTAGGAAAAATCGATTTCAAATAGTATCCCTTCACGTATCGACTTAACTGACCCATAATTTTCTTATAATTATAGCGTAGCTTTCTTCCCATCTGGTAGTTCTCAGTAAGCTCTTTGAAAACTCCACATTCTCACCCTTTTATTAAAGGTTTGAAGCACTTTGGACTTTAAGCTTGATTCAAAAGGTTTAGATTACCTTGCAGATTTGTAGCCCAGAGATTGAAATAGGTACAGTTGACTGTATATGACAAACAATGGTAGGTTAGACTTGCTCAGTCAATCGCATAAGGTTGAGCAAAGTATGTGCGTCTGGGACATTTAACTTCGATCATGATGTGGAATTGGGCGTTGTTGGGCAGGGCCTGCGCGAAATGGCTGCTTTTGGTTCTGAACGGACTTTGTATAGTATGTACATATAATATACATATTAAAATTTTGTTAGGTTAAATATAGAGGTTAAAGGGAGGTTAAATATAGAAAACTCAGGATTCAATGAATTTTATATCCCATGACATTCCATAAGTGAAGTTAAAGTCGACTATTGGAAATATCAGGACGATCTTATGCGTGAGATTACCGCATAAAGTCCAAACTGAAGAGGCACATAATCTTAATATATTTGCGGTAGACCACTTACTGGTGCTAGGATTCCTAACCAAGAATACCTTTAGGTAGGGTAACCGACTTGCTAATAATTCTGTCGTCAAGCAGCATGTTAAAACATTACTGTGCGTTGGTCTGAAGCGCGCTAGTTCAATTACTGTGACATCGGCCTTCAGAACTGATGACTCAGGGTGACGAGCGCCTACAGAAAATTTCTGGGTGACACAGCTTTTGTCTTGGGTAGACGTGACACTTACCATCAAGTCAACGATTATCTCGTCACGTCACTTTTTCCTCAAAAAAAGAAAATTAAAAATTATTACAGCAAGCATTCAAGTCTGTGTGTACCTAAACTTCAAAGATTAACTAACCTAAAGGTCAAATCGCATTTGCGCTGAGCGGGGCAGCAAAATATTTCTTATATGAGTTTGTAAGGAGCAAGGCGCACATGGGCGACGTGGCAAGTAACTGAGCCCTTGAAGCTGCCACAATTTTTGCCATTGCAAATCAAAGCAAACATGAATATTTCTACATAAGAGTCACCCACTTCGAATATCACGAATGATCACTAGATAGCGAACTGAGAAGTTTTTGCAGCTGTCGACGACGTCACGCAGTGCTGCGCTACGGCAGTCCTGAAGGTCCCGAACGGTCTCTCCGCAGCGTTCGGGACCTTCAGGACTGCCGCGTTAATGCAGTTGCGTGCAACGCCGCTTACTATATACGCTAAATAACCGTGAGGCGTTTGCACATTTGCCCCCCTCAGTTGTAAAAAATAATAACATACACTCTTACATAATAACCGAGCTTAATTAGAACATGGCTTTCAAATTCTATAGTTAGTAGCGTCATGCACAACTGGCTTCGCCGCAGTCGACATGAAGGTTCTTCAGCAGTATGGCGAGGGTCAGGCGGCTGGCACCTTCGCCGGTGACGTCATCATTATCGCGGCCTGTTTGCTCTTGGTGGCGGTCGCGACCTTCGGTTGTGTTGGAGCAGCTAAAGAAAATGTCAAGATACTCTATTTGGTAAGACGTCCAATAATTTTGATTGACAAGCACACCTCACCTGGGCTCCAGTCGAAGCAGACCTTACTTCTACGCCGTCGGTCCTAGGTTCGGATCACAGCCCGAGCCAAGATTGGTGTAAAAAAAGCGCAAACCATTGATTTTTGGTTCTTGTTTTGTTGTGCATGTGAAATTTATGTCTGTAAAACGGACTCACGATGAGTAGGAATCCTTGTGTGGGGTTTTTTACATACATACATACAGTAACGCGTTTTTGTCATATAAGGGTTAGGCAGAGATAACACCCGTAGCCCAATTTTCGATTCATGATGATCATCGACAACTGCAACGACAATATTCGGTTTCAGTACGTGGGTTTCCTGATGATCTTTATGGTGCTGCAGCTGCTTGTGTCCGTGTACGTCTCAGTTCAGCGTTACGGCTTGGAGTTCAAGGTCGCGGAGTGGATACGCAGCGACTTCTTCCGGAACGTCACCGAAGAACACTTGAATCAACATCAAAAGTTATGGGATGACTTGCAAACAACAGTAAGTTCTTCAAGTTTTTTGACTTCTATTAATCTAATGACACAATGTTATGTTTAATTTTAATTTTATTGGATGAAATGACGAAACGAGCAAAACGTTCACCTGATGGTAAGTTCAACGTCTGCCCATAACAAATGCTGTGTCACCCAGAAAATTTCTGTGTGTCACCACACTGTGCCCATCACCCTGAGACATAAGTTCTTGGGTCTCATATGCCCAGTGATTAGGCTACCTCACAGTGCACTTCAAACCGAAACACAATAATGTTTGCAAACTACTCTGCTTCACGCACTTCACTGCTTCAATAACTGGCCCTGGGGTACAGTTCCAGACGGATTCCTGCACAGGAATCCTACCACCCATGTTATTTGCAATTTACAATCTTCCACTAAAGTTCAATGCCGATCGATTATTCCATGTCTGGGATTTCGCCGTATTCGCAGCACTGTAGGCACTGCGGTTTTTATTAGGATTCTGAAAATTTATGGCCGTGTGGTGGCGTCTTAAGAGAATCTACCACCCCATCTCATCCCGTGGGTGTCGTAAAAGTCGACAGAGGGAAAACAAAACCAGAAGATGAGCAGCAACATCTTCCTGGAACATCTGAATAAATAAACTGCGGTTGCCAACCCGCCTGCCAAGCGTGGCAACTGTGGCAAAATCCTCCCAAAATAAAAGCCACAAATTTTTGTGGCAATCTATGGGAGAGGCCTATGTTCAGCAGTGGACTAGTGATAGGCTGATGATGATGAAAATTTAAAAACTAAACTTACTTGAATTTTACGAGTATTAGCACTATGTTCATTTATTAAAGCAATGTAAAGAGACGTCATTCCTATAAATTTCAGCACTTCCAAATTTTAAAATTATCTGACAGGAGACGTCTGCTGAACAGTGTTTTTGTTTAAAATAGCAAATAGAAATAAGATAAGATAGATAAGATAAAGGTTTATCCGCATATCACTTCTCAGTATTCCTTTCTATATCTTTGTCACTACATATTCTACCACACCACAACGTTCCCTTATCGCACTGTTCGTCACATTGTCCATCAGGCACTCCAGCTATACTTCTCAAACTTTTCATTTCCACTGAATTAATCGTACTTTCATACTTCTTCTGCCAGACTCAACATTCACTACCATACAGAAGGGTACACTTGTATGTACAACTAGTGGTGCTTTTTTATATACGTTCTCGCTACACATAAAGTTACGCCCCTGCATAACTTTATGCCCCATACACTTGATTTATTGCCAACACTCTTCTCTCAGTATCACTGTCGCACTTTCCGTCTCTCTTAAACTTTGAACCGAAGTATGTAAACTATTTTACTTGTTCCACTCTTTCTCCTTCAACCAGAACTCTGCGATCCGTCATACTTTCTTCTCTTTCAAAAATCGTTACTTTGGTCTTATCTAAATTAATTTTTATCCCTTTGCTTTTTTGAAAACCATGCATAATATTAACTATCGCCTGCAACTCCTGATCCGCTAATATGACCTGATCAGCATACGCGGCATATAGGCAGCACATAGGAGGCATTTGATGGTCAGATCATACATTCTTAATCCAAACGAACTCTCTTTCAAATATTTCAAGCAATTGTCTACAAATAGGTTAAACAGTCCGGCGAACACACATTCCTGTCTAACACCGTTTAACCTAACACAGGAACTGGAATCACTCTATAAGACACACCTCTTACATAGAAAATGTTGACCACTATTCATTCATCACGACTCTGTCATAGGCCTTTTTCAAGTTTACGAATGGGCAATAGATCTTTTACATTTTTCAGCTATGCTTCACAAGGAAAATGCATTCCATGCATATCTTCTCTTCAGTTTTAGTCATCACTTTCTTAATCAAAACCTTTGCATACAGTTTGCCGACGATGCTAAGCAAACTGATGCCTCGGTAATTTTTTCAATTTTGCAATCCTTATCCATTTCCTTTTCCTTGCGATTTGTAAAGCGGTACAATGACGGCCTTCCACAAGTCTTCTAGTTCGTTGCCGATTCCCCAGCGAAGGTTAAGAAGGCGGTACAGTTGACTAGCTACAACGCCCGTCACCTTTCAGCATCTTCCGTAATTTTGTCATACCCTGCAGCTTTTCCAGTTTATACTATTCAACGCTTCCACAAATCTTCCATTCTTATATCACTTTCATCGCAACCTTTATTCATGTCTTCATGGTTCATAAAAAAACACCTTCCTTCAAAATTGTATCCATTTAGTGCCAGCAGTCTCCAAGTAAAATGGTTGTGACGTACGTACAGGGGGACAGAGGAAGAAGATGAACTTAGAGTTGTGTTTTTACTGCGGAACCCTAACAGGTAAGGTGTCTCACTACTGAGCCCAGCCCTCCTCTCCATTTACATTCACTTATTCCCCAGTTCCTGTCGTAGAAATATTTCATGTTATTGAGACGTGTAGGTTTCACGATTCTAATCTGTTTTCTTAGCATTTTTTTATTGGATAAAGTGACGAAACGAGCAAAACGTTCATCTGATGGTAAGTGCAACGTAAGCCCTTAACAAATGCTGTGTCACCCAGAACATTTCTGTGTGTCACCACACTGTGCCCATCACCCTGCGACATTAGATCTTAAGTCTCATATGCCCAGTGATAACACTAGCTCAGTGTTCTTCAAACCAAAACACAGTAGGGTCATACTCGTACATATATCGATGCTCGCATAAAATAACTTCAGTCATTGGGACAAAATGTAATGACTTAATTCATAATGTAACTATAGCTACTTTCTTAATTATACTTTTCCATATATAAAACTATAAAACATATACTAGCAATTAAAATAAATATAAAAAAGTTTCCAATTCTCACATTCTGTGGACTGTTCAGATTCGTGGTATTCGTGTTTGAATAATGCCAGTTTATTTTTTTATGCATATATAATTAAAAGTAATATCTTATGGTTGCAATTTACAATGAAAACCAATTATATATGAAAAGTTGCAAGAAATGCTGTAAATTTTTAACACAATTTCAAATAAACATGCGGTTACAGGGTAACGCATCTTTTCTGTGGACCAAAAAATCAACCTTTTAAAAATTTCTAACGAAGCTACCATATACGGAATATTTTTTACACCGGTAATATTAGAAAGCAGCCTTAACTTACCGGTATTCATTTCGAGAGATTAAAGTGCAATTATTTTGTTTACGAATTTTTAAATTAAATATTTTTAATATTGTAAAAGATCAGTGCTACTTTTCTTTTCTAGATGTACCTTGGTAAGTGACCGCTTATTGTATTAATAAATATACAGCCGAAATGCCTTCTCTCTTTCGTTCTCGAAATCTCTTTTGCCATTTTGCTAACATTAAAAACGAAAGAGCAACATTGAACACGGGCAAGAATGTCCTTTCTGTGGAGAGCTTTCCTGAGGACAAGAACGTCCACAGGAAGGACGAGGTCCACAAAAAATATTATATCTAAACTCATTAGCAAAAAAATAGTCGATGTGCATTTACAATAAAATTCAAGCCAAGATTGTGTTTATTTTTTGTTTTGTGGCATATGATGCAATTCCGAAGATGGCTTGCTTTATTCCAGTTAATGCCTCGTTCAAGTAGACCTAAGGCACAACTGAGTGAAGAAGAGAAAAAACGACATCGACGTCAGCAGAAAAAAAAAGCATGCGAAGAGCTAGAGCTGAATTAGATGTTCTTGCTATAGAAGAATAACGCAAAAAAGATAGAGAGACGTATCACTAGAAGACACAAGATTGTTTAATAAAGATAAATCAATCATTTCCACCCTCAGACAGCAGCGACAAATACAAAAAATGTAACGAAAAAAGTCAACAAGAGGAAACCTGCATGTCTGAGAAATAATAAATATTTCGAAGACATGAAGTCCGTCAACCCGCATTGGAGCAGCATGGCGGACCCTTCCCAGCTCCAAAACCGTCTCAAAAATGAGAGGAGGCCTGTGGGACATTTAAAGGCTGTAACTTTACTTTTTTACTTTTTAAGACGCGGAAAAGAAAAAATATTAAATGAGAGAATCTTCATCCCCCTGTTCTTCTAGTTCGTTGTTTTCACGAACCGCTGTGGAAAAAGCAGTGACAATACGAAATAGACGTCTATTGAAGGCTCAAAATTAGAAATTAATACATACATAAAGTCAAGCCTCTTTCCACTGGGGCAGGCAAAGACCACTTCTTTTCACTTGCTGCGATCCTGCCACACATCTTTCGATTCTTCTATTTTCGTGAGCGTTTTCATACATGCTTGTCGGCGTTTCAATACATGCTATTTCGATTCGATCGTGATACGTTCACCAGCGTCGACCCATACGGACTTGCTCATTCACAATCGTCTCATTGATCTGTTTCCAAAACATATAAGCATCCCTTTCTGTATCGTAGTCACTACATCTTCTACGACACCACAACGTCCCTTTATAACGCTGTTCCACACTTTGTCCAACAAAGTCACTTTTCCACAGCATTAATCTTACTTTGATGCTTCTTCTGCCGGACTCAAAGACACCACCGAACAAGTACTGATCTATGTACAGACAGTTGTGCCTGTTTAAGATACAAAAAGGTTTGCAGGTATTCGATCAATATCAGCGTGGTACTTTTCATCTCTTGTAGACTTTGAACCCAAGTATACAAACTCTTTCAATTCTCAGTATCGTTGGCAAACTATGTATATGCAAAGATTTTGATAAAGAGAGTGATGAATAAAACCGACGAGAAGATATAAGATGTTCAAGCGGAATTCAGGAGAGGAATGGGTTGCATGGATGAAGTATTTACGAAGCATGTTCGAAAAATTCTTGGTTTAAAGTCATACGATCTATTGCGCATTCGTAGACTTTGAAAAAAGGCTTATGACAGAGTGGTGAGGAATGAATTGTCGACATTGTGTATGTATGGGGTGAACGGCAGCTTGATACAAGCACTGAAATCACTCTATAAAGACTCTCATGCTTTTGCCAGAGTAAACGACCCTTACAAAGTCTGGTTTAACATCGAAAAAGGTGTCAGCCAAGGATGTGTTGCTTCGCCGTAGCTGTTTAACTTGCTTATAGAAAATTGCTTGAAAATTTTAAAGAATAAATTAAGAAATTAGGAATTTAAAGTAAGAAGAGCGTTTGAATTAAGAATAAATGATTTCATTGCCAAATGCCTCCCATACGCTGATGATCAGGTTATATAAGCATCATCAGATAAGACTAAAGTTATAGTTTATGAAAGAGAAGAAAGTATGATGGATTGCAGAGTTCTGTTTGAAGATGTAATTAATAGATTAAATATGTTAGAACGAAAGCTGGCTAAATATTTAGCCCTTTAATCGTAGAGTTGCGTAGCTCAGCCTCTTCTCCCGTAACAGCACCCGTATCCACCGTCTTTGGGCCGAGAACTCCGTCTTTGCCTTTTTTGATAATACTCACCAGAAACTTTAGAGAATATGACCCCGTAACCATTTACTTTTGACTCATAACTTTGAAAATAACTGAGACACCACCTAAATTTAAAATACGATCAATGTTCTTTCAGTCAAGTGATGAAGGTGACAATCTTTTTAATTATTGTCTACCTACGTTATGGTGGTTAAAATACTATTTACTAGTACTGGTTTTCATCAGAAAGTTGCGCGGGTTACGGAGGTAACGAAAAATTTTGTAATGGTAAGAAGTAATATTGTTTGCTATTTCAGTACGAATGCTGCGGTCTCAACGGCCCTGAAGATTATCACGCAATACAGCAGCCCGTTAGTTTGTCGTGCTGCCCTCGTGCTTATCGAGCGAGGACTCCATATGCTCAGCAGCAACTTTACCGCACTTGCTTAGAGTAAGTTTAACGTGGAATATTTGATTGTCATCATTAACCTAATATTAGTACAAAGTACAAAAAAGGAAGCTGCAAAAAGCTGTTGTTTTTACTGTACTGTCGACTGCATGGCCTAATGGGCAGAGTACCTAACTTCAACGCCGAGGTAGATGCCTGGGTTCGAATCCTAACCGTAGTCAATATTTCCGCAAAAACACAGATAGTTTATGTATAGATAGGTTTCCAAGTCTGGGTGTCTTGTGGATTTGAATTTATGTCTCTAAAACCGACGGTAAAGGAGAAATTCTGGGGTACATTGAAATAAAAAGTTTCCCGGATGCCGCCCAGCCAAGGCTACCATGTTATAATTTTATGTACCAGGTCCAAGACTTACTTCATCGAAGGTTGTGAAGACAACGTCCTATATATGCTCCGATCGGACGCTGACGGGCTGATAAGGGTGGCTGTTACCTGCTTCTGGTTTGAGGTGATATTTGATTTATTATTGTATATATAAAACAAAAGTACCTTTTCGTCTGTCTATCTGTACATCATCATCATCATTTCAGCCTATAACTAGTCCACTGCTGAACATAGGCCTCCCCCACAGATTGCCGCAATAATTTTTAGCTCTCATTTTTTGGGGATTTTGCCATAGTTGCCACGGTTGGCAGGCGAGTTGGCAACCGCAGTTTATTTATTAAGATCTTCCAGGAAGATGCTGCTGCCCATTTCCTGGTTTTCATGATGCCTATGTCAAATTTTACGACACCCACTTCTGAAATGGGGTGGTAGATTCTCTTCAGCCGCTACCACACGGTCTACACACATATTTCACTCGAGAACCACTAGAACTATTGACACCGTCTAGGTAGGTACCACCAGGTGTGCAAACATTACTGTGTTTCGGTTTAAAGGGCACTGTGAGCTAGCGTAATCACTGGGCATATGAGACTTAAGAACTTATGTCTCAGGGTGATGGACACAGTGTGGTGTCACACAGAAATTTTCTGGGTGATATAGCATTTGCTATGGGCAGACGTTGCACTTACCACCAGGTGAACGTTTTGCTCGTTTTATCGTGTTTGTTTCGCCGGTTCCGAAAATACGAAAATTTTTCCTCAATTTTGTTTTAGAGGAGTAAGTGACTAAACAAGCAAAACGCTGACCTGATGGTAAGTGCTACGTCTACCCGTAACAAATGATGTGATACCCAGATCATTTCTGTGTGGCACCACACTGCGTCTCTATCAAACATAAATTATCATAAATTGTTTGAATGTTAGAAGTTTTTGGAAAAGACTACGGTTAATTGACTACCTGAACTATCGTTCATCGAGTGAGAGATTCCACGAAGTATTGGTGCTTCTTTACGTAAAATCAGTCGTGTACAAGGAGGCATTACTCGGGGTTAAATTGTAAAATTAATGTAAAAAGGTCTCTAATAATTATATCAAAATAAGGATTAAGCTCTTATCAATGTCAAATCTACACCAATTCGAAAAATAAGACCTTTTCAGAGAAGAACCGGTAAGTTACTCTAGGGTCTTATTTTTTCTGTATTATATAAACAATTACGCCTTTTTTCCATACAAAGTGTAGACAGAGACCACACCCGTAGCCTACCCTTCGCCCCCGCGGGAAACGTGATGTGACGGGTAGCGAACCACGTCGCCGCCATTTTGGCAGTCTGAAAATTCCTACTCACCATTGCGTTCCCACGAGCAGTGTAGTGGCAGCATTGCACACATTAGTCGCCTCTTACGACACCTCGGTAGGAAAGAGGTAGGTGCTATTCTACTCTGCCGGGCACCTTCAGGCTATTAGAAAATGTCTTCTATATATTGCATTAAAATATTATAACATTATATGTTGGTTAGTCAGGAGCTTTGCAATTGCAGAGAAAGGGTTATACACATCTTTGTCTTCTATATATATTGATCTATTTTGTAATACGCTATACATATCGCTATATATATATACTAATGTTTTGATGATAAATTTTTTGAAAACTATGTTAGTTTTTTGTCAAGCTTTTAGGAATTAATTTAAAAAATTTCTATAGATCTACTAATAAAAGATTTTTTAGTTTTGGACAACCTACATAAGCATCGGTCGCCTTGACCCATTTACAGGATACAGTCACCTAAAAAAAAACATGATTTCCCGTACTACTACTACTACTAATATTTTCAAAAATAAACAACATAATTATGACAGTTTAAGAACAGTTTTCGTAGCTACCCGCGAGGACCCAAAACAAAGATTTTCCGAAATGTTTTTTTTTTCAATATGATATTGTTTCTAATACCAATGCGGATCCCCACAGTTACACTCCATAGGACATAATACTGTGGAAGCTTGCGAAATATACTAATTTAGCTGTAGCCTCATCAGTATTGTAATAACTTGTCTGAATAACTGTTCACGCGAACGTAGTCGCGGTAACTAATCGAGTATCCATTCTTAATATACTTATCCATACTTTATTGGTGGTAGGATTCCTATGCAGGAATCCGTCTAGGTGGGTAACACCCCAGGGCCAGTAATTCTGCCGTGAAGCAGTAATGTGCAAACATTACCCCATATATATTTGACTGCAAATATCTGTCAAAAATGAGTAATCTCTTTGTAACAAAGCTATAGACCTTCTATATTTTTATAATAAGACCGCTACACTGTATAAATTTAGATTCTATTTTCTTTTTTTTTCTTTTTTCTATTTCTTTTAAAAAACGAAGCCCCACACTAGGATTTTCTCCTGTATCGTGGGTGCGTTTTACAAACATATATTTCACATGCACAACACAACCAGACCTGAAAAGCAACAATTTGTGTTTTTGCACAAATGTTACCTCCGGCTGGGAATCGAGCACAGGACCGGTGGCGCAGAAGTCAGGTACGCTAACCACTACGCCACGCGGTCGATTGGAGAAACATTTATTTTGGGGAGGCTTATGTCCAGCAGTGGACTATACTAACAGGCTAACGAAGACGGTTAATTCATTTTTATAATTTATTTTCGTTTTTTAGGGGGCTGGAATGCTTCTCGCTATGTGGATGGCCAACAACATGAAGTATGACTGTCAGTTAAATAAACTTGCAGTGCGATATTAATACGCGAAGAGAACTCTTTCCAGCCCTTTTTAAACATACAACGCGCACGTAGAAGTTTAAGATTTGGCATCGTTAAAGTTTGTATGGAGAAGAAGCGAGTAATCTAAAATGTATGTCTTACAAATAAATAAAATTGAATAAAATAAAACATTGATTATTTTCGTTCATATTGTTATACAATGTCAATCACATAATGGTCTCAGGTCATACAGTCGCACAGAGGATTTTAAATGTTGCCAACAAATAATGGTAGTAGGATTCCTATGCAGGAATCCGTCTAGGTAGGTACCACCCCAGGGCCAGTTATTCTGCCGTGAAGCAGTAGTGTGCAAACATTACTGTGTTTCGGTTTGAAGGGCACTGTGAGCTAGCGTAATCACTGGGCACAAAAAGGTGTTATTTGTTGTTGTTATGTTTTTGAATTTTGTAATAAAGTAAATGATCAAAGTGAATTAATATTTTTAAATATGTCTATTTAATTAGACTGTCCCTGTATCTCAGTCGACATTTGTGTTAAATGGTGTGAAAAAACAAAAACCGCGGTAGCTCAGGGCTGGGCGCTCTCGATTTCATAGAACGCGCGAGTTCGATCACCAGTGCCGGGTGCAGTCTAAAATTGTTCTGCAATGCAAAGCAAATATCCTGTGGTACCACGTGTTAAGCGTTGAAGGAAAAGATTCCTCAGCCATAAACTGTAGGGCTGAGGAATAAAAATATTGAGGACTTTAGAATCCCACAACCCCGCATTGAAGCAGCGCGGCGCACTCTTTTCGGCTCAAAAATACCCTCCCAAAATGAGAGGAGGCCTGTGCTAAGCAGTTGGAGATTAATAACCTATTAATTTACTTTTTTTTATATGTATAATTGTTAATATAGTTGTGTAAAATTCTTGAGATTTTTAATATTTCTTTAATCTGTGTATATACAGTGCACCTTATAATTGCTTTACCATTTTTGACAACAACTTCTAGAAAATTAAATTTCACCAAGGCTTAGACTTTTATTCACGTATTAAAGTAACGAAATGGGTTGACTTTATGCCAATGTAAGGTAAAATGCGCGTTTTTTTGTTCTTTCTTCCAAAGAAATAGATGTTATTTTTCTACTAAAATGATCTAAATGTCACTAGAAACGATGCAGTTTAACCTTTTTAGAAACCATTCAAAAATAAAATCGTTTTCAAATTCCTTTTCAAGTCGTCGTCGTCCTTTCAGCCTATCACAAGTCCACTGCTGAACATAGGCCTCCCCCATAGATAGCCACAAAAGTTTGTAGCTCTCATTTCGGAGGGAATTTGCCATAGTTGCCACGCTTGGCAGGAGGGTTGGCAACCGCAGTTTATTTATTCAGATGTTCCTGGAAGATGCTGCTGCCCATCTTCTAGTTTTCATTCCCGCTCTGTCGACTTTTACGACACCCACGGGATGTGATGGGGTGGTAGATTCTATAAGGCCGCTTGTAAAACATATTTAACCATTGCCCAGTCATCTTTTTCTATTAGCTCAGGCGAGAACAATACCATCATTATATATTTTCTTAATTTTATAAAATTACACATTTCGGAAGAGACTAACCATTTGGTTTACAAGATTTTCATGTTATTTATCCATGCAGAAATAAACGCAAATATATTAATATTTTTTATTTCATTTAACTTAGATGTTAAATACACTTCCGAAAATATCCTGTAAATTTTACAAATATCCGATAACGCCGCAAGCAACGTGGTGACCGGCGTTTCCAGTTATCTTCGAATCCGGATGACCTGTCTTTCCAAAATCATCGGCCATAGAGTGCAGGACAATCGCTCGGCCCGATTACGGAGTAAGGTCCGGACAGTTTGATCACGTTGTCCCAGAAGTCCACATGGCTGACAAGATTCTCGTCGAATACCACGTTGCCCAAATCACCAGCGTGGCGATTCACATCGTCCTGGGTGGCCATGCTCCTTCTGCAATGTGAAATATTGTTTAGTTATTCCAACGACGTTGTATAGTGACCTGTCTACGATGCGCGTCCTGGGTTCGAACCAGCAGTCGAAGCATTTGTGCAATACCAAATTATAAATTTGTGAGGTCTTTTTTGTTTGTTTCGAAGACATGTGAAATATTTCGAAGACATGTGAAGTCCGCCTACCCGCATTGGAGCAGCGTGGCGGGTTCTTTCCTAGCTCCAAAACCCTCTCAGAAATGAGAGGAGGCCTGTGCTCAGTAGTGGGACATTTATAGGCTGAAACTTTACTTTATTTTTTGTTTACTTTAAAAAAAACGATGCCCCACACTAGGACTTCTCCTGTATCGTGGATGCGTATCTCAGACATACATTTCACATGCACATGATGTGACTAGACTTGATCCAAAAACGAAAAATTTTTTTTCGCACAAATATTGGCCGGCTGGGATTCGAACCCGGGATCCGAGGCGTAAAAGTACAATGTAAAAAGTACTCTTACCACTAGGCAACGCTGTCATCAAGTGTTTTCAAGTACACTTATGGCACTAGAATATCTCCTGCGCAGCTAATGGCGCAATAAATTTTAAAGTCGTTGTCGTGGTCAATAATCTGCTCGGAGACCTTTAGGCATCTATGTAAGTATAGTAACGGCCTGTAGATGTCCCACTGCTGACCAAATGCCTCCTCTAATTTTTAAGATGGTTTCGGAGTTTCTTCTTTCTAGGACAGAGGCATTATTCGCGAACCAGTGTACTTAGCTTTAAAAAAATTACAGTAACAATGATGTTCTCCTAGCCGATTTCGACCACGGCGACAACTGCCGACTACTGTCGAGAGCCATCAACTGCGCAGGAGATATTATAGTGCCACAAGTGTACGCGCAAACACAGAGGCACTCACTCTTCCCAACCTACCCGCGCCCGATGTAACGCTGATGCGATAAGATCGGAGGTAGGCTAGGATGCAGTGTCAGAAACACGGGGACAATCACAACACAACCAGATCCGAAAACCAACAATTTATGTTATAGCACAAATGTTGGCTCCGGCTGGGATTCGAACCCAGGACCCGCGGCTTAGAAGTCAGGTACTCTGACCACCAGGCCACGCGGTCGTCAATAGGAATTATTACGTTCAATAAGAATTATGTTACCAATGTATACTGAATAAAAAAATATTCTATTATATTAAGATATTTACATTTTCGGGGTTGAAGTGGCCCCCATTGTTGCTGCATCCTCCGGTGATGTCTCCCTTCTCGTATATGTGGAAGCCGTAGTGACCTGGAGGCATGCCAATGATCACGCCCTGGATGTGGACCTTGCCGTCATGTTGCTGGGTGAATGTTACATTGCCATGCACTATGTCGCCGTGGGCTTCTTCCAGTTTAACGATGGCACGGAGCTGGTCAGATTTTTCCGACTGGAATTATTAGAAAATCGTTAGTGGGGGAAAACGTTATAAATGTGCTTAAATCAATAAATACCACATAAGGACAGTGGGAACAAGATGAAATACAATTTCTTTATTTTTCATCGCAAGAAGTATAAATTTGTTGTCATTTTTTCTACAACCTACTACCGTTTCGTATTGAAGCATGCCACACTCACACACTTAGACCCGGAATAACTATCTGCAACCATGCATATAACTGTCCCATGAGGGAATCGAACCCGCGACACATAGCACAAAAGCTAATCGTTTAGCCACTGTGCCGTCAGATCCGACAAATGGTAGTGTAAGTTTATTTGAATTTATATTACAGAATAATTAATACATAATTTACCTGCACAGATAAAGTTGCACAAGCGTTCTTTCATTATTATAGGCGGACAAAAAATAACGTTATTTACATACATATAGTCACGCCTTTTTCCCTTATAAGGGTAGGCAGAGACCACACATTTACGCTAAGCAATTCAGAAATAAAATCAATTAATTACAAAGTATACAATAAGAATATATAGAAGAAGAGCCGTGGTAGCTCATGGGCCAGGCGCTCGCCTCAAATTTCTAGTACTCGGGTGACCTGAATTTGAACCCCTGGTACCTTTTACTGGTGGTAGGATTCCTATGCAGGAATCCTACCACCAGTAAAAGGAGGAGATTCTGCCGTGAAGCAGTAGTGTGCAAATATTACTGTTTCGGTTTGAAGGGCACTGTGAGCTAGCGTAACCACTGGGCATATGAGACTCAAGAACTTATGTCTCAGGGTGAAGGGCATAGTGTGGTGTCACACAGCATTTGTTACAGGCGGACGTTGCGCTTACTGTCAAGAACGTTTTGCTCGTTTTATCACTTCATACGTTAAAAAAAATTAAAAATTGTTATTTCAATTGCTGATTTACTAAGTGCTCAATGGTTAAGAAACCTGCATGTTAGAGGAATAAAAATATTTCGTAGTACCCGCTCCGAAACCCTCTTAAAAATAAAAGGCCAGTGCTAAGAAGTGGGAAATTTCTAGGCTGGTTATTTTATACAATAAGAATGCCAAATCCACTTATATTCTAGGTTATGTAAGTTATTATTTGCAAATTAGCCGATAGGTGCCCGGTAGAGTAGAATAGCACCTACCTCTTTCCTATCGAGGTGTCGTAAGAGTCGCCACCCGTCACGTCACTTTTCCCGCGGTGGCAAAAAGTGGGCTACGGATCTAGTCCTTGATGGGAAAAAGGCGTGACCGTATGTATTCCAAATTATTCTCAGAATTTTGATAACTATATAAGAAAAGAATTTTGTGTAAAACTTTGTTTAGTTAATTAGCGACTCGCTCCGGCTACGCACGGGTGCATTTTATTAATGAGAGTTTATTTACGTATGAGTTTATTTATGTATGAGTTTATTTATGTACGAGTTTATTTATGTATTTATGTTTGGGTCAAACCAAACCTGGCACGCGGGCCCCTGGCCCGTGAGCACAGTATCCGATGAAGCTGTAAAAGCCAAAAAGGCTAACAACAATTACGTCACCGAAATTATATTTTACTAATGAAGAAAATGAGAAGTGATGATGTGAAATTAAACGTCAAATTTTTTTTGTTATCATGAAAACATGTGACAGCAGAACTGTCAAACTGAACTTAATTTTTTTATTTTATACTATCCAAATTTCCGACTTTTCCAGTGGATTTTCCAAAGATTCTCTTGAATTCAAACCTTGTCCAGACGACTACGAGCACAACACAAAATAAGCCAAATCGGTCGAGCCGTTCTCAAGTGATGATATTTTATACAGGCAGATTCAATTTCAAAAAATTCGTCTTTATATTGTCTCTAGTTTTCCTGTTTTATGCTTTTTTTTATTTATTTAATCTAAAAGTAACATTTGAGATGATTTTCCTTATTCCGGTCAAAGTTATTCCAATTTACTATTTAATAAATAATACCTAAAACGTTTTTTAATAATTAAAATAAATTATTATTAAGCACTAATTATTAAGGAAGTTAAGTCTGATAAAGTCAAGAAAGCGTTGAGTGATTACAGGTTAAAACCCAAATAAACCAATATGCAAATAACGGATTATGGGTTTTTTGGTCTGAATATTTTTTTTATTGGATAATGTGATGCGGCGATCAAAATCTTTACCTGATGGTAAGTGCAACGTCTGCCCATAACAAATGCTGGATCACCCAGAATATTTCTGCGTAGCATCACACTGCACCCGTCACTCAGAGATATATCAGTTCTTCGTGTCGTGTGCCCAGTAATTACACTAGCTATCACGCATAAAGGTGACCACTGTCAGACATTGGTGCTTGTTTTTCAATATTACTTACATCGTCGTTTCAGCCTATCACAAGTCCACTGCTGAGTACAGGCCTCCCCCATAGATAGCCACGAAAGTTTGAAGCTCTCATATCGGAGGGATTTTACCATAGTTGCCACGCTTGGCAGGCGGGTTAGCAACCGCAGTTTATTTATTCAGATGTTCCAGAAAGATGCTGCTGCCCATCTCCTGGTATTACTTACATAAAAAACTGTTAGGTGACGACACCGCTTGGTGGGAGAATATCTGGCACTGCAGTGGTACCTATGTGGCTGATTCCTGCATATGAAAACAACAGTAAAATATGCCAGACCGGAAGCCAGCCTTAAACCTTAACCTGACGTTGCTGCCTGATGGGATATTTAAAGCCAAATATAGAATTAAATAAATACCTTCATGTGGAAATGGAAGTTAATCTTAGTTAGTACTTAATACAGTATTTACTCACGTGGTCATGTCCGTAGCGGTGGCCATGGTCATGGTCATGGCCATGATCGCCGTTAGCAGTCACCACAGCAGCAACAGAAGCTACCAGCAGTAAAAATTTCATTTTCGCTGATTTCCTTAAAAACGTATAATCAGTTATTATAATTGAAAAGTCTTCCTGGCCAATGTCATATGCGCAGGATGTTAGAGAGCCGTAAGATAGACGCACTGCTGAGGTACTAACTCGACTAACCTTCCCGTTTTCGACGCAACGTTTATGCGATATAATAATATCCACGCGTATCTGACTTTTAGACCCGATTTCACCGATCGCTTTGGAAACCAAGTTTAATAAAACCACGTTTTACTGAACTTAGTTCAAACGTATCATTTGAACTCGGTTATCCGTTCTAACCGGATTTCAAACGGACTCCATTTTGATCGAGTTCAGAAAAACGAAGTTTACTACGCGAAATAAATCCGTCCCACAATTTAAAAAACAAATACTCGATGTTATTTTATTATTTTGCGACATCAAAAATCAGCCTGCTTTTATGCATAAGACACACATAGGTATGAAAACAAATAAACAAACTGGTTGAGGTGTATAAATAACAAAACCTGTTGATGTAATTTAAAATTTATAAAACACTAGGTGGTTTGAGCTGAATAAATACGATAGAGTTGTTATTACGTATAAACTTGTTGTTCTCTCTTCTTGTGGTGTTCAATAAAGCAAGATGGCGAAAATTATAAAAAGTTAAGAAACGTTATGAGGCGTTATAAAAAGTGTGTACCGTGTTAGACATTAAAAGACAATAGATTAACATCACTGCGTTTTATTTGAACTCTGCGCAATCATTCCTCAACAGAAACATTAGAACTAATAGCGTATCCTAGATTATTGGCTAGGTCGTGAATTTACCGTGAAAGGCCGAACCGGACTTGTTCACAAAATATGACAACAAAGACTTTTTTACAAGATGTATGTTAACTAAGGACAGTGTTATCTTTTTATTTAAAAAATTTGGAAAATCCTGATGACAGGTTAGTAATATATAATTTTATAATATCTTAACCTTGGCCTCTCAGTATGTATGTATGTACATACCTTATATATGTACACAGGAACACAGTCTAATAAAAAAGTGATGTTCAATGTTCATATCTTAAATACTTAGATTCAAGAAAGTTCAATATTTTAATTAAACAAAGATTTTTAAAGGAAGGGTTATTATAATATTAAAGAATACATGGATGATGACAATCCCTGGAAATGAGGTGATCGCTGCCAAGTTATTTCTACATCTTCATATTTATGGTGATTCTGTCTTTTGTGTAATACTTTGTTGTTAAAATTACTGATAAGAAAAAAGTATTTTAGTAGTTTTGAACCATTGTAATTTAAAAAAAATATTTTTCTGTACAACTGATATTTTTATTTATGATAGATTTTCGTTAACATGAAAGTATATTAATATCGTTTACTCCCTTATAGAAATAAATCTGTGTCACCCATCAAACAGTTACTGTGTGCCTTGAGGTTCTATGACACAAGCAGTCATTTGCTGACATTGCTTTAGAGCCAGTTATGCTGTGACAGGCGCAGTATGGTGCTACACAGAAATATTCTGAGTAACACAGCATCTATTATGGGCAGACTGATGCACTTACCACCAGGTGAACTGTTTTGCTCATATCGTCACTTTATCAAATAATAAAAAATAAACTTATATTTTAGCTATATAATAAACATAAACAGCATACTTTTAATAAAAATCTATTTGCAAAAGTATAAATTGTAATACATTTTGTAATTGCATACAATAACTACTTAATAATATTCAATGAAATACTAAGAAAAACACTATCGAATTAAATGTCGATGAAATACGGTTTTGGTAATCACTAAAACATAGGGGATCCTATAAATATATCCGATAAAGTATCACATATCTTGGTGAAAATGAAATTAGGTAAGAGTTATATTTAGGGGCTATCTTCTTTAAAAGACTCATACTTAGGGGATGACTTAGGTAAGGTTGGTGAAAAGCATAAGTAAGCAGGCGATGTTTCTGCTTTCCATCCAGTTTCTTAAATATTTTGTTGAATCTATAACGACCTGGCTCTGAGTTCTATTGAGAAAATGAGATGCCCCTAAATCAACCTATATGTTTATGGTAATATCTACATAAAGGGGTCGCCACTCGAGAACCATTCTTCCCAACGGTTATCGGTTCTACGAGCTATTTAGCCGGTCTATTGCCACTTCAGCGTGCTAGTTCTGCGCCGGATATTTCAACTGGTGGTAGGATTTCTATGCAGGAATTCGTCTAGGTAGGTACCACCCTAGGGTTAGTTATTCTGCCGTGAAGCAGTAGTGGGCAGTAGTGCAGTAGTGTGACTGTATTTCGGTTTGAAGGGCACTGTGCGCTAGCGTAATCACTGGGCATATGAGACTTAAGAACTTATGTCTTAGGGTGATGGGCATAGTCAGGTGTCACACAGAAATGTTCTGGGTGACACAGCATTTGTTATGGGCAGACGTTGCACTTACCATCAGGTGAACGTTTTTCTCGTTTCATTACATTATACAATAAAAAAAATATCACCGTTACGGATTCTATATTCGAGAAAAACACGAAGAATAGCTCTTTCTACAAGATGTTTATACTCGTATGAATAGTTTAACCATCACTGTAATACCAAAAGCAAATAAATACTTCTATAATTATTATTAAGATAACGCAAAGATTAGCAAGCTCAAGTGGCAATGGGCTGGTCATATAGCTCCTAGAACCAATAACCATAGGTGAAGAAAGGTTCTCGTGTTACAACCTCATATCGGCCATAGCAGTGTCCCCCACTAGATGGAGCGACGACATGCACGGCTTTCAGGGAATTCGATGGCCGCAGGTGGGCCAGGTCCACGTTTTTTGGGCAACCTATGGTGGAGGTTTTTGGTCAGCAGCGGAATTGTGATGGACTGAAATGATTACGATGATGATCATCTACATGAACACTTGATTTATAAAAAAAAAAGGTATATACAAGGATAAGGTTAAAGGAAAACACATCTCACCTTCACGTTTTCGAATCACGAATGACTTAACAATGACACTCACAACGCGTATATATACCAAGCATCTGTCCATTTACTAAAAGAATGTTGTCTTATTGTACCTGTACGTGTTTATTATAAGGTATTTCCCCCCTGCATACCTAATGTCGAACTGCGCCTAGGAGAAACACATTTTTGATAGAATGCATCGTGTTACCGGTTTAAGACATAATGCACAGAGCTCACTAGATTCGTATCAGCAGAAGATAACTTATGTGATAATTAATGTTGTCTTTTTTTTCTATCTTTCGGCTACCATCACTGATCGACATACCCTTGAAATTAAGTAAATTCTTTAGTAGTCAAGTACACTAATAATAAAAGAAGAAAATACTTTTAGACTGACCCTACTCAACTAACATAAACTTAAACAATCAGACCCGAAAATAAACAATTTCTGTTTTGCACAAATATTGACTCCGGCTAAGATTCGAACTGAGGACCCGCAGTCAAGTCTACGTGGGCCACGAGATCGTCAAAAATTTAAAAAGAAATATTTCTATTTTAAATTTGTAAAAAAAAAACATGTATATAAAATCATATAAACCGTTCTAAAGTGATGATACTCGTCCATGCGGCAATTTGATTTTGATTTTTATAGATCGCCAAAAAATCTTACTCCATATTGCGATCATAGGGGAAAAATGAAACAAAATGTCGGCGACGTGGTTTGCCACCCGTCACGTCTCGTTTCCCGCAGGGCTATGGCAGTGGTCTCTGCCTTCCTCTAATATGGAAAAAATGCGTGACTTTACGTATGAGTAGATAGATAGATTTAATTTAAACATGGGGTATAATACGAAATGGTACTATACTTGTTTTTTGTCATCATTGAAATTCAAAGAAACTCGAAAGCAACACCTCAGATATTGGCTTCGTGCACGCTTACCTTTATTATTACACGTATATTTTTTAAAACCGAAACAGGTTTTACGCCTAGACAAAGTATTATCCGTTTGGATTGATACAGATTTTGCAGATTTTATATAGACTACGGATTGTTTTACTCAATCAACGACTGGGTATCTAGACAGATACCCAGTCGTTGATTGAGTAAAACGGACGTATATACGTATATACTAGAAACAGACGTATATATCTGTATAATCTGCGACTGAGTATTTTGCGCGTGGCCAGAATTTATTGTTATTTGTGCAAAGCTCCTCCGAGAACCCCAGCATGGTCTACATGTTGCCATTGACATAGTGAACGACGTCGGCGAGCCGACACCCTTAATATACCCGATATTCTGCGACCATAGGCCAGTTCAGTGCATTTCACACAAGCTTCGCAAACTGCGTCACCCTGAGAGCCTGAGACATCACTTTTTCCCCAGTCCCATATGCCCATTAATTACACTACCTCTCCGTGCTCTTCAGACCGAAACACAGTAATGTTTGCACACTACTGCTTCACGGCATAATGACAGGTTCGTCATACAAGCGTCATCTTGTTCACGGCGAAATAACCTTATAAGTAAGTACTGTATAAAGAAAGTAATCTTAATAGCAAACAGATGCTTGTTAATAGATCTATGTCCAGGGGGTCTACTTTGTAACTCTGGTTGGTTTCGTGATCGGTGTCATTTGATGATGATCGGCGTATGAAGCTCATTCATTGGTTAATGGGATCCAATGAAACCGATCACGACACCAACCAGAGTTACACAGTAGCCCCCCCAGATACGACATTACTGTTTTAATTAAGCCTATGCTTCCAGGGTTCTAATGTAGGCCCCCTCCTATTCCTGATTTTTATCAACGACCTCTAGGAAGCGATAACCTGCCATTGCCTGGCCTATGCATGATATAAAGCTATATCTTGATAATATATCGGACATTGACGGCTGTAATTTGCTACAATACAATGTAAATGTTTTAAACGAGTGGTGTAAGATAAAATAAATGTCATTAAATTTAAAAACAGCCAATACATCACTTTCACTAACAAAAAATATCCCAAAAAGAAACATATATCTAGAACAATTTAAAATAATACGAGATTTGGGTGTGTGGTTTGATTCCTCGTTAACCTTTAAAGTGCATTACAGTACAATGGCAAGTAAAGCTAGGAGAATGCTGGGTTTTGTAATGCGCATATCCGAACCCTTTAAACAGATTGAAACATTTAAAGTTATATACAATTCTCTTGTAAGAACTCAGTTGGAATATTGTTCCTCTGTTTGGTCACCAATTTATAAAACTGACAATAACACGATCGAGTCTATACAGATGCAATTCTTAAGACAAGTAAGCACTAACCTGGGAATGAGGCGCTCCCTGCCCGAGTACGAGGATCGTCTCAGGCATTTTAATTTCCACAGTCTCGCATCTAGGCGTAAAGTTACAGATCTGTGCCTACTGCATAAAATTGCAAACGGTAAGCTAAGTGATGAACTGCTTTCAGATTTATATATTGTAACTGTACTGTGTAGTCTAAACGAATCACACGAAACCCCAGGCTATTTAGTGTTCCACTTTCAACTAATAATATCTCTCATAACAATCCGCTTTGTCGTATGTGCCGACTTTTTAACAGCATCAGTACAGAAGTTTACATCTTTCATCAAGACTTATGTATACAAAAACAAAATTTTCAAAATAAACCATGATTAACATATTTAAGTTAATGTTGTGTACATACAGTTAGCAAATTTATACAGTTATATTTGTGTGTTATATTGTGCAATTTAGACTACTCTATTGTTTGTAAATATGGTTTGTTAACTGATTTTGTACCAAAACAAAATAAAATAAAATGAATAACCCAATAACAATTTAAACTTGAAACCAGTCTGGGCAAAGTCATTTATTTTAAATTATCAGAAGTAGTATTAAAACGTCTCGAGGCTATTATTAATTACAACCAAATAGTGTTGGCTTGGGAGGGGCAGTGACTAAGTGATTGGCTACTGTGATATTGGCCTATGATTCGATTCCCGCTCGGATACATATTGGTATGACCTACAAGTAGTTTTTCCAGGTCTGGGTCTGTAAATTATTGTCTGCCAAAATACGTATATATTATAAATCCTAATGTGGGGTTTAATTTAAAAATACCTAGTACCTAGCAGTAAGCCGCGCACAAATATTAATATGTTTCGGTATTAAGGACACTGAGAGCTAGTTTAATTAATGGGCATAGGACACTTTAGAACTAATATCTCAGGGTGACGGGCCGAATGTGAGGTCACACAGAATTGTTCTAGACACACTTCCAGTCATGTAAACATATATAAAGTAGAAAACCTAAGATACACAGTTACATACAATACAAACATCAATTTAAAAAGCGTCCTCGATCACAAAGATCATAGATTCCGATTAAATAAACACCCAATTTAATCTTATGCCCACGACATAAAGTAGCTTTTTATATGAAATCAACAATCGTTCCACGGCGCTTTGACAGTCCTTGTGTTGACATACGAGTAGCTGACGTGATGATATCGAAATGAGCGCATTCCACGGTACGCCGAAAAATATTTCGATCATATGTATGGTTGACCACAAGTCCGTCAACTTGTATTCGAGCAGCTAAGCGGTTTATTCAAGCTCCGAAACTCCAAAAGACCTGTGCTAAGTAGTGGAATATAATGTCTCGCTGAAAATCAGCGCCGAGGCTATAATATCACAACCATGGCCATCGCTGAGCGAGAACCTTTTCACGGCAATGATGCAGCATAGATAAAACAGCACCTCAGTGTAGTACTGTTTTCTTATCTTTGTACAATCTACACTAATCGATAGATGCTGCCATCATTCCAGTTTTAAGTTGAATATGTTTTAATGAGGTTTATTTACTTTTAAATTGTTTTTTTGTGTTACATTTTTTTGTTTTTTTTTTTAATTGTTTTGTGTCGTGAATTAATTAATTTTCTTTCTTTCGTTTTTCTTTCTAATGTTACTTTGCAGGCTTCTTCGCTTTGTAGGGGTGGAGCTAAAGCTCTCCATCCAATCATTATGAAGAAGAATGCGCTGCAATGACGAGTTTAAAGCACGCGGCGTGAGCCACGAGACGTTCAACCAGTAGCTCGAACGTCAGGTATTTTGTAAACAGACTTTACTCGGTATTTTCATTAACAATAAGTGTTTGACAAACCGTGCTTAAGTGTCTACTTGAGAAATTTTGGGACTTTCCGAGTAACGTCAACGACCTGAGAATAATATTTTTATGTACACAACAGCTATATTGTAGGCGACGAAGTTGTACGAGGTATCTGGTAGGGTTGTGCTGAGCCCTTAATCTATAAGTAGTAGTGGGTAGTACTAAGGTACTAGACTTGATTATAATCTAAATCTGGCGGGCACTAGATTAAGATGACTTTGGTCGTAACCTATGACCAATAAAAGTCTTTAAAATGTATGTATGCAAGTTTTGGTTCAATCTGTATTCTCGAAGCATCTTCTGGTACAATGTTTCAGATGTCTCTGGGTGACGGCGCAGTGAGGTGTCACACAAAAGTGTTCTGAGTGACACAGCATTTGTTATGGACAAACGTTGCACTTACCATCGGTTGAACGTTTTGCGCGTTTCGTAACTTATTTCAATAAAAAAATAATGTCACTGTCCTAAAAAAACAGCCACGATAAAGGACAGGTAACGCCTAGTAGGCGTGGGGAATTGTTTTAAAAATTAAATAAAAAAGAAAATTAATTCACTGTAGCTTAAGTCTGCTACTCCATTATACCCATCTGACAGTACACTTTATCCCGTGGTTGTCATCATAATTGGCTAAGGGAAATGGCAGAAATGGTTTCTACAGATGGAGCAATAATCATCTCAGTTGAAAATGACTAAAACAACTTTGTACTGGGGCAAAAAAAAAATATTTACTTTTTATAAATGCTGGCGACGTACACTCGTCACGGAAATTATTTATATAACCAAAAAAAAAACGCAAACCGTTTCAGACGTGACTTTGACTTTAATGTTGAGTTAATATATGCACTTCAATTAAATCATTTTAATTAAATGGAGTTATTTTCCTCTTAAATGCTCTTAAACATTCACTCCAAAATTCCTTCTGCGTCTGAAATTTATTTAAGAACACTACTGTTAAAATTCTATTATTTTAAAAATGTTTTTATTTTGTTTATTGTAACTCAAATGTCAGATGACAAATGAGACATTATATTTGGCGGTCGTATGGCTAAGCGGTCATTATACTTGCGTAGTCTTGGGTCCTGCGTTTGATTTTGAGTCATGCTAGTGACTAAAGGGGCTGGATGTATTTTGGGTAAACCGTCCTGTATTTTGCACTGATCTTAGCTTTTTTCGCGCAATTTCGACATGAGGTTTTTTTTTAAAAACGACGCTTCACACTATTATTTCTGTGTCGTGAATGCGTTCTACAGAGACATACATTTAAAATGCACAACACAACCAGACCCGAAAACCAACGAGTTTTCGTGTGGATCTGGACAAATGTTGGCCCCGGATTCGAACCTAAGACCCGCAGCATCATCATCATCATATCGGCCTAAAATTAAAGTCGCGGCATAAATAGTCAGGTACTCTGTCCACCAGGCCGGTCGTCAAAATATAGTACACTACTGGATATAGTCCTCTCACCTTCTACACCACGCTTGGCAGGCGAATTGGCGATCTCAGTAGAAGAGGCCTCGAACCTTTCATGCTGCTGCCTCTCACCGGTTTAATAAAATAATAATAATATTATTTTTTATTTTTTTAACATTTAGAGCTACTACAGTTAATACAGAACCCCACACTAAGCAAAGCCTGTCCTGTGGGCGTAATTTATGGATTACCTGCATTAATATAGAAAAAATCTTGATATACAGTCAGCGACTTAAAAACGTCCTCAAAAAAGAGCGCCCGTTGCGCTCATTTAGACAAGCATCACTTCAGCCCTGTCAACAACAACAAATTTAAAAACGACGTGCAACGATCTTAGTCATCATTGGTTTTTTTGATCGATCAAGGATGGTTTTGAAGTGATTTTTGTATGGAACTGTGTATTTTGGGTTTTTGTACATTCATTTCATTTTAGCCTATCACCTAGTCTTCTGCTTTGCGTCCCCACAGATTGCCACAATAGTTTGTGGCTCAGTCTGTGGTGAATTTGCCATAGTTGAAACTGAAAACCAGTGTAGGCATCAGAGCAATTTAGGTCTCTGTATCTCGATTTTTACTGAGTCCTGTCCATTTCACGGTCTGACACTGCTACACTTTGTCCTTATTGTTATGTTTTGATCGATCAAGGACGCTTTTTGAAGTAATTTTTATATTGAACTGTGCATCTTGGGTTTTTATACATCAATGATTACCTATTACAAATTAAATTTTCGGCTGTCACTACAACTACAGAGTAATATACTAAATATAGATTAAAGTAACTTGATTACTTACGAGAAAAAATACAACAAATAGCGGTTTTTTAATAAATAGCAACCACCAAGTGAACATTGTTCGCGCACAATTGTACATGTTTTTTTAATTACTATTTTTAACACCTGATATTAGTTTTTCAGTCTTCGTAGTTCTTATTAACTACACTTGCAGTACTTAACATAGTTCTATAAAACACAGTTTTGACTTGACGAGTTGTGCGTTTCTTAAATATACACAGCACAATTCCGTAAATATACGGAAAGAGACATGGTTCAAAACGACGGGCCGTAAATTCACTTTGTGTGTGGTCTATCGGTTTGAGTGATGATTACACTGCCTTCTCTTAGTCGACTCATACACTAGATTAGATTATTTTGTGCTCAGGCTAGATTATTTTGTTCGGATTATTAATATAACGAATGGAGAAGGCAATCCAACCGATAGGTGTCCGGCGGAATAGAATGCACCTACCTCTTTCCTACCGAGGTGAAAGAACCTACTAAGGTATTGAACGGGCATCCTTTATTGTAGAATAACACTAAAAGATGCAATGATGTCACTATACTGCTCGGATATATAATTTCGGTGATGTCATTGCTGTTAGCCTTTTTGGCTTTTACAGCTTCATCGGATACTGTGCTCACGGGTCAGAGGCCCGTGTGTGCCAGGTTTGGTTTGACCCAAACATAAATACTTAAATAAACTCCTACAAAAACTTCGAAATTCGGACTTGCATTGCTTGCGCGATTTCGAATATTCGTCCGAGGGAGGCTGCGGGCCTCCATTCGCACTGTCGACTTGTGTGTCGGTAACTCTGGGCGGTGAGAACCGCCCTCGAACACTATAATGCTCGTGGGAACGCAACAGAGACTCAGAATTTTGTTTTGGCTCGTAATAAAATGGCGGCGCCGTGGTTCGCCACCCGTCACGTCTCGTAAGCCGCGGGTACGAAGCGAGTCGAACCAGAGCCAGTTATTCTGCGGTGAAGCAGTAGTGTGCAAACATTACTGTGTTTCGGTTTGAAGGGCACTGCGAATAACATTTGTTATGGGCAGACGTTGCACTTACCATCAGGTGAATGTTTTGCTCGTTTCGTCACTTAATTAAAAAAAAAGCGTGGCGAGTATGACAAATCTTCCCAACTTCGAAGACGAGAAGATACATGAAAAAGATAACTGTACAGTGTTTTTAAGAATCCGAAATTCATTTGAAAGAGTACAATAGCACCAACCTCTTTCCTACCGAGGTGTAAGAAGCCACTAAGATATTGAACGGACAGCCTTTATTCGTGCAATGCTGTCACTATACTGCTCGTGGGAACGCAACAGAGACTCAGAATATTGTTTTGGCAAACGGGTGCGAAATGTGGGTTAGATGTATAGCCTCTGCCTACCCCTTATATGGTAAAAAGGCGTGACTATATGTATGAATAAAATACATTTCATATAAAAGCGTTTAATGTTTAGTGAATCATGTGCCACAGGAACTACCTGCAGTTGAATTCGATCAATACTCATTAATTAATTGCAGTCGCTCACAGACGGTGCATTACAATACAAAAATAATTATATTTTCCGCATCGCATATTAGTCCTTATCATAAGGACATAAGGCCGTTATAAAACGTAACAGAAAATTGGCCTTCAAAGGTCATAATACAACAATAATTTCTTTACTGCAATGGAAAATGAACTATTGTGAAATAAAATAGGAGAGATTATTGAAGTTTTTATTTTGCTGTAGACAAAGGTAACTGAATACAGGTCGTGGTGCGTGGGGATGAAGACACCTGGGTTCCCACGCTCCACATTTTGTGCTACATAGACCAGGGTATATATAGAATTACCCTGAACGATTCTGACTGAGAGAATATTAATATTTCCTCGCATTGGACACATGTTGCTCATTTTGGCGGAATAAATCTTAAATATCTTCTTATCTTTCTTACACAAACGGTGCCCACTAGGGCATCATTTGTGTAAGAAAGATAAGAACTGTGTGTTTGTGTAAAAAAGATAAGAACTTATCATTTCAGTCATTCATTCATTTCTTCTTTTTTTATATTGGATAGCAAAACGTTCACCTGATGTAAAGTGCGACGTCTACCCATAACAAATGCTACGTCACCCAGAACATTTCTGTGTGACACTACACTGCGCCCGTCACCCTGAGACATCAGTTTTCAAGTCTCATATGCCCAGTGATTACGCTAGCTCTCATTGCCCTTCAAACCGAAACACAGTAATGTTTGCACACTACTGCTTCACGGCAGAATAACCGGCCCTTGGGTGGTACCTACCTAGACGGATTCCTGCATAGGAATCCTACCACAAGTAGTCTTCTATATCGTTGGTGTGTTTTGCAGACATTAATTTCACACGCACGACAAACACACCACACCACGCCTGAAAATCAACAATTTGTGTTTTCGCACGAATGTGGTTCCGGCCGGGATTCGAACCCAAGACTGCAAGGCTGCATAGAAGTAAGGTACATACTCTGATAACTAAACCACGCGGTTGTCAATCCACGCCTGTACGTGTTAAAGTTGGTGGTTTGATTTGTAGATGGTTTGATTTGTTTTCACCTTCCCAAGCTCCTCCCGTGACGTCAGCATCGCCAAGTGGTTACAGTATTACAATAATATCACATGCTTAGTTTATAGCTTAAAGGTTCCGATGTAATTCAGAAGTTTTCGCTGTAGGCGAAAATCGGCAAGGAAGATACTTTAACGCCTTCGAATAAAATCAGAGCATAGTCGCTCTAAGAAGGAAATATTTGTTGTAATCACAGCGCTTGGCAGGCTGTGAGAGTATACTCATATTAACCAATCAATCTTGATCAATATAAAAAAGTAAAGTAGCAGCATAAAAATTTATAAACAAATTGTTCATGACATTTTCATTCTGCGCTAATAAATGCTGTCCGTACAATTATTTAACAGTCGTCTCTTACCACACCTCGGTAGGAAAGAGGTAGATCAGCTGCAGCCAGTAGCCAGAAGCAACAGTTTCACTGGTGGTAGGATTCCTATGCAGGAATCTATCTAGGCATGTACCACCCAAGGGTCAGTTATTCTGCCATTAAGGTGGTAGTGTGCAGACATTACTGTGTTTCGGTTTGAAGGGCACTGAGAGCTAGCGTAATCACTAGGCATTGAGACTTCAGAATTGATGCCTCAGGAAGACTGTGACGTGTCACACACATGTTCTGGGTGGCACAGCATATGTTATGGGCAGACGTTGCCCTTACCACCAGGTACGAGTTAAAAGATTCTTACTTCCCATTGCGTTTCCACGAGCAGTATCGCAGCGCTTATATTTTTAATATAGTAATAAAAGTTAAAATATTTTACCCGCTACGCTTATGATAGCATTAGCACCCGATAATGGACATCGTTCTGTCATTCTATGATCGATACGCCTAGACACTTACCGTGGAAGCTTCCTAAACACCGGACACTCGTACAGAATTACAGACTGCAAACATGAAACCAAGAAGCGTTCGCTGTATGAAGCTCTTTCTTGCGTTGTTTAATATCATCGTAATTGTAAGTTAATCAGCCAATTTAAATGCTTCCCTACGTTACTTTTTGTCATATTATTTCGCATATTTAATGTTTTTGTTATGTTACTGTTCTGAATGTTTGTTGTTTTTTTTTTATTGGACAAAGCGATGAAACGAGCAAAACGTACGTACGTAAGTGAAACGTCTGCCCATAACAAATGCTGTGTCACACAGAAAATTTCTGTGTGACACCACACTGTGCCCATCACCCTGAGACATAAGTTCTAAAAGTCTCGTATGCTCAGTCATTACGCTAGCTCACAGTGCCATTCAAACCGAAACACAGTAATGTTTGCACACTACTGCTACACGGCAGAATAACTGCCTAGACTTCTTCCACCAGTGAAATTTTTGTTTTTATAATATTGAAGCAGAGATTTTGAATGAAATTTTACTAATTATTTACCATAATCCAATGTATTTATAATTTTCTGATGCCCTCTTCGAAAATCTCTCATCATAACACGGACACTTGAAAATATCCAATTTTTTTTTATTAAAAAAACGTAACTAGTAGTTAATTTTTGTTTTTTGTGACAATTTGTATAATGTTTTTTGAAAAAAAACTGATGGTGAGTGCAACGTCTGCCCATAACGAACGTTGTGTCACCATGAACATTTCTGAGTGCCACCCCACTACGCCCGACACCGGAGAGATCAGTTCTTAAGTCTCATATGCCCAGTGATTACACCAGCTCACAGTGCCCTTCCAACTGAAACACAGCAATGTTTGTACACTACTGCATCACTGCAAAATAACTGGCCCCGGGGTGGTACCTAGCTAGACGGATTCCTGCATAGAAATAAGAAACGTCAGTTTAATTATAAAGTTGAATAATACTTTTTCTCATTAATATCGTCTCATATCGCGCTAATGTACTTTGAATTTGATGTACTCTTAAATATTGGCTATTGGCGACCACGGCTACATCTCCTGGTTATGTTTAGTATATTTACAGGACAAGTCCAAGACAAAAATTTAACTCAATGGAACGCTTTTCTTACGGGTGGCCATTGTTTTTGCGCCTTGGTAATGGTTGATAACAACAAATTAAAACAGGACTTATAGCTATAGTGGACAATTTCAACAAGCTATTAGCATTCGTTATTTCGTCTCTAGCGAAACGTCCAGAATTGCTTGTTTAAAAGTGTGAAATAAATATATTTTGCTGAAACATTTATGTAATAAACGAAATGCAGAAGAAAAAAAGGGCAAAGGTACCTGGCACGAAAAATTTGGAGAGTTTTATAAAAAATGTTAACCTGGAACTAAATCGGATCAAAAAGGCGACCACCTGCTGTCCAGATTGCATTGATTAGCCACATTTATATTTAGAGTTTTAAGACAGTGCATCTTTAGATTTTTTTTTTTCTTTAAAACACGAAGCCACAGTAGGATTTCTCCCGTGTCGTGGGTGCGTTTTACAGACATAAATTCCACATGCACAAACACCCAGATCCGGAACAACTATATGTAGGCCATACAAATATTTGTCCCGTGCGGGAATCGAACCCGCGACCCGCGGCGCAGAAGCCAAGGGCTTAGCCACTGCGCCAACCGAGCCGACAAACAGGTACAGGATACAGGACTTGTTCTAATTTTTTATTATTAATGTTGCAATAAAAAATATTGATTGTTCTATAGGCTATATCTAATATTTATCGGTTATATTCAAAACCCACTGTCAATTTTCATAAAATGTTCACAATTGTAAGTAGTACCACCTATATTTTAATCCAATTAATTAAATAAAAAAAACATATTGATTCCTTAGTTGAACGCATAAGAATCTGTCCGTAAAAAATTATATTCTGATGATTTTACTCGCTGTTTTTGGCTTCCCAAAGAGAGTCCCAAGCTCTGTGCGCTCAAGGGCCTTCATGTTTTAAGACGGCCCTGTAAATATTATTTTGATACCGTTATAAAGCAAGATGGGCAGCACCATCTTCCTGGAACATCTGAATAAATAAACTGCGGTTGCCAACCCGCCTGCCTAGCGAGGCTACTATGGTAACTTTTGTGGCAATCTATAGGGCAGGCCATTGTTCAGCAGTGGACTGATGATGATGATGTTCTCCTAGCCGATTTCGACCACGGCGACAACTTCCGACTACAGTCGAGAGTCATCAACTGCGCAGGAGATATTATAGTGCCACAAGTGTACGCGCAAACACATAGGCACTCACTCTTCCCAACCTACCTGCGCCCGAAGTAACGCTGATGCGATAAGATCGGAGGTAGGCTAGAATGCAGTGCCAGAAACACGGGGACAATCACAACACAACCAGACCCGAAAACCAAATTTATGTTTTAGCACAAATGTTGTCTCCGGCTGGGATTCGAACCCAGGAGCCGCGGCTTAGAAGTCAGGTACTCTGACCACTAGGCCACGCGGTCTCAGTGTACTAGCGATAGGCTGATGTGATGATAATGATGACGAAAACTATACTATTTTTCAATTATAAGGATATGTTTAGAAACCCAAACGAATAATAGTTAGTTATTTTTAGTTAGTAGTTATTTTTATGCAGGATGCTAAACGTTACTTACTTATGCAAAAGTTTCTTTTAGGTACCAATAGATGACACTTGTCATAAAGATTCCTTCGTCAAAAACCATTTGCTTAAAACATGCTTTCATTTTTAGTTTTTCGGCTTGATTTTAATTGCGGTCTGCGTGATCAACATACGTGACCGCAAATCCCGACCAGAACAACAGTCGAGCGTTTCGCGTGGAGTACTGTCATTCCTTCTAACCCTGGGCTTGGCCTTGGTAGTGACCGCAGTACTGGGCTGTATCGGCGCTCTGAGGGAAAATGTCAAGTTTCTTTACGTGGTGAGTTTGTTGAGCTAAGAACTTAGTTTGTATTTATAGGTAGCTGCAGCACCTGTTACTAAAAATTGCTTAATGTACTATACATATAAGATATTTACATTAATTTACATCTAAAAATAAACACTAAGATATACCAACAAACTTACATACACATTTAAACAAACATTTATACTTAAGTGAATAAAACTTATATAGGATGGATGCGATGGACTCACTACTTATAACACAAAGTGCATTATATTGTTTTGGTGAAATGTGGATTGTGGCAGTCATCTGTTATTGCAGTGAGAGCCCAGTCTCTGACTACCCCTTATGGGATACAGTCGTGATCTTATGTATGTATGTAAAAATCTTTCCACATTTGAAACATGAATAAAAATAAAACTTATAATTTATTCAACTTTACAAACGTCTAATGCAATTTATTATTTTAAAATTACATCGTCGAGATGTGCCTCGTTTCACGTAACTTTTGCATCAAAAACTCTCGCAACATTTTCACGTATTCCGCTAAATTCACAGTTACGTTACCTTCATTACATTATTGTCAAAGAAATATGAACCAATTTTGCCTTTTCTCATATGGCAGACCATACTCTTGTTTTAGGTGAATGAAGTGGATTTTGGTGTATAAGACGAGGGTTTTCCTTGCTCCCGTAACGACAATTGTGTTTATAGACGTGCCAGTTGATGTCAAAACGGGCCTCCGTAAACAGTACGTTCTCAAGGCTAGAGAATCGCTCTAGCATAGTGTCAGCCAATAACTTACGTTGAATGTAATCGTTTGGTTTCATCTCCTGCACAATTTGAAGCTTGTATGGGTGATTGAGATCCACAAGCAAAATTCGCCGTCGACAAGTTCTTGGTATTGCCAAAGCTGTCGAACGCTTACGCGCAGATGATTCGCGATCATTCCGTACGGAAATTTCAACCTCCCGAATGTTCTCTTCGCTCCTTCTAGAACGTGGCCGATCCGTTTGATTAAAATACGTTGTGGAACCAGTTTGCTCGAACTTCTTGACCCAAGCTTTAATTAAATTAACAAATGGACACTCACTTACACGGCACAATAAATATATTTACATAGACACAAAAACTCATTGACGAGAAGAACGTTAGGAATCACAGAAAATACACTACGATGACGATCTTTCGATCTGAATCTGAAGGACGCTGAGAGCTAATACTGTTACTGGGCACATGAGAATTATAAACTGACGTCTCAGTGGGACAGCCACTGTGACCACACTGAAATGTTCTGCATGATACAGCATTTGTTATGAGCAGGCGTTGCAATTACCATGCAAACGTTTTGCACGTACACTAAGTAAATTTTAAGCGATAATATAAATAAGTTTCTAAGAATTTACGGTGTCTTTTGTCCAGCACGCCTGCTTTTTCATATTCCTGGTGTCGCTGGAAGTGGTAGTGGCGGTTGGTGGGGCGGTACTCAGCGCGTGGGTCGGTGGCAACGAGCTACGCATTCAATTCTATAAGAACTCAACAGTTGAAGATGAGAGCAGTCAAGCCTTCTGGGATTACTTGGAATCTGAGGTACTCAAAGCCACTAACCTCAAAGATTGTAATTAATATGAAACAATTTTAATTATATTCGTAAAAATTATGTCAAGAAAAGCAAATTAAATTTAAAAAATGTGCAAAGACGAGCTTAATTCTCGAAGTTTTTTTTTACAGCAAAAGCTTAGAGAGGAGAATTATAAAAATTAAACCCTTTTTCAGAACCAATGCTGCGGCGTAGATGGTCCTCAAGATTACGCAATCCTTCGCCGCGAAATTCCATCCTCCTGCTGTCCCAGAGCCCATCCTCTCAGAGAGGGAGGAGCAAGGAGGCATCTGCATGCGACTTGTATCACAGAGAAATCCTACTATACGAGGGGCTGCGAGGAAGCTTTACGCCAGAAGAAGTCTTTTAAAGGAAAAATATTTATATCCATTGGAGTCGTCTTCGCTTTGCTCGAGGTAATACAACTCGATTATAGTAATTATCCGGGCAATTTTTGGAATTAAATGACGAAGGGTAGATTTTGGTGATTTATGTGGCGACATTTACACAGCCCATTTGATATGGGCAGTTCTATTACCATCAGATGAATGATTTATTCGTCTCGTCACTTTCTTCCATAACAAAAATATTCTCGAGTCAGGTTGTAGACACTGCAGTATGCAGAACACAAGGTCTCAGTCTGTAGCGTATAAAAGGGGAAGAGTGACATTCTCGAAATTATTCCGGCCAGCAGAAAAAAGTAGCAAAACATGGCTGCGGTTGTTGGCTTTGTCAGCAATCGAAAACCTTAATGACTAGCAACGATGTATTCGATCGTAGTCCTTAGAGTCAAAATGACACTTACATCTTCATCGAAGATAAATGTAAGTGTATATGGAACACAGTGATCATTTATCATCAGGTGCAGTTTGGCGTAAATCATTGGTACTTTTTAAATTACGTTGAACTGGGATTTGCAGCACATATTTATTTCTTATTGAAAGAATACTAGCCATTCTATTAAAATTACTTATTATTAATTATTCCTGTTAGCCACTCCAACTAATCTTAAAATCTTGTACTATGAGACGGTTCACGGCAACAGTCGAAAAGAGGCTCGACTCCAACGATGTCATGTTCTGCAGACCCAGTGTAGCCAACTAAAAGGGTTTTCCCCCCAAATTTAGCGGAATAAAATTGCACCGGGGGTTTTTAAAAAGTAATAAAAGGTTTATAAGATGTATCATTTCAAAAATTACAGAATTCAAAGATTCTATTGTAATGGAAGAAATATTATTTAATATCGACATACGATTATTCTTTTTAATGTTACTTAGTTGTTGTTGTAGTTTACTAGGTTTATTACTAAGGCGACTAATTATTATTTAATAGTTATAAATAATTGTATTTTTTGATTTAATTTAATTTCATAAATTCATGAAACGAGCATGACGTTTACCTGATTGTAAGTGCAACGTCTGCTCATAACAAATGCTGTGTCACCCAGAAAATTTCTGTGTGACACCACACTGTGCCCATCACCCAGAGACATAGGTTCTTAAGTCTCATACCACCACCATAACCACTGATGAATATTTTGATACTACTTTTACTGTTATGCTATATCACAATTTTTTTGTTTCACTAAGTAACTGTCATACAAAAACTAAATAGTGGACAAAAATCTACACTGCTTAGTTTATATTTTTCAAATGTTCGGTTTAAAGGGGCTTTAGGGGTTTTTGATATCCCATTTAGGGGGAAAAAATTCAGGTGTAGGCGTCCGTGCGCTTAACCATTGGTTATTGGCGATTCAATAACAGATAGTGTTAGCAGAGAGAGATATTAGTAGATAGTTATTTTAATCCCTACATATATAGAGTCGCCGTGTCGCGTGAGAGCCGTGGTAGCTCAGGGGCTAGGCGCTCGCTTTAAATTTCATAGTACGCGAGGGACCTGGGTTCGATTCCCGGTGCCAGCACCACTAAAATTGTTAATTGCAATTTTAAGTGCTGATTTACCACGTGCTCGGCGGTGAAGGAAAACATCGTGAGGAAACCTGCATGTCTGAGGAATAAAAAATATTTCGAAGACATGTGAAGTCCGCCAACCCGCATTGGAGCAGCGTGGCGGATTCTTCCTAGCTCCAAAACCCTCTCAGAAATGAGAGGAGGCCTGTGCTCAGTAGTGGGACATTTATAGGCTGAAACTTTACTTTTTACTTTTTTATATAGAGTCACGCCTCTTTCCATAGGGGTAGGCAGAGACCACATGTTTCCACTTGCTACGATCCTGACACACATCTTTAGCTTCCTCTACTTTCATTAGTGTTTTCATACAAGCTCGTCGGTTGCGGGTACTTTTGACGTGGCCTTTCCTTAATACGATTTCGATCTGATCGTAATACTTTCGCCTACTTTAATGCATAAGTAAAGAAAAAGGCCAAAACAGATTTCTTGATCGGTGACGAACACATTTATTGACGCTATCTTTTAAAGTCGAGCAGTGGACTGCCACAGACAGAATGATTGTGTAGATTGTCGGCTCTGCGATTAGTTCCTGCGCGCTAGCCAATAGCAGGAAATAAAAAATACTTATGTTTTAATATTCAATTAACAGTTTTTTTTACTGTTAACTGTTACTGTAGAATTAAAGTATTTACACCGTTTATCGATTTTCAGATCCTGTGCACGTTTCTGGCGATCTGGATGGCCAGGACGATAAAGTCCGAGCGTCAAAGACTGCAACAGAACTTACAAGCGCACTTCGAAACATAAGAATAAGTCAGAAGAACCCACTGCACTCACATTTACTATAATTAAGAAATCACAAAAAGTTAAAAAGTAAATAACTAAACCGCACATAATGTTCTTGATGGGCAAAACAAATGAACATAGACTATTGATTAGTTAGAACAGGGGTCCCCAAACTAAGTTTCTTTTGTTTTTTTATAGCATAAAGTGATGAAACGAGCAAAACGTTCACCTGATGGTAAGTGCAACGTCTGCCCATAACAAATGCTGTGTACACCTCACTGTGCTCACCACCCAGAGACATGGGTTCTTAAGTCTCATATGCCCAGTGATTACGCTAGCTCACAGTGCCCTTCAAACCGAAACACAGTAAATGTTTGCACACTACTGCTTCACGGCAGAATAACTGGCCCTGGGCTGGTACCTACCTAGACGGATTCCTGCATAGGAATCCTACCACCAATAGAAACATGAGTGCACCGTTCCGGTGAATCTGAATAGGTGGTCAGCGGCAATTTGTAAATTAAACACTGGTACACATCAACGGCCTTATTAATAATCGTTGTATAGCAGGTAAACAGTTACACACCGATTTATCTCTTTCTGTCATCAGTAATTTGACATTCGAAAAAAGGAGACAAAACATTGTATAACTATACAGCGTTTATTAGTAAGGGGGTAAAATCTCTTCTACTTTATATCGAACTAGCTGATGCCCGCGACTTCGGTTTCGGCGATGTAGATTTTTTAAATATCCCGTGAGAGCTATTTGATTTTGCGGAATAAAAAGTATCCAATGTTCGTTTCCAGAATGCAAGCTATCATCTCAGTATCGAATTTCGACAAGATCGGTTCATCGGTTGAACTGTCAAAAGGTAACAAACATACAGAGGGACGGAGAGAGTTACTTTCGCATTTATAATATTCCAGCAAAAAATTCCGGGTCAGCGAAGTGTTCTATTGTAGAAAAAGTTAGGGAACCCCTGTTAGAAGTATCGTATTAAACGAAGGTCCTTGAATGTTCGTGTCGACCAGTACACCAACTATTATATATGAAAATCTAACCTATAAATATGTTATGTGATGGGCGTCGATATAAGCTTTTACCGCTGGCAGGATTCCTATGCTGGAATCTGTCTAGGTGGGTATCACTACGCATTACTGTGCCTCGGGTACTGATAGTTAGTGTAATGACTGAGCTCTTATAGAAATGAGACTTGACTTGAGAGAACCCATGTCTCGGGGGAGCACCCAATTATTCCGAAATATTTTATTCAATTTTACAAAAATCCGAATTTCATAATGATTTCTAGCATTTACGAGAATACTACACATCTAAATAAAACGAATTTTACGGATTACTCGCGTGAAAGAACATAGCTGATGTGTAAGCATCGTCGCAGTACCTGATCTTGTAACTTATGCTCCGCTAAACATCACCTGTCGTTATCTTTCGGGATGCTCGTTCCGTCACCTGACGGAAGCCATGACTTTCCTGGCACTTCATTCAGTCGACTCTATCACCTACGGGATGTTATGGGGTAGCAGATTTTTATTCGCCGACATCACACTGGCACCCCAATGTACAGTATTTACGAAATCAAAAAATAAACAGAGACAACAAAAGTAAAATACTTTCCCATTGGGGTAGGCAGAGACCTCAACTTTTCCTTTGCTACGATTACCAAAATTACGATTTTCGCTTCTTCTTTCGTATTAGCGACATCTACGTCTTCGTATGAGTAACTCGAGAAATATCTCATACCTCCGACATGTCGCTTTTAAAAGCTTCTGAGATGCGAAGTATACATCTAAAAGATTAGGTACTGGTTGAGGGAGACGTCCTCCCCACTTAAGACGACCCGATCTGGCGGATAGCTAGCTAGTACTCTTTTCCTTGGAAATATAATCCGCTGAAACGCGTATGTCCATTAGTTGACTATAACCAGGCTGGTGAAGATGACGATGATCTTTAAGAGACTAAGTGGAATATGCGAATTTAAGTAAAACGTATTTTTCTATTCAATAGTGTTTGCTTGACGAATTTTAGCTTTTAAATAAACTTTATAACTAAATTTTTGTCTTAACAGTTTAAAAACATAACTAAGTATTTTACTTATTATTCTGTGACAACATGATTGATGTTTTTTATTGGATGAAGTGACAAGACGATCAAAACGTTCATCTGATGGCAACGTCTGCCCATGACAAATGCTGTCACTCAGAACTTTTCCGTGTGGCACCACACTGCGCCCGTCCGTCTGAGACACCAGTTTTTTTAGTGCCCACTAATTACAGCTCTCAGTGCCCTTCAGATCGAAACATAATATTTGCACACTAATGCTTCACGGCAGAATAACTGGCTTGAGGTAGTACCTACCTAGACGGATTTCTGCTTAGGAATTCTACCATCAGATGATCTAGAAAGGGATTATTTGGAATATGCCAATTTAAGTAAAACATATTTAGCATTTTAGATTTAAAGAAACTTTATAACTAAATTATTTTGCCTAAACATTTTAAAAACATAACTTAGTATTTTACTTATTACTCTGTGGCCATACGGTTCATGTTATATTTATTTAATCTTCATCAGATCACACTTTAATTTAACTCAGAATATGAGTAGCTTCATCTTAATTAAGTATAGCGATAAGCACATATTAACAAAATAACAATAACCTTTTTACCAATTATTGTTATAAGCAGTTTCCTATTTAGAATATAATAATAAAAAAAAATGGATTACAAAATACATACTCGTATGCTCTATCTTATATTAGCTATAATCTGTGATATTCTGTAGTGTAGCATAGTAATGTTGTTATCTTACACAATCACATATTGTTATTTCCCATTTTACTTAATTACACATTATCAATAAAAGAGTAGGAAATCTTTTTAAGAGACGTTACCTCACACTGGATTTTCCCTTTTGAGTATTGTATTGAGGAAAATAAAAAATTGTATATTGTACAATAAACGTCTAGACTCGCCCAATTATCTGTAGGTCATACAAATATTCTTCCCATGGGAGATCCGCACCCGCGACCAATACAACATACAATACAAATACAAAGTCAATAGCTTAGTGTCAGTCTACGAAAAGTAAACAAATAAATTTCTCGTTTCTTACATAGTAAATATCGGCCATACAACTGACATCAACTTTGCTATGTGTATAAGTTTATATGCCAATATAAATTACCGTGTGGTGGCGGCTTAAGAGAATACCACCCCATCTCGTCCCGTGGGTGTTGCAAAAGTCGACAGAGGGAAAATAAAAACCAGGAGACGGTCTGTACCATCTTCCTGAACATCTGAATAAATATACTACGGTTGCCAATCCGCCTGCCAAGCGTGGCAACATTGGCAAAAAAATGGTGATGATAAATTACCATATGAAGAATTTAGTATTTATGCAAATAATATAAACACTTCGTGTTACGCTTAGAGTGTTGAATGGTATCTGTTTGTAGGGTCATGGCCAGCGTATCTGCTATTAGACAGGCGGTACCTGGATTCGAATTCAAACAGTATTTGTGGAACACACATTATCGTTTTCAGGATGTGATTGTCCTATGTTTCTCCGATACTGTCGGCCCTCTGATCATCATCGAATAAGCATTACATCGGTGAACAGATGAAGAAAAGTGAGTTTATTAACTGTTCACCGATGTAGTAACGCTATATGTATTTATGCTAGCACTTTTAGCAATTAAAGACGGCACTGTAATATATCCTGCACAGCTGACGTCGGCCAGTGTTTGCTGTCTTATGTAATTTAAACACTATATTGATTTACAATCACCTTAAGCGAATTCAAAGAAGTCAATTTCATTCTTGTTGTATCTTTAACTTAGTTTATTTTTAGGCTTTGGTATCTCAGGTAGAGAGAGTTTGCCTTAAATTTCATAACACGCGAGGACCCTGGGTTCTAATCAGGTGTAGCCCTGAAATTGTTAACTGTAATCTTAAGTTCTGATTTCCTACGTGTACAAAAAAAAAATATTGAGCAGACGTGCATGTAATACATTTGGAGGACATGTGAAGTCTGCCGACCTGCATTGGTCAGCGTGGTTGACACACTGAAAACTAAGGGGTCAGCGCTCAGTAGTGGAAAAGTTTGTTATTAATAATTCTTAAAATATAAAAGAGCACATACTTTACTTATAAATTAACAATCTTTAAGACCAAACATAATAACTAAGTGTAAGCTATAAACAGCTGTGACAGTAATGTCATAGGGACCAATTCGTTTATAAATATTATAGGAATAAGACATAATATTAACAATTTCTTCAAAAGTTACACATTTAATAATTTTATTTTGAATGGACTATGGATGGATAACGGACATACTCGTATCAAAAGAGAAGATAGTTGGGTACTACCATCGGCTGGGGATCCGATTATTAATAAAATAAATTAAAATATATAATAAATATATCATTTTAATTACTTGCATTTACGCGAATACTGCACATTTAAATAAAACTAATTTTACGGATTACCCGCGTGAAAGAACATAGCTGATGTGAAGAATCGTTGCTCTAGGAAGTTTGAAGTCTGTGACCATGTTCTGGTTCATTCTAACCATTACATAAGATTTGATAAATGATTTTGTAAACTCAAAAGAACATCGATCCTACCAAGGATGATTCGCGAGGCTATTGAAATTAAAAAACATCGTAATTTCAATAGAGAAGATGGTTGGATACTATCACCAGCTTGGGATCCTATAATTAAAAAAAAATCAAAACCAAGCATACCACTGCTAGACTTCAAGTCACAGTAAGCTCATTTTGCGTAGATCGAACTAAAAATAATAATTAAAAGCTAAACATCAGGACGTGAAACATCTCAGTCCCCGTTAACATGAGTGGGTAATAAAAAGCTTAAAATAAACGCGATAAAGTCCGAAAATTTAGTGATATATATATATTAACAATTTATTACTTCACATACTACTTTGAATTATTAACTATTAGCCCAGTGGTGTAAAGTGCAGACTGTGCGAAAAATTCTGCGCATATTCTGATCCGGTATTCGACTATCGTGAGCCATCTTCTAGCAGCAGTCAATCTAGTAACTATTATGTATAGAACTAATCCAGCTAATTTTGTTATTACTTTTGGCTGAATTCTCTAGTTAATACTCGTTGAAATTAATTAATCCACTGTTTATTAAATAATTATTTAATTAAGAAAACCGACTTCAACTCAGCCGCTCCAAACATGCTTCTCATCAAATCATTAAAATCGGTTATATACAAATAAGTTACATAAAAAGCAAAAAAAAAAATACAGACGAATTGAGAATCTCCTCTCTTTTTGTCTTTGTCGTAGACTAACACAATACAAATAATTTAAATGGTTAAGACGATATCCAGAAATGTTGTCACTCTTCAAAATTACAAAACAGTAGAATATGTTAAGTTACCTCTAGAATATTTAGTGTAACACAATAAAACAATTGTTTCGACTCTGCCGTTTATACGTTAAGCTAATACATTTATATTAGTATGTTTGTGTTCTTTAGTTTTAGTGAGTTTTATTGGTGGTTCCGTCTAGGTAGGTACCACGCCAGGGCCAGTTATACTGCCGTAAAGCAGTAGCGTGCAAATTTTAATGTGTTTCGGTCTCAAGGGTACTGAGAGCTAGTGTAATCACTGGGCATATGAGACTTAAGAACTGATGTCTCAGGGTGACGAGCGCAGTGTGGTGCCACACACAATTATTTTGAGTGACACAGGATTTGTTATAGGCAGATGTTGCACTGAGCATCAGGTTAACGTTTTGCTCGTCTCCTCACAATTTCCAATAAAAAAAGAGTTAAGTTGTTAGTTTTATTATACATTTTTAGTATTACATATTATTATCCAGGACTGAATCGTCACTTAACAAGAGGTGAGATCGTAGACAAGCACAAGTTATTTATATATATTTTTTTATTCGATAAAGTGATGAAACGTGCAAAACGTTCACCTGATGGTAAGTTCAACGTCTGCCCATAGCAAATGCTGTGTCGCCCAGAATATTAGAAACACAGTAATGTTTGCACACTACTGCTTTACGGCAGAATAACTGGCCCTGGGGTGGTACCTAGACGGATTCCTACATGACACTATGACGCCTATGGTTTAACAATTTTTGCTATTTAATAAATTCTATGATATTGAAACTATTAGTGTATAATGGTCACCGTTTACAACGTAAGAGCTTATTAAAATATTTAATTTTAGCTTATTGGTATTATTAAGATTTATTTGATATTATAGATATCCCCATATTTAATATTAGCTCATTGATCTTTAATCTCAGGCAAACTTTTATTTATAAATTGTTATTCGGATTTTTTTTTTAATTAACTTCTGTATAAAAATTAAAATAATGAATGTAAATAAATTTCGTAAAATATTCAATTGTAATGTTATATTAGCTCCTTTATAGCTTTGTTACCAGAAACAGGATTCCTTTGCTGTGATCCGTCTAGTTAGGTACTACCACAGTGCGCGCTATTCTGCACTCAAGCAGTGGTATGCGAACCGGGGACTGCCCGGTAAGCCGCTGGAGAGGGTTGTAAGGGCTTGTTTTGAAAAGGGTCAATTTTATATTCCTTGAATTTTTTTGAACCTTGAACCTTTTCATAAGAATTACAGTTTGGAACCTACAAGTCATACTTTTCGCTTACCAAAATCACTAGGAGCAACCACGACGATAGCGGTTATCTTTTGAACGGATAACCCTTACGTACTATGTATTGAATTACGTCTTCATAAGCCTTACCACTTACCGCTATGAGGTGTTATTCTGTAACGTTTGTAGGCGTTTGTATTTCAAATACCAGTTGTATGGGTTACCAAAGATACACAAACCAAATGCTCCACTACGTCCAATAGTGAGCCAGATCGATTCACCAACCTACAGATTGGCTCAGCATGTGGCTAAAGTACTCTCACCACTCAGAGGACACACTAGAGCACACACAAAGGATTCATACCATTTTGTCAGTGAGATTAAAGACCTACACCTGACTGACAATGAAACTATGGTCAGTTTTGATGTCCAGTCTCTATTCACATGCCTACCAGTAGACGACTGCATCTCAATTGTATCTAGGAAGCTAGCTGAGAACAACATGCCAGCGGAATATGCAGAACTACTAAGACATTGCCTTACATCTGGCTATCTATTGTGGAAGGAACAGTACTACAAGCAAGTAGATGGTGTGGCGATGGGCTCCCCAGTATCTCCCATTGTCGCCGACATCTTCATGGAAGACTTTGAGGAGAGAGCCCTCCGTACTTCTCCAGTAAATCCAAGATTCTACAAGCGGTATGTAGATGATACTTTCACAATTTTACCATCAGATAAAGTAACTGCATTTCTAGACCACCTTAACTCCCTAAACTCTAAAATTCAATTTACAGTGGAGTTAGAGGCAAATAACTCTTTAGCTTTTCTAGATGTTTTAGTAATTCGAAATCCTAATAACACCTTGTGTCACACTGTGTATAGAAAAAAGACCCATACTAACAGATATTTAAACGGTGAATCTCACCATCATCCATCACAGTTAGCTACCGTGGGTAAATCCTTGTTTCAGAGAGCACGAGGAATCTGTGACAGGAAACACCTGGCCGCCGAGCTTCAACATGTCAAGCAAGTTTTGCACGACAACAAGCTTCGGGTTCCGCGCCTACGTCGCAGTGACCGAGTGAAACCGGCCACAGTCGAGCGTGTGCCTGCTGTTCTACCTTATGTCAGAGGAGTCACGGACAAGATTGGCTATATCTTGAAGCGGGCTTCCATAAAAACATTCTTCAAGCCGCCGAAGAAGATAAGTCAGTTTTTACCATCTGTCAAGTGTAACATCCCTCTACAAGACGCAGGAGTGTACAAGCTAGATTGTGAATGTGGTCTCTCTTATATAGGCCAAACAAAAAGATCGATTAAAACCCGCGTAAAAGAACACATAGCTGACGTGAAGCATCGTCGTTCTAGGAAGTCTGCAGTCTGTGACCATGTTCTGGATCATCCCAACCATTACATCAGATTTGATAAACCACAGATCCTTGCAAAAGAACACCGATTCCTACCAAGGATGATTCGCGAGGCTATTGAAATCAAAAAACATCCTAATTTCAATAGAGAAGATGGTTGGGTATTACCACCAGCTTGGGATCCAATAATAAATAAAATTAAATCAAAAACCAAGCATACCACTGCAAGACTTCAAGACACAGTTAGCTCTTTCTGCGTAGATCGGACCCACAAAAAAAAAATAATAATTAAAAGCTGAAGGTACCCCAGGTTAACTATGACATCAGGACATCTGTCACCTCAGTCCTCCCGTGACCATGGGTGCTGTAAAGCACTCGAAACGTCGGGTTATAAATAGTAATAAATTAAACGCGATAAAATCCGTAAACTTAGTTTCATTTAAATGTGTAGTGTTCGCGTAAATATAAGAAATCATTATATTAAATACCATTGTATTGGTTTCCAGAGCACCTTTGCTAGCGCTGTTACAAAGATTTAAGAACTGATGTCGCATGGTGACGGGCTACGCAAAGCTTTCCAATACAAAGTTCTGGGTGCCACCACCATTAATTATCTTGTCTTTTAAAAAAACCTTTGAAGCACAGTGAAAAACAGAAACACGAAGATTTATTAAGGGCGGGTCTCTCCGCCTGGATTACTGGTGGTAGAATTCCTATGCAGGAATCCGTCTAGGTAGGCACCACCCCAGTGCCAGTTATTCTGCCGTGAAGCAGTAGTGTGCAAACATTACTGTGTTTCGGGTTGAAGGGCACTGAGAGCTAGCTTAATCACAGGGCACATGAGACTTAAGAACTGATGTCTCCTGGTGACGGGAGCATTGTGGTGTCACACTGTTCTGGGTGACACAGCATTTGTTATGGACGTTGCACTTACCATCAGGTGAACGTTTTGCTCGTTCCGTCACTTTTATAAAAAAAAATTACAGGCACAAGTCAACAGTCTCAGCGACGGTCCGAGTTATTTTGGAAAAAACACTAGTTACTACGAACTAACTTAAGTGTAGTGTGACAAACGTCGTATGCATATTTGTTGTTGTTGATATACTATGTATACTACTGAATGTTTGTTTGTTATTTAACCTAGTGCATCTCAAACTTCTTCGTATATATAATTAATAGTTACTTCAACACTAGAAGGTCATGGTAATTATAGTAGATTAAATCACGCAGTCAATCACATTGCGTTCAGTTGAAATTACTTCGGAAATTTAGTATTTTAGTATTAAAATTATGCATTTACTTTTATCATACCTTTTCAGTTTAATTAGCAGTGAACCCATTTTCCGTCGTGTAGTTTATTCACAATATCAAAGTAAATATCAATTGAAAATAGATAATTAATTAATAAAAAAACAAACTTCAAACACAGATAATTTATTTAGGAAAAATCTCTATCAACATTCATGTTACATAACACTAATAAAATTTGATATTTAAATTTTTAATTATGGTTTTATTTTACAATATTATTAATCAAATGACGTCAACTAGGATTAAACTTAAAAGTAACTTAAGGCTAAACTTATATCAAAACCAACGGCAGGGTGAAGAAATTTGGTCAATGTTTGAAGATTTAATTTAAGATATGTATAACACATAGAGGTAACATTTAGCAACTTAGCTTTCAATATCTCCTTATTAAATGACACTTTACGAAGTAGTTAAAGATAGTTATGTATACTATAGTTGCCCTATATAATTTTTTTTTATTGTATAAACTGATGAAACGAGCAAAACGTTCATCTGATGGTAAGTGCAACGGCTGCCCATAACAAATGCTGTGTCACCCAGAACATTTCTGTGTGACACCACACTATGCCCATCACCCTGAGACATCAGTTCTTAAGTCTCATATGCCCTGTGATTATGCTAGCTCTCAGTGCCCTTCAAACCGAAACACAGTAATGTTTGCACACTACTGCTTCACGGCAGAATAACTAGCCCTGGGGTGGTGGGTGGTCCAAATAAATACTGGTGGTAGGATACCTATGTAGGAATCCGCCTAGGTGCGTGCCACCGCAGTGCCAGTTATTCTGCCGCCAAGCAGTAGTGTGCAAGCATACTGTTTTTTCGGTCTGAAGGGCACTGTTAGCTAGTGTGATTCTGGGCATATAGGACTTTGGTACTGAAGTCAAGTCAAGTAAGTCAAGTCAAGTAAGCTTGATTTGAGAATATATTGGTATTTCTTTCTTATTTAAAAACAATGAAGTTACACAATCTGACAGTCCTAAATGAAATTTGTTAGTGATCGTTTTAGAGACTTCATAAAAAATACAACAAGTCAGTAAGCAACTAGATGCCTAGTGTCATTTAGAATGGAAGTATGATAATTAAAAAAAATAACAAGGCACTATCGAATTATAGCTCTTTTTTAGAAATAAAAAAAAACATTCGAACTGCTTTAGTTTTTCAGTGACTAAGCAACTATGAAACTACTACTCTAGTTGATAATATTCAACATACAATCCAATGCGAATCGGAAGAAGTATATTTTATTTAAGATCTATATAATCTGCCATTTAATTCATACAATATTTTGGTTCCGACGTTGCGGTTTCTTAGTTTAAGCAATTTATTAAAAATATGATTAACTATCGCTAATTATTATTAAAAAGTCATGATAAAGATCCTATTAATTAATGTCGAGATAAAGACTTCACATTTACTTTCTAAAGTTATTTTTCTTCACTGTGCCGCCGTACAAATTATCTATGGTTGTTAGCATTATAATAATTCGTGGTGGGATACGAACATACATAAAAATACATTTGGGTTACGCTTGACTAGTCAGTGCCTCTACTGAAAAAAATTATTATAAAGCTAATAGCTTCCATTACAAAGTGTACTTTAATTATAATTTAATCAATATAGCTACATTTCTATTCACCTTATATTATTTAATATGTTTAATAGCTACTTTAGTTACACAGGGAAGAAAAAACAATTATTAATCATATTATTAATCAGAATAATACGATATTGAACATAGTAAATTGAGAGAGAGTAAAATAAATTAAAAATTAGTCAAAAGCATGTTGGCCACACACGTTTTAGGGTACATAGCCATTCTCAGTAACGTTGGTTTCAACATTTTTATACAATCATTTTATTACTACAATTATTAATACAATTATTTTAGTACTTTGCGTAAAATGGGAGGGAGTCTAGCCAATTATTTTAATTAAGGACGGACAGACCGAAATTTCAAGAGATTCAAGAAAAGAGAGTCACAACATTAATATATACTACTTGTGTTATATCCCGGTTTTTAATCTTTAAACACAAAAATGTATACATTTTAAGTATAACATAGCCCTTCTCCAAAGAACATAATGCTGAAATTCTTTTAAATTTTTTGTTACCTGCTTCTAAAAAAAAACTCGGCAGTATGATAATTCTATTTTTTACATTTTAATGATTGTAATATACTATGGAATTATTCGGAATATACCGCAATGTAGATTAAAAAGCTAAACATGCTTTTATTGTTTTTTAAATATTTTATTTTTTAAAAATAAGTTATGTAATATTTTATTATATTAGCAATTTGTATATATATTCGTTTTTTCCAATAATCTCAACGGCGTACATACATTAAAATTTATATTATATTTAAATTTTTAAACACCTATTTTATTAAATCTATTTTAATAAATTGAAAGTGCAAACATCAAGATAAACTTTTTAAAAGAAAACGTTACAGCTTCTAAAATTTGAGAAATTCAACGATTAGTCTCATCTAAAAAATCTTTTAATTAAGTATACAATTGTAAGATCTAAAGGGTACAAATATCTATTCTCACTTTAATTATATAATAAAATAAAGAACAAAAATAATTTATATCATCCTTTTCATTTTTTTTAATAATTATTTTTGTATTAATAAATGAATTAAAAGAAAAATAATTAACACGTACATAAACATTTCATGTTTTATAGAATTTTTCGTAATAATTTTCGTCAAAACGGATTTCTGTGTCTATTTCACAAACTCTTGTCTCTAATATTTACATTTAATAAAACAATTCTAGAATAGCTATAACAGATAAACTAAGTCTAGCGTATACTAAAAACGAACCATGGAATAATTTATAAATAAATAATAAATAAAAAACTACAATAATAATTTACTCTACAAACATAAGTAAACTAAATTAATTGTATTGTTTACATTAAACAAGCACCGTCACGAATCCAGTAATTTTTTATTTAATTAATTAAATAATTTACGAAATATATATTTTACTACCTTATAATTAACTGATTGTATATATTAAATATTTATATTAAATTGTGTTTAAAAACGAATTTATTTATTTTCACATATTGTATTTATGTTCGGAAATGTGTAAAGAAAGTGGTAAAAGGTAATATCTATAAATCATAATCTCATCGTTCTAGTTTATTCCAATAGTGTTAGACAGAATTATATCATATAAAAAGGTTCTACTATACGCATAAATTATACGTAGCGAAGTGGATAAAAAAAATTCAGGTGAAACTTATTGTTATAATTTCATTATTATGTCCGTGGAATAATTAGAAAGATAAAAAAAATGCAAGAAATGTTCCACTATAGTGAGTGTAAACTTTCTTGCATATATTTTTCAAACAGATGGCCATTTTAAATTAAGAATATTTTTTATGCATAATCAATTAAAAGAAAAATATATTTTTTGTGCTTACAATAAAAGTTAATCTTAAAATAAATATGTAACATTAAATAAAGCTAAACACACCTAGCTTTGTTTATACTTAATAAAAAAATCCCTTATTATAAAATGTATTTCCTTAAAACTACAGTGCGTTTTAAATGCTCGGGTTATATTTAATTTATTAATGTTGTCTCTTACGCGGTTTCGCGGCTTTTGCCTTGCGTTTTTATGGAGTGTGCCAGCCATAGCGCCAGGACTATACCGATTATCTGAAAAAATAAAAAAATCGAATTATATTTTCATGAATTCTCTCGACAGAGAGAGAGAGAAGAGATCGAGTGTACCTGCAGTACTGTCGTAGACTCGGAACGAAATGTATGCAAAACGGTAATACAAATATTTGTCATAATAAAAAATGATTTTGATATAAAAATTATAATAATCTAAATGATTCCGTGTCACAGACACTATCAAATCGTGTCGAGTAGGCGCTTCATCGTATACTGAATCCTAGGAACTAGAGTACGTATAGAGCTATAATTTAACATTTAAAATTATGAATGCAGGAATCCTTCTAGGTAGGTACCACCGCAGTGCAAGTTAGTCTGCCGTGAAGCAGTATGGTGCATTACTGTGTTTTGGTATGAAATGAGAGCTAGTGTAATTACGAGGCATATGAGACTTAAGTACTTATGACTCATGTTGTTTAGCGCAGTATGGTGCTACACATAAATGGTTTGGGTGACACCGCATTTCTTATGGGCAGACGATTATGTACTTACCAACAAGAACAGGAATTGTTGATCTAAACTCTTTAAGACGTGTGACTCTCACCTCCAAAAAGCAGAACAGAATTCCACAAACGATGACAGTCAAGCCAGCACTGTGCACCGTGCTCAGAACCTTATCCTCGCATCCGTCTTTATAGTACTTCTCCATGGACAGACAGTCGGAGCGTTTGATCTCGTCCGCACGGTCCGATCTGTCTGGAGGGCAGCAGCTGAAAGACGGCGACAAACGAGGCTCGGATGCACCGTAGTTCTCTGGGCCAGTTACTCCGCAGCACTCCAACTGCAAATTATAATTTAGTGTTAAAAAAAATGATTTATGCTTTACTGTAATTGATTGAGTGGGGGAAAAAAATAAAGTGGTACCACATACTGGTGGTAAGATTGCTATGCAGGAATCCGTCTAGGTAGGTACCACCCCAGGGCCAGTTATTCTGCCGCGAAGCAGTAGTGTGCAAACATTACTGTGTTTCGGTTTGAAGGGCACTGTAAGCTAGTGTAATCACTGGGCATATGAGACTTACGAACCGATGTCTTAGGGTCACGGGCAAAGTATGGTGTAAGACCCAGAAATGTTCCGGGTGACACAGTATTTGTTATGGGGAGACGTTGTACTTATCATCAGGTGAACGTTTTGCTCGTTTTGTCACTTTATACAATAAAAAAAGAAGTTAATTTGTTATGATCCGCGTGCAAATTTTAGAATAGTGTGTATTACCTAGGTTTAGGTCTTATTTTTAAAATTAACTTTTTTCCTTTGTTATCATGAATTTCCGCAAACTGAACCTTTAATTCGAATCCCAAATTGGTATTATTAAATTTTATCATTCTTTAACGCCTGACAAAAAGTTAACAGCAATTACTAAAATGGCATCTTGTTATCAACGTCTTTGTTTTGTATTCATCAGCCCTTTATCAATCCACTGCTGGGTATATCTAGGCTTCTCCCGAAATTGGAGAATGTGGTAATCGCCACGCCTGTCAGGCGGAATGGCGATCGCAGTGTCGCATATCTTGCACCTTGTATGCTGGTCACCAATTTAGGTATCAAATATGGCAGGCTAAAAGTGACTTGATGACTTGTTCACACATGTTCCATTGCCGCGATAACCTAGTTTTTTTTATTGGATAAAGTGACGAGACGCAGCAAAACGTTCACCGTGATGGTAAGTGCAACATCTGCCCATAACAATAGCTGTGTCACTCAGAACAACGAGTGGCACCACACTGCGCCCGTCACATTGAGACATCAGTTCTTAAGTCTCATATGCCCAGTGATTACACTAGCTCTCAGTGCTCTTCAGACCGAAATACAATAATGTCTACACACTACTGCTTCACGGGAGAATAACTGGCCCTGGGGTGGTACCTACCTAGACGGATTCCTGCATAGGAATCCTACCACCAGTAGTAATAACCTAATATTTTGTATTGGTTAGGGTCTTGTTTTATAGAAGAGGGGGAAATCGAGCATGCGGTTGATAGTGTACCATGAGGTGTCATCGTAAAGTATCACCACCGCCCATGAACATTTGGATCGTGTCAATTCTGTGCTATGCTTTATGGTGAAACTAAGTAGCTGGAATTAGCCCAACAATTTTCGAAATAAATGCGATAAAAATGTAAGGAGATTGGAAAGACTTATTGGAGATTGACTCGCATCATTTTAATATTTATGCAACTAAAAACTTCATATTCTTTCTTATAGATACTACCTACTCAAAAAGAGTTCTAAGCGTGAAGATGCGTTAGTGTGTCTGTATCTTAATCCAGTAATTTATGTAAATAATCCCTATACTCACGTCGTTTTGGATGCGGTCCCAGAACTCCCTGTACACAGAGTCTTCCTCCCTGGTGGACTTGTTCTTGATGAACGAAGCACGAAGCTGGGTTTTCATGGTGCCTTCAATTTGAGGGCGCAGCGCCGCTGCTGCGATACCCACCGATAGTTCCAGAAGGATGATAATAATGAGACATCCGGCGAACTGTTGGAAAATTAAAAAAAAAATAAAGTCACATCTTATTATATGCTATGCACACGCTTCTTCTCATTTTCTAAAGGTATGAAAGTCGGCCATGCTATGAGGATCTTTCACCTCATCCTCGAAATACGTTTTATTTCTTAAACGTGTAGGTGACTCGATGTTTTCCTTTCCCCGCTGATCACGCGCTAAATCAACGTTTAAAATTGCAGAACAATTTCAGAGTTGCCGGCATCGGCATGGTTTATGACCGAGTCACGCCAAGTCACGCCAAGTCTCAACTCTACCATCAATCTCGTGGTAAATTAGCCATTAATAATATGATTTTAAATTTTAGTAGTGCGCAGGTGCTGAACTCGGGTTACTTGCATACTACGAAATTTCAAGCGAGCGCCGCAAAGCCACAATGACTGTAACTCTGGCATTTACTAATGTAGAATTATACGACACCCTCACGATATAACGGTTAACAAATCTCTAACTTTGCCACCACAAGACGAATAAGGAACTAGATTATAAACAAACTCTTGATGATGTTGATATCCTCCTGATTTTCGACCACGGCGACGACTACCAAATACTGTCGGAAGTTAACAACTGCGCAGAAGATATTATAGTTGCACAAGTGTACGCTAGCGCATACAGTAGCACTGTCCCGTCCCAATCTACCTGTGCAAGACAAGGATGCAGTGTCAGGGACAAAAGGACAACAAGACCAAACTCAAAAACAATAATTTGTGTTATGCACAAATAATGCCTCTTTTTTTTATTCGTAATAGTGACGAGACGAACAATACGTTCACCTGATGGTAAGTGCAACGTTTGCCCATAACAAATGCTGCGTCACCCAGAACATCTGTGTGACACCACGCTGCGCCCGTCACCCCTCAGTGCCCTTCAAACCGAAACACAGTAATGTTTGAACACTACTGCTTCACGGCAGAATAACTGGCCCTGGGGTGGTACCTACCTAGACGGGTTCCTGCATAGGAATCCTACCACCAGCTCTGCTGCGATTCGAACCCAGGACCCGCGGCATGATAGTAGCATACTCTATTTACTAGACTACGCGGTCGTCACACAAACAAACTATTAATAGTGTCCATAACATATGTATGCAACAGTTTTATTAAACTTTAAGATTTTACAAAATAACTAAGCATTATCGATTCGAAAGAAAAGTTACACAAGAAATGATTCCATTAAGAAATCGAACACAAGACTGTCATCGCAGTAAGCTTGTTCTGTAATTACTGAGCCAACCAGCAATGAATTGTTTTATAGATTTAGTATTCAGATCATATGGTAGCGACTTAAGGAATTAGGAAGCCAGAAGATGAGCGACAGCATCGTCTCGCACTGATAACATTATACAGAAGTTGCCAACCTATTTGCCAAGCGTGATAACTATTGCAATAATGATAACGATAGAGATGCGGTCTTATAGCAATCTGAAATAATCCAATTACCTTTATTATAGAACTATGAGTCAGCTGCGGAGTTCAACGACCCACTTCTCTAACAATGACGCTCCCAATAATGGATGGGGGTCACAGTTGAATTATGAATAAATGTCACGGAACAATACAGTATTAGACATAAAGTAACAGCCTAATGTCCTAACTGCTGAGCACAGGCATCATCCTCCTTTACGCCATGCAGTTTGGTGGACTTCACATTTTCTCGAAATGTTTTATTCCCCAGAGATGCCGATTTAATCACCATGTTTCCTTTCACCGCTGAGCCAGTGGTAAATCAGCACTTAAAATTTTAGAGGTGTCGACACCGGGGATCAAAGTCAGGTAGCTCGCGTACTATGAAATTAAGGGCGAGGGCCCGGTCATTGGGCTACCACGACTCCTGAGCTACCACGATTTAAACATAAATATCATGAATCATTCATTCGTTACTTAATGTCTGCTACATACATTTTAATATTTTTCCGGAGAAATTTAAGGAGTTCATTACACTTGACTGAAGTCAAAACTTCTCATTTGTAAGTAAGGGGTAAAACGGCAGAGAAAAATGAAAGACTTACTAGTATTTATAGCCCAGCAACATACACGGCATAGTTCTCTCTTTTTCTCTCTCTGGTAAAGTAAATTTTCCTTTCTTAGTGTGTCAAAAACGTTTCATTTTGTAACGTGTACATATAGAAACGCTGCACTCAAATCGACCTCGTGATTTTACTGTCGGCGCGTCTAAAGAAGTTTTACTTTAAAAACTCTTACAATATGTAGTTCGGAAATTACTGAGCTTATTGTACTTCTTTAGGACCTATTCAGACAACATACAAAGAAAAATATAGAAAGAACTTCAATTAATCTAAAATAAATATTTTTTAAAATGTTTCTCTAGCCGATTTCGACCACGGCGACATCTTCCGTATACTGTTGAGAGCCATCAAATGCGCAGGAGATATTATAGTGCCACAAGTGTACGCGCAAACACAGAGGCACTCACTCGTCCCAACCTACCCGCGCCCGATGTAACGCTGATGCGATAAGAACGTAGGTAGGTTGCAGTGTCAGAAACACGGGGATAATCACAACACAACTAGACTCGAAAACAAAAAATTTGTGTTTTAGCACAAATGTTGGCTCCCGCGGCGTAGAAATCAGGTACTTTGACCACTAGGCCACGCGGTCGTTATGTAACACAGGACTTACGTTCTCTTTTAATGACAACAACGAGAAATTAGTATCGCGAGTGTCACCCGTTGCTAGTGACCTATTTCGTATTTTTAGAAATAATCGTGAACGCATACAGATAGAAAACAGGCGTCGGCCATTAGAAATAGCAAGAGATATTGAAGTGGGACGCCTTTATATAGCTTCAATTAGAGCATCGGGTATTTTTTAAAAGCTTTTACTATCGAGACACGGAAATCGTTCACCTGATTGCAAGTGCTACTTCTGGCCATAACAAATGCTGTGTGGGTGACACAGCATTTGTAGGTAGAAGGCCACTACTAACCAATAGGGCATTAATACTGAGTTACTGTACTTTCCAAAGAATTAACGAAAACACATAAGCGCTCGAACTTCCCATATTCAATTAAATGTAACGCTTATGGGGAAAGTCAGATATCTGATTATTTTTCTTATTATTTTCTATAAGAAAAATAATCAGATTACACCCAGACAGTAAATCGTGTATGTTAAATAGATACTTACAATATAAAGCAATTTCGGGCTCTCCTTCCAAGCGCCAAAGCACCCGAACGCGGCGACCACAATAATGAGCACACCAATTGCAATCAGCACCGCATCGGTCTCGTGCCCCGTCGTCTCCATACCCGCGAAACCCTTCAGCATACCCAAATCGACGCATGCTGTCGCTATGATCACGATGCCGAAGATCTGTGGAAGAGAATGTTGCTTTTAAACTTTGTTTGCTTTCGGGGTCATGTGCAGTCTTCACCGAGATTTGCTTTGTGGCAATCTATGACATCTCTCTGATAATCTATATATTTGTTATGCTTTCGCACATATTTAAAATTTAAGTTGTCATCAGAAACCGGCCTATATTAATTTCATGACAACCAGACAACCGACTTTTGATGCCGGTACTCATAGTTGTTAATTACAATGTATATGCTGATTTGCCAAGTGCTCGGAGGTGCAGATCACATCGTGAGTGAAACTTGAATTCCTTAGAAAAACCTATCTGGTGGGTATGTGAGGACTGCCAACCCCTTCACCTAGCCAAGCTCCATAATTATGTCAAAAAAGTATTCGAATACTTAATTTCAAAAATTCTTTTCCTTTATATATTTTTACTGCAAAATTTTAAATATTTGGCTTAGTAACATCTAACAATTGAATCGAAGAACCTAAAGATTATCTTTCCCAAAACTAAAAACCAACTAACACAGATATTTTAATATTAAAACAATGGTAACCCTACTCTTTTTAAAAACTTAACCGTGAATATTGTGAATTCTTTCCATCACGTTGTCAATAAATCTATTATTTCGTAGACCCACGCGTATTTAGTTACCCGATAATATATTGTACGCTTTATGGGATAGTTAATAAGGGTTATTTTACAACTGAAGATACAAAGAGTTATGTAAAAACTTAAACAGTCCGCGGTTATTTGAGAATACGCAATACGTACACATGGTTGATCAAGCAATATTTTGTCAATGTCGTTGCTATCTGTTGGTTCAAAAAAATTATCTCGGCAACTACGTGTTAAAAGGTACGACGCTATAGTCGCCATTTTTTTTATTAGGGAGAAGGCGAACCCGCCTTCCTTCACGTTTGATTTTAAAAGCATCTGAGATAATTATATTACGATAAAATACTAAAGAAGTCCTGCGATCTGTACCTTTGCTATCGTTGTTGAGAGGTTTGCTCCTGAAATGGGAAAATCATGTCTGAGGTCTATTTCATTTATTTGAACAATATATGTGAATTCCGCCAATCTGTATTGACGCCGTCTCCTTTTTACGTTATTCGCTCTTGCCCACCGCCGGACTCGCTTCTCCCACTTTACTGGTGGTAGGATTCCTATGCAGGAATCCGTATAGGTAGGTACCACCCCAGGGCCAGTTATTCTGCCGTGAAGCAGTAGTGTGCTAACGTTACTGTGTTTCGGTTTAAAGGGCACTGTCTAGCGTAATCACAGGGCATATGAGACTTAAGAACTGATGTCTCGGGGCGATGGGCACAGTGAGGTGTCACACAGAAATGTTCTGGGGGACACAGCATTTGTTATGGGCAGACGTACTTACCATCAGGTGAACGTTTTGCTCATTTCATCACTTTATACAATAAAAAAAACTAACTCGCCAGTTGGCTGGTAGAAAATGTCTTCCGCGGTTCATCCAAACCCGCTGGTGGTTAAAGCAGCGAATTATCGATCCGACAGAAACGCGACCGAATGCAAACGTCGCCCGCGAAATGTGCTAGACGACACGGAAGTCTCAGCACTCCCTGACACAGTCAATAGCTTTAACATCACACGCACAACATCGCGCGACCGCCGTAGAGAGCGGCGCGCAGCTATCGTTAATAACACCGCGTACACAAGATACACCCGTGTTCCAGGGCGGTTCTCACCGCCCAGAGTTACCGACACACAAGTCGACAGTCCGAACGACCGATCGGGCCTCCGCTGCCTCCCTCGGACGGTCATTAGATGACTTAAGATAATAATTTTATGGAGATATTCACAGTAGCGCAAGCACGCTAGCGAACGCAACGGTCCGAATTAAGATGTTTAGTAGGAGTTTATATTTACGTATTTATGTTTATGGGTAGAGAAATGTCGTATGCATTAAACCCGCCGTTTGTGCAATTCGTACAAGTGTAAATCATCATAGTTATTTCAGCCGGTCACAAGTCCCACTGCTCAACCTAGGCCTCTCCCTTAGATTGCCACAAAACACGGTCCTGAGCAACCTGCATCCATCGACTTTCAGCAAAACCACGCAGGTCGTCGCCCTACCAGATTTCCTCTCAAGAACATTTTTTCCTCAACGGTTATCGATTCTACGAGCTATAGAGCCGTTGCCACTTCAGCGTGCTAATCTTTACATCTTCGTCGCGTCGGTTACTCGAGTTCTACTGCCGATATCATCTTTACGGCGATACGTTACCGTTGATTTGAAGTGCTTATTAATAACGAGAAATAATAAAGATTACGACAAAGTGTCAAGACCACCAACCCTGGAGGAGCCTGGCAAAGTCTTTCCTCTCAAAAATTACAGGCCTGTGGCCTTAGGCTGTCAGTAGCTTAGTTAGTTTTCGAGTTATAGATTTCCAGATAGACCGACAGAGAGACAGAGATACTTTTAACATTATATTTCGTTTAGTTAGCGAATATACTAATGAAAAAATATACACAATAGACTTTAAAATCACAGACTGCGGCATTTCTTTTTTGTATATGAATTAAATATGATTTTTATTATTAGCTCTTACTCATCATTATCATCATCATTTCAGCCTATCGCTAGTCCACTGCTGAATACAGGCCTCCCGCATATCTAAGGGGGGATTTTGCCATAGTTACCACGCTTTGGCGGGATGGAAACCGCAGTTTATGTATTCAAATGTTCCAGGAAGATGCTGCTGCCCATCTCCTGGTTTTAATTTTCCCTCTGTCGACTTTTACGACATCCACGGGATTATATAGGGTGGTAGATTCTTTTAAGCCAGCGGCTCTCACCCGCATAACATACATTTTTTGTTTTGTCTTCATCGGTCTGTTTCTTGTCAAGTATCTTACGAGATCTGACACCCATAACCGTTCATTTGTTGATACATTTTAATTTAAAAAAACTGTGGTGCTAAACAATCATTAAGATAGTATTATATATAATAATCATTAAGGTAGTAGATAGCAGCATAGTGACGCGTCTGCGTTTTAATCTATGTACACAGTTTACTGAAAAAATAGGTCAGATTACCATAACAGAGACCGCTGAATGACGCCATGGACGAGAGCTATGCATATACATATAACTAGTCGTAACGATGGAACCCTTTTAAAGCGTCTTCTAATTAGGTTATTTCTTTCAATAATAGTACTAGTTTTCTTAAAGTTTTAGTAATCAAAATAGTAGAAGAATACATTTTGTTTAAAACATATTGAGCTAATGATCATGAGTCATTAACCTGTAAAAAGCCACTGCTGGAGAAAGTGCTTTCCCAAGTTGGTGGCATTTGCCGTTATCGCTACGCTGGGCAAGCGGAATGGCGTTAGCGGTACCAAAAACTTCGTATATGCGAATAGGGCCCGCCGCCGGCCTAAATAATTGAACTCTGGAATATTCGAGATAGTTATGCCGCCATCAGTAGGAAGCCGTTAGATTTTCCTTGACATCCAGGGGATGAAATAGAGAGGCTGATTCTCTAACATTTCGAGGTACGGGCAACACAAGGCTAACATTACATTGACCTCCTCCCTAGCTACTCGTGAGAATGCAAAGGGATCGCCACGCCTCGTCTGATTTCCCAGGGGGGCGAAAAGTGTGCTACGGATGTGGTATCTGCCTAACCCAATGGGAAAAAAGCGTGAATGTATGCATGTAATTCAAGGATTTGTGCCTTTCAGTAGCTTCTTTCTTTGTTTGATTACGTCATGCGCTAAAACGACTATGTTACAAGGCCTGTAATAGTGTTGTGCGTACTCGATAATAACTACATTCTTGTTTTGGTTATAGCCTACTTATTAACCGGTATCAACTTAAATGGATAATGGTCCTGTTGCGCCAGCTGGTGTTTTCCGAATATATCTGCTATATGAGTAAGTTATTGCCGGACACTTGGAGACTTACTCGAAATATTGCTGAGGACTCGACTTAAGATTTGTGCACTTTTAAATATTCCTAACTGACTAAATTTAAAATCTTGAGCTAAGAGTTCAAGACAATTGTCGAATGGCGGGCTTGAACTGGCGACGTCATATTTCGGAGTCCGTATCTTTAACCATTAAGCTTTTGACGCTTAGCGGGTATAGGTAAGTGACAATTATGTTTAATGTGTTATTTTATCTTACTACCATAATTAAGCTAGAGACTTTGTACGTTTGAACGCAATGATCTCAGAAAATACTAATAAGACTTTGTTATAGATAGCCTTATTAACAAGCTGAAGTTGCAATGGGCCGGCCATATAGCTCGCAGAACCGATAACCGTTGGGGAAGATAGGTCCTCGAGTGGCAACCTCGTACCGGAGGACCTGCACGGTTTTGCGGGAAGTCGATGGATGCAGATGGCTCAGGACCGTGTTTTGTGGCAATCTATGAGGGACGCTTATGTTCAACAGTAGACTAAAATAGGCTGAAATGATGATGATGATAATAGATAGATAGATAGCCCGTTTATTGAGAAAAGTTTCTGAACCATAAACTTTTATGCTACAAATCTGACTGAAGACCCGAACTGTGTATGCTCAGGTCAGCGAAGTACAGTCACGTGGTCGGATTGTTAGTAGAGTAATTAAGTTGGCTTAACAGCCTTAACACTGGTACCACCAAATTCTACACATTATAGCGCGGTATACGCTCTGATGTGGAGAATATGGAGATAGATTTAGCTAGTGGCAGTAAATGGCTTATGTAAAACAAGAGGGGACCTGAATTTCCTTTAAAACATGGGGACAGACATTTACCTACCCATCTACCTGCTACTACCTACCTATGTGAATCTACCTTCTACCTATATAAATAAAAATCAATCATGTATGAAAGGTCATCACTAGAGAACGGCTCGACCGATTTAACTGATTTCTTTGTTGTGTTCGTAATCATCAGGACAAGGTTTGTATGAAAGATTTTCTTTTGAAAAATCTTAATAAAAAAAGTGACGTTTCACAGTTCTGCTGACACAGGTTTTCATAACAACAACAATTTCCGCATTAAGTATTGATATTTGGTGAAAAAGAATTAAAAGCGATATTTCAGAGTGTTATCGATGGTGATCATATCTTTAGTGCCTTCAATAGACGCACATCCTAAATCACAGGAGACATTTTATAAAATAAAAATTCTTAATACTTTTTTGCTAAGCGCACTTTTTTTATTGGATAAAATGACGAGACGAGCAAAACGTTTACCTGATGGTAAGTGCAACGTCTGCCCATAACAAATGCTGTGTCACCCAGAACAACGAGTAAGTCATTAGTAAATTGCACCCGTGCGAAGATTGGGCGGGTCGCTAATATGAAATAAGTTAAAAGTGGTTCTCGATTCGCAGATAATTCTATTCTATACAAAAACTTCACAGAATATAACACATCATTTCACACAGCGCACGTAGACTAATACCGTGACTTAGTGCAATTACTGTGTGAGTTACGAGAACATAAACCACGGTCACAATGCCGTGTCAATTTACCTCGCCGTGATGAATCTGAGTATCGTCATCATGACATCAGTGCGGAGCCCATTGATTGACCATTGAGTCATTCGCAGTGCCATTAATAAAGTCAAGTTCATTCCAACTTCACGGCTCAACGGCCTTTTTAAGCATATTGCGAGCACAGAGGAGTATGAGATTTGGCATAGTTAAAGTTTGTATGGTGAAAAAGCGAGAAAGCTAAAATGTATGTATAATATGTGTTAAATTAAATTTAATAAAATAAATCATTCATTATTTACGTTCATACTGCCAATGTCAAACACATAATACTCTGTGGTCAAACAGTCGCACTCAGACCTAAAAACGTTCAGACTTCAAAATTGTTTGAATGACGGCCGAATTTCGTCCACAGGGCGGCCACTAGTGGTAGTTAAATTAGCACACTTTTTTTTAATAAATGAACGTTTAGTCATTAAATAATTAAACTTTCATGAATAACGTTCATCTAGTGTCCGTCTTAAAAAGCAAAGTTAGGATAAGTCACTTCTGCTATACGCATATACTCGTACTTATGATAATATTATAGTAATCTCTTACATAATAACTTATTTTGAAAATATACGTAGAATACGATGTAACTGAATTAGGTTCTTCGGTCGGAGGGGCACTGTTAGGGCAACTGCTAGTGAAATATTAGCATATGACACTTAAAAAACTGATGTCTCAGGGTGACGGGCGCAGTGTGGTGCCACACAAAAATTTTCTGAACGACACAGCATTTGCTATGGGCGAACGTTGCACTTACCATCAGGTGAACCATTAGCTACAAAAAAAAAACTATAGTGAAACCTACCAAGACGGATACGACATACCACTATCGCGTACAAACTAAACAAAGTCCATGAATTTACGAAAGGTCCGCATTAATAATAAACGGTACTGCAGTGTAATTAATTAGCACACATACACACAGTAGTCCAACATGAAGGAAATTGTGCCTAACAAATAAAATGTGGTCGCAAGGCCAACAACAGAGACCATAAGGTTTTTGCTTAACATCCACCCCGGTCACGCCACTCCCAGCCATTTATTAAATTATTTAAATTTACAACATGTTATTACTAGCGATTATAGTGAAACCGCTCACGATAGAGATAGAGAGAAACATTTACAAAGTAACAGTATTTTAGATTGCTCTCTGGAAAGTCCTCTACCTGCCATTGAAAGTCCCATCTAAATCGATTTAGCTGTTTCGGAGATAAACTCTGACAGGCAGACAAAAGTTCAAAAATGTTAGGTTGTCAAAAAAGTTAGGTTAAAGTACCACCATTTTCATTACATCCAGTAATGAAAATACGTCGCCATTTTCATGCGTACCTAGAAGATCCCTTTAGAATGGAAGTAGAACAATGAACTGTTTTAACCCATCCAGAAGAAATACATCACGCCAATGAACAGGACGGAAAATCAAATGACGACTCCTGGCCGTTTATCGACCACGACAACAACTACCGAATACTATCTGAAGCTGCAACTGCGCAGGAGACATTATAGTGCCGCAAGTGTACACAGAGACACGTCCATACTCCTACCCTGCCTGCATCTGATGTAACGCTCAATAAGATAAGTTCTGAGGGAGACTAGGATGCAGCGACAGAAACATGAGGACAATGAGAATAAACAGACCCCGAAAACCAACAATTTGTGATTTATGTTTGCACCGACTGGTATTCAAACTTTTGGGATCTAACTAAGTCCTAAAAAGAGTAAGGAACAGCCCTTCAAAGGGCCTACTGATGAGCATCCCTACTCTAATTTTTAAGAGAGTTTTCGAGCCAGAGTCCACCCTACGGACTGACGGATTTCATATGTCGAAATCATTTTTATTTCTTACACTCATTTTTCTTTACAATGTTTACCTTAACCGCCGAGCACGGGGTACGTCGTTAAATCGGATTTCCAATTAACAATGTTTATGGTGGATATGTGCTGGACTTTGGATCGAAACCAGGGGGTCTTGTGTGTAACTCTGGTTGGATTCGTGATCGGTGTCATTTGCGCCTATTAACCAATGAATGAGCTTAATACGCCAAAATAAAATCGATCACGAACCTATCAGAGTTACAAAATAGACCTTCAAGCCACCAGTGTAGTGTGAAACAGGAGGGAAGTCCCCGCCCTCCGACCTATTGGTTTTTGTAAGGCTAACGAAGCCTTGTGATTATTTAAAAAAATACAATGTTAAGAGTTAAGTAAAATTGTAAAAAGACCTTGAAATATTGTCGTTCCTCCATACGTATAGATCGTACCTCGGTTTAGTCAGGGGACGCATTATACTACGTTTGCCTAAAAGCAGTCTCCCCTCTGAGTTTCGCCTTCTCCAGCGGTTGTCACTTTTGAGATACATGTGACCAGCCTGCTGCCACTTTAGTCTACAAACTAGAAGGGCTATGTCTAGTTCTCTATAGTGACGTATGACAATCTATAATCTCATCTTGTCCCGATGGTGTCGTATAAAGAGAATTTCTAGAATTTTTTGTAGCCCTTCAAATATTCGACCAAAACAAAGTAATATTTCTTTATTATTATTATTAAGCTATTTTAATAACAGTTGGCGGTGAAATCGAATTCTCGTGATCACGTTTGCTGAAAGCAACTGGCATTTCTCTGTGTTGTTTAATTGATGCAATTTAGAATCTAAAACGAGAATCGTGTCACTTCTATAAACCAATTACTCGTACAATTGGGTCAGTCTGTGGTCCAAAAAATCAATAGAATACGGAATACGTAGAAAAGAAAAAATAATATAAAATAATACATTGATGATATATGCATATATAATGTAATATTAATATATAATAGTTTTTGTTATATGTTAACCTTGTTGGAAATCCTTAAATAAATAAATCAATATAAATAAAAATTAATTCACATAGAAGCAAAGGGCATTTCCATAGTTGCATTTTTAGGGAGAAAATAGTAAAATACGTGATTACTCTTCTGCACGTCCTCGTGATGACAGATGTAATACAGGAACACTGAACATCCTGATCCGAAGACCAGGTCCAATGTGATCCGAAGTTCAGTACTCAATCCTTAGAGTATTTTATTTTAAATGTAAAAGTTTGTATGCTGGTTTGTTCGACATTCAATCAACCTCAAACGGCTGAAATATTTTATTTTGTCATTTTGTCATGGAAAATGTTACAGGATAATATAATCATAAAAAAACAATCATCTCTCAATTTGATTTTTCCCGAGCGGAGCGTGAGGCACCAACTGATACTCAATAATATTATTGCTAACATATACCACAATTTTTTTGACTTTCATATCTCATATGTAGAACATGAAAGAAGTAGGAGTCCTATGCAGGAATCCGCTTAGGTAGGTGCCACCCCAGGGCCAGTTATTCTGCCGTGATATATATAATTTCGGTGATGTAATTGCTGTTAGCCTTTTTTGGCTTTTACAGCTTCATCGGATACTGTGCTCACGGGCCAGGGGCCCGCGTGCCAGGTTTGGTTTGACCCAAACATAAATAAATAAATAAACTCCTACAAAAACCTCGAAATTCGGACTGTATCGCGTTCGCTGCGTGCTTGCGCGATTTAGAATATCTCAATACGATTTTAAGTCGTCTAATGACCGTCCGAGGGAGGCTGCGGGCCTCCATTCGGACTGTCGACTTGTGTGTCGGTAACTCTGGGCGGTGAGAACCGCCCTGGAACACGGGTGTATCGTGTGTACGCGGTGTGATTGTCGACTGCTGCGCGCCGCTCTCTACGGCGGTCGCGCGTCGTGGTGCGTGTTATATTAAAGCTATTAACTGTGTGTACAGTGTAGCCTGGATCGTGACTGACCGTATCGTGGTCAGGGAGTGCTGAGACCTCCGTGTCGTCTAGCACGTTTCGCGGGCGACGTTTGCCTTCGGTCGCGTCTCTATCTGGTCGGTAATTTGCTGCTTTAACCACCAGTGGGTTTGGATGAACCGCGGCTTTTTCGAAAAACCGCCGTGATAATGCTCTGAAGTGTTCAGAGATTAAGGGCATTTCACAGTCGCTGTGAAGATCTACGTTGCGTTGGTACCAACCGGCTCCGGTGGCAGTTCGCAAGAATCGATTTTGAACGCTCTGTAACTTCTTTAATTGATTGCCCGTCGCGTGAGCGAATTGCCCGTCGCGTGAGCGAAGCTGCCGTGAAGCAGTAGTGTGCAAACATTACTGTGTTTCGGTTTGAAGGGCACTGAGAGCTAGCGCTATCACTGGGCATATGAGACTTAAGTACTGATGTCTCAGGATTTGTTATGCTTTACAGCATTTGTTACGGTCAGACGATGCACTTGCCGTCAGGGGATCGTTTTGTTTCGTCACTTTAACAAATAAAAAAAAACTATCACATATGAGCCAAATTTACTGGTGGCAGATTTTCTATGCTGGAGTTCTTCTATTACGCCGCGTCCAATTATTATGCCTCGAAGCGATTGTGTGCAAACATTACCGTGTTTCGGTTTGAAGGTCAATAATATCTCTGGGCATGGGTGACGAGCACAAGTGGGGCCACACAGAAATGTTCTGAGTGTGGGCCACAGATAAATTTTGTTCCGTTCGGGAATCCAACCCACGATCGGTAGCGCCGAAGCCAACCGACCATAAATCGAAGCTTGAATGAACAACAAACAATACACAAGAACAAAGAATAATAATAATTTTGGGTTATTGATGTAGACAGCCGAGTGGTAGCGGCTTAAGGGAATCTCAATAGAGTGGCAAAAAAAACCAAGACGGGCAGCAGCATCTTTCTGGAACGCCTGAATAAACAAACTGCGGTTGCCAAACCGCCTGCCAAGCGTGGCAACCATGGCAAAATTCCTTCAAAAAGACCTACAAATTTTTGTGGCAATCTATGGGGGAGGACTATGTTCAGCAGTGGACTAGTGATAGGCTGAGATGATGAATACAGACAGCAATTATGGTGAGAAGGTTTAAACAAATGTGAGGTATTTGACGCTTTTTACAGAGTAGGTATGGGGTCAAGTAATGGGGTCACGTATTAACATAATGCCGAACGACCTTTTGCTACCAACGATCGATCAAGTTTCCATGGTAAGGAGCACGGTTAACACGTCAGCTGCGAAAAATCATAAACTATCATCTGATGCGGTGGCGGTCGGAATGCGCATCCATAGACCTTTTCGCCAGTGCGTATCAGTTCTTTTTGCCCGACGCCACTAAGATAGAATAGAATAGAATACATTAGAAAAGCAGAAATTTTTATTTAATATAGATTATTTACATAATACTTATTGAAAGTAATGATTTCTTATATTTACGCGAACACTACTCATTTAAATTAAACTAATTTTACGGATATTATCGCGTTTAATTTTTTACTATTTATAGCCCGACGTTTCGAGTACTTTACAGCACCCATGGTCACGGGAGGACTGAGGTGATAGATGTCCTGATGTCATAGTTAACCTGGGGTATCTTCAGCTTTTAATTATTATTTTTGGTCCGATCTACGCAGAAAGAGCTAACTTGAAGTCTTGCAGTGGTATGCTTGGTTTTTGATTTAATTTTATTTATTATTGGATGCTAAGCTGGTGGTAATACCCAAACATCTTCTCTATTGAAATTAGGATGTTTTTTGATTTCAATAGCCTCGCGAATCATCCTTGGCAGGAATCGGTGTTCTTTTGCAAGGATCTGTGGTTTATCAAATCTGATGTAATGGTTGGGATGATCCAGAACATGGTCACAGACTGCAGACTTCCTAGAATGACGTTGCTTCACGTCAGCTATGTGTTCTTTTACGCGGGTTTTTATCGATCTTTTTGTTTGGCCTATGAAAGAGAGACCACATTCACAATCTAGCTTGTATACTCCTGCATCTTGTAGAGGGATGTTACACTTGACAGATGGTAAAAACTGACTTATCTTCTCCGGTGGCTTGAAGAATGTTTTTATGGAAGCCCGCTTCAAGATATAGCCAATCTTGTCCGTGACTCCTCTGACATACGGTAGGACAGCAGGTACACGCTCGACTGTGGCCGGTTTCACTCGGTCACTGCGACGTAGGCGCGGAACCCGAAGCTTGTTGTCGTGCAAAACTTGCTTGACATACTTGGTCTGTCTTGAAATCTTTGTTTCAGAGAGCACGAGGAATCTGTGACAGGAAACACCTGGCCGCCGAGCTTCAGCAGTTAAATATAATGATAGATTAACTTTGCGAATCGAGCCGAAATCTATATTTGTCTCTGTCAAACTTCTACATATATCGAAGATAATCGTCCCGCCCCAGCGAGAAAGATGTAGTTTTCACCGTGCGCACCAGCGGTAAGCACCGTATCGGGCCGACTGTGTGATCCGCAACTGAACGTGTTAAGAGTTTGAAAACCCACGATACGATTTCTCATGCATCGTGGGTGTGTTTTTAACAGACACCCAGACCCGGAATAACGTGGTGGGAATCGAACTCGCTACCCGGAGCGCAGATGCCAATCGCTTAGCCACAGCGTCAACCGAGCCGGCATGCTTAAGCATATAGCTAACTGGTATTATTATTCGTTAATTTCTATTCTGGGCACAGGCGACCCCAGAATAAGGCTAGCCTGGCCCAAAAAGCATCCGGGCTCTGTGTGGGCAACATCCTCCCCAACTACTCGTGGTAACGCAGTGGGCTGCGGATGTGATCTCTGCCTAATCCAATTAGAGAAATGCGTGAATGTATGCATTTTCATTTCTGTTATAGGAAAGAACGATTAATGGGAAAAGGTAATCTACATATTATCAAAAAAGTCTATGTATGTCCTACTGTTGAGTCCCCATCTGGAGATGGGTATATCTGAATAAATAAACTGCGGTTGCCAACCCGCCTGCCAAGCGTGGCAACTATGGCAAAATCCCCTAAAATGAAAGCCACAAACTTTTGTTTGCAATCTATGAGGGAGGCCTATGTTCAGCAGTGACTAGTGATACGCTGAAGCTATTATGATGATGAGCACAGGCCTCCTCAATTTTAAGGAGGTTTCTGCAGCTGGGGTTAATTGGTAGGCGCACTTCAAGTGCCGTCGAAATAGTTGTTATATCTCGGACATCCAGGTTTTCCTGGACACTGCAACTTCGCCTGTACGTGAGTGCGTTTTACAGATATAAATTTCACATGCACAACACAACCAGACCCGAAAATCAAAGATTTGTGCTTTAGCATAAATGTTGGCTCCGGCTGGGATTCGAACCCAGAGCCCGCGGCGGGGAACTCAGGCACTCTGACCGCTTGGTCGTCACATAGGCACTTAAAATAGCAATTAACAATTATAAGGGTGCATCGGGATTCGAACCTCACTTGAACGATTACTACGAAATTTTATAAAGTACTCGGCCTCTGAGTTATCACGGCTCACAGTGGGTGAGTATCACATCTATTATTAAGCGAAAGAAGCTGACGAGACGAGCAAAATGTTCACCTTTTTTATTTGAGAAAGTGATGAAACGAGCGAAACGTTCACCTGATGGTAAGTGCAACGTCTGCCCATAACAAATGCTGTGTCACGCAGAACATTTCTGTGTGACACCACACTGCGCCTGTCACCCTGAGACTTCAGTTCTTAAGTCTCATATGCCCCGTGATTTCACTAGCTCTCAGTGCCCTTCAATCTGAAAAACAGTAATGCTTTGCACACTACTGCTTCACGTCACAATAACTGGCCCAGGGGTGGTGCCTACCTAGACGGATTCCTGCATAGGAATCCTACCGCCAGATGATGACCTGATGTTAAGTGCAATGTCTGCCCATAACATATGCTCTTACTCAGAACATTTATGTGGCACCACCGGTGTCGGATTAGCCATATAGCAAGAGACAGCAAATGCTACGAGCCCCGCACCTCGGCGGCCCATCTCTGAACCCAAAAAAAAAAACAAATCGATAGAATTATAAACCACTCACGGTGACCCACTAGATACACACCTAGAATTCAAAATAGCGCTGTGCAAAGTGAGCGCTAGCCATATTTATAATGGATGCATTATTATGCAAGATGAAGAGAATACATAGGCAAAATAGGTGTAAATGCAAAATGCGACAATTTTTAGTTGATGATGCAATTAAGGGGTTATTCATATTTGCTACGGGCCCCGCGCTGTCATTATCCGGCACTGACCACAACACTGCCCTCGTCATACTGAGACACCAGCTCTTAAGTCTTATATGCCCAGTAATTACACCTGCTATCAATGCCCTTCAAACCGAAACACACTACTGCAAAAACCTGCTGATAAGTGTAACGTCTGCCTATAACAAAAGCTGCGTATGAATACATCTGTAAAATTATACAGAAGTAACTAAAAAATACGAATTATTACAACACAATCGACTTAACTTCCTCGTACAAAACAGTAGCAAGCTACCATTAAGCAAATCGCGCCAACTAGGTCATCGATCGACAGTTTCACATCGGTGTAACTATGACCTTTTGAAAAATCCTACACATAATTACACCTACAAAACTTCGATAGACATTGATAGAGTGTCAGTTCATAAATAAGTAACTAAACTATCAATCAAAATCCATTCTGTATAACATTATTATGAGATTTCGTTTTATATGTATATAGGGATAGAAGTTACTCGATAGATTATAAGAAATCATTCAGTGTATGACCATTAAACAGAGAGATTATCGAAGGCAAGCTTCATAATGTGCGCTACAGCAATGCACTTATAGACATCTCTGACGGAAAGGGAATCTTAAATGGTGTCAAAATAGACAAAGCGCGAGTTGCGAACGCGCTCTTCACGAGCTTTTTGCTTTCATACGGGCAATCAAGCGTACAATTATCGACACAAGTGACAAAATATACAAACGTCCAATTTGTTTAAATATCAACTGACAACAAAATAATGATCACAAAATAATCATACTTAATTACAATAAAATATTTAAATTTTGATGTCAAATGTATAAATGAGCTTTTTAACTTATTAAATAATAGATTACTGACCCTGTGAAGTCGAGTAACTGGCATTATTAAATTGTGCTTGTTCATCGTACTTTCATTATGAACATCACTTTTTTTAGTAAACTGTTTTATGTTCTTGTGTACATACAAAACGTTTTCATATACATAAGGAGAGGCCAAGGTTAAGATATTAATTTATTTAAATTTATCTCTAAGAGACACTTTAGAGCCAAGACTATAAATAGCCCTCTTTTGCAAAACAAAAATCACTTCTACGTCAGTCGCATTTCCCCGTAGCAAAATATCATAAGACATTATGCTATGAAAGCAGTTTCAACATTAGTAAAGTTTCAAATTTTAACAACATAATCTGCAGTGCTAAGTCTACTTGCTAGTTTAGATATATGGAGGCCCTATTGATGTTTTGCGTCGAGAGTGATTCCAAGAAATACAGTGTATCCACAAGGCTCAACTGTTCCCCATTGACGTGCCTACTAACATCTAATCGTTTAACGTTTGGTGTTGTGAATTTAATACATTTTGTTTTATTCCAAAAGCAAATTTTTAAGATTAAACAAATGTACTACTTTTTAAATAGCATTATTACCTCGACATATAATAAAAGTTGACGTTTTATCTGGAAAATTAGAGGTGTATAATCAGCACATAACACTTTGTGATGGTTGTCCCCTACTAGTACTATATATTTATTTCAATTCTTATATATCTATGTGAGTCTCCGATTGTAAGGTTAAATATAAAAGTGGTGTTTATTTCTGTTTCTGATTAGTATGCCTGATGTTAACTAGAACTGTCTTTGAGTAACTGGCGCAGTTTTGTGTCACACAGAACTGTCCTTTTGGAGAATATGAAGAAAATGAAGAAGCTATACTTGTCTGAAACATCTTACCTGATGATGTGAAAAAAAACACAGAATATGCATTCTTTTCAACAACTGGTTCGCCAACATTGTTTGAAGGAAAACAATATCTGACGATATATATTTCTATATTTTTTTTATTTTTAAATATTTTATACATGTATGTATGTATGTATGTATGTATGAATATCTATGTATGTATATGTGTATGTATGTGTATATATATATATATGTTTTGATTTTAATATTGACTGTCATTTGGTTTAGTACGCACCTGCCAACATTAAATTGTCTTCACCCAGGGTTGACTGGAAGAAAATGCCACAGGGCATTAAGTCCGCCCGTTATAACCCCTTAGAGAAAGGTGTATTACAATAAATTATTAAATAAATAAATAAAGACTATGATTAAATAAAAAAAGAACAAACGCAGCTATGTAAATGCAGGTAGTGTGTAATGCGTGTCATGATTAAACATACACTTACTTATATATATAGCAAATGGTAATCGGGTGTATTGAACTCACTAATATTCCATTTGAAGGTAGATAATAATCAACACAGCCCAATAACACACCTCAAACCTCGATAAATACTATACTTAACTACAAGTCATTAGTCAAATAAAACGTAATGTTTATTTTTTATATTTCTTGTGCCTTTGACATACGACTTACAACAACAACTTACCGTGTGGTGGCTGCTTAAGAGAATCTACCGCCCATCTCATCCCGTGGGTATCTATAAAGTCGACAGAGGGAAAATAAAAACCAGGATGTGGGCAGCAGCATCAACCGGGAACATCTGAATAAATAAACTGCGGTTGCCAACCCGCCTGCTAAGAGTGGCAACTATGGCAAAATCCCCCCACAATGAGAGCTACAAATTTTTGTGGCTACCTAGGGGAGGCTTATGTTCAGCAGTGGACTAGGGATAGGCTGAAATGATGATGATAATGATACAAAAACCACTAGGGTCAGCGGTCTTCGTAACTGCTTATTAAGTTTTTGTGTTCGAATGTGACGAAACGTTTTGTAAGAAAAAAAGGTAAAAAAAGATCAAAATTAACAATGAAAATGTATATTGGATTGCAAATGCAACGCAAAAGTGACCGACAGCATTATGCTACCTAAAATTGTCGCAGCGCTGTTTTTTTTTTTCACCTGATGGTAAGTGCAACGTCTGCTCGTAACAGATGCTTTGCTATTCAGAATATTTCTGTGTAGCCACCACACTGCGCCGGTCACCTTGAGACATAAGTTCTTAAGTCTCATATGCCCAGTGATTACGCTACCTCTCAGTGCCCTACAGATCGAAACGCAGTAATGTTTGCACACTACTGCTTCACGGTAGAATAACTGGCCCTGGGGTGTTACATACCTATCGGCACTATAGCTTTAGAAAGAGTTTCGCGAAGAGGTGGTGGATGATGGTTCCTGCTCTCAGTTGCTAGGTAAGTAAATAACGATGGGATGTATTTTGATCTGTCACTGACTTAAAAACTAAGAGGTCCGATTCAAATTGGATATTAAAGGCGAGGACAGTTTGTGCACCTGTACGCTGTATATTCCATGAGCTGTATATCTGCATATTACAATCCGAAGATGTAGAAGCGTACGACGACGAAATCAGTCGCTTAGCATCATTCTACTAGTGGTAGGATTCCTATGCGGGATTCCCTCTAGGTTGGTACCACCCCAGGGTCAGTTATTCTGGCGTGAAGCGGTAGTGTGCGAACATTACTATGTTTCGGTTCTTCGTTCGTGTTCTGGGTGACACAGCATTTGTTTTGGACAGACGTTACACATACCAATTCGAGCGTGACATGTCGATTGATCGTTCGATCAGTCGACATGTCACGCTGTGCACGCGCACGCAGATTTTCAATTTTTCGCAACGCTTACACTTCTGACTTATCTGGGAAGGTAAGGCTGGGAGTGCGTCAGTTTCCGAAAATCTTTTTAATGATATAGTCCACTGCTTACTCGGAGGTGTCTATAATCAGTTTGATAAACGTCCACTGTTGAGGGTCCAAAGAAGGACGATTTAACACTCGGCAGGTATCGGCGATGGCTGTACCAGACGCTGCTGTGTGTCACTGTTTATTCCACTACCTATCGGAACCCACGAAATTCAACAGACTTTACCGTACTTTTATGACCCGTAGTCTATTCTTATGACACCCTCAGGATAATAATAATAATACCCCTCCATGCACAATCGTGAAGTGTGCAACCTACGTAATTACTTTCTATCGAAATCGGGTGGGGCACTCTGTGCAGACGTCATTACAAGTGATAGGGGGGTAACCCCCTGGCAAGAGCAATGGCAAGACCCGGCACTACAGAGCATTTCCGACCGCGAGACCGTATGGAAAGAGAAATAACTCCACGGGAGGTTCTACAAAGCTCTTCATGAGCCTTTCGTAGACACAATGGCCTCCCTCCACTGGCTACGTTTCGGTGACCTCTTTGGGGAAACCGAAGGTTTCGTCTGTGCGATACAAGATCAGGTTATCAAGACCAACAACTATCGGAGATACATTCTAAGGGACGGCACCGTCGACGTCTGTCGAGCTTGTCGTAGTTCCGGCGAATCGCTTAGGCATGTTATCTCCGGTTGTTTGGCGCTTGCTAACTCTATCTGCACAGACACAACCTAGTAGCCAAGATTCTCCATCAGGAGCTCGCTTTGAAGTACCTTCTTGTGGATCGGAAACAGCCTTATTATAAGTACTTGCCAGAGGTTGTAATTACCGCGCCAGGCTCTATTGGGACCGGGCTACCATCACGGACAGGACTATTCTCGCGAATAAGCCTGACATCGTGTTGATGGGCCGGGCACAGTCGAGGATATTTTTGGTTGACATTACCATTCCATACGACGAGAACCTCGTGAACGCCGAAACAGATAAGAAGACAAAATATCTGGACCTGGCTCACGAGGTTACCGACATGTGGGGTGGTATGCCGACCGAAATTATTCCGGTGGTTGTGTCTGCAAACGGGTTAATCCCGGTCAGTCTCTCGGGACATTTGAGGCGACTGGGACTCCGTGACGGGCTGCTTCGTGCTCAGATGCAGAAGGCGGTGCTCCTCGATACGGCCCGCATCGTCCGCCGGTTTCTTTCCCTTTTCCCCTAACCCTCGGCCGTTTGGTCTCCCCTGCCGAGGACTCCCGTCTGGTTGGGATTTTACTCATATATTTTATTGTATAGTATTATGTTTAGTGTATGTCTTATAATATCTTATTTATTTTATCTCATTTTATATACATATATACAAAACTATATAAAAATACCCAAAAAAAATAATAATAAGGTAAGGTAGTAGTAGTAAACGTAGGGTAGTGACGTCCCCACTGCCCGCTGACGTAACAGTTTATGTGAGAAAACTGTTACATCAGAACAATCAGTCAGACCTTGCCAAGAAGAGTTAGCGCCGCGCCTCGGCAAAATTGTGGGTGCAATGGCCCGTTTGTGCGTATGGCTACACCATATAAACGGTGCCGGGCCTGGACGTCGCCCGTCAACTGACGCCCAAACCATGTACTCGTATGATGGAACGAAATAGATTGCGCATAGGGTCGCTGCATTGGGCCACCAGGGCGCGTCTGGAGCTGGCGCTGGGCGCGGCAGCATGCGAGTCGCCAGCCGAGCGCGAGGTGCTGCACGATCACCTTGCAGCCCCTCTAATCCGTCATCCCAATCGGAAGGTTAGGTGTCGGCAGGGTCCTTACGGACCCAGCAATCGGGACCCACCGCTGGCGGAGTACGCCGCATGCGCTCGACAACTGATATAGCTGCAGAAAGCTGGCAGCTGTGGTCTGAGCCCGTTAACCACAACGAGGGTTCATGTCGTGTCACGCTGTGCTCGCCCGACAGTTCCAAGACGCCCTCTACCAGAAGTCGCTTCCAAACCTCTTCACTACAGGGGTTACTCATTTGGTTCCGAAAGACCAGTTTACCGTAGACCCGAATAAGTACCGTCCCATCATTTTCTCCAACATACACAATTCACAACTACAATTTCGTGTTACATAACTGTAGCATTTTTTTTGTTGGAGACAGAAGCTAAACTAGGTTGCCCTATGCTAGGGTAAGCTCTTGGATTTTATTAATGACTAGCTGTGCACCGCGGTTTCAACCGCAGTTTAATTTAAAAGAAATCACTCTTAGGGTCATAGCGTGATATAGCATATAGCCTTCCTCGATAAGCTATCAACCACTAAAATAATTTTTCAATTCAAACCAGTAAATCCCGAGATTAGCGCTTTCAACCAAACAAAGTCTTCATATTTATAATATTAGTATAGATATCTTAGAAACTTGCAACAGCGCGATGTTTTTCATGTAGGGACACTGATATCGCTACTGCTTAGAAATAACTAAGATAACTAATGTTATTTTAATGGATATATTTGAATTAACCCCTTTATATTATATTACTTCGTGGTGAAACATTGGCAGGAGCATTATCTGAAATCTTCTCTAGATTTAAATAGATTGAAATTCCTTGCGAACTCAGGAAGACTTGCTTATTTTTCATAATAATATTATTATTATAAAAACAAGTATTAAACAATGCAAACACTAGAAAAATAACACATTGTCAGACACATTGCGTTTGTTCACTCAATAGTACTACAGCGTGATTGAAATTCCAGCGAAGTGACGACACGCACTCGCGGAGGGCAACAAAAATAGAATACTATTTATCTATTTCTAACAATTTTCAACGATTAATATCAACATGATGAATCTAACTTTATGTTTGTTTTATTTAATTTTGTACAGAGCCGTGGTAGCTCAGGGGCTAGGCGCTCGCTATAAATTTCATAGTACGCGAGTGACCCGGGTTCGATACCCGGTGCTGGCACCTCTAAAATTGTATTTTAAGTGCTGATTTACCACGTGCTCGGCGGTGAAGGAAAACATCGTGAGGAAACCTGCATGTCTGAGAATAAAAAATATAAGACATGTGAAGTACGCCAACCCGCATTGGAGCAGCGTGGCGGATTCTTCCTAGCTCCAATACCCTCTCGGAAATGAGAGGAGGCCTGTGCTCAGCAGTGGGACATTTATAGGCTGAAACTTTACTTTACTTTACTTTTTGTACAAGACAAGCAAACGAGCAAGCGGCTCATCTGATGATAAGTGATCACCGCCGACCAGGTTCCTCTGTTCGGAGAAGAAACAGGCGAAATAAACTCCGCAGGTAGGATACCTGCGGAGTTGATACCTGCGGAGTTTATTTCGCCTGTTTTTTCTCCGTACATAGGAACTATGCAGGAATCCGTCTAGGAAGGTACCACTCCAGGGCCAGTTATTCTACCGTGAAGCAGTAGTGTGCAAACATTACGTGTTTGGGTTTAAAGGGCACTGTGAGCTAGCGTAATCACTGGGCATATGAGACTTACGACCTTTTTTAAACATATGAAAAAAACTATTTACGCATTATATACGCTTACATATTTTTTATGTTATAAAATAATTAGTACATAAGTTTTAGTATTTAAGTAAAGCCTCGTAGCGATCGCCTCACTCCCAGGGTTATTATCGTTCACATATTATTTTATAATGTAATAACCCTTTTCATAAAGTCTAGGCCCAGGAGTTGTACCTACCTAGACGCATTCCTGCATATGCATAGGAATCTTACAACCAGTAATAATAACATAAAGTTCCCCATATAAAATGTTTAAGCCTCATAGGCATATTCATGGGGTCAGATGGATAAAATAACGTAATGGTAGAATGACATTTGAGGATGTTTTCCCCCTGATAGCGCCGATAAGGAATTTCTGAAGTAACTGAATACATTTAGCACACTGATTGGTTATTTGCGTGTTGCACCCCGACTTTTACGTACTTGTGTGAACATTTTTAAATGAACCGATAAATACCTATAAACGTTGTTCATACATGTCTATGTTTATTTATTTATATATTTATAATAGGTACACAAAATCAAAGCATAAAGCACATTCACACAAAAGAAGTTTAAAAGGACAATGTTCTTATATACTAAACAAATTGTAGGTGTACAAAAAATTCTCTGAACTTATGAATAACTGGCAAACATTAAAATTTTTTAACTGTTAATAGAAGTATGTAGAGCAAATTTAAAAACGAATTAAATAAAAAAAAACCTGAAGTTAATTGAGGCCGGTAGTGTTTAAAAAGCAATGCTTGACAATTTTGCTTCTAAATTTTGGAAGGACAATCGGAAAATACAATGTTATATAATATTCAGGTTAATATCAATGCTGTGACAATGACGTCATATAATATAAGTTTTTTTAGGCTTCAAACGACCGCCCAGAAACATCCACAATACCAAAAGAATCGCGGTTGCGTTGCCGGCCATTGGGAAAGGAATCGGGTCTTTCCATTAAGAATTTAAAAAAGACTACGCGATAATTATGTTTAAAAGTTTGGAACACCGCTTCTAGTAAAACTAGCTGTGCCCAGCGGTTTCACTCGCATAAATTGAACCAGCGACAAGACTGCGCCGTATGACACGGTATCTGTTTGACCGAAACATTCACAGTTCGACCGACGTCGGTAATGTTCGGTTCTAAGCGTGGCGGCTCCTTAAGACCGTAGCATTAAGTTTTGTAGCTTAGAACCATTCCACAGATTTTTTTTTTAATTCGATTAGTATTTCCTGAGTTTAGCGCCTACAAACGTACAAACTGTTTAACTTCATTGTAGTCGTGAGATGATTTTCAACTTATCGCAACGCTTAAGCTTTTGACTTACCTGGGAAGGTAAGGACGAGTGGGTGCGTCAGTTGCCGCAAATATTTTCAATGATAAAGTCCGCTGCTTACTCGGAGGTGTCTATAATCAGTTTGTTAAACGTCCACTGTTGAGGGTCCAAAAAAGGACGATTTAACACTTGGCAGGTATTGGCGATGACAGTACCGGCCACCGTAGACGCTGCTATGTGTCACTGTTTATTCCACTACCGATCGGAACCCACGAAATTCAACAGACTTTACCGTACTTTTATGACCCTTAGTCTATTCTTATGACACCCACAGGATGATAATAATAATAATAAGCTAGTTTTGTTTTCTCCAACATACACAATTCACAATTACAAACTGCCCAGCTTTATTGTAGTCGTGAGATGACAGCATCATTGACTCAGCAAATCAAAATTGAGTCACAGTTGTTATTAAATACAAGTCATATTACATTTACTGTGGTGGCGGTGGTTGGGTAAGAAACTCAGCAATCGGTATGTGTGGACTAAGGGGAATACCTGGAAAATGATGAAACCATGGATTCAGACATACGGCGCAATAAACATTTAGAAAAATTTCAGTCCGAAAACACACGGACCTAAAAAGCGTGACGTCTGCAATCGCCAACCCGTATACCAAGCGTGGAGGACTACTACCTCTCCCCCCCCCCTCCACCAACTCCCGGTCAGTTACGGTAAATTCTTGGGAGTGATCTGTGCCAAACAGTACACTTATGTGACTCATGAGTACGCTATGTAGTTTTGCCGGGTAGAGTCCGCTGCAAATACACACATACGTATATACAGTCACGCCTCTTTCCTACTGGTGTAAGCAGAGACCACACCTTTCCACTTGCCACGATTACAACCTATCTTTGCATTACGCATCTTCTACTTTCATCAGCGTTTTCATACAAGCACGTCGGTTGCGGGTACTTTTGACCTGGCCTTTCCTCGTCGTCTTCGATCCGATAGTGACATATCAAATACACATGCGCACGCAAAAGGTCCAAACCATCAAAAAATAGACGTAAGACTCAGCTGCGTTCCGTTTGGTAAGTGACGAGATCCGGAGACCCAAATCCTGGTAGAGGTATTTAATCTTAGTCCACAAGAATATTACTTCTAGGGATTCCTGTAGGGACTTACTTCAACGTGACTACAGAGTCGAGCTTCTTATTCTGCCTTAAAGCAGTAGTGAGAAAATACAACTCTTATATCTATTACAATTACTGGGCATATTATATTTACGAAATAATGACTCTGGGTGAGGAGCGCAATATGGTGCCAAAGTGGAATGTTCTGCATTACTTATGGGCAGACGTTGCACTTGCCATCAGTAACGATTTGCTCGTCTCGCATGGGTAGTTAGCCTAGAAGATGCCTTAAAGATTTACTTTTTCATCATTCATATTTGTCGAAACCACGAGAGCGCTTCCTCGCCGTCGCGACCCCAACATCAGCGTGTACCTACCTACTTTTTTAAATTATTCCTCCTTCATCCTTTTGCACTATTGGTCGCGGCTTCGATTCGGGACAATTATTTGTATGACCATCAGGTAGTTGCTCCGGGTATTTGTGCATGAGATCAGAAGAAATCCTAAAGTGGGGCATCGTTTATTTAAAAATCTTCATTAGTACTCGTTATTGCCCATGTGTTTAATTAGGTTTTTACAGACTTCCGGAAAGTCTTTATTTTGCCTTTATTCTACACCATAAAGAAGTTTCATCACCGTCATCACCATTTCAGTCTATCACTAGTCCACTGCTGAACATTGGCCTCCCCATAGATTGCCACAAAAGTTTGCAGCTCGCAATTTGGGGAGATATTACTATAGTTGCCACGCTTGACAGGCGGGTTGGCAACCGCAGCTTTTTTTATTCAGATGTTCCAGGAAGATGCTGCTACCCATCTCCTGGTTTTCATTTTCCTTCGGTGAACTTTTACGACACCTATGGGATGAGATGGGGGGGTAGATTCTCTTAAGCCGCTACCACACGGCAACAAAGAAGTTTTATCTTACAATATCTCATTTATTTTACGAATTATATTTTAAGCGTCAAAAACCTTGAATCTAGAGCAACTAATTTCTGTCATTAAAAACGTATCAAAGCGATGGTCACTCAGTGCATCGCACAGTATTCGCTTTGTTTTCATGCCGCAGTACGTAAGAATAATGATCATGGTGACTACTTACATTAACAAATATAAGTTAATTGCGCAGGATAGGATATCATAGTGCCGTAAGCATTAACGTTAACACTCGCCTTCGTTTTATAAGTAAAAAAAACTTAAAGTAGGGTTTCGCATATAAATACGTTGTACAGATATAAATTTAGGAAAGGAAGTAAACTTACTATCTAGTTTTTAAGAACACCGGCACAGTAGCGTGCACAAGCAAACTAACACCGCCACCGGGAACCGCCACCAGATACCTTCGACCACTACCACACTACCACTAGGCAATATACACCACAGAATTCCAGACCAAAACACGTGTTCCGAATTGATATGAACCGCGGCGTTGAATGTAGGTATCCCGACCACTAGACCAGGAGGTCGTCTTCACTATTCTGTGATATTATATATATACTTCTGTGATTATGTCATGGGAAGGTTTAGATGCATTGACAGAGTCACGACATATCCGAAAACCGATAACTTCTGTTTTGAGCAAATATTGGTTAAGTCTAATATTCGAACCCAAGACAAGTAGGCGGCTACGCAAATCACTGCGCCATGCGGTCTTCAAATGAATATCGTCACATTTTATGAATGGATTACAAAGTGAAAGCGCTCATATTCTTAAAAAAGAAATGAAGGAAGGTAAGATCCGCATGCAAAATATAAAAATGGTGTATATTACCTAGTTTTTTGAAAAGCACCGCCCGCCCTCCCTCAGTAGCGTGCACAAGCAAACTAACACCGCCACCAGAAACCGCCACCAGGTACCCTCCACCAACCACTACAATACCACCACTGGATAATATACACCACTGAGAGAAACTGAACCGAGCCGTCACTCGGCGGCCGTCTGTCGTAGAGTCTATGACGCTTGATAATGCCTCGTTTTGGGGCGAAACACGTGTCGTGTTCTCGACTTCAGTAGTGTATATTATCTAGTGGTGGTATTGTAGTGGTTGGTGGAGGGTACCTGGTGGCGGTTCCTGGTGGCGGTGTTAGTTTGCTTGTGCACGCTACTGGGGGAGGGCGGGCGGTGCTTTTCAAAAAACTAGGTAATATACACCATTTTTATATTTTGCATGCGGATCTTAGCAAAGTAACTTACCTTCCTTCATTATAATGGATTTCCGCAAAGTAACGCCTGATTCTATTAACTAAAAAAGAAATATTTTTAAATTATGCGAAGATCATTTGTATCGAATATCGTCGTCTAATAGCTGAGTTACATCTCTTAGAACTATGAATATCACATAGGATAAACGCGGCGACGTAGAAAAGTATAATGCTTCTTTGGCAGGAAAGGGTGCCAAAAAAAAGAATAGCTACCGGTCAGATCTGGTGATCTGAGCTGGGTCCTGTGCCTCCTTCTCATCATCATCATAATTTCAGCCCACTAAAAGTACACAGGTGAATATAGGCCTCCCCCATTGCTGCCACAAAACGCAGTCCTGAGCAACCTGCATCCATTGACTTCCCGCAAAACCATGCATGTCGTCGCTCCATCTAGTGGAGGGGCGCCCTACACTGCGCTTGCCGGTACGGTTATCGGTTTTACGATCTTTACGGCAGTCCTATTGCCGCTTTTGCTTGCCGAACATTACAGTCCCTCGATCGCGACGTAGTTCTGCTACGGATGTCGTTACGGATTTTATCTCGCAGAGAAAAAACGAGCACAGATTTAGGGTTCCGTAATAAAAACGTTACCCTTATAATTTCGTCATGTCCGTTTATCCGAATGTTACGGCCAATTTTCTTGGAGACTGTCGGTACTATGTAAATGAAATTTTGAAGGAAGGTATTTTTGTAAGTTGTAAATTGATTTATGTAAATGTCTTACAAACACTGAATTCGCAGAAAAACTCAGCTCCTTCATATATTTTGGTCAAGTACGTATTTAATTTTGTATGAAACGGCTGATTATTTATTTGCGATTTCAATATTAAGCCCATACTAAAAGTAACTTCCATTGATGAGTACTTTCACCCCCTTTCGTATTGCAGCCCTATTTACCCAACACCTATAATAAGTATTATATATTATGACAATATACATTTTGGTTTGGCAAATTACAAGTATTTCCTGGTGCCTTTACGAGTTTTCCTGTTATGAAGTTGAATAATACAGGTAAAACCAGTTAAAAGGCCTAAAATCATAAAATGTTTTTGTCTTATAAACCTCGCTGTGCTGTCATGCAAGGGAAATGTGGATCGGGCTTGCGCGTTCAAAGGTGTTTTCTTAATTTTGAAAAATAATGGTGTTGATTAAAAGTAATAAGTTTGTTTCGAAGTCAGCATTCGTTATTAAGACTGGTGAGTAATAATTATTTTGATCACAACTCAAGTAAAAAAAAATATCTTTTCACCACAGATATTCGAATCGTATTCGTTCGAAATATTTTAATGAATTAGACATTTTTAATCGAACTAAAAAAATATTAATTGTCACAGAATCTTTTGAAAATTAAAAATATATTCTGGTAGTTTTTTTAATATAAACAAACCTTACACTAACACAAAGTATGAAAGTCTTTAGCTATTGTATTGTTGTGCACGATTTTCCAAGCGGGGCTGTATATTATATCGCTTTTTTTAAAAAAAAATTCAATTATTTAATGTAACTTCTATCCCTAGAAAATTAATTAGTATTGCATTTAAATATTCTACAATATTTCGACTTTTACTTCGCAATTAAGCTCACGTCACTTGAATTGATCAAAACACCAAATTTACTCTTCAATAAAAATAAATTAAAATTTAAACATTATTCAGACATTATATTACACATTTAAATAAAACTAATTTTAACGTTAAAATTTGTTTTATTTAAATGTATAGCATTCGCGTAAATATAAGAAATCATTATATTACAGATTTATAACATTTTGTATAAAGAAATGTAGTTCAGTATTATCTTAATATATTATTCTATATGTAGCGAATGTTGTTATAGACAAAATGTTGTTGGAGTAGACTAATACCAGGTTTAATTTTTAAAGTCTACTCACATTTGAAATCGCTTCGGAGTAGAGAAAAGTCGGCACCGTTACACAAGTTATCGAAATATGTTTCTCATTCTCAAACATGCAGGTTTTTTCCCTAGATGTTTCTCATCACCGCTTCATGATAAATCAGGTAATAGTTAATCTTGAAAATTCAATTACCAGTTATAGTGGTGTCGGCACCGAGGATTGAACCCAGGTTAATCGCGTGATATGAAATTAAAGGCGCTCTACCCTACCCTACCACATGTATACATAATTAACACTTATGCATTCATCTGACACTGTTGTGGTAATTGCGCAATTTATGCCTTTAGTGCTCTTGTCATTAGACAGAATTAGCTGCACAGGAAATAGCAGTTCTTTCCATAAACGACTAATGAATAGAATGTTTCCACTCCACGCTTTGTGACATGCGTGCAGTTTTCAAATTAAGCGCGATATGTTCAAAAGACATGTCCGCCTGGCCGATCTTCGATAGTGACAACTTCCGAACACTGTCGGAAGCTATCAACTCTTCAGGAGATGTCATTGTGCCTCAAGTGTACGCACAAACGCGGCACTCACTAATTAACCACTACTCACTAACCCACGCCCGACGTAACGCTCATATGATAACATCGGAGCCATCGGAAAACTAACAATATGTATTGTTATGTATTTTTGCTCAAATTTTGGCTCCATATATATATATATATATATATATATATATATATATATATATATATATTCGATGATGTAATTGCTGTTAGCCTTCTCGGCTTTTACAGCTTCATCGGATACTGTGTTCGCGTTTATCAATCTCTCAGAGTTTTATTGACTTAGTCGCACGACTAAGGTTTTCTACCTTGGTACAGAACGTTGACGTTATTCTGGCCGGTTTCGATCACTGACACAACTTCCGGTTAGAAGCGGAAGTCGTCGAATCGGCGGGATATGTTATGTCGCAAGTTTTTACTTTTTTATATGCGCATCATGACACCGTAAGACTGCGTACTCGAGAACCTTTGTTCCCCAACTGTTATCGGTTTTACGAGCTATATTGCCGCTCCCATTTAAAACACATATTTTTGGTTATCATGCCTTTTTGTGTTGGGTTGGCTCCGATCTTATTTCATTCATTAGCACTATAATATCTCCGCGAGCGAACACTTGTGGCACTATAATATCTCCTGCGTTCACATGCTTTTAACTTGCGACCCGTCCCGGCTTCGCACGGGTGCAATTCGCTAATGAAGAAAATGCGAATGCGAAAATTAACTACTGAAAACATGTGACAGCAGAACTGTCAAACTGAACGTCACTTTTAAAATATCTTCCAAATTTCTGACTTTTCCGGTGAATTTTCCAAAAAAATTCTTTCATACATCCTGACAATTCCGAACTAATCTTTATGAAAAAAATCAACCAAATTAGTTAAGCCGTTCTCAAGTGATGACCTTTTATACATGCGGCTATTGATTTGGATTTATAATGAAGAAGAAGTTAAGGACGAGTCGAACAAGTCGTTGTTCCGATGGTAAAAGTCATGCTTGCAAATAATAGTTGCAGGGTCATTGAGATCTTTGAGCTGCAAAATCCTCTATGATCAGTTGTGACTTTCATATCGCTAATAATTTGACTACGCTCTCTTGGATAGAAGTTTTAGCATCAAACATATAACGAAAAAATAAAATAAAAATATTTTTATATAAATTTAAGTTACAAAAAAACTTTTTATGAAATTAAATAAGACTTCATCGTTATATACGAATATGAACAAACTCACCAAAAACAGTCCGTTGAAAACAACAAGAAGATATTTAATGCAGTTCATCCCGCAGCCCTCCATTTTGAAAATATTATGAAATCACGGAACACGTTAATCACAGATTAGCAACGCTACGCGTCTAAAGATAAATATTTACGTTACAATTAGTCCGGTTTTTATATACGTCCGGGCGGCGTTGGATCGCGGACTCATATGGCGCCAGCTAGAGTTCGCAGCTGAATGTCGCGATGGCAGAGTCGTTCGGTTTTTAGTAGCCGATATTTCGGCGGCTTGAAGTCGCGTGTAAGGGCTGCAGTCACGCACTGTATCAGGGCTTCTCAAACTTTAGTTTTTTTTAAATTATTAACATGAACCACAAACAGGTTACAATACATTTTATTACAAAAAAAAATATGTTTAGACGAAAGCATTATTGTGAACCCAAAATTGATGTTCACAGTTTATTAAAAACAACTTACTTAGAAAGTGGAGAACATGTAGGTCACTATGCACTTATTAAATGAAAATACTTAATCAATAAATTCCTAATTTTAAAAAATTAAAAAAATACAATTCCATATTTCAAGGAATACAACAATAATCACAGATTTTGTGCGCCAACACGAAAAGTGGCGGTGGCGTTTTATTGAATTTTGTAATTTCTGTGTGTATTTCGAGTTTTTATGTTTAATATTGATAGTTTATTATGCAACAACTGCTTATGAAAGTATACAATTGGAAAATTCAATTTAAGACCAAAATTGTACTTTTCATTCTGTCTCCATCTGTCCAGCATCTTCATCTCCATCATCATTCATGAACCCAGTAAAAATTCTTCAGATATATAATTGCCAGGAGCCAAAAACAAGAAGAAGAACAATAATCACAATCGTACCTTTTTTGTATAATGTGTGTTTGTGTGTGTGTGTGTGCGCGCGTGCACACATATGAGTGTGTGTGTGCGTGTGCACGCATATGTGTGTGTGTGTGTGCATGAAATTATATTGCGTGGTTCTTGTACATAACGAATGAATGTATGTAAGCATGTAGTTGTTGTTTATGGGATAACATAATAACTTATTAATTGATTCGTTGAGGCAGCATTTTATCTTTTTTTTTTGAAAGTACAATGGTCGTGGGATAATAAATTAAAAAAATACTAAACCGACTATAAAAAACAAAAGTATCATAGGTTACTAAAAAGTATTTCGTTAAACAAGAATTTAATCTCTTTTTTGAACTGTTTAATGTAATTAAGCAATTATTGTTTATTATGTAATTATTAATTGTTTAATAATTTTGATGTCGATGACACGTCTGCCCATGACCCAACTAAGTAGTTTCTGTCGACAAATGGCAGTACTATTCCCTTTCTCTAAGGAGCGCTGTAGCTTTTATCATTTTTGTCAGCTCAACAGCATGGAATGATGACTCCCAGACGCAAACACCTCAATAAGCTATGGAAACTTGACAAACAAATTTCTCTCGATTTCACTAAGATTCCGGCACGAGATCCTGACTTGGTAAAAAGGCGACCACCTCTGCAGTAAGCGGTATACTGAACAAAAAAAAATAGAATCGATCTACAATTGACGGGAATATCGGTGGACATATATAAAAATGCAATACAGACGAACATAGAACCCCATTCTCTTTCGAAGTCGGTTAAAAATAGGTCAACATTCTTAAACAAATTATTATGTGTTGATACCATACGACCGATACCGTGGTAGCTCAGGAGAGCCGTGGTAGCTCAGGGGCTAGGCGCTCGCTTTTCGTTCGATTCCCGGTGCCGGCACCACTAAAATTGTTAATTGCAATTTTAAGTGCTGACTTACCACGTGCTCGGCGGTGAAGGAACCTCAACATCGTGAGGAAACCTGCATGTCTGAGAAATTAAAAATATTTCGAAGACATGTGAAGTCCGCCAACCCGCATTGGAGCAGCGTGGCGGATTCTTCCTAGCTCCATAACCCTCTCAGAAATGAGAGGAGGCCTGTGCTCAGTAGTGGGACATTTATAGGCTGACTCTTTACTTTTTTTTTTACATTTACCATACGAATTACACCTAATTCCCGCATCAGTTCTGCATAGTGATGTAGCAAATAATACGTGGGTATTTTGTAATACAATTCATTAGTGAGTCCGATACAGTCGAATTAATTATGGCATATATCATATCATATATCAGCATGACTACTTACTGAGAACGTCTAGAATTCAAGTCAAGTACTTTATACCCATTCAATAAATGTTCATAACGTAGTCTTTATAATAATTTCTTATATTTACGTGTATACATGTTTTAATTTTTTCCTAAACGCACTTCTCACGCAGCCGTGTGGTGGCGGCTCGTTAAAAGAATACTGCCACTCCATCTCATCCAATGGATCTCGTAAAAGGCGAGTAAGGAATTAAACTGCACTGTGCACACAACAGCGCATGGTGGCGATGGGCTCACCACCTATCACACCAAGTGCATTATTACGAGTATTTTGTTGAATTGTTTTGGTGAAACGTGGATTGTGGCAGTCATCTGTTTTTGCAGTTAGTGCCCAGTCTCTGACTACCCCTTATGGGATACAGTCGTGATCTTATGTATGTATGTATGTATACTACACTTTTAAAAATGACTAATTTTTACGGATTTAATCGCGTTTAATTTTGTACTATTTATAATCCGACGTTTCGAGCGCTTTACAGCACCACAGCCACGGCAGGACTGAGGTGACAGATGTCCTGATGTCATAGTTAACCCGGAGCACCTTTAGTTTTTAATTATTATTTTTGGAATGATCTACGCAGAAAGAGCTTACTGTGTCTTGAAGTTTTGCAGTGATACCACTGCTTGCTTTTTGATTTAATTTTATTAATTGTAGGATTTGTGGTAGTACCCAACCAACTTTAAAGTTAGGATATTTTTTCATTTCAATAGCCTTGCGAATCATCTTTGGTAGGAATCGGTGATCTTTTGCGAGGATTTGTGGTTTATCAAATCTGATGTAATTGTTTGGGATGATCAAAAACATGGTCACAGACTGCAGACTTCTTCGAGTTATCTATCCTCCTGTTTTTGGAGTTCCTGGAGTTAATTAAATTAAAAAACCAGGCGTCCACTAATTTCTGTGAGTTTTGGAGCCGGGAAGAGTCCGACACGCTGTTCTTATGCGAGTTCGCGGACTTCACAAGTCAAAATATATTTTTTCCGCAAACATGCAGGCTTCCTTACGATGTTTTCTTTCACCGCTGAGCGCATATTAAATCAGCACATACAATTTCGAACAAATTTAGAAGTGCCAGCAAAGGGGATCGAACCAAGGTCACTCATCATCATCATCATTTCAGCCTATCACTAGCGTGATTATTGGGTACATGAGACTTAAGAACCGATGCCTCAGGGTGCTGAGCACAGTGTGATGCCATACACAAATGTTCTGGGTAACACAGCATTTGTTATGGGCAGACATTGCACTTACCATGGTGACCGTTTTGCTTGTCTCGTCACATTCGCCAATATAAACGACGCTGCTGCCCTTCATAGGTTGCAATTTTTTTGGTTTGACATTTTTCGAGGTAGTTATTGCATCACCTTTCGATAGTCATGAGGTTCCTCGAGTGTATTATATATTATTGAGTGTATTTGCCTTCAGTCTACTTACCAAAACACCCACGGGACGAGGTGGAATTACAGATGTACTTAGTCCACCACCACACAGCATAAAAATTAATGAGTGAAGTTTTTACCCTTTTTAAGCATACTGCGGGCACATGGGAGTTTGAGATTTGTCATAATGTTTAAAGTTTATATGGAGAAGGTGTGCAGAAAACTAAAATTTATATGCAATATTTGTTACAAATACATTAAATTCAATAAAAAAAGTTAATGAATTAAGGCCATACTCGACCATTGGGCGACCACTAGTATTTATCAATACTTATACTACATACATACATACAGAGACGCCTTTTTCCCATATCAGGGTAGGCAGAAGCCACTCACGTAGCCCACTTTTCGCACTCGCGGAAACGAAACGTGACGGGTGTTTTGGTACGAGTCAAAAAATTCTTACAGACAGAGTGTTATTCTACACAAATAAAGGCAATCCGTACAATACCATACGACTCCTCGGTAGGAAATAGGTAGGTGCTGTTCTATTTCGCCGGACACCTTATACTACTTTTTAAAATTAGTTGAGATTTGAAGTTTGACATTCGCTGGACCAGTACCACATACTAATAATATTTTAGACTCTTCAAGAATAATGTTTAATACGGTTAATAAACTTATATTGGACAACTAACAAGCTATTCGCTCTTGATTACGTCGAGATTAAAAATCATTGACCCTGATCGTTGACTGATATTTCTTTATAACTTATCCAATTACCTGGTCGTGGAAACTGAGTAGCTTAGGGGTCACTGCAGCATGAGAATACGAGTTCAAGGGTTTACATACCATCTGAACAACTAAGTTTTGAAATGCAAAAAGAAATAATAAAGTGCATGTGTTTTTTGTTTTGTATTTTATTTCATTTGCGATGCCCCACTCGTTATTGCAAACCAAAAGGAACTAACTCTTTCTCAATCTCAGTAATCATCGTCATCGTCATCATTTTAGCCTATCACTACTCCACTGCTAAACATAGGTATCCCCCATAGAACGTCACAAACGTTTATAGTTCTCATTTCGGAGGGATTTTGCCATAGTTGCCACGCTTTGCGGGCGGGTTAGCAACAGCGGTTTATTTATTCAGAGGTTCCAGGAAGATGCTGCTGCCCATCTTCTGGTCAAAGTGTGACATTTGTTAGCATTATCGTCACATTATATTCTTTAAAAAAATCTTCTTTAGATCATTGAGGTAGCTAGCCTTACAGCTAGCTATACAACCAAATTTTTTTCTTTATACGATGTCTCCCACTAGCATTTAGCCTGTATCGTACGTACGATTTACAGGCATACATTTCACATGCACAACACAACTAGACCCGAAAACCAACAAGCTCTGACTGGGATTTGAACCCAGGATCTGTAGCATTGAGGTCAGGTACGAGGTCGATTGAGAGAATCGGTCAACAGAGATGATCGGATGGGCCAAAAAGGAGAGACTGTATTTTCTCACTCTCATATTTCTTATTCTTATGTTACGCACAGAATGAGAAGCGTTGATAAAATTCTGTGTCTCTGACACTGCATAGAACAGAATAGAAAAAAACATTACGAATAAGAACTATTAAAACATAGGGTCAATAGTAATCATTTTAAATCACCCTAAGTGCATACACCTTCACCGTTCCGTCGTGGGTAATAAAAATTAACAACTGACAAATTTGTCTTGGGTTTAAAGGTGTTGGCTGTAGGCATGTGCCTTGCGAGAACCATGATTTGTTGCTATTTATGAAATAAATAAAAATATACCTATACTTTTAGAGCCGTGGTAGCTCAGGGGCTAGGCTCGCTCGCTCGCTGGCTCGCTTTAAATTTCATAGTACGCGAGTGACCTGGGTTCGATTCCCGGTGCCAGCACCACTAAAATTGTTAATTGCAATTTTAAGTGCTGATTTACCACGTGCTCGGCGGTGAAGGAAAACATCGTGAGGAAACCTGCATGTCTCAGAAATAAAAAATATTTCGAATACATGTGAAGTCCGCCAACCCGCATTGGAGCAGCGTGGCGGATTCTTCCTAGCTCCAAAAACCCTCTCAGAAATGAGAGGAGGCCTGTGCTCAGCAGTGGGACATTTATAGGCTGAAACTTTACTTTTTTTATACCTTTACGGGTATATCATAACTTTCATAACAACATATCATAAAATCATATGTACTAGGTTTTATTTCTGGATTTACATATGCCAGTTAATGAAATCCATCGCCATGGCAACCGATTTCATCCACCAAAGGTGCTCTAACCCCTGAGGTCAATACCTCTCTCATGGTTTAACTTCTTAGTTAAACTTAGGTTCGTTGACTTATAGCTATTATAGAGAAGGGGTTCCGCTTTTGTTGCATACTAGCGACCCGCCTCGGCTTCGACGGGTGTAATTTACTAATGAAGAAAATGAGAAGTAGATACATACATACATAAGATCACGACTGTATCCCATAAGGGGTAGTCAGAGACTGGGCACTCACACTGCACAGTGCAGTTTAACTCCTTATACGCCTTTTACGTGATCCATTGGATGAGATGGAGTGGTGGTATTCTTATAACGAGCCGCCACCACACGTATGCGTGAGAAGTGCGTTTAGGAAAAAATTAAAACATATCTCTATCTCCAGAACTATCAAATTGAACGGTCACTTTTTTATTGAGAAAAACTCTGCTGCAAGAATCCGTCTAGGTAGGTTAGGTTAGGTCCAGGGCCAGTTATTCTGCCGCGAAGCAGTAGTGTGCAAACATTACTGTGTTTCGGTTTGAAGGGCACTGTGAGCTAGCGTAATCACTGGGCATGTGAGACTTAAGAACTTATGTCTCAGGGTGATGGGCAGTGTGGTGTCACGCAGAAAGTTTCTGGGTGACACGGCATTTGTTATGGACAGACGTTGCATTTACCACCAGGTGAACATTTTGCTCTTTTTTCATCACTTTCTCCAATGAAAAAAAAGAAAAAATACTATCCACATTTCCGACTTTGCCGGTGGATCAATTACGAATATGACAAAAAAATCAGCCAAATCGATCGAGCATACGGCATTGGTTTTAATTTTTATATAGAAATAAATGATGATCGCGACTTTTCGATACATTCGTGGATATATAATTTTAAATATCGTGTAGTAACTGGTTGATATTCCGGGATAAAAAATCCGATGCTCGTCTCTAGGATGCAAGCTATCTCTGTGCCAAATTTCGTTAAGATCAGTTCAGTGGTTGAGCAGTGATAAGGTAACAAACGGACAGAAAGACAGGACTTTCGCATTTGTAATAGTAGTATAGCATTTGTAATTTAAGATATCTCCAGCGCAGTTGTAAGCTTCCGACACTATTTTGAAGGTATTGTCGTGGTCAGGAGAACATACTCGTACATAGTACATAACATATACTCGAGCCTTTGGTTGTCCATGAAAGTTATAATTAATTTAAGTCAGATATCTACTGAGAAAGTGATACTAAGATATCCATTATCTGTTATTAGGTTCATTAGTAACATACGGCAGAGCGAAAAAAAAATTAACACATAGTTAGTCAAATTATATCTTCAGATTCACTATAAATTCCATGGTACTCGTATGAACTGAATTAAAACTCGAGTGAACTAAATTGATTTACTACGTGCTCGGCGTTTTTTTTACAGAAGAGGGGGCAAACGAGCAAGTGACTCACCTGATGGTAAGTGACCCATGAACATCTACAGTACCAGAGGAATAGCAGATGCTTTGCAAGCCTTTGAGAAATGAATAGGTTCTTGTTTTGACGGCGTCTCGTATCGGCCCGGAAAAACCGCTGACGGAAACAGATTCCATAAAGTGGTTGAGAGTGGCTGAAAATTCCACGAAAACAGACATCGCGGGGAAACCATCAGTTCTTTAATATTTCATAATTCGAAGACCAGTGACTAGAGCAGCATGGCTCTGCGATTGAAATCTCATCGTAAAAATGAGAGGAGGCCTTCTGTGGGGGACATATGAGTACAATGCCTTCACAGATCATAGACTTCACATGCTCTCGAAATATTTTTATTTCACTATGTTTCCTCACGATGTTTTCTTTCACCGCTGATCACGTGGTAAATGAGCACTTAAAACTTCAGAACAATTTAGAGGTGTCGGCACCGAGGATCGAACTCATGTCAGTCGCTTACTATGAACTTGACGACCGTGTGGCCTAGTGATCAGAGTACCCGACTTCTAAGCCGCGGGTCCTGGGTTCGAATCCCAGCCGGAGCCAACATTTGTGCTAAAACATAAATTGTTGGTTTTCGGGTCTGGTTGTGTTGTGATTGTCCCCGTGTTTCTGACACTGCATCCTGGCCTGCCTCCGATCTTATCGCACCAGCGTTACATCAGGCGCGGTTAGATTGGGACGAGTGAGTGCCTCTGTGTTTGCGCGTACACTTGTGTCACTATAATATCTCCTGCGCAGTTGATGGCTCTCGACAGTAGTTGGCAGTTGTCGCCGTGGTCGAAATCGGCTACGAGAACATCACTATGAAACTAAAGGCGAGAGCCCTGCCCCAAGGCTACCCCGGGACAGTTATAGGCTGTTACTTTAATTTTATTGTTGGATTTTAACGTCTTAAAGTATACGGACCCCTAAGAAATGGAAGACCTTGAATTTCAGTTAATTATTTCCATGAAATGAAAAACACGACATGCCTCATACACAGTAGACGCCGTAACAAATAATATTAAGTTTAATGGCTTTAGGTCTTGGTTTTATCAAATAGCTCCACGATAACATTGAACCTGACACGAAAGTGTTTTTTATAATATTTGAAGATCATTGCCAAGAAACATAACCTTACTTAATACAAAAACCAGAAATTATTTGAAAGAAGAAGTTTTTTCTCTAATTAAAAAATGAAATATAATAATTATTGTATACATGATGTATGTATATAAGTATATGGCGTATTATTATATGTATACAAAATACAATATGGTAATTATTGATATATATGGTTTTCAGTGGCATCCTATCATATATGGGCAGGGACATATCCCTTATATTATTATAGCCCATCCTTTTTGGAGCATTGCAACTCAGACAGGTGGACTTTTATTTATTTATTACTGTTGTTTATTATTTACCAGATTTTAATTTATTTTCGTTACTGAAGGTATTTTTATACATAAATCGACCTGTCATCCGTGTATACATGTAATAAATGTGTAGTGCCGCACAGAAATTTTCTGGGTGACTCAGTATTTGTTATGGGCAGACGTTGCGCTTACCATCAGGTTTACGTTTTCCTCGACTAATCCCTTTTCTCCAATAAAAAAAACTTTTGTTAGACGTTTTTATCACCGGTCCCGACGCTATGAACACCTTTTGATAATATTCTTCTGATCGGTATACAACAGCAGAACCGCGGTTAATTGACTATCAGACTTGGATCATCGATATAAAGTGAACGTGAATAGGATTTTGTAGAGCATCATTTATTTTAATAAGATGCTAAACAAATCCTTAATACCGAAGTCGGAAGTGACCTCGGTGACACCGTAGAACTTTTAAACGTAATTTTATCTACTGCCTAATCTAATGTTCTCGGCTATGAAGGAAAACAAAGCGAGGAAACTCGGCTTGTCTATTTTATATTATTGTCGCTATTTTTCGGGGATATATGAACGCCAACCCCCAACTTAGCAGCGTGGCGGACTATTCCCCGCTCCAAGAACTGTTTCAAAAAGTGAGTAGACCAGGCTTTAAGCGGAGGAATTATGTTAATTACGTTAGTCCTGTTGGCGTTGACTCTTGGAAAGGATGGTCTTGACGGGGTGGAGCTGGAAGCACCGTTCGCATCGGAACTTGACATATCGAAAGCCAACCCTGACCCCGGACTCAAATTAATTTCATAGAAAATGAACAAAAGAGTTTTAAATAAAAATCGACGTTCATTCGTAAAATAACAAACACTTGCAGATTTTCATTCGTCGCGGCCTTGAGCGAAAGGTACAAAACGGGGGTGGCGACCACCGCCCATTGTGCGTGGTGTTGTGATCACCGTCGCCTCGGCAACCGATTGGTAGGCGCCAACTTGCCAAGTTTGATAGCGGTGACCTACGATCGGATGATCAAATGGAAAAGTAATACATAGAAAATCAAATTGAATAAAACTAAATTCTGCGTATATCTATATATATAATCAAAATTAATTAAAAAGCTGAAGAAGCCCGAATCAACTGCGATATTAAGATTTATTGCATTTTGCAGCAACAAAGCGCAAATTCTTGCGTTTTAAAACACGAAAGGCTTGACGCTGGTGACTTTAATTCTCCAAAGGATTGCTTCATTACGAATCTCATCCACTTGTGTAACCCCGAGCTCTTTCCATTGCTTTCTTAGAGATTTTAGCTTGTATCTAGAAAAGTCACACTGTCAGTGTGCCTAACTACAGACTAGACATATGAGACTTAACAACTGTTATGGGCAGACGTCGCACTTACCATCAGATGAACGGTTTTGCTCTTGTTAACAAATAAAAAACCATAGATTCACTCACCTACCGTGCCGTGACGTGGACAGTAGAGACGCTGCCAGATCGCACTAGACAGACCGCACCGGTAGTAGACGCTAAAACCCTTTGGGAAATATTTTGTTGGAGTTCTTTAGTAGTTCACTGCTGGTCATGGACCTCCCTATCAAGGGAGGAGTTGCTGTTATAGCCACGCTTGGCAGGTGGATTGGTCAGTGCAGTACCTGACTTCTAGCACCTTAATGTCTGCATCCCATTTGTGCATTTTTCAAGATGGCTATTGCTTGATGGAGCAAGTCCGGCATTTACACACAATCTATATAAAACTTCGATTATAATTATTGTATGTATATGCCGCGTGGCTGAATAGAATCTACCGCCCCATCTCATGTGGGTGGTGGTGGTGGTGGTGGTGGTGGGTGTCGTATAAGTTGACGGAGGGAAAATTAAACCCTGGAGATGGGCAGCAGCATCTTCCTACAACAACTGAATAAATACACTACCGTTACCAACACGCATGCCAAGCGTGGCAACTATGATAAATCCCCCCTCCCCCCTGAGAGCTACAAACTTATGTGACGATCTGTAGGGGAGGTCCGTGTTCAGCGGTGTACTGTTGATAGGCTAAAGTGAAGTATTGTATGATTGTATACAAAATATCTCAAACACAAGAAACTTTGATCTGTTACTCTAACACATTTTTTTTTAAATAATCTTGTAACATTACACTTAATTTCTCGACTGTACACTAACTACCACTTACTTGCCCAGGCAACATTACAAACGATTCTAGAGTCTTAAATTTGATTTTATCTTACGTTGTATTTTAGCTGTTCAACTAATGCCTAAAACCAACTGCCTAAATCCGAATAGGTTTATGCTTATCATCATCATCATCATATCACCCAATCACTATTCAAGTGCTGAACATAGAACTCCTCCTCAGTGCCTCAAAAGTTTGTAGCTCTAATTTTGGGGGGATTTTGCCTTGGTTCTAGGAATGTCCAGATGTTCCAGGAAGCTACTGCTTATTTCCTGGTTTCCATTTTCCCTTTGTCGACTTTTATGACATCCACGGGATGAGATGGGGTGGTAGATTCTCTTAAGCCGCCATCACACAGCAGTTTACGCTCAATAATATTAAAAGATATTTTGGCTATGTAACGTATTGAATCAGTCTTTCACTTATAAAATGTTAATGAAAAACGAAATATACAAAGTCAAAATAAATGAATTCATAATTATACAGAATTGGAGTAGAAATTTATTTAAAATCAAAATAAGAAAGAATTGGAAAAGCTTAGATAATAAATAAACTAGTGAACTGCTTCTTTCATTGTATTTGTATTGCATGCCCCCGGTTGAGTTACACTGCAGCGACACCTTCCGATAATTATCTACAGTTGACATATGCATAGAAGAAACTGTTGCAAGATCGACAATATACTTACTTATATAAGATTTTGTAATATACATTTGTTTAGTCTCAATGAATTTATATACAACGTCATTCATAATTGGTATAACATCCCGGCACCAACCAATGCTACTGTGATCAGATCATAAGCACAACAGTGAAGCTTTAATGACAAAATTGAATACCAAAAATGTCTATAAAAAACTTCAAAATTATTTGTTTTGTAAAACTTTACGCGACCCTAACTTAGAAAGCCCCCCCCCCCCCCCTACCCCCAGAACCAGACAAATTGACAATACGTTTTCTTCTCCATTTAATTTGTGTTACCCTACTACGGCGTCATACTAACAGATTTACTTCGCAACAGATTTCCTTAAGCTTCATGTTATCCTAGTACTTGCGAGTTCTTTCGATGACAGCTCAATGGAAAAACGCCTTATTAAATTTATGAGTTCATTGCCTCGATCAGCTGTATAATGGGTAGTCCTATGAGTTTTAAGCAAATTCTTTAAGTCGTCATATCTCCTACAGGTATCACGCTACGATGCTCATTACATTTTTGAGACATATACACATCGTGCCTAAGCCCAGCCTGCCGAGATGTATAGGACATTACGAATGACCCTGTATACAAACAGTTACAATTTATGTATATATAATAGACTAAGAATTTAAACCAATTTTAAGAAGTCGTCTACAAAGATTTTATTATAATTTTCTATATTGTTAACGGTTATAGATCTGAAGTTGACGACATCAATAAGGCGCATGGTTAATTAATTGTGACTTACAATTATTGTAACAATTTATGCTTCAATACTGCTCGTGGAAACGCAATGGGGAGCAAAAATTATTTGACCGTCACGTCTCGTTTTCCGCGAGAGCGAAAAGTGGGCTACGTGAGTAGCCTCTGCTTACCACTTTATACGGGAAAAAAGCGTGACTGTATTTATGTTATATATTAGCGGCTGAAGAGAATCTACCACCCCGTCTCAACCCGTGGGTGTCGTAAAAGTCGACAGAGGGAAAGTTAAAACCAGGAGATGGGCAGCAGCATCTTCCTGGCACATCTGAATAAATAAACTGCGGTTGCCAACCCGCCTGCCAAGCGTGTCAACTATGGCAAAATCCCCTCAAAATAATCTGTGGGGGAGGCCTATGTTCAGCAGTGGATTAGTGACAGGCTGAAGTGACGATGATAAGGTAAATTTTTTATTGTGTACTAGCCTATTCCCATTGCCCATTGCTTTTCCACGGGCATTGCATAATATGGTATTATACTGCACGAATAAAGTATTTCCGTACAATACCCTAGTGGCCTCTTACGACACTTTGGTAGGAAAGAGGTAGGTGCTATTCTACTATGCCTAGTAAATACACTAGCTGACTGAGCCCTTCAGAACGAAGGCTACTGCTTGACCGCAGAGAAGCTTGGACTGCGGTGATATTTACCGACACGGATTCCTCCATAGTAATGCTGCCATCAGTATTTCTTATATGCCATCACTAGACTGCGAACCCTATTTAAAAGGGTAGGCCATAATTACTATTGGCAGGCGAACTAAAGATCGGAATACCACATCTTATCAACATAGACTTCGCTTTTGCATCTGGCATATTTGAAATTTCTTTAAATTTTCTTTAAAACCTAAGATTCCGTCTCATCTCGTTGGTGTCATATAAGTCAGCTAATGGAAATGCCATGGCTTCCAGCATCTGGCAAGATAAACATTTAGAAAAATAACATTCCAAAATGACACATACCATTGATGGGCTGCAGCTTCTAAAGCACGACGTTTTTGGAACAGCAATCGCAATTATGTACTCTCGAACTCTCCTTTATTCCCTTCCCCATACGACAAATTTCCCTTTCTTCTGAGACGCTCATGTCCAACAGTGGACTATTAATGGATAATTTTTATAGAACTGACGGAGACCACAAATTCTGTTATAATTTACTTTAATAACTGGTGGCAGGAATCCGTCTTGGTAGGTACCACCCCAGGGCCTGTTATTCTACCGTGAAGTAGTAGTGTGCAAACATTACTGTGTTTCGGTTCAAAGGGCACTGTGAGCTAGCAGTAAGAACTGGGCATTTGAAGACTTAAGAACTTATGTCTCAGGGTAATGGAAACAGTGTTGTGTCACACAGAAATTTTCTGGGTGACACAGCGTTTGTTATGGGCAAACGTTGCACTTACCATCAGGTGAACGTTTTGCTCGTCTCGTCACTAAATCCAATAAAAAAAAACTTTCATGACCGTGACTTGAATACCGTGTTTGATTTTTCCCCAAAATTAACTCGATTATCCAATGCATTTAGTAGATGTTCGGAAAAGTAATATAATGTAATAACAAATAATTATTTAAATTCATAAAAAGAATGACACAGATAATGTTCAAGTCACTTGAAAACATTTAGCACTCAAGTTATTTACGCACCTCAATACGTGTTATGTGCTAATAATTTTATTGTAGCCACAGATCTTTATTGTTCTTGTATTATTTCGTAAGCCTCGCTCACTTCACGATAAAAATATTATCTTTTTATTTCTCTTAAAAAATATTGCATTAGTTTTTACTTATCGCCAGTGTCATTCGTGTAAGACGATGACGTTTGAAAAATTACTGATGACTTGTGTAGAAAAATAATGTCTGTGGTGTATCCTTATTTAGTTGATAAATACTACAAGTCGCTGTTATATTATCTATCGGGTAAGAATGTTTTAAAAATATTTTTGTGTTGTTAGTTTTTTTTTAATTTTTACTTACGTTTTACGTTGTCTATATTTAAATATTAATGTGCTTCCACACCACGTTTGTGTCTGGGATGTATATATTAAGTTTTTAAAGAAATGGCTGCTCGTCAAAGGCTACGGCGATTAATGCCGGAGTCCCTCAGGGGTCTGCTCTCTGCAACTCTATTTCTGCTGGACATAAACGACCTGCTCGAGTCCTGTATCTTTGGTATGGAGATGACAGCACAGTTGTAGAGTTATCTGGCGCGTGTTCAAGTCAGTGGGAATCAAGTACAGTCTGGTCGGAGGTCATGGTGAAGCGTTTGAATCTTACAAAGCAGGCAGTCTACAACTGGTGCAGTACCAATCTTGTGAGATTCAATGCCACCAAAACGCAAGTGTCTGTTCTCCGCCAAAAGGAGCCCATTCTCTCTCCATTATCTCTGGAATACACCGATTGCCTTCAATTATAACGAGTCGAGATCACTTCGAACCTTAACTTTGGGCGGTTCATTGAGTCCATGGGGGAAGCGGCTGCAACGAAGCTGGGAGTCCTGGCAAAATTGCGGCGTACTTTACTCCGGGACAGTTTCTAGTCCGGTCGACGGTAGAGTACTTCTGCCAAAGAACTCCTAAATATCAACTGGCAGCCTTGGACTCAGTATAGAGACGAGCCAAGCTGCTAATCGGTGACCCTGACCTGGTTACTACAAATTTGTCGAGTCTCGAACACAGGCGTAGGGTGGCCAGTCTGTCGGTGTTCTACATGTTACATTTTGGCGAGTGTGCGAATGAATTACACGAAATAATTCCCCCTTCCTCTTGCCGTCATCGGACAACAAGACGCACGGCGGGTTTCCATCTTTTTGTTGTGGACATACGTTGCATTCGAACGAAGCGTTTTGCTTCGTCGTTCATAATGCGTACACTAAAGACCTAGAATAATTTCCCTGCATCAGTCTTTCCGTCCGATTACCATGTGGGTGTCTTCAAGAGAAGAGTGAAAAGTGAGTGGCTTTTTCTAAGCTAGTGTGTTTACCATACAAAACTACATCGCCTCTTACCATCAGGTACGATCGTAGCTAAACACTAGCTTATTAATTAAAAAAAAACACCATTAGATAAACAATTGTATATATTGTTTAATTCGACGACGTGGTTCGTGAACTGTCACCAGTCGTTTAATGCGGGGGCGAAAATTGGGCTACGGATGTGGTATCTGCCTACATAAAAGGCGTGACTGTGTATATATATACTCGTATATATACAGTATATGTCTGTGTATATGTATGTTTATTTAAAAATTGTACGTTTATGTAAACTATATGTATGTTTATATAGATGAACCAGTGTTACGTAAATCATGGGCCATGATATAGTATTATTTGCTGATGATACATCATTGATTTTCAAAATAAAACATCAATTTTTATTATATGACAAGTTGAAAAATGCTATTTTAAATGTTAACATTAACAATTTGCTTTTAAATGGCAATAAAGCTAAATGCGTAAAATTCACAACACTAAATGTTAAACGACTACATGTAAATGTACTCGTAAATGGGGAACAGTTGAGTCTTGTGGATACCACTGTCTTTCTTGGAATAATTCTTGACGCGAAATTTCAATGAGGCCCCCATATATCTAAACTAGCAAGTAGACTAAGCTCTGCAGCTTATGTTGTAAGAAAAATTAGAAACTTGACTAATGTTAAAACTGCAGATTAGTTTATTTAAGTTATTTTCATAGCATAATGTCTTATGGTATTTTGCTATGAGAAACGCCACTGACGTAGAGGTAGTTTGTGTTTTGCAAAAGAGGGCCATAAGATCTATTTATAATCTTGGCTCTAGAGTGTCTCCTAGACTTCAATTTAAAGAAATTAATATCTTAACCTTGGCCTCTCAATATGTATATGAAAACGTTATATATTACATAAGAATATAATCACGTTAATAAAAAAGTGATGTTCATACTCGTAATTTAAATACCAGAAACAAGCCCAAATTAATAATGCCAGTTACTCGACTTCACAGAGTGAGCAATTCTTTCATGGGGTGGCAATGTATACGTTTTTACAACAAAATCCCAGAAAATGCTTTCAATTAAAAAGTTCAAACTATTCATTAATTATTAGTTACTATAATATTAAGGACTACATGGATGATGATAACCCCTGGGAACAACGTGATCGCCAAGCTATTTCTACATCTTTATAAGAATCCTGCTTTAATCCTGCTTTAATTGTAAATTATATTGAAAATGACAGAAAAAAAATCCTAAAAGGTTTCTTGCTGGTTCTTCCCAGAACAGAGGCATTTCTTTACGAACTAAAACGCTTAAACGCTTACGCTTAAAAAAATGACATTTAATCAGTATTATATAAATGATCTATATTAAAAAAAAAAATCTATTTTATTCTATCCTAGTATGATACTGATAAAAAAGAAAGACTCCAGTTTTTGCCGGTTCTTCTCTGATAAGGCCTTATTTTTTGAACCGGTGTAGATTTTGACATTCATAAGAGCTTTATACAAGCATAAACTGAATAAAGGTATTTTAACTTTGATTTTGACATTAATAAAAATTAAAAAAAATCTATTTTTATCAAAATAACAATAAGATGATTTATTCGTATTTTTTTATAAATTTTAGATCTAACTTATAGTTATCGTAATTTAGAAATACTTTCAACTTACAGACGTAAATATAAACAAATTTAGTCAGCAATCCGGCAATTCCAGCGGCAATTGCCTAATGGCACAGGGTACGGACTGCGAAACATGACGACACAGGATCGAGCCCGCCATTCCAATATTGTCGTGAACCAGCATTACTAGTATTATTTAAAAACATCCTGTTTTGGTTGACAAGCGCTTTACTCAGTAACTTAGACTTTGACTTTTTTTAGGCTTTATGTCCAAATATGCAACTTAGAATTTTGTTCGCGCAGACACGCTCAATATGTGACCCCGGGCGAATCGCTAGTATATAGATAATAATACAATCTATTTAGATTTCCACAGTACTAGTTTATCGTAATCTCCGTGGGTTTTCTTACTTTAATTGACATTCTCGTCGTAGACCAAATACAAAAAATTGTTAAGTATATAAAGGTTATTTTATTGTATACATGCTGTACCCGCTACTTGGTTCGTTCTGAGTTTTCAATTTGTCGGGAAATATTTAAAAAAAAATCAAACGAAAATCATGCTCTGTAAAATTTTGTACGAAAGCAACTAGCTAATTTAGCCTCGGAGTTATTATCCTGTGTAACTATTTTTGTCTATGTCATCATCATCATCATCATTTCAGCCTATCTTAGTCCACTGTTGAACATAGACCTCCCCCATAGATTGCCACAAAGCGCGGTCCTGAGCCACCTGCATCCATCGACTTCCCGCAAAATCGCGCAGGTCGTCGCTCTATCTACTTGGGGGGGCGCCCTACACTGCGTTTGCCCGTACGAGGTTGCCACTCTAGAACCTTTCTGTGGGGATTTTGCCATAGTTGCCACGCTTGGCAGGCGGGTTGGCAACCGCAGTTTGTCTATGTATGAAGTTTATATTTAAAAAATGAAAACTTAATAAAAAAGAACAAAAAGAAAATGACATACCGCTAAAATTCAATATTGATTTCTACAATTTTTTCTTTGTTGTATTAAATGAGTTCGTTATTTCTTACTATTTAGGTTTGGAGCTCTTAGCCTAGAGTAGACAGAATATTGACACAATAACACTCGCTGTTACTTGCGACTTAATCGCTGTCTGAAAAAGGGGACAAGCAACGACTATTTTGGAGAAAAGTAAAGTAACAAAGCCTGTAAATGTCCCACTGTCGAGCACAGGCCTCCACGCATTTCTGAGAAGGTTTTGGAGCCAATGTGAGTTGGCGGACCATGAAGGAAAAGATCATGAAGAAACCTGTATGTCTGGGGAATATAAATATTTCCAAGACCGTTCACCGTTGACCACGTGGTAAATTAGCACTTAATATTGCTAACTAGTTTCGATAAAAAAAATAAGGCAAACCCCCGGCCCCGGAGCTATCACGGCTTATTTATATCTAAGTCTTCGTAACGTGATGGTCAAATATTGATCAGACTTCTACACACTCCATTAGAGGTGACGATTGTCAAGGAAGCGTACATTATAAATTGCAATCAAATGTAACGTTTATTTTATTACATTAATTCAAAAATATTTTTCACGAACACAATAGCTCCAACTGACTGAAAATATAAAGGCCTCGGTCCACCGAATGCTGTAAAAGATGATTTGAAATCGTATAAATGGCAGTTTTCATTTAAATTTTGGCATTTATTTTGAAATTACCTACAGACACTTTAATTTTATTATTGGTACTTACAGATTTATTTTGACTTCTTTCACTTTCGTCTTTTTCCTCTTTCTTCAATGCGTTATGCCTTGTTTGAGGACATAACGCATTAACAAACTTCACATGCAGTCCAATTTATTGTATTTCTAAGGTTTCCTTCATCGTCACGGACGTAATAAATCAGCCCTTACATATAATTTAAGTGTTGGCACCACTCGGAATTGAACCCACTCATACGCACTCTTTGAAATTTAAAGCGCGCATCTGGACACTGACCCACCATCCCTCTTAAGATATTCAAAACATTATCATACATTTTAATATATTTATCCGTACATTTTGTTGCTTTCATAACATATTATCGCTTTCAGTGTTACACTTGTATACTATTATCGGCGCGGCCTACAGACTATTGAATTGCCATGGTAACCACACATCCGGTAACGCCTAACGGACAGACTCACTATTAAGTGTACGCTTCCAATATAATTGTGAAAATTTAAGCATAACGTAGCTAAAACTTGAATGAGTTAAACATTGGACTGGTACCTATCGCTCGCCTAGACTTCATAACTCTTGGTGAATAAAAAATATCATACAGATATAATTTTTGAAATATTTCATGATCATCATCATTACAACCCATCACAAGTCCACTGCTGAACCTTGACCTCTCCAATAGATTCCAGATGCCGCAACAAAAACGTCCTAAGTTCTTAGACTCCTCGCAAAAGTAGATAGATCGCTCCATGTGGTGGAGGGCTGTCCAACACTACGTTTACCAGTACGCTGTTACCACTTGTGAAACTTTTTCTTCGAATAGCGGTTCCACGAGCCATTTCTGCGTGCTAATCCTGAAGGATATTACTTAGTTATTCTGCAGGTACCATTGTTAGAGATTCTATCTCGCGAAGAAACAGCGTGCTATTACCTCAGCTTTTTTACTGATAGTAGAATCTTATGCAGGAATTCGACTAGGCTGGTACCACTACAGGCCAGTAATTCTGCCGTGAAGCAGTGGTGTGACATTACTGTTTCGGTCTGAAGGGCACTGAGAGCTAGTGTAATTACTGGACACATGAGACTTAAGAACTGATGTCTCACGGGAATAAATAATTGTCCTGGATGAGACAATATTTGTTATGGATAGACGTAGCACTTACTTATACTTTTACTGGTGGTAGGATTCCTATGCAGGAATCTGCGCTACCAGATTGGGCCTGATGTCATTGCAGTACTGCTGTACATCGCCACGCTTGGCATGCGGTTTGGCACAGTATCAACCACCTCGCAGTTTAGACGTCGCTGTCAGAGGTCTGTGCATTTTGGAGATGTGCATTCCAGCATCGAAAGTCATAAGATTTCCCAGACTTTTCCGTCAGCCTAGTCATATGGCACACGGCTGGCGATTATATTAGCAAAAGTCATTTAATATATCCTGGGCAGATGACATCTGTTGATTTTTCAAAATTTTGCTAATAGATTTTTTTTTCTTATTCCCAAATTTCGGTTAATCAATCGTGGTGTCAGTACAGTGACGCGCATTTTGAATCAGTTTATATGCCATTATACTTTCGAAGCCGTGCGTTGGTCCGGTAGTCCGTTTCGGCATTGTTGTATCTGCTTATAAATGCAGGTCCAACGGATGTCGCGCTCATACTCGACCAGCCCGGCGTCAGCGACTGGGAGGACATGGGAAAGTCAGGCAAGGCTCAAGGTAAGCAAGCTTCTTCTCTGTTTAGTTTCTAGTACTCATATCGATTTCATAGTACGGATGTGAACTAGTGCGGTAAAATAACACATCGTTGGGACTATTCACGTTGCTGTTTTCAACATTGAGGAAACCTACTTGGTGTCGGATAAAAAAAAATTCGACGGTTTGTGAAGTCTATCAATAAGTACACGAACTTTATTAGCTCCGAAACTCTTTCAAAATAAGAGCAGAGCTGTGCTGAGCAGTAACAGCGGTTAGTTTACTAAAAATTTTCCCACTGGTTCCCGACTAATGCCACACATCATATTACGTGTAATGCGAAGCCGTGTAGCCAGGGGCTGCGCTCGCTTTAATTTTAGTAGCGGTACCTGGGTCATCCGTGCCGGCCATAAATGTAATTGATTTAAGTGCTGATTTACCACGGCCAGAAAACATCGTGAGGAACCTGCATGTCTGAGGTAAAAATTTTCGAATATGAGTCGCGCATTGGAGCAGCGTGGCGGATTCTTCCTAGCTCCAAAACCCTCTCAGAAATGAGAGGAGGCCTATGCTCAGTAGTGGGACATTTATAGGCTGAAACTTTACTTTACTTTATGCGCGAATAAAGGCTATCAGTACAATACCTAAGTCGCCTCTTACGACTCCTCGGTTAGAAAAAGTTAGGTGCTATCCTACTCTGCCGGACACCTTTCAGCTGTTAATTAATAATTAAAGGTAGACTTTTCTTATTTTCAGCGAAAGAGCCAGAGCTGGTTAGTACCAATGCTCCACCTCTACAGCAAAATCCCCAAGAGGAAAGCCATGGCAAACTCTTCGTGCCTCAGTTCAGAAGACTGAATAAGAAATCTTGCTGCACGTTATGCACGAAGATATTGTACGTGGTTTTAGGGATTATTACCGTGGTAAGAAATTTACAATACTTAAAAATTACACAATGATTTATTATCTTTATTTAACACACTAAGATTTGTCCAGTATCCAGGGTTCGTTTTATTTCTAAATTTGACATTCACAAAAAAACAAAGACCCTTAGTGTAAAGTTTTGCTAATATCCATATAAAATCAGTATACATATTAATAAGATTAGAATACATATTAATAGATTGTATCAAAATAAATCAAATATTATAATAAATTACTTACAATCTGAAATAGCATATACAAATTAATGAAGCCATCCTGTCTGTTTGGGAAGATAACTAAAGTTACTGAAGCTAAAAGAACTTAAAACAGCATAAATTAGTAAAGTTATTAACGGAAATTGGATCATGGGTCTAACGGTCTGTTTCATGGAGGGGGCAACTTTCAAAAATGTATGGATTGTTTTTCTACAAAATAATGTTTTCACATAGCCACTTGTCGGCATAATAGCTGCCTGGTGGTATCTAACTTGTCGGACTCCTGCTTAGGAATCCTACAACTAGTAAAACTTTTACGATCTTATAGAAAAGTAGAGTCTAGAAAAATTTATAAGATGTAATCAACAGAATAAGGTGGTATATATACGAGTATTTCTGTATTTCAAGAACTAAAACTGGATGTTATCCTTCTTATCAATTCTCAGCTGCAATCCATAGCGTTGATCGCAGTAGCCGTGACAACGGCCATAGCGACGAAGATCTACAGCAACGAACTATCAGGTCGGCTTGTGGCGATGGTGATGCTGGCAGTCACGGCAGCGGTCACTCTCTCAGTCACCATCTATGCCATTATCGGAGTGATAAGGAAACAAAGGAGGCCTGTTCACGCGGTAAGTAAATAATTCTTCTTTTTCAGTTTGTTAACAGACAACTACTGGACACGTGTCACCTCCAATAAGGATAGTATTGCCGTAATCATTTCGTCTTTTGGAGTTTAAAATGCGAGATTTTTTTCTCGCCCTCATCATCATCACCATTTCAGCCTATCACTAGTCCACTGGTGAACAAAGGCCTCCCCCATAGATTGCCACGACAGCTTGTAGCTCTAATTGTGGAGGGAATTCGCCATGGCTGCCACGCTCGGCAGTTTATGGATGAGATTGGGTGGTAGATTCTCTTAAGCCGCTACCACACCATATTTGTCTATATTGTTACTTACCTTTGCTTTTTTATCTCAGCTGATTGTCACTGACCGATCAATGATTTTATGACTTAATCTTTACTAACATTAAAGAGTTTGTCTGGTTAAACGTGCTAATCCCAGAAGCTACTGGTTCGAATTGAAAAATTATTTTAGTATTGGATAGCCCATTTATCGAGGAAGGCAACAGGCTATGTAGCATCAAGCTACGACCCTTTAGAGGGATTTCTTTTAAATTAAACGGCGGGTGAAACCGCAGGGTACAGCTAGTTTGTAAAAAGACAAATCGTTGTTGCTTTTGTGGAACAGTTAGGACAGTTCGCAGCTAAATCGAAATACCCCGTCATTACCAGTCTCGCTGAAAATCCGCAACGAGTTAGCCTGTTCGGGGCAATTGTACAGCATAGATATAACAATAACTCAGTATAGTCCTGTGTTTTTTTTCTGGCGTTATGTTGGTGTTACTGTTTTTTTAAGTCTGAAGTTAAATAGTATTTATTATGTAAAGTTTAGTTAATTAATTTTTTCTGTTTTTTTTTAATTTCACTACTACATGTTGTGCCGTGTAAAATGGTTTTTCTGATTTCTTCTTTTTCTTCTTCTTCTTTTTGTGATCACCATTCACGTCAGGTGGATCGGTGATGACTGATGATCTCAGTACCAAACGCTTCGACGTGTCTTCCCGTCACCGATCTGTGTATTCTCCGTCTGGCATTTTTCGAAATGGCTATTCCTCCGTATGTCGGAAGCCTGTGGAAGATATTCTAGAATTGTCCATAGTTGTCTCTTACGCCAATAGGGCGAGACGTGATGGCAGATTCTGTTACGCAACTATAACAAGGCTAGAGTTTAGTTATAAAAAACTAACATGGTGTATAAAAGTCCCACTGCTGAGCACAGGCCTCCTCTCATATCTGTGAGAGTTTCGGAGTCCGCCGCGCTGCTTCAATGCGTGTTGGTGTACTTCGCATTTCCATTCTTAATCATTTTTATTCCTCAGACATGGTTTCCTCACGATAATTTCCTTCACCGCTAAGCACGTCGTAAAGCAGCACCTAAAATCGCAGAACAATTTTAGAGGTGCCGACATCAGGGATCGCACTCAAGTCTTTTTTTTTACTTATGGTCACTGTTAGCACGTAGGCTTTTACAGCTTCGCCGGATTGAAAGGAGGAAGAGCGCTGAGGACGCATAGCCGTAACCTTTATTTATGGATGACCAACGCAAGGGCCCCCGAGAGGAGACCTCGGCTTGGACCGTCATCCTGCGAGCGGTAATAACTGACTCGAGAGGGCCAAAGAGGGCTGGCCTTGGCTCGGTCAGTTACCTCATTCGGGAGGGCAATTACACTATTATCGGAATAAGAGCTACTCGTAAGTCACTCGCGTACAATGAAGTTTTAGGTTTGCCGTGCTATGTTTTTTTTTTACTCATTCGTGAAGTATCGATAAAACAACTAGCTCTAAATGTAACCATGTACTAAACTAAACCACAAAACAACATTTTATGGCTGTTCCATAAAACAATGTCTTTGTGAAGCGCTACCGACCACTCGTTCAGTGCGGTTTCTATCTAGCAATTGAGTCGTAAATGTTTATTTCCACTGCTAACAATACAACATCAAATTAATACTACCGTCGTCGTCGTCTCAGCCCATCACAAGTCCACTGCTGAACATAGGCCTCCCCCACAGATAGCCACAAAAGTTTGTAGCTCTCATGCTGGGAGGATTTGCCGCTACGGCTCACAATTAATATCTAATAAGTTTGAGCTAACATCTATCTAAAACGACAAAGTAGCGTACTGGTCAGTGACTGACTTGACTGATTGACGCGGGTCTTGGCTTCAAATACCAGCCGGAGCGAACATTTGTGCAAAAACAAACTGTCGGTGGATTTTGATTAGTAAACCTTGCGGACTCACAACACAAGATGATGTCTTATTTCCATGGACGATTTTTCCCTTTTAACCGACTTGAAAAAGAGAGAAGGCTATATATACTTTTTTTATTTTTTATTATAAAGAGAGTTACGTAACGGTGGGCAAATATAAATTGATTATTTATTATTAATATAGATTGATCAAGTTGTGACGACGACAACTCACATAAACATAAAATCATGCAATTCACATAAACATAGATTCACATAGCATGTTTTAGCTGCTGCATAACAATGCAGATACTATATAGCATATAGCAGAGACTATAAAGCAGAGTGCAAACATTGCCGTGTTTCAGTTTCAAGGGCAAGGGTTTCAAGGGCACCAGGTATATAAGACTTAAGAACTCATACATACATACATGAAGTCACTCCTCTTCCCCACTGGTGTAGGCAGAGACCATATCTTTCCACTTGCTACGATACAATCGGAAGAAGCGAAAGATGTTTGTCAAAACATCTTTCGCTTCTTTCATCAGCGTTTTCATACACGCTCGTCGGTGTTACGCTTCGCCTTTTATTGGTATTGGTAATACTTCGTCACAGGAATAAGACTAAGTAGGTACCACGGTAGTGCCGGTAATTCTGATGTGAACCTTTCAAATATTACCGTGTTTCGGTTACATAGGCACTGATAGCTGGTGTAATTACTGGGCATATGAGACTTAAGAACTTATGTCACATAGTATCGAGCGCAGTGTGGTGCCACGCAGAAATGTTCTGGGTGATACAGCAACTGTTATGGGCACACTGCTTTTACCATCAGATGAACGAATTGCTTGACGCGTCACGTACTTCCATAAAAAATGCTTTCCATAAAAAAATGTCAGCGGATATCATCATTACGGATTCTACCTCACATACAAACACCAGGCACAGCTTTTTTATGACTGTTCAATCCGGCGAAGCGGTGAAAGCCTTCAGGCTAACGGTCACTGCTTTCACAGCTTCGCCGGATTGTAAGCATAGCCCTTAACATAGTAAGCTATGGTTAACTAGTTACTAGTTAGCTAGGCAAAGCCGCCCATGACATGAGAGTTTTTTTTTTTTATTTCATAAAAGTGACGGAACGAGCAAAACGTTCACTTGATGGTAAGTGTAACGTCTGCCCATAACAAATGCAGTGTCACTCAGAAAATTACTGTGTGACACCACACTGCACCCGTCACCCTGAGACATCAGTTCTTAAGTCTCATATGCCCAGTGATTACGCTAGCTCTCAGTGCCCTTCAAACCGAAACACAGTAATGTTTGCACACTACTGCTTCACGGCAGAATAAATGGCCCTGGGGTGGTTTCCTGCATAGGAATCCTACCACCAGTAAGAGTGACGGTAGTCAACGTCGAGGTTAGGTCTTCGGTTGTCAAACCGCTTGGCAACTCCTCCCTTCTCGAGAGAGGTGTATGTTAGACATGTTTATAGATTATGCGCTGGCTTTATATTAAAGGACCAACAAGTTCATATTGTTTTTATCGTTAACCAAAATTAGTAACTACAAATAAAAACCCCTAACAACGCGATTACCTTTCGCTTTTCCAAGAAAATAAGGGCTGTTAACACTGCCCTGACCTTGAAGGTTTGAAATAATATATTCCGGTTTAGTATAGAGTCCAAGCTATTAAAGTTTTTTTTGGGATTTAAGTATTCTGTCACTATAATATTTTAACATAATATTTTTTATATACTAAAAATATTTATTTGGGTTATTATTTATTGAATAACTGTTAATAATTTTTAGCTTAAAATGTAAGGAAGACGTTGTACGCTCCATAAACAATTATTATTTAAAAAATATGAAATGTTTTCCGACATCCCAAGGGCGAGATGGTTTTATGTAATTTATACCACCATCGTGCTGCAAATCACTCAATAGTTGTAATAAGAGTCGATCAAGGGAAATGTCCGGAAAATCTCGAAGATATCGACAGCTGGCGGAATAGATCTCAAATAATGATTGAATGAATATTACAGTATATTACATTATGGATATTATTGATATTACAGTGAAATATGGTAGGAATAAATCACAAATATGATGATGTCAAATAATGATGATGTTATCCTGGCCGATTGCAACCATCGCGACAACTTTTGAATATTGTCCAGAGCTATCAAATGTGCAGGAAATATTTTAGTGCCACAAGTGTGCGCGCTAACACAGAGGCACTCACTCGTCCCAACCTACCCGCACCCGATGTAACGCTGATGCGATAAGATCAGAGGTAGGCTAGTATGCAGTATCAGAAACTAGGGGGGACAATCACCCCACTCAGACCCGAAAACCATAACTTGTGTGTTTCGCACAAATGTTGGCTCCGGCTGGAATTCGAACCCAGGCCCGCGTCTCAGAAGTCAGTGTCTGGTCACTAGGCTACGCGGTCGTCACCTCAGATATGAAAGACCTTATCTAAACCTAAAATACCCATACCGCTAAATACTAGCAGCGACTAAACCCCTATACCAACTAGGAAACGGTCTATTTTAAAAGTCGAACAGTTACCGGTATGATGATGATGATGGTGATCTTACTAATTTTCTATGAATTAGTAGTAGTTCTGTAAGTAATAGGTAAGTATAAGTATGCAGGAATCCGTCTAGGTAGGAACCACCCCAGGGCCAGTTATTCTGCCGTGAAGCAGTAATGTGCAAACATTACTGTGTTTCGGTTTGAAGGGCACTGTGAGCTAGCGTAATCACTGGGCATATGAGACTTAAGAACTGATGTCTCAGGGTGACGGGCGCAGTGTAGTGTCATACAGAAATGTTCTGGGTGACATAACGTTTCTTATGGGTAGACGTTGCACTAACCATCAGGTGAACGTTTTGCTCGTTTCGTCACTTTATACAATAAAAAAAAAACAACGCTAGTTTAGAGCTCGTGGAACATTTCTGAAAACGCCGAGCTACGAGTGTCATGTTGGCACGCACCGATAGAGCACGTCGCTCGCGATCTATGTCATAGCCATATGTCAACGCCTATGTTCGTACTTACAACCATAATAAAGAGAGTTTGTATGTCGTAACGCGCTGATCTCCGGAAATAAGTTCTAATCTGTTTTGATAAAATAATTTTGCATTAGATACAATGATTTATTTAGGTAAGTTTTAGGCTATAGAACTAACACGCTGGCGATCGAAACTTACGAAAAAGCTCCTTATAACGAGGTACCATGTCGTACGGCGTCATTCATATCAGTATTTTGCATTTGTCCGGATTCCAATTCCAGCCTAAAAAAAAAAACAAAGTTTGGCTAACCTACATCAACTTCATACACCGTTCGAACATTCCTTTGTACTTTAAAGGTAAAACGAAAACAAAAGAAAGCCATTATTGTTTATGCAAATTCGGGACTGTCCATAAAATACAGAGCAATTGGCGGTCCTAAGGTTCACTGAAATGGTGGAAATGAAATAGCACGTCCGGTGGCATATCACGCGAGCAAGTAACACGTGATCGCGATTACTGAATCACTGCCCTCAAATTAACGTGCTGTCAGATTGAACATCACCGTGTAAAATGTACATACTGTACGTTTTACTGTCTTTCAACTTAAAACCACTTATAAAATCTTATTTAGCTTGTAAAAACCAGGAGGCGGGCAGCAGCGTCTTCCCGGAACATGTGAATGAATAAACTGCGGTTGCCAACCCGCCTGCCAAGCGTGGTAACTATGGCAAAATACCCCCTAAATGAGAGCTACAAACTTTTGTGGCAATCTATGGGGAAGCGTTCAGCAGTGGACCAGTGATAAGCCGAAATGATGATACTGATAAAGTCGACGGAAACCGAAAGGAATCTTGTATTTCTGATAATTAAACCATAAATTAAAATCTGAAAAATAATACTTCGGTACCGTCTCGCCATTTCTGACCTGGGATCAACATTAAAATAACTGGTGGTAGGATTCCTATGTAGGAATCCATCTAGGTAGGTACAACCCCAGGGCTAGTTATAATATCTCCGGATTTTGTATCCGGAGATCAGGAGACATCTGAAAAATCACAAAGCGGCTAGTCCCGAAAAACGACAATTTGTGTATTTGCACAACTGTTGACTCCGGCTTGGATTCCAACCCAGGACCTGCGGCGTAGAAGTCAGGTAATAGTGACCGCTAGGCTATACAAAAAAAATCAATATTGAATAATGACGCAAAGGTTTTTTTAAGGATTAGAGGCGATACGTGCAAATAATTCATCTTACAGTATGTACAACGTCAGCCTATAACAAATGCTGTGTCACCCAGAACATATCTGTGTGTAAACTCAGTAATGCTTGCACACTACTGCTTCACGGCAGAGTAACTGGCACTGCGGTGGTACCTACCTAGACGGATTCCGGTGTAGGAATCCTACCACCACTAAAAATGTGTGTATGTTATTATCCGACGTTCTTATTTACCATCATTCAGGCAAGTGTGATGCTGATGGCTGTGATATTAATGCAAGCGATATTCCTGGGCGTCTCGGTGAAAGTGACCGCGGAAGACGAGGTGACCCTAAGCCGTTCACTCTCCGACTCCTTCAGGCTTGCGAGGGACGACAACCCGAGACACGTGAAGATTTGGGCGAGGACTCAGCACGATGTAAGTTAATACCTCTTCATAAATAAAAACCATGTAAAAAAATTTACACGCGACATCTGATTAACAAACAGAAGTTGTAATGAAAATAAAGTTATGGTCTAACTAACGTTACGGATGGAGAACCACGTTGCCGCCATTTTGGTATGAGTTGAAATTATTGCTCCCCATTGCATTCCCATGAGTAGATAGCCAGTCTACTGTGGCTTGATGGAGAGAAAGAGAAAAGGATTAGGTAGGAAATGCACTTGGAGTAGGGAATGGGAAAGAAACGATAAGGTATGGGATACCACTATCAAGGAAGTAGCGGGAGGTGACAGCAGTAGCTTGAAAGGCCGGGGTCGCCTACTCTTACCTACGATTGCCTTAATAAAGTCTCAAAGACATGAGATGAGAGACATGAGTATTTATGTATGTAAGTATGTATGTATGTATGTAAGTATATATGTATATAAATGTGATTATGTCAGTATGTGTGTATATGTATATATATTTTGTTATTTTATAATATTCTTTTTTTTATGATTTTTTTTTATCAAAAGTGCACATCGAGTCTGCTTCTCTTTAAGGATATCCAGTAACAGGCCTGCTGGAAGAAATTTCATCATGAAATAAACAGTGCCTTTGTACTAATTTACTATCTTTGTAATTTCTACTGTAATTTTCATGTGTACATAAACAGTAAAATAAAATAAATAAAAATAAATTGTGTGTTGAATAAATATTGGCGTTGGCCGTTGTTCATGGAGCAGTCTGAACTTTACCACAGGCGATATTACAATTCTAAGTTTTAGGAGACAATGCAAATGTTATGGGCAGGAGTTGCTCTTAGCATCAGGTGAACGGCTTGTTCGTCTCTTTCCTTAATAGCGCAAATACATTTTAAAAAAATGTAGTTAATTTTATTTTTTTAATTGATCACAGTGACGGAACGAGCAAAACGTTCCCCTGATGGTAAGTGCATCGTCTGCCCATAACAAATGCTGTGTCACCCAGAACATTTCTGTGTGACACTACACTGCGCCCGTCACCCTGAGACAACAGTTCTTAAGTCTCATATGCCCAGTGATTACGCTAGCTCTCAGTGCCCTTCAAACCGAAACACAGTAATGCTTGCACACTACTGCTTCACGGCAGAATAACTGACCCTGGGGCTGGTACCTACCAAGGATGGATTCCTGCATAGGAATCCTACCACCAAATAAGAGTACGGAACACGACGCCTTCTCAAAGCAAAAGGCAGCTTTAGCTCTTCAGGGCCAGGCCTACAAAAACCGACAATACAACTTTATAACTATTTTCTGTTACAGCTAAGCTGCTGCGGTGTTTACTCTGCTGAAGACTACCGCGCTCCTAACTTCCCCGTTTATTTCGCACCCAACGTTCCAATATCCTGCTGTCCCTCTTACAACCCTGATAGGTCGGAGTTAGTGCAGGAGAGAGAAAGAGAAAGCTGCAAAGCTAGGAAGGAGTACCACGATATTGGCTGTAGAAATCTGATCATCGACGTATTCAAGGACACGTCCCAGACGGTGATGGGGGTATGCTTGCTGGCTATTGTTTTGGAGGTAAAGATATCAAATGATTTCTTGGGATATATTCACTGTCAAAGATTACTAATGTCTTCCTTAATTTCAGATATACAATATTACTTACAAAATAACTGTTTCTATGAGGACAAAAGAACTGCTATTTGAATTTTTTAAAGGTTCTTTATTAGCGCTAAGTATATTTAACACTGGCGTGTGGTAGCGGCTTAAGAGAATGTACCACTCCATCTCATCCCGTGGGTGTCGTAAACGTCGTCAGAGGGGAAATCAGAACCAGTAGATGCGCTGCAGCATCTTCCTGGATCATCTGAATAAAAAACTGCGGTTGCCCGCCTGCCAAGCGTGGCGACTATGTTAAAATCCCTGCAAAATGAGAGCTACAAACTCTATGGGGGCTGATGATGATATTTAACTTCGTTCCTATCATCAAAATAATCGGAATTTACTCAATTTAATATCGGACTAGAGAGACTACTCACCTAGAGTGTAAAATGTAAAAGTAATAGTAATTTCAATTTTAATTTAGCCGTGAGCGTTTTAAATATTTTTAATATCCGACTATAGTTACCTCTAAAATCCAAATTCACGAATAAGGTAACCGTGCTGTCTAATGAATCAAAATACGCTACCAGGTAATATGGTAAAAACGTAACATATCACGCTCACAAACTATAAAAAGATTTAAATAGACCGGAATAGAAAAAAGTTGGTTAAAAGCTGAAAGCTAGAGCTAGCCCTGACATCTAACACCTCAGTCCCTCCGTGACAATGGGTGCTATTGAGCAAATGAAGCGTCGAGAAAGTAAAATAAATTAGTGGTGATAAAATTCGTAAATCTTTGTTGATTGAGCTTAGTTTATTTCAGGCAACACTTTTCTGTTTTAACGTTCATCGCATTTTTATAGGTTATATATACCTATAAAAATGTTAAGCAAAATGTTAAGCAAAAGATGTAATTTTTTTATACGAAAGTGTTAATGCCACATCAATTTTTTAAATTATTTTTGTTTCAGGCTATGCTAATTTTGACGGGAATAATATTAACAATTAAAACCAAGCCAACACCAAAAGACGTGGAAGAAGATCTACCAGCAGTTGATATAACGATAAAGAAAACCACTTCAAAATCTATCGGATAAAACTTGTTAAATTAAAACTGCCTGTGTACAACGAATATAGAGTAATAAATATTAAATAGACTGTACTCAAAATATCAAATACAATTAAAACAATGTTTATATAAAAAAAACTCCATTAAAAATAGTGCTATTTTTCACAAAAAAAAATCGCATTACATGTATTTAAGTACTAGATATTTATGGAGCAACTGATGTATAATAATAAAGTTTTATTTATACAAGATAACTTGTACTAATCGCTGCAATAACAACTCTGAAATAAAGGCTAGTGAGACATCAATTAGTTTTATTTTCTACAGTTAATTTTAATGTATAACAGCGCCATCTGTGATAATCTTTTGTAAAATGAATATTTTTATTACTTTCTTATTTTAGATGTACAGACATTTCACAAGATGGCGCTAACGAAAGCTTAAAGTTATTGGCAAATGCTATTCCAATAGAAAGTTATATTAACTAATCCTACTGGATTTACTCAGTTTACTTAATTAAACCTTAACCGTATATCACCTATAAAATGTTTAAATTTTTATGAAGATCAAGAAATTCTTACATAATTATGATAAATTAATACCACGTAGAAAACTATAAATAGGTGTGCTCAGTGTTAGTAAGTTTCCTGCTTTCAGTGACGCTAAAACCGTTTCGTATTTTTCATATCATTTTCATTTACAATGTTTACATGTTATAATATTCTTATTTAGACTAGTATATCGCAGCATCGGTGGTTCAGTGGTAGAATGCTCGCCTGCCACGCGGGCGGCCCGGGTTCGATTCCCGGCCGATGCAATTAGATTTTTGTAAAACAAGACTCTTTTTAACTATGAGAAAATAAAAATGTTTAATGTAACAAAGACATTATGTAATCAAACTAATATTTATGTAACTTATATCAATATTATTTCAATAATACAATGACAAAGAACTTGTAAAAACAGTCCAGTTTCTTTATTCTATAAACATTTGATTAGTTTTTTTTGCACAATCTAGTAAAAACTTCTGAATTTATTTGCTGCACTGGTCAATTCATTTCGTTATTATTGCTTAACAAAGGTCTCTTCTTTGGGTGAAACTAATGAGTTATCACAGTTGCCACGCTTGGCAGACGGGTTGGCAAATGATACTTGCCGTAAGTGTAGGCTTACACAAAGAGACGAGAGACAAGACATTCTGAACCAGTCCAAGATTGAGATTTCAAGACCGCGACGGAGAAATCTACGGATCTCTTGCCAGACTATGTGCAGCTCTGTCTTGGTCTTATATTTGGGCATCACTACCAGTGACTTATTGGACCCTTCGTCAACTCTAATTCTATCTCGGTTGTCGCAGTGGCTAAGCGATTAGCTTCTGCGCTAAGGGTCGCGGATCCGATTCCGTCACTGAACAAAATAATGACCCACAGGTAGTTGTTTCGAATCTGGCAGTTTCTGCTAAGATTAACTCGTGGTTCTGGTGAATTCCCTTATACCATTAAGTCCGCCCTTTTTTATTGGATAAAGTAATGGAACGAGCAAAACGTTCACCTGATGGTAAGTGTAACGTCAGCCCATAGCAAATGCAGAACACTTCTGTGTAACACAACACTGCGTGCATCACCCTTAGACATCAGATCTTAAGTCTCATATGACCAGTGATTATACTAGCTCACAGTGCCCTTCAAACCGAAACACAGTGATGCTCGCACACAACTGCTTCACTGCAGAATAACTGTCCCGGTGTAGTACCTACCTAGACGGATTCCGGCATAGGAATCCTACCACCAGTGAACTGTGCAATAAAGTTTTAACATAAATAAATAAACAAACACATCCACGTAACAGGAGAAAATTTCTTAAGAAATTTTTCTTAAGAAGTACACAAATCCAATTAAAGAAATTCGTAATCCTTCAAAATCTATTCGTTCTGATTTTAGTTAGCAATGAAGTCCATAGCGTTTAATTAATAGACGTAAGTCAATTATTGAGGATAAGGACTAATTGAGCAACCAACCCGGTTTAAGAGCGCTCATAAAAAACCAAATCTTAATTAACCTATAACTTCTAATGTTCATTATCCGCTCAATAATCGAACGCAACGTACTCTTTCATCTTAGATTCATGGAATAATGTTGAATAAATTACAATTGCGATGTTTATAAAAGTTTTGTGTTTATCGAACATTATTTACGTTTTGTACCTCATTGATATCTCAATGTCCGGTAAGTTTGATTTAGATGCGAAATAACTCATTGTTAAATTATTTTACATTATTAAATATTTTACATTGTTATAGTATGCGAGTGACCTGGGTTCGAACCCCGGCACCACTAAAATTGTTAATTGCAATTTTAAGTGCTGATTTACCACGTGCTCGGCGGTGAAGGAAAATATCGCGAGGAAACCTGCATGTCTGAGAAATAAAAAATATTTCGAAGACATGTGCAGTCCGCCAACCCGCATTGGAGCAGAGTGGCGGATTCTTCCTAGCTCCAAAACCCTCTCTGAAATGAGAGGAGGCCTGTTCTCAGCAGTGGGACATTGATAGGCTGAAACCTTACTTTACTTTTTTAAAGTATTTTGACTACCGCGTGGCCTTGTGGTACATGACTTCTACGCCACGGGTCGAATACCAGCCGCAGCCAACTTTTGCGCCAAAATAAAAATTGTTACTTTTAGGGTCTGGTTTTTGCTATAAGATTTGAGCGCGCTGTGAACGTTACCAAGAAGGACCGAACAATAAATGCTCAGGTCATAGAGTACCATGCCGTACGGTATCTAGTCGGTTTATGTTACGCGAGCGACACTGCGGGGCTCAGTTAGTGTTGAATAAAGCCGAGAGCTAGGCGATCGATTTTAATTTCATTGTACGCGAGTGACCTGGGTTCGATTCGCGGTGCCGACACCACTAAAATTGTTAATTGCAATTGTAAGTGCTGATTTTCAACGTTCATGCTTGTGAAGGAAAACATCGTGGGGAAACCTGCATGTCTGAGAAATAAAAAATATTTCGGAGACGTGAAGTCCGCCAACCCGCATTGCAGCAGGGAGCGGATTCTTCCTAGCTCCAAAATCCTCTCAGAAATGAGAGGAGGCCTGTGCTCAGCAGTGGGACATTTACTTTACTTTTTTTTTAAATAATTCTGTTCTGTAAAGCATTTTTTTTTTAATTTCTCAGTACCGCCCTTTTACTGTCTCCAACCTTTAAACGCCAGTAACTGTCACAGTAAACCGGCACCCGTATTCTCATACTACAAGCAAGGCTCCAGATGTGAGGTCAAGATCTGGAGAGGATGTCCAACGATGAATAAATTCGATGACGAGTACCTATGTTCACATTTTTGTATTTTTAAATTTTTGGAGCGGCACCCAGATATTTCACAGATAGGTAAGTTATTTTATTGCGCAGTGCATAAAAGAAGATGTACGTTGATAAATTACATACATACATACATACAGTCACGCCTTTTTCCCATTGGGGTAGGCAGAGACAAAATCTTTCCACTTCCTACGATCTTCTTTCATTCATCCTCTCTACGTGTCCAAGCCATCTAAGCAACCCTTTTTTCTATCTTTGTCACTACATCTTCAACCACACCGAAACGTTCCCTTCTTACTTTGTCGATCAAAGTTACTCCAGCTATACTTCTCAAACTTCTCATTTCCACAGCGTTAGTCTTACTTTCATGCTTCTTCTGCCAGACCTAGCATTCACAACCATAAGTGTGGGGACCGAAACCCAAAATGAAGGTGATAGGCCTCCAATACCAAGCACCTACACCAAGACCAAGACCTGTGTAGTTGCAGACAAGCTGGGTTGCGACCGGAGAAGGAAAGTGTTCACTGAAAATAATGTCGATAGTCTTCTTACAACTCCCGAATGCGAAATATTATTACACTTACACGACTACATTTTGTGGCGTATTTATAATTTTAGGCAACATTTTAAAATTATCGTAATGTTTTTCAGACTCTTGCCACAAAACTTTAGACATATCGATGTGCACAAACCAAACAATTCCGGTATACACTTACAACATGAATACGAAGGAGTGCGAGCTCGCGATCTGGAGAGGCTGTAACACTGGAAACATATATAAGGACGAAGAAACATGCCTGTCCACATGCAAAGCCAATGAAACTTTATCTTTTAAAATTAAACTGAACCGCCTCAAGAGTCACGAGGCTATGAACATAGACTCCGTCCTCAACGCTATTGTAACGAAGAGCACGAACGTATCAGAAACAATGCTTTCGTCACAAGCCTACGGGACAGAGCAAACTATTCAGAAACTTAAAGGAGAAATTGATTTAGCAACACAACTAGATTCAACGTCGTATCTAAATACAGATATAACAACTGTTGCTGGTACAAGTACTACTGTTGCGGGTACAAGTACTACTGTTGCTGGTACAAGTACTACTGTTGCTGGTACAAGTACTACTGTTGCTAGTACAAGTACTACTGTTGCTGGTACAAGTACAACTGTTGCTGGTACAAGTACTACTGTTGCTGTTACAAGCACCACAGCAATAACAGATGTCACAAGTGAAACCGCTCCAAAAATGATGACCGAAACACCTTCAACCACAATAACAACAGAAGAAACTGTTAAACCTACAACCTACATTCAGCCTTCAGGAACGGTGGAAGAAGTAGTATTGCCTAATGACACAGGGGCAATGTAACAGACAGGCAATAAAATAATAAGATACTTTTAGTCATCTATTTCTTAATTGCATACACACATAAAATTACGCCTTTTCCTATATAAGGGGTAGACAGAGACAACACTCGAAGCCCGCTAGTCGACGCCATGGGAAACGAGACGTGACAGGTGGCGAAACACCATTGCATTCCCAAGAGCGGTATAGTGACAGCATTGCGTAGTATGGTACTATCACGAATAAAAGCCGTACAATACCTTAGTCACCTCTTACGACACCTCGGTAGGTACCATTCTACTCTGCCTACAATGCCGGTCAAAATTAAAAGTAAATTGGAATAATAGACTGAAAATCCATCCATCGACTTCCCACTGATGAGTGCAGGCTTTGTTTACTATTTTGAGAGGATTTTGCGGGCTGGCAAGAGTCCGCCACGCTGCTCCAATACGAGTCAGCGGACTTCACACGACGCAGAAATATTTTAATTATGCGGGTTTTCTCACGGTGGTTTTTCACTGCACCGGTAAATCAGGATTTGGCGTAATCGTCAGCCGCGGCTGGCGTTCACTCGACCTTAGATTTTAGTTTGCTCGCACTCAAGATACTGCTGCCATTCACTGCTCTGTAATATTTACATTAATAGGAGACCACCGACGACCGCGTGGCCTAGTGGTCAGAGTACCTGACTTCTTAGCCGCGGGTCCTGGGTTCGAATCCCAGCCGGAGCCAACATTTGTGCTATATATAATATATATAGCACAAATGCTTGTTGTATAAATATATGAATTATAAATGGTTGGTTTTCGGGTCTGGTTGTGTTGTGATTGTCCCCGTTTTTCTGACACTGCATCCTAGCCTACCTCCGATCTTATCGCATCAGCGTTACATCGGGCGCGGGTAGGTTGGGACGAGTAAGTGCCTCTGTGTTTGCGCGTACACTTGTGGCACTATAATATCTCCTGCGCAGTTGATGGCTCTCGACAGTAGTCGGCAGTTTCGCCGTGGTCGAAATCGGCTAGGAGAACATCATCACATCACTATTTACATTGACGTATTATTTAATTCGTTGAATTCATATAAAATAACGGGGAACCATAGACCCAATCTCTCTCTACTAAAGAAGCATACTACATAGACTTCAACTGTAACAACACAAGCTCTTAATTCCTCATAGATAATGGTATTTATAGAATAGGTTGTAGCGACATATATGTCCATCACATAAGAAGCTTAAGAAATAATCCATACGTTCTACTTCGCGCTATTGAAGTTTCATTAACGCCTTACTACCAATTCAACATCAAAAAGATCGTTAGACTAAAAAACATTCTCGACACCCGATCTTTTAGGTAGATACCCTTTTCCTTGGAGGGATTATCCGCCAAATTGGTAACCCTGATGTAATATGGCGTGATATACGCAGCCAGCTTCTCCCAACCACCGCGTTAACGTTAACAATCAAAGTGGCAACAAAGGACTACTGTTGTCACAACGTAAATATCATCAACGGCGGCTCCCTCTTCTCAGGTTGACTTTTGCGGCTTTATTACGGTTTTAATAAGTCTCGTCGGATTAAAAACATGACACAGTCTCACGGCATTGTCACACTGCTCATCATCGTCTGACGTCTCAAGATTCCCCCACGCTCACTACGACTTCCTGTCTCAGCGGTGGAGTGTGTTACGACATCTTTGTGCAACACGTGACAAGCTCAAGAAATAGTCCATACGTCTTATATCATGGTGGTCGCCAACTTTCGGCTAAGCGCCCTCAGCGCTATGCCACCTTTCAATCCGGCGAAGCTGTAAAAGCCTTCGGGCTAACAGTGACCATCAGTCCTAAAAAAAAATGGTCACCAAAAGTCGCTGGGATACACTAACCTTTTACCACTAGGCGGACTGTGTAATGGTTTTGTCACCTTGTTTTTTTTTTAACGGAACAAGGTGACACGACCAGCAGATCGTTCACACCATGGTAAGTGCAACATCTGCCCATAACAAACATTTCAGTGTGGCGACACACTGCACTCTTCACCGTGATGCATCAGTTCTTGAGTTTCATATGCCCTCATCAAAAGAAATTACACTAGATTTCAGTCAAGTTTCGCACAGACCAAGAACAAGTGCATAGACTAAATCAACAACAAACCGGCCGTATGCAAATCCGCTAATATCTAGGCTAGATTATGTCTAATATTGCCTACACACTGGTTAAGTAACTATAAGTTGATATAGCCCGATTATATTAACCATGGCTCAAACCTTCGTAACTTGCTTTACAGCAATACGGTGTTTAACTTCGTAATTAATTGGAAACTCTGTAGTTAGGGATAAATTTGCTGGAGCACACAATATATCACAAATTTCACAACAATCTAAAGCAGATAGAAAGGGGAAGGTAAGCCAGACGTGTAAATAAATTGCTATTTAGTAAGAGATTATTATTTATTGTGAGAGGATTCCTATACATGAATCCGTCTAGGTAGGTACCACCGCAGGACCAGATATTCTGCCGTGACACAGTAGTTTGCAAACATTAATGTATTTCGGTCAAAGGGCACTGAGTGTATTTATTGAGTATATAAGACTCAAGAACTGATCTGTAAGAGTGACGGGCGCAGTGTGGTGACACGCAGAATTGCTATGGGTGACACTGCATTTGTAATGGGTAGACGTTGCACTTGCCATCAGGGGAACGCTTTGCTAATCTCGTCACTTTATAAAAAAATAGCTAACAGTGCTCTTCAGACTGAAACACCGTTGATTGACAGCAGAATAACTGGGATTAGGGTAATAACCTACCTAGACTGGAGATTCAGCATAGCTACCGTGCAAAGCAGTAAGAAATACAGAGACATCCTCAGTATATCAATAACCTCCTGGCCGATTTTAGACCACGGCGACAGGATAGAATAGAACAGAATATTTTTTTTTTTCAAAATATTATTTCCATAATAGTTATTGAAAGTAATTTTTTGAAGAAACCCAGCGGGATATTTTTTTCAGTCATTTTTAAAATAATGTACAATAACAGCAGTATTATAAAGATGTAGTAGTAGAAATAGCTTGGCGGCGATCACCAATTTCCGAATATTGTCGGAAGCTACTAACTACGCAGAAGATATTATAGTGCCACAAGTGTACGCGCAGATACTGAAGCACTCACTCGCACGAACCTACTCGAGCCATGTGTAATACGCGATGAGATCAGAGGTTGACTAGGAGGCAGTGTCAGAGACACGGAGATAATCGCAAAACTTCCAGACCCGATAACCGTCTATTTGGGTTTTTGTGCAAAGATTGATTCCAGCTGAGATTCCAACCCAGGACCCGCGATTTAGTCATAGACATTTTTCACTACGGTCAATAACCTCCACACTTTTCGTAACAAATCTGCAGCGGAATTATATTAACTGGTAATTCATAATTTATGTTGGTTCATTGTACTTAGATATTTCGTAGCCCAGTATTAAGAAACTAAAGTTATATTCGATTGTCAACCAGAGATCGAGATATCGATTTTAGCGGCGTACTTTACGATTCGATCTTGATAATTGACAGGATAATGGAGTACGAACTGGCTGGATTTATAACAATTTCTTTATCTTTTCCTGTGAATGTGGATATAAATCAAATTATTGTAACGATCGATTTTAATGGTGTCTTTATTGCGACAGTTTAATATATTGAACCATGAGTTGAATGAGTAGCTCGAATCCCAGCCGGAGCGAACATTGGTCCAAATCACAAATTGTTAGTTTATAGGTTTGGATGCGTGGTGATTGTCGCCGTGTCTCTAACATTGCTTCCTAGCCTACCGATCTAATCGTTACATAGGTACGGGTAGGTTCGGATGAGTGAGTGCCTCTACGTCTGCTCTATGTATAATTGGGGCACTACAATATCTCGCAGTTTATTAGTTCCGATTATGTACGGCAAATGTCGCCGTGGCCTAGGTAAAGACAGGAGGACATAAGTACATATATATAACGGGTTTTGAGTCGACGGTTACTTAGGCGACGACGTGGTTCGCCAACAGTCACTTTTCCTATCCAATATGTTGTAGATTTTGAAGTACACTTTTAATAACTCAACATTTACCATTCTCATTATGTCTGAAAATGAAAGAGAAGATTCTTCTCTCTTCTTCTTGACGACATTCAGTGTCGGAAACATAGTATAACTAGCTGTGCCCTGCGATTTCACCCGCATTTAATAAGCCGACCACATAACTGCCTAGAAGATAATGTCATTATGAATATTATAATTTATTACATAGGAATTGTTGGGTATCCCGGAATGGAAAACGGTCCTAAAAAAGGCTTGAATCGGAGCTTAATTTTTTATTAGATTTTAATGTGATAAAATTAATAGGCAGAAAATTTCCTTTGATACTCGTAGGATCGCAATGGGTAGTAAGAATCTCTTGATTCATACCAAAATGGCAGCGACGGGGTTCGCCACCCATCACGTCTCGTTTCCCGCGTACCTACCCCTTATATGAGAAAACGGCGTGACATGTATGTATGTACGGCATGGTACCTCGCTGACCCGAGTTCTAAGCGTGCGGAACCTTGACAGGACGTTTATAGTTTTCCACAACCTTACCCAATAAACGCGCTATCTAATTAAAAAATAATATTCGACTCTGATCAGTATTTCCTGAGATTAGCGGATTCAAACATACAAACTCTCCAGCTTTATTAGAGTAAGCTGTGGGTGTGCGCAAGTTCATTTAAGAATGTCATTCAATAATTCATTTAAGTAGCGGTCCCACTTCTTTCCTCACCCCTGTACAGACCTAACTTTCATTACTATGCATTTATCCGCGAATTTCAGGATTTTTTTTATTGGATAAAGTGACGAAACTAGCAAAACGTTCATTTGATGTTAAGTGCAACGTCTGCCTGCAACGAATACTGTGTCACCCAGAACATTTCTTTGGAACATCACACTGCGACCGTCACCTTGAGACATCAGTTCTTAAGTCAGTGATTACGCTAGCTCTCAGTGCCTTTCAAACCGAAACAGTAACGATTGCACACTACTGCTTCACGGCAGAATACCTACCTAGACGGATTCCTGCCTAGGAATCCTACCACCCGTAAAATAAAACGATCGCTCACTTATGATAATACCAATTGTATGTATATTTAGTTATTTCGTCCAATTTCACTACAAAGCACTGCCATAGCCACCAGTCTTCATTTTATTATACGCAACTCTGAAAAAGGCTTTCGTAATTTTCATGCTATCGTACTAGTCTCGGATTAAGATAAAAAAAGGATTTTTAAAAAAGGATCTGGAAATAATACAATTGTTTTAAAATTAATATATTGTCCTAATGCTGCATCGTCTCCGAGAGCTAAAAACAATGAACTCAATGCTAAATGCAACCTATTTTGGTTTCAAAACGATGCCCTACAGATTTGTTCTGTATCGTGGGTGCATTTTACAGACGTTTTCGTTTCACATGCACAGCACAACCAGACGCGAAACCCAATTATTTGTATTCTGCACAAATGTTGGCTCCGGTTGGGATTCGAACCCAAGGCCCGCATCGTAAAAGTCATTTAGGCTAACCACTAGGCCACGCGGTCGCCAACCTGTGGCACTTTGCCATATATGCCTATATAGTTATATCATCTGCCACTGGAAGAGTGTTTAGCTTGGTGCGCACAATTTTTTGACACACAAACTTTTCCCCTACAACCCTGGAAAAGATAAAAAGGATTAATCACTGCTGTACCTTGATCTGTCTGGTACCTTGAACTGGCTGTAAACAACACAATTAAAAAATATATTATGGCGCCAAATTAACCCAGTGTTCTAAAACTGCAATACATTAGCCGCGAAACTCAATCAACACATATAACACGTGATTCGGACGTATTGAAACGGAAAAAAAAAACGCGGAAACGTGTTTCGATGGCCCGTTTAGTCGGTACCAGTTGGATGCCCATTGACATTTTGGCGGAACTCGCTTCGAATGAGTTTTCCTTAAATAACGGCATTAAACAGTTATAACGATTTTTATACGTTTGTTACGTTAAACGTTGGTTACGAGCGAACAAATGATCGTCGATCTACACTCTAAACGAGAGAACATGGATTAAAATGGTAATAAAAACGACACCACAAAAAATTGTGCCGTGTGGTGGCGACTCGTTAAAAGAATACTACCACTCCATCTCATCCAATGGATCTCGTAAAAGGCGATTATGGAATTAAACTGCACTGTGCACCCAACAGCGCATGATGGCGATGGGCTCACCACCTATCACACCAAGTGCATTATATTGTTTTGGTGAAACGTGGATTGTGGAAGTCATCTGTTTTTACAGTGAGTGCGCAGTCTCTGACTACCCCTTATGGGATACAGTCGTGATCATGTGTATGTATCCTTTTAGATTTTTATTCTTCCGTAAAATTGTCCGCCATTCGTATAGTTTTCTAAATGGGTTGTTAGAAATTGTACGAGTATTATAGTTCCATGATTTTTCTTCGGCGCATACACTTACAGACATAAAGTGCGCATCCATAAATACCCAGACCCGGAACATGTATCAGCAGTCCACACAAATATTTAGGAATCGAACCAGCGGCGAGCAAATGTCGCTCAGCCACAGCCCTTACCGGACATTGAATTAAGCATTTTAATAGTGAAAATAAGTCATAACATTAAAGTTTTGTATTTTTTTGCGTCTTTTACTTTTAAATGAAAGATGATAAGTTTGACATAAACAATATATCATAATTTGTATCTTTAGCTTCCTTGTTAAATTGTATTTATTTTTATCGTGTTTTCTTTGCTTTAAAATGTGTTTAACGTGATAGTAATTAACCATGTTTTTGTTTTAATAAATTTGTAATTAATTTTTTAATAAGTATGTTTGATGAATGCTCGTGAATTTTATCAATGATCCCGACAGAAAATCAGACCCGCAGCAATACGGGTAGCATCATGCTGAGCACGAAAATGTGAGCCTTACACTAGTCAACTTCTGATAGGCCTCCCCGATAGATTGCCACAAAAGTTTATAGCTCACATATGCCATAGTTGCCATAGTTACCACGCTTGGCTTAGTTAAGCCGCCAGCACACGGCGGCCATTTCGTTTCTACATTGCAATATGAGTTACTGTCAATAGTTTTTCGTTTTACTATCTTAAAATGGTAGTATAAATAACTGTAACTGTAGCAGTTATCATTCTACTGAGTGGGTACGCTAAAATCGATCACTAAGTAATTATTTACATTGATCTTATAATCAAGCTCAATAGTTCAATAGCAATATCCAGCAGTGTACTGCAAAGTAGCCTATGCGTTAATTATTTGCCTTATCTATCTACTTACCGAATTCCATACAAATCCGTTCAATAGTTACGGAAATTAACGTGTCCAGAAAAATGTATATAAAATGTTATTTAAATGTATGAGTATCAAAAGAATAACTAAAAAATCCTTATTTTTTTTCGTCAGGCAAAACTGACTAAAATTATGTCTAACTCTAAAGCATCGGAAAAAATCTCAAATAAACTTCTCATTCTTTATTTCTAGATCTACGACAGACTGGGTTACCACGACTCATTATTGCAAAATAGATATGTAATCTATTATTTGCCTGATACAGTATCATACAAAAAAAAAATCTCCATTCATAATAACAGATGGCGCTAATATACAGTCGATAACAACTGTGGAAAACATTGAATCACCCATTAATATGCTAAACTATATTCGAGATATGTATCGGTAGCGTAATTAATGCTTATTCTAGCTAAAATTACGCGGAGCTGGAATGGTTATTATTTTTAATGGGGCGCCTGGAGGTAGGAAAGCGGAACGGATGTGGCGCCTCGCGTTTCTATTTCTTTAAATGTCTATATGGAATTTTAAGTCAGAATACTACGCACAGTTCTGACTTTATTCATTAGTAAATTGCTCTCGTGCAAAGCAGCGGCGGGTCGCTACTATGAAATAAATATAATTGACATTTGAAGAACTAATACGAAAATTCCTACCAAAAAAATATTAAGTGCCTAAATCCGAGAAATTAGTAGTGGCACGCCTCAAGGCTCAATTCTTAGTCCTATTCTCTTTATTATTTATACAGCTGACATCGTATCATCAATTAATCACTGCAATTACCACTTGTACGCAGATGATACTCAGTTATATTATTCTTTTCGACCAGAAGATCTTAGGCAGGCAGAGAATAATATTAATCAAGATCTAAATGGTATATTGCATTGGGCTCAAAGAAACTCGCTGCAAATTAATCCAGCTAAGTCTAAGTATATGGTTTTAGGAAACAAACGTCTATATCAAAGTATTATTAATCAGTCACTCAGATTAGAAATTGCAAATCAGGATATCGAGAGAGTAGAATGTGCAAAGATCTTGAGTTTGTTAATTGATAAGGACCTACGTTTTCGCGAACACGTCAGCAGTAAAATTAGTAACGCATTTTACAGACTAAAGCTTTTTTACCATATCCGGAAATATTTATCGGAGGGAGTCAGGAAAATAGTCGTCGAAGCCTTGGTTTTATCTCCTTTTAACTACTGCGATACAGTGTACGGGCCGAGACTTTTAGAAAAAACAAATCAAAGCATTCAGCGCGTACAGAACGCTTGTGTTCGCTTTTGCTACAAATTACCAAAACGTGCCCATATAACTCCATACCTTAACTTGACTGGAACATTGAACATGTCTGCGAGAAGGCAGTTACATCTAGCTTGCTGCGTATATAAGATAATATATCATAATATATCATAAAAAGCCTTCTTATCTGTATAGTAAGCTGGATTGGGTTGAAAATGCCCACAACAGAAACACACGTAGAAGGAAAGAAAATCTTTTAGTAATTCCCAAGCACAAAACAACCGGATACAGGGGATGTTTCAAGTTTGCTTCTACAAAGATATGGAATGATTTACCGCCACCTTTACGCGCGACTTTAACAATTAATGTTTTTAAAAAGTCATATAAGAAAAGTCTATTATCAAAACAAAATCATTAAGTGCAGACCTGACATCTTCCACATTTGCCATTTCTGTGCAATATTTTAATTTTTTTTAATGTTTCTATATTCATTTTTTTTAGTTTGGTTTATGTTTGAGGTTAATTAATTTTTTTTTAGTATATTTCTATATTAATTGTTTCATTCTGTCTCTTCTTCTGATGTGGCGAGCGACCACAAGGGTAGGCTGAAAATCAGCACTGTTTGATAACAGTACGCGCTGAGCCTATCTCCTTTTGCTATCTAGTTTTTATTTTTATTTATTGTGTTGTAAATAGTTGTTCATGTTCAAGCCTTCTGTTATTTTTATAGAGTATACCTGTTTAGTTTTTTAAGAAGATAGCAATAAATGAATTATTATTATTATTATTAAATATCGTTTTCAATTTAATTCTTTTTGAAGAACTGCAGTGCTGTCAAACAGAACGTCCCTTATTTATTTAGTTTTTAATACAAAAATGCCATTGACATTATGACAAATGCCGACTTTCCGGCGGATTTTCCAAAAATATTCTTTGACATAAAATTTTCTTCTGACAATTACAAACACCACCGAAATAATCAGCCAAATCGTTCGAGCCGTTCTCAAATGATGATCTTTCATACATGCCGCAACTGATTATGGCATATCTTTATATATATATAATTCTTTATATATATATAATTCTTCTGTGCGTGTGTACGTCACTGAACTCCTCCTTAACGTCGGGACCGATGTTGATTATTTTTTTTGTGTGCGTTTGTGTAGTTTCCTGAATGGTTGAGATCCAGAATTGATTGCTCTAGGAAAATGACAAAAGTCACTCAGTATATAGTTTATCGATAATTCGAATATCGAAAAATCGTTTTCTGAATCTGTTAACAGGCTGTTAATAGCAGGCATACCAACGTTCGGGCAAGACAACGTCTGTCGGGTCCGCTAGTATGAATATATATGATACAATAGAAGAAACAAGATATATAGATAGATAGAAGAAACATCACTTCTAGACTGTTGTTACATCTTAATTTTCAACTTTAGCACTGCAAGACACCCACTGCAGCACATACGTAAGACTATTCACATTGGGAGCATTTGCCATAATCTCCATGATTGGCATACGGGCCCCATATATCTTCGTGATTGGCATACCCCCCAGTATCAGACACCTCCGACCGTCACCTGTAATAAAGCTGGGCATTGGTGTCTTCCAAGTGGATTTGCAGTAATCGAGACAAAAATCTTAGTAGTCAATAAAAGGTTACATATCCTAAAATATCGTATAAAACGCTATGAAATTTAGAAGTGGCCAGCAAAATGGAGACTATAAGAAAAGACAATCTATCATTTCTATATTTAAAAATATTTATAAGCGATTAACCACCGACTCCTCACGATATCTCCAAAACTACAAGACCTGTTTACTTGAAATTTAATGAAGGAAGGTAAGTTACTTTGCTAAGATCCGCATGACAGATCCGCATCCGATCCGATCATGACAGATCCGAACGACAGACGGCCGCCGAGTCACTCGGCGGCCGTCTGTCGTAGAGTCTATGACGCTTGATAATGCCTCGTTTTGGGGCGAAACACGTGTCGTGTTCTCGAATTCAGTGGTGTGGTATTGTAGTGGTTGGTGAAGGGTACTTGGTGGCGGTTCCTGGTGGCGGTGTTAGTTTGCTTGTGCACGCTACTGAGGGAGGGCGGGCGGTGCTCTTCAAAAAACTAGGTAATATACACCATTTTTATATTTTGCATGCGGATCTTAGCAAAGTAACTTACCTTCCTTCATTATAATGGATTTCCGCAAAGTAACGCCTGATTCTATTAACTATACTTGAAATTTGGCATGAATACTCTTTATTAGCAATTAATAGAAAAATACCGTGAAAAGATTGATTTTAATTTTTTGTTTAAGCAAAATGTCACTGATCAACTGGCGCTATGATTTGTGTCAGTGGACTTCTTTACTTAAAGTGATAGAAAATGTAATTTTTTTATTCGTATCCCTGTCTGCTAAGCGATATGAGCATGAAGAATGATATGGCCTTGGTCCTCTACTTGTTGGATAACGTGGGAAATTATCCAAAGTATTTATTATCATCATCATCATCATATTAGCCTATCACTCGTCCACTACTGAACATGTGCCTCCCTCACAGATTGCCACAAAATTTTGTAGGCTCTCATGTAGGCGTGATTTTGCCATAGTTGCCACGCTTGGTATGCGGGTTTGCCAATCGCAATTTATTTATTCCAATGTTCCAGGAATATGCTGTCCACTATTTTCCTAGCTTAAATTTTTCTCTCTGTCGACTTTTACGAATCCCTCGGGATGAGATGATTGGTAGATTCTCATAAGCTGCCAACACACGGGACAGTCAAAATATTTAGTGTAGCTTTAAAATGTTTCAGAAAAATAGACAAAAAGTGAATTGCATCGGCCGGGAATCGAACCCGGGCCGCCCGCGTGGCAGGCGAGCATTCTACCACTGAACCACCGATGCTGTATGGTAACTTTACAAAGTAACAAGTATATTCTTAAATAGTCGGACAAATGAGATATAAAATAGTGTAAGGATTTATATATTATACAATTTTTTCGCGAAGTTTATAAAATACAATTGGATTCCAATGGAAGTCTCCATGCTCAACAACAAATATACCTTTGATGATGGTAAAATCATTGTTTTACATTGTTGTACTTATAAAGGAAATACTTACCATATTTATAGTGTAAGTAAGGTCTGTACTAAATAAAATCCGAAAGAATTTCAAAATTGTTTTATTTAAACAAATGGTTCTTGACTTCGTTATACATCATAGAGACAAATATGCAGGTAAACAATATATCCGTAACGCTCCTAATATCATATTGTACGTATTGTTAGTTCAGATGCAATTTGGAATTTAGATTATAACACGGCGGTCATTCACTCTTGACAAAAATTTGAAGTTTGTGTTAAGAAATGACTTTTAAAAGTAGAAATGTGTACATTCAATACACAGGACCTTAGTAATAATATTTTATACAAAACGGCATTAAAATTTAAAAGCAAATGAAATAATTGTATTTTATAATCGTGTCTTCAACGTGCAACATTATGAAATATCGGTAATAGCGTAGTATTAACTTTTGACATTTCATCGAGAGATGGCGCTGTAATACTAAATCAGATGGCGAAACGAAACAGCTGATTAACCGCACCGCACCTGACATCGCTCGTTGATCAGTTCACTTACTAGTCGCTTGAATTATCGGCACTTCAATACAAAAATATATCGACTTAGTTGCAGTTGCGTCGCACACTGTCGAATAGGCGTACGTGTTTGCCATTACGATTGTTTATCTTATAAAATTGACATAACATGTACCATTCGAAAATGATGTCCGAATTGAATGAATAGGTAACTGATGTTTGTGTAAGACGGGCCGTTTCGTCTCCCGGTGTCTTACGTAACTTCCAGCCTCGGCTGAATATGTAGTGCATATTACACGTAGTTATGGAATTGTATCGATTTTAGCGATGCTGCTCGAAATGTGGGACGCTCACTGTGTCTAGGTCAGTCGTGTTTTAAGCAACTGCAAGTTACCCGATAACGTAAGCGGTTGCAACTAACCCATATGTGATTTGTTTGTCAATAACAGTAATTAGGACTTATTACAAAGACTGTCAATTATCTTTATTTTGATGTAATGATACAATTTTCTTAATGTGTTAGTGTGTTTAATGTTTTTTTAAAGGTTAATTAAAGTATCGTTATAATAACGTTTGTTGTGAACTTTTATCGGGATTGGAAAAATGTTCGGCGTCTTTATGAAACGATGGAAACCGAAAAGGTGGGTGTTAGTAATACCAAATACATATTATTAATTGTATAAATTTAAGGCATAAAAATAAACGAGGAATATGTAAAATATTCATTAATAATTAATATTAATCTCGATATGAATGATTTTAACATATTTTTATACAATTTAATACTTCCTAAAAAAACTATTTTTGATAAGTACGCAAATAATCTTTTACGATACATTAATTTCTTAATACTAAACCAAAACTATATTGTTTCGAGCTAACGTTAGCATTATTTGAACCAGTGAATCGCAAAAAAACTGCATCTCCAAAAAGTTGAAAGCTTTTATTAATTTCATTAATCTTTACAGAAGTTTGAGCTGTTCTCTGTGATTTCATCATCATCATTTCAGCCTATCACTAGTCGACGGCTGGACATAAGTCTCCCTCATAGATTGCCACAAAAGTTTGTGTAGCTCTCGGGGAGATCGGGAGAACATTACGGTGCGATTTTTCCATAGTTGCCACGCTTGACAGACGGGTTGGCAACCGCAGTTTATTTATTCAGATGTTCCGTAAAGATGCTGCTGCCCATCTCCTTGTTTTCATTTTCCCTCTGTCGACTTTTACGACGCTCGCGGGATAAGATGGGGTTATAGATTATCTTAAGCCGCCACCACACAGCTAGCCTCCTCCACACGGGGAATCCGGCTCCATTGCCCAATAGGAATGGGTTTTTGATAATTAAATCACAGAGATGCCGAACTCTGTGATTTAATTTAGTCAAACCTAGGATGACGAGCAAAACGTTCATCTGATGGTAAGTGCAACTTATGCCCATAGAAAATGCAGTGTCACCCAGAACACCTGTGTGACACCACACTGCGCCAGTCACCCTGAGACATCAGTTCTTAAGACATCAGTACTACATTAAAGGACCCTATATACATTCATACGTACGAAGTTAGTGCCCCCGGCCTCCTTTGGCACCCTCGAGTCAGTTACTCTCGCGCACAGGATTAACGGTCCAAGTCGAGGTCCCCTCTCGGGGGCCCTTGCGCCAGTCATCCATAAATAAAGGTTTCGGCTAAACGCCCTTAACGCTCCTTTCAATCCGACGAAACTGTGAAAGCCTTCGGGCAAACAGTGACGATCAGCCATTAAAAATAAAATTAAACTGACTCGAGAATTAATGACTGATACTAAAATGTATTCAATGGTTGATACCATTGAAAACTTAAACGAAAGGCCGTATTGCCGTTTCACATATGTATATAATTATATTTCTTTTCGTGGTAATTTTGAACATATTTTAAGCTTTCTGGACTTATTAGATTACAGTAATTGATCAAATTAAAGATTAACGACGAATATTAATAAGAATTGATAAATACAAGGTACGTATAAAAGTTTTATGAACGCGTGATCTCGTGATCAGAGTATCTAAAATCTACGCCACGGGTCCTGGGTTTGAATAAGTCGGAGCGGACATTTGTACAAAAACAAAAATTGTTGGTTTGCGGGTCTGGTTGTGTTGTGCATATGGGATTTATGTCTGTAAAACGCACACAGGCTACACGATAAATATTAATTGAAAAATATGAAACTAGGGTGCAATTTGTCGAGCACTTCCCTTGGTGTAATGCGTTAATTTAAACTACTGGTGGTCTTGTGGTCGAATTTCGACCGTAATTTATAGTATTTTTTTAAGTTTGAACGTTATAAAGGTTTGAGTAATTATTTGTTGCGACAATCTACTCAGTGTGACTGTTTGATCATAGACTATTATGTGTTTGACATCGGCAGTATGAATATAAACGACAGATAATTATGTAATCGACATTGTTGCTTTGATCGTAAATATTTAATGTTTTATTTTATTCAGTTTAATGGATTTGTGGCATATAATAAAAATTTTACATCTCTCGCTTCTTCTGTATATAAACTCACACCTCCGTGTGCGCAATATGCTTTAAAAAAGGGTATAAACATTTCCCTTCAAGTATTAATATGTAGATTACATATCGTCCACCAATGACCTCATTTGTGTTGCGACGCATCACATAATGCTCTCTATCGAACAACCCACGCGTTTGATAGTATGGCCCATTTAGCTGACTTAGGTATGATATACGAGCTCATATGCAATATTGAAATCATATTGAGAGCTACCAGGGTATCCGATATCAAAAGTTCCAGTGGTCGGAATACCTGACTGCTGCATCGCGGGTCCTGGTTTGGAATCTCAGCTGAAGTAAAATTTGTGCAAAATCGCAAATTATTGGTATTAGAGTAAAAAAAGTATACTAGTAATGCTATCAACATTACTAATATTCACCACCACCATCCACCAACTAAGCTTAAAAGCTTGTGCTAGGATGGTTGAAGACAGTAGTCGAAAGGCGGGCTCGATCCACCGACTTCGTATTCCGCAGACGGATTGGGTGCCACGTGAGCCATACTAAATTCGGAGACATGATCATATTTGCGAAGCCCATATAATTATCGTTCGCACACATTTTTAATTCGCCTAAATTTTATTAAGCCTATGTGCTACAGCCTAAATTAGTTTAGACTCTATTTTTTTTAATTGTATAAAGTGACGAAACGAGCAAAACGTTCACCTGATGGTAAGTGCAACGTCCGCCCACAACAAACGCTGTGTCACCCAGAATATTTCTATGTGACACCACACTGCGCCCGTCACCATGAGACATCAGTTCTTAAGTCTCAAAATGCCCAGTGATTACGCTAGCTCACAGTGCCCTTCAAACCGAAACACAGTAATGCTTGCAGACTACTGCTTCACGGCAGAAATACTGGCCCTGGGGTATCCACCCCTACCTAGACGAATTCCTGCATATGAATCCTACCACCAGTAATATCCATATATTAGGAGTTACTGGTCATACTAGTATATAAATTCATAAATACGCATGCGAGGTTTCTCGCGCAGGTCGGTAATACAACTATTTTTTTGTATATTTCCGATTTAAATTTTAAAAGTACAATATTTTTACGTTTTCTGGTCCCTGTCAATATTGAGGCTTGTTTTCGTATGAATGGAATGTGTACATACACGCCTACTGTCACGACTTTTTCCCATATAAGTAGTATGCAGTGACCACACACGTATCCCACTTTTCGTCCCCTGCGGAAAATAAGACGTGACGGGTGGCGAATCACGTCACCGCCATTTTGATACGAGACAAAAACAAAATTCTTACTCTCGATTGCGTTCCCACGAGCAGTATCTTGACAGCGCTGTATATTATGATGTTATTCTGGACGAATAAAGACTGTCCGTACAATCTTAGTCGCCTCTTACGACACCTCGGTAGGAAATAGGTAGGTGCTATTTCTACTCTGCCGGATACCTACGAGTATTAGCTACTACGTGCAATATGCAACAATGAATTAGTTAGTATATAGTAGTTAAAAATTTAGTTTTATCATGTTTACCATCTATATTCGATATCAGATTATACATACATACATACATACATAAGATCACGACTGTATCCCATAAGGGGTAGTCAGAGACTGGGCACTCACTGCAAAAACAGATGACTGCCACAGTCCACATTTCACCAAAACAATATAATGCACTTGGTGTGATAGGTGGTGAGCCCATCGCCACCATGCGCTGTTGGGTGCACAGTGCAGTTTAATTCCTTACTCGCCTTTTACGAGATCCATTGGATGAGATGGAGTGGTAGTATTCTTTTAACGAGCCGCTACCACAAGGCTATCAGATTATAGCGTGGGTTAAGCTTTCACTCGATTATAGACATTGAAGAATGTTCCGTATATTTCTACTATATCGTGCGTGCGTCTTAGAAACGTAAAATGCTCATACAAACACATTTCTAGGACAGACCAAAGTTTCGTTCGGAAATCGAACCCGTAACCTGTAACGAAGCTGCCAATCGCTTAGCTACTGCGCCAACCGAGCCCTTAAATCTGTATAGCTTCTATGCCTAGCGGTACGATGGTGTGTCTTAATAGAATGATGTCTAACTTTGAAGTGTTCTTGCAATACATCCTAACTGTGATTGCATTCATACACTCGAGCGAGGCAATCAGAGCGTAATATCTCTTTATCTATATTTATGTACAGTGTTTATGACAACAGTGTAGTGAAATCAGCAATACTGTTATCTTCCCATGATGATATTAATAAAATTGCAAACAATTAAAGACATCATACGCTGCTGAATGTTCGTACATTGGATAGTGTTAATATACATATTATATAATATACATGTTACTTAATACTTTCTTATAATGGATTATTTTCTTCGCGAACATCTTAGGCTGTGTACCATCTATATATTAATTCCTCAAAGGTGTTTTTATGTCGATATAAAATATCTCCTTTCATCGAAATTAATGTTTGATACACCATTTTGGAAATTATTTTTCCCTCTAATGACAAAAAATAAGTTAAAGTAAAAAAAGTAACGTTTCAGCCTATAAATGTCCCACTGCTGAGCATAGGCCTCCTCTCATTTCTGAGAGGGTTTTGGAGCTAGGAAGAATCCGCCACGCTGCTCCAATGCGGGTTGGTGGACTTCACGTCTTCGAAATATTTTTTATTTCTCTGACATGCAGGTTTCCTCACCGCCGAGTACGCGGTAAATCAGCACTTTAAATTGCAATTAACAATTTTAGTGGTGCCGGACACCGGAAATCGAACCTAGGTCACTCGCGTACTATTAAATTTAAAGGAAGCGCCTAGCCCCTGAGTTACTACGGCTAAAATAAGGTAAATATCATAAAATTAATGTTTTCGTTAAAAATATTAAATTCATTAATTTAAATGTACGAGTAGAAAGCGCCATCTGTTCACAATCAGTTTAACTAATATGCACGACGGCTGTCGGTTGAAGTTGTTTACATTCTTTAAAGAAGGTGTATGGCGCCATCTGTTTATGATCACGAGACTGGGCGAAATATTCGTAGGGTTAGCTAGACTGGTTCTTATTCTTGTCAATAAAAATTAAAGTAAACTAAAAAACTAACAATCATAGGCCTACTCTATTTTGTAATGGTCTCGCTGCTTCAGTATGGTTTGTCTATTTCTTTTGCCATCGACTTTTTTATACCTCGTACTTCGCGATGTTTTCCTTCACCACCGAATACTTGGTAAGTAATTACTTAAAATTATGTTTTAATTGTACCGGTACTGGGTATCGAGTACAGTCCACGAATGCTTTGACATTTTAGCGCGGGTGTCCTGCCGTTGGGCTATCACAACGACAATAATTATTTTCACCATGTGTCGTTTACAATAAACTAACAGGTAACGTCATGGAGGCTGGTCTGCTTGAATTTGCAATACAGTTATATATACATTATAGAATTCGACTTGTTTAAAATTTTGTAATAGAGCGTACTTGGGTTGTCTATGAGAACATTCATTTTAAACTAGTCGATTCCCACGACTATATCCGTGTGAAAATCGGTTTATAAATATCCCGTGGTAACAATTAAATTTTCCGGGATAAAAAGTATCTTATGTCCGCTTACAGGATCAAAGATATCTATGTGCCAAAATTCTTCAAGATGGGTTCAGCGGTTTAACCTTGAAAAGGTAACAAACGGACAGAGGGTCCAGAGAGTGTAACTTATTTAAAATATTAGTTTTTTGGTTATGATAAAGGATTACATAAAGAGGATACATGTGGAGTTATTTTCGCCTGTTTCTTCTCCGTTAGAGGAGGGAATCTCATTACGATACGGGGCTAAAAAAATACATTTAAAAGACTAAATTTTTATTTCTATTGTTAAAATTATTGCTAAAATAAATTGATTTCATTTATCACTATTTAATTTTATTTAATTTATGTATATTTTGTTTATGTGCAAAACTCAAAGTTCCCGGGCCCTTGAATTACCATTGAGGTTTTTTTTTCATTGTATAAGGTGACGAAACGAGCAAAACGTTCACCTGATGGTAAGTGCAACGTCCGCCCACAACAAATACTGTGCCACCCAGAATATTTCTGTGTGACACCACAATGCGCCCGTCACCCTGAGACATCAGTTCTTAAGTCTCAAATGCCCAGTGATTACGCTAGCTCGCAGTGCCCTTCAAATCGAAACACAGGAATGATTGCAGACTACTGCTTCACGGCAGAATAACTGGCCCTGGGGTGGTACCTACCTAGACGGATTCCTGCATCCCGGAATCCTACCACCAGTAAGTGTCACTTAGTAACAAATGTTATAACAGCTGGTTGTGTAGTTTTTAAAAGTGTCATCTGTGCTGACACTTTTTACCGCTAAACTTATTGAAAACTTGCAATTTGAAGTGCTGAAGATATTGGTTGTGTGGTTGTTTATGTGTTTAAGTTATGCACCACGTGCTTGGAGAACTTGTGTAATCTCTCCCCGGTTCCATTCGTCGTCATTTCAGCCTATCACTAGTCCACTGCTGAAAATAGGTCTCCCCCATAGATTGCCACAAAAGTTAGTAGCTCTCATTTTGGGAGGATCTTGCCAAAGCTGCCACGCTTGGCAGGCGGGTTGGCAACCATATTTATTTATGCAGATGTTCGAGGAAGATGCTGCTGTCCATCTCCTGGTTTTCATTTTCCCTCTATCGACTTTTACGACACCCACGGGATGAGATGGGATGGTAAATTCTCTTTAAGTCGCCACCACACGGGGAATCCGGCTCCATTGCCCAATGGACGTTTGGTGTTTGGGCAAACCCTCTGCGCATTTTGGATGTACTGTAGAACATCTCACTTGTATTTAAAGTAATCCTACTGAAATATTTACACTGTGACACAGTATTGCGCGATGGCTAGCGTGGTAAGCCGGTAGGTAGCCTTTTTGCTTACTTTTCCTGACTCAGCTAATGCAGGAGGTGTCGGGTTCGAAAAAAGAACGTTAATGCAAGTCATACACATGTAAAAACAAATTGGGTACGTATCGAATTGCCTTCAGTCGGCAACTGGTATGAAGTTTCGACTTTCGACATGATTTCATTTTCAATATGACTTTTTATTTATAGATTCTTATGGGTATGGAATCATATAAAGGGTCTTTTACGAATCGAGCAAAATGTTCAATTGATGGTACACCGAAATTTGACACAGCATCTGTTGTGGGCAGACGTTGCACTTACCATCAGCTGACCGTTTTTTACGTCTCATTTCTTGCTCCTGTTAAAAAAAATCCTTCGTTTCACCATTATATTTACAATTCACTGTAGGACGTAGGTTATTCCCTACAAGTAAGTTGAGCTTTGGTCATGATCGCTACACTTGACAAGTTGGCGGTCGTAGCACCCGATACATCACATCTTAGACGTATCACAGTTTTCAGGATTTCTTCTTACTTATTTTTACGGAAAGAGTGACGAAACGAGAAAAACGTTCACTTGATGGTAAGTTTAACGTCTGTCCATAACAAATGCTGTGTCTCCCAGATGCCGGTGTGGCACCACACTGCTCCTTTCCCCCTGTGACATCAGTTCTTAAGACACATATGCCAAGTAATAATATTAGCGCTCAGTGCCCTTCAAACCGAAACACAGTAATGTTTGCACAGTGTGCAATTACTAAATCTAAAACTTAAAATTCTAAATCAAAAAAACTAGTATTTGTGACATAATACATTGCATTCCCCTAGTGGCTATCGTAATAGGTGACTAAGGGAATAAATTAGGCTAGTCGTTGGGAAAATTAACATCATTAACGTAAGTTCGCTAACTCGGCTTCCAAGCGTGGCAACTATGTGTCACCAGAACTTTTCTCTGTGGCACCACACTGCACCTATCCTCTCCATCCTATCATCTCCAGTAATTACAGTAGCTCTCAGTGCCTTTCAGATCGAAACACAGTAATGTTTGCAGACTACTGATTGATAGCAGAATCACTGACAATGCGGCGGTAACTATAAAACTAAAACTGCATACAGACATACATACAGTCCACAGAGACCACAGCCCACCCGTAGCCCACTTTTCGTCACCGCGAGAAACGAGACGTGGCGAGTGGCGAACCAAATCGCTGCCATTTTGGTACGAGTCAAAAAATTCTTACTCTATGATTACGTGACAGCATTGTATATAATGGAATTATTCTGCACGAATAAAGACCGTCCGTACAACACCTTGGTCGCCTCTTACGACATCTCGGTAGTAAAGTGATAGGTGCTATTCTACTCTGCCGGTCAGCTATCGGCTTTGCTATAACTAGCATATTTGAAATGGTTATTCTGCCACCTGTTATGTGAATATTTTCTGACATTTCCCTTATTTGGAATGACAATGACATGACAAAGATGAGAACAGTACTCCATGTGTGACCGAACTTGCGCCTTATACAGTTGCAAGCGGTGGGCCGGCATGAACTACTGTCCCGCTCTACTGAGCACGCCGAACTTTTTGAGGCTAACTTGGCCTTTTCTTCCAAATGACATGTCAACGCCAAGGATCAAAACCAGGAGACACGACGAAGGGTTTCTTTTTAGCGGTAAACGCGGAAACTAGTGCCTTCTTGATTTTGAACTAATCTAAATTTAGTCGGCCCCAGTCAACATTTCCACTTCAGACACAAGTTTGTCCCGGTACTCGTCGACGTGTTCCCGAGAAACATTGGCGCGGCCGGTGTATAAGGCATTAATAATTTGAAACATATCATTGATACTGCAGAAGAAACAGGGTAGGCGATAGTACACAGCCTTGTGGGACTCCAGCCTTCACAGACTTGGTGTACGAGTAGGCAACGTCAACTACGACCTTGATGCTTCGGTCTGTGAGAAAAACTAGTGACCCAATTGCATAGTTTCTCGGGAAGCTCATAGGTAGGAAGCTTGCGTGTGAAAGCGCTTTGTGCCAGATCCCGATCAAAGGCCATTCGCTATGTCCAAACTAACTGACAGTACCTCCTCTCTGGTCTGGGCTGGTCTCGACAGCCTCCGCCCATCCATGAGTGAGGTAGACTAAAAGATCACCAGCTGAGGGAAACCGTACTGGCGGCCACTAAGCAGCTGGTGCTCCTCTAGGTATCTCAAGGGTTGGCCTTTAATAATAGATTACATTACTGTCGCAAAGAGAGAGCTTAAAACATTGACGTTCGACGTGGGCCACCGAGAAGTGATAGCTGACCGAAATTTTCTAGGAATCGCCTTGCCAGGAGACCAGAACGCACGGGTTCCTTAAGGAAGGCGGACTAGTTTCTCGCCAATTCTGTCAATGTGTTCTAACTTAGACTTGGCAATAACTCTTTTGAAAGAGCTAAAGGCGTAGGGATACTCTTTTCCCCGAAAAATCAATAAGTTCCCACGGGATATTTAAAAAACCTATATCCATGCGGACTAAGTCGCGGGCATCGGATAGTAATTTTTATACTTGGAACCCTCCTTCACCGCCGCAACCAAGACAGGATTGCAAGTTAACAGTTAACAGTAGAGGTTCCTGCATATGGGATTGAACCGCGATCTCTCGTGTACTATAAAGCTTAAGACGAGCGACCTGCCCCTGAGCTACGGCTCTTATTTCATGTACATGTTGAATAATATGCGCCCAATAACGCATCTTATATTACACCCGTGTAGCATGAAGTCGCTGTCTCTTTCTTAACCGCGTCACGCTTTCTGTGCTCTCATGGAAATCTCGTATAATGTTTGCTGAGGAGAGACATCAAACATGTTTATCGCATTATTCATATTTCAAATGTTACTATTGTACAAAGATTCACGACGATGATGACTTGAGAAGAAGTTCTAGCAGCAGAAAAACTACACACGGATTATTCTAGAATAAATGAAGAAAAAAAACCAGTGCAGTTCACACGTTGTAGAAGTGAAATCTTCAAGAAAACTGAACCTTCGAGAGAATGATGACGAATTCAGAGTATCAGAAGTAGGATAATTGTAAGGGTTATTTATTATATAATATTTTCAAGTTTAAGAATTATTTTACATTTTATTCTACATATTACATTACATATTATAGACTTCAATTTACCAATTTCAACAAATGACACGAGTTATGGTAACTAAAATATGGAATAGATGCTTCGGTTTGGATTTGATCAAAATATTTTTGAAATACAGCGTCAGTTACTGTTTATGATCTTGTAGTCGAGCTAATGAGAGCAAAAACTACGAAGTAATCGAAGATATGGACGAATTCTAAGATATAAATATAATAGGAACGAACTTTATGCTGTACTAGCTGTGATGCCCGCGACTTCGTCCGCATGGAAAGGTTTTTCAATATCCTGTGGGAACTATTTGATTTTTCGGGATAAAAAGTATCCTATGTCCGTCTCCTAAACGCAAGCTGTCTCTGTGCTAAATTTCGTCAAGATCGGTTCAGTGGTTGAACCGTGAAAAGGTAACAAACAGACAGAGGGAAAAGAGAGAGTTACTTTCGCATTTATAATATAAGAATGGGTTCTATGTCATTATCTCGCAGGCTAAACCCTATAGATGTCCGAGTGTGTCGCTTTTTCGTTTCATCAAGTTTACAATCACAACGATTCTAAAGAAGTTTTCACTTCAAAACGAAAATAAATTCGCTATTTACGATTTGCACATAAAAGCCATTTTCCCGTAAAAGTACAAAAGCCGTCCGATTGCATCGTATAACACAAGTTACAATAGGTTACACGCTACTATAGAAATTAACCGCAAAAGAAGTGTCTTCCCGGGTGTTGCGGCAATGCGATATCTGAACGGAAGCCGCATTTGCCGCGGATTCGATAACGTTACGTACATATCTTCACTCCTGTTTTGTTTATAGGGTGGATAGGATAGTCGTATAAAGTAACATCTACGGATATCAAGCCTATAAAAGAATAGAAGGCAGAATGGCCTAGTGGTTACATTACTTAGTTTCTACGCCTCGAGTATCGGGATTCGAATCTTAGCCGTAGCCAACATTTGAACAAATGCACAAATCGTTGGTTTTCGGGTCTTGTTGTATTGTGCATGTGAAAGATATGTTTGTAAATTACATTAACAATCTTAGAGAGAAATCTTAGTGGCGGTAGTGTTTTCCCATTCCTTCGTCTGTCTGCCAGTTAGAAAGAAAGAAAAAAAAAGTAAAGTAACAGCCTATAAATGTTCCACTGCTGAGCACGGGCCTCCTCTCATTTCTGAGAGGGTTTTGGAGCGGGGAATAGTCCGCCACGCTGCTCCAATGCGGGTTGGCGGACTTCACATGACCTCGAAATATTTCTATTCCTCGGATATGCAGGTTTCCTCACGATATTTTCCGACGCCGCTGAGCACGTGGTAAATCAGCACTTAAAATTTTAGAACAATTTTAGAGGTGCTGGCACCGAGGATCGAACCCAGGTTGCCCGCGTATTATGAAAATAAAGTGCGAGCACCCGGCCCCTGACCTACCAAAACAATAACAAATCTACTACTTGTACGTGTATTTGTATCTACAAATCAATACAATTAGATTAGACAGTAAATACAATAAATGTATTGCAATTTATATTGGACTGCAGCAACGAACAGGGATCCGGCACAGCATGCTGCTACATCAGTGTTGCTGCGGCGCTGATATTCTGTCAGGACCATTGATAAAATTCACGAGCAGTCGTCAGTGACCTGATTTCGATCCCCAGTGCCGGCACCTCCAAAATTGTTATACAACTTGAAGTGTTCACTTACCACGTGCCCGGCTGTGAAGGAAAACATCGTGAGGAAACCTGCATGTCCGAGGAATAAAAATATATCGAAGACAAGTGAAATCCGCCAATTCGTATTGGAGCCCTGTGGCGTACAATTCCCGGCTCCAAAAACGTATTAGCAATAGCTCGTCAGCAGCTCTCCTATCTGAGGTAAAACTTAAGTATGAAAACTGGAGAATGGTTAAATTGTAGTGTCAGTAACACGGGAACACTGCTCGTGTGTTTGTATTGACACTGGAAACCATCAACTCGTAGATTGCATCAATATTAGCTTAAGCTGTGTTTACTGGGTTTGTGTAGATTGAACAAGGTACTCGTGAGTTACACATTTAGGGACGCCGGCATATTACGTAAATTCTTTATTTACTTAAGTTGTTGTTGTAAATTAAAGTAAAGTTTCAACCTATAAATGTCCCACTACTGAGCACAGGCCTCCTCTCATTTCTGAGAGGGTTTTGGAGCTAGGAAGAATCCGCCACGCTGCTCCAATGCGGGTTGGCGGACTTCACATGTCTTCGAAATATTTTTAATTTCTCAGACATGCAGGTTTCCTCACGATGTTTTCCTTCACCGCCGAGCACGTGGTAAGTCAGCACTTAAAATTGCAATTGCACAATTTTAGTGGTGCCGGCACCGGGAATCGAAACCCAGGTCACTCGCTTACTATGAAATTAAAAGCGAGTGCCTAGCCCCTGAGCATTTGTCAAATGTACTTTTTTTCAACCATCATTACCTAACGAGGTTCCGGAGATCCCCTTTTTGTAACTTCGTCATCTTCATCATCATTTCAGCCTATCTCTAGTCCACTGCTGAACATGCCTCCACCGCAGATTGTCACAAAGTTTTGTAGCTCTCATTTTGGGAGACATTGTCATAGTTGTCACGCTTGGCAGGAGGGTTGGCAACGGCAGTTTATTTATTCAGATGTTCCATGAACATGCTGCTGCCAATCTCCTGGTTTACATTTTCCCTCTGTCGACTTTTTCGGCACCTACGGGAGGAGATGGTGTGAAGAAAAAAGTAAAGTTTCAGCCTATGAATCTCCCACTGCTGAGCACAGGCCTCCTCTCACTTCGGAGAGGGTTTTGGAGCTAGGAAGTATCTGCCACGCTGCGCTGGGCGCGTTGGGACAACTGCACGAATAGATTTAATCGAGAACTGCTGAAGTTATTAAAAATAAATTTTCCACAGGTTGCGATGGCTCTGGGACTAAGTTTCAGCGTGTTTCTTGCACCGGTTCCGAAGTTATGAAAATTTTTTCATTGCAATTCTACTGAACGCCTCGTATGGTATAAAGGCAGGACCCTTGACAATTGAAATTCACAAGTCACCATAATTATACCAACTCTAAATATGACGGCAGTATTTTTGTAAATTCTATTATCACTTTGTATATTTCAAGTTCTGATGTTTAATATTCAATATATTAATACGTGATGATAAACATTGTACCTCTTTTTAAGCATATTGCGCGCACGGATTAGTGTGAGATTCGGCATAGTTATAGTTTGTATGCAAAAGAAGTGAAAAAGCTAAAATTTATGTATAATATGTGTTACAAATACATTACATTGAATAAAATAAAACATTTATTGTTAACAATCATACTGAGAATGTCAATCACGTAATAGCCTGTTATTGATATAAACAAACATACTATTACGTGACGTTTACAAATGTAAACTCATTCATACTGCAATAGTCAAGCTCAAAATAGTCTGTGTCAAACAGTCTCACAGAGTGGAGATTGTCACCACGGAATTTTTAAAATATTGCCAACAAATAATTACCTAAACTAATACACTAGTAATCATATTGAATCATGAATCTAACACGGCGACCACTAGTATTGATAGTTTATTATGCAGTATGTACAGTTTGGACCCGCACTCATTTGGTCCGACCACCTCTGGAAGTTCAACGTTAAATGAACTAACTTCAGCTTTTCATTATTTGTCTTTCAGTTATCACTAGTCACTGCTGAAATGCCCGCCCACTATATTTGCCACAAAAGTTGTAGCTCTCATTTGGGGGGTTTGCCAATCACACCTTGGCATCGTTGCACCGCATTTATTTTTCAGATGTTCAACTGATGCTGCTGCCCCTTTGGTTTCATTTCCTCTGACTTTAGACACCCCGGATGAATGGGTGGTAGCTTCTTTAATTACGGATATTTTTCATTATATATAATTAATTAAAAGCTGAAGGTACTCCGGGTTAACTATGACATCGGGACATCTGTCACCCTCATCCGTCCGCCCGTGACCATGGGTGCTGGTAAGTCACTAGAACGTCGGGTTATAAATAATAAAATTAAACGCGATAAAATCCGTAAAATTAGTTTCATTTAAATGTGTAGTTTTCGCTTAAATATAAGAAATCATTAAGTTCAACTGTCATCTTACTTTCTATGTTCCTCCAAACTTTGAATTCATAAGATTTTGAAAGAAATTTGATACCTAAAAATAAGCTATTTTCACACTAGCAAAAAGCTTATGACTGTTGCAATAAATTTAAAAAAAAGCCCTTTTCTCGCTGTCGCTTAATCTCATAAACTCTGATGAGAGCGTCTTCAAGTAGTCGGGTCAACTGACGGGAAATCGGTTAGTGGCTTTTAACATCTCTGCTGACAAAGAAAATGAATAGGAGTTGTAAGTTTAAAAGTGTCACATTATGAACATGTAAAAAAAACCGTGCGGTCAGAGTACTACTTACTTGCAAAAATACTAATTATTGGTTTTCGGGACTGATTACAGACACGGACTGTCCCCGTGTCTCTGTTACTGTATCATACCCTACTTTTTTATTGATGAAAGTGACGAGACAAGCAAATCGTTGCACTTACCATCAATTATCCGTGTGGTGGCGGCTCGTTAAAAGAATACTACCTCTCCATCTCATCCAATGGATCTCGTAAAAGGCGAGTAAGGAATTAAACTGCACTGTGCTCCCAATAGCGCATGGTGGCGATGGGCTCACCACCTATCACACCAAGTGCATTATATTGTTTTGGTGAAACGTGGATTGTGGCAGTCATCTGGTTTTGGAAGTGAGGGGCCAGTCTCTGACTACCCCTTATGGGATACAGTCGTGATCTTATGTATGTATGTATGTATGTTACCATCAATCCTGATGGCGAATGCAACGTCCGCCCATAACAAATGCCGTGTCACCCAAAACAGTTCTGTGTGGCAACACACTGCGCCTGTCTCCCTGAGACAACAGTTCTTGAGTCTCATATGCCCAGTAATTACACTGGGCTTGCACACTACTGCTTCACGGCAGAATAATTACATACATACAGTCACAAATATTTCCCATGTAAGGACAGAGGCCACTCACGTAGTCCACCTTTCGCCCTCGCGGCTTCGAACCACGGTGTCGCCGTTTTGGTACGAGTCAACATATTCTATCACCCCATTGCATTCCCACAAGCAGTATAGTGACAGCATTGCATATTATGGTGTTATTCAGCAGGGATAAAGGCTGCCCGTACAATACCTTAGTGGCATCTTACGACATCTCCGAAATAGGTAGGTGCTATTCTGTTCTGCCGGTAACGACCATCTTGAAAAATGCATTGAGCTAAAATACAAAAACCGGTGACGAGTAGCAGCTTGTACCAATCCGCCTGCCAAGGCTCCAAGGTACGTGGCCATTCACGCGACGACCTGCACGTCTTTGCGGGAAGTCGATAGATGAAGGTGGCTTAGGTCGTTTGGTAGCAGCGTGTTTTGTTGGACCGTGTTTGTGGGCTGAAAAGATTATGACTTGATGAGTGTGGTACATCCCCGGTCGAGCCTAAATACGCACTGGAACCTGCCGAGTTGCGGCATGGCATCATATTGTTTAAGTCAGTTACAAACTACGGTAGATTAACCGAGGTCGCTAATGCGTTACGACACGGTTTGATAGTTCTGTTGCTGAACGCATGGCTGACGACACGTACATGTGAAAGTTAACAAGTTGCGATAGATCCCAACCATTAACGGCTGTGCTGTTCTTGAATATTTTAATATAATTTTGTAGGTAGTCCGGCAGAGTAGAATAGCGCCTAACTATTTCCTACCGAGGTGTCGTAAGAGGCGACAACAGCATTTTGCGGACATTCTTTATTCTTTCAGAATAATATGCAATGCTGTCGCTAAAGTGGTCGTAGGAAAAACTGCATGTTGAAGATATGTGAAGTCCGCCAACCCGCATCGGAGCAGCGTGGTAGGTGGTAGGTAGTAGGATTCCTATGCAGGAATCCGTCTAGGTAGGTACCACTCCAGGGCCAGTTATTCTGCCGTGATGCAGTAGTGTGCAAACAATACTGTGTTTCGGTTTGAAGGGCACTGAGAGCTAGCGTAATCACTGGGCATATGAGACTTAAGAACTGATATCTCAGGGTGACGGGCGTAGTGTGGTGTCACATAGAAATTTTCTGGGTGACACAGCATTTGTTATGGGCAACGTTGCACTTACCATCAGGTGAACGTTTTGCTCGTTTCGTCACGTTCTCAAAAAAAAACCCTCTCAGAAATGAGAATGTGCTCAGTAGTAGGACATAAATAGCTTGTAACTTTTCTTTACTTTACTTTTTTACCAAAATGACGGCGACGTGGTTCGCCACCCGTCGCGCCTAGTTTGCCGCGGGGGCGAATAGTGGGCTACGGGTGTAGTCACTACCTACCCCTTACATGGCCTGACTGTATGTATATATGTAATATTAATAGCCCAGGGTCCTGATATTAATTGAATCTTATTATTAAGATACAATTTACAGTTCCGGGCCAGGGTGTTTGCGTATGTGGAATTTATGTCTGTAAATGCATCCACGATGGATGAGAAATTAGAGTGACGACAATTTTTTTAAGAGAATTGGTTTTAAAAGGAATAGTATCAAATGTAAGTTTTCACATTATAAAATATTCATTCACCTTACAATTTGTTTATTTAAAATGCACGATGATTATTATTTTTATTTATTTAAAACTTTATTGTTCGCCTTAAATTACGGTTTAAAGGTAACAAAGGGCGGACTCAATGCCTAGTGGTATTTCCTGCCAGTCAACCCATGGAAATGGTGAAAAAATAGTGGCAGGTGCATTAAGTACGAGTATCAATGTAATAGTAAAGTATAATGTAGCAGTAAAAAAAGAAATTTTTAATTAAATGACAAATAAATAAAAATATCGATACATATAATTGTACACTATAAAAACATACATACAAATAAATACAAATACTATTGTGCATATAATAATGTATACACTTACATACATACTTATTATAATGGTAGCAAGTAATCATCAAAGTTATATGTTTTTTTTTGGTATTACCTATTAACTACTGGATACTTCTGGAAGGAGCTCTTATGAGCTTACTTGTATCTTCGGGTAAGGAGTTCCAGAGATATATTGCCTGAACAGTGAAAGATTTGCCAATAAAACAAGTATGGTGTGATGGAACACTAATCTTAAGATTGGATGAAGGACGAAGAACCCTATCACGTGTTAAAGAAAGACACTGAAATTTATACTGACACAGAAAGCCTTCCCACTTTTTATCCCGTAAAATCAAATATTTCCCATGAGATATTTAAAAAACCTATATTCGCGCGGATAAAATCGGGTGCCGTGTGGTGGCGGCTCGTTAAAAAAATACTACCACTTCATCTCATCCAATGGATCTCGTAAAAGGCGAGTAAGGAATAAAACTGCACTGTGCACCCAATAGATCATGGTGGCGATGGGCTCACCACCTATCACACCAAGTGCATTATATTGTTTTGGTGAAACGTGGATTTTGGCAGTCATCTACTTTTGTAGTGAGTGCCCAATCTCTGACTACCCCATATGGGATACAGTCGTGATCTTAGGTATGTATGTATGAAGTCGCGGGCATCAGCTAGCATACTAGCTGATTCCCGCGACTTCGTATGGATCGAGTATGGGAGCATTGATATGTTTACTTTTGGTTTTCTTTTGTTTTGGTGGCTACAAAGATTTGATGAAGGTCGGTGTTTCTTGGAAAAGGACACCTCTTATACGATTCAGTCTCGTGTGTGTGTTTTTTTTTCTCTGATTCAGCTGTGTTGTTATCGGATGTAATTTTAATATATATTTTTTACTTTTCGACATGGAAGGATTGCACGTTGCTTCAGTGGCATTAGCTGATTAAATCTTGACAAACTTGGACAATTCAATTTATAATTAAAGATCTTCGACATCGAAAATTCTTTTTAAAGCATGTGCAATGTAGTAAATGTAGCAATGTATCCAAAAAATGTATCGATTTAAATTGACGATTTAATTTTATATTTAAATTGACGTTCGCCGCTTAGCGGCTAATATTTTTGGGTCGCTGCGTTGCTGGTCCAATGTTTGATTCTAACTTAAGGAAATAATTATGCAACATAATAATAATAAATGCAGTTTATTGCCACAAAGAAAACATAAAAATAAACCTGAACATGATATAATCCTTAAATGAACTTTAGGCAAGAGGAGGTGACTCAGCATTTGCTGACACGAGATCAATCCCATGCAGCGCTGATTTTCAGGCACTCCAGTCTCCCTGATATGTTATGCGGCGATTGTGATATTTGAGGGCTCCCCAATCACCATTAATATAAGAATTTGCCAGATGTCATTATTATACGGTAGCGAAATATAGAAAGAAAAAACAGAAATGAAAATTATATAATGGCAACAAAAAAAAGCTACTAACATAAAGGAATAAAAATTAGAATTTATAATTTCTTATTCGTAACTCCGTGTGTCTTTGTTTGTGTGCGCGCGCGTGTGTGTGTGTATGCGAGCCGGTGTTTATATGTTTTGGAAGTGTATGCGTAAGTGGGCGTATGTGTATTTGTAAACGGTATTTCATAGGGATATTAAACGTTTTTATGAACAAAAAAGTCTTTTAATTTCAATTATTTACAGTGTGTATGTTTTATATTCTCTGCATCATATTAGCGGTTCAGCGGGGCTGATTTATATTTTATTTTGAAGTTGTCCGTACTTACAATTATGATTTTCTTGTCTGGTCGTAATTATTCACAGTTAATTATTCCATGTCTATAACTGCATTTTACACTTCCTGCGACATTGGCGCATATGTGTTACATCATGAAAGGTGAATGCTAATGAGTGCTGGTGAGTTTTTTTTTGGACTGATGGTCACTGTTAGCCCGAAGGCTTTTACAGCTTCGCCCGGAATGGAAGGTGGCCGAGCGCTGAGGGCGCCTAGCCGAAACATTTATTGTGGGTAACTAGCGTAAGGATCCCCGACTGGGGACCTCGATTTGGACTGTTACCCTGTGCGCGTAAGTAAGCTGACTCGAGGGCGCCCGAGACAGCCGAAGCTGCCAGCTGAACCTCGGCTCCATCTCTTACTTCTATCGGGAGGACGTTTTTAAAGAACTTCATTTATTACCAATTCGGAATGCGTAGAAGCTGGAGAAGAAATGGCGCAAGAAATTCCAGCGACTCTTCTAGTCATAATTAAGATAAGTAAAACTAGCTTGAAGGATAGTTTCGTGGATGATTCATGTATATGCTAACAATGATCACGAGTGTTGCTGTGTTTGTGCTAATGCAGTACTATAAGCCTGCGCAGTCGATAGCTTTTGGCGCCGCGGTTGGAATCGGTGAAGAGCTCATCATCATCTATATATTATTATCTATATATTATAAATGAAATTGAATTTTGTCTTTTGTCTATTTGTAATTTGTAATAACAAAATAACAGCTTCTATAACTCTAACTCACAGCTGATGTAATTATATACGGTACTGATAAGAAAAAAACATGTTAAAATTTTTGTCTGTCCGTTTGCTCCGGCTAATCACCGAAACGGCTATACCGAATTTGACGTGACTTTCACTGATAGATAGCTGATATTGTAGCGGGGCGTTGGTTACATTCATTTTAGAAAAAATATTAGGGTTCCGCGCAAAAAAATCCTCAAAATCCGTTTCAAATAGAAAAGTATATGTGTATATTATCGATCGGGGTCGGCTTTACTCCTCATTGCATACCCACGAGGATTATAGCGACAGCATTGCATATTATGGTATTATTCTACACGAATAAAGGCTTTCCGCACAATACCTAAGTCGCCTTTTACGAGATCTCGGTAGGACAGAAGTGGGTGCTATTCTAATCTGCCGGACACTTATAAAATTGTTTGTTAAAGACGACTATAGTTATAAAATGTGTAAACATATCCTTTTACAAGATTTTATTTATCTTGTTTTCTTCCTATGTCTATCCGGTTTTTTTTTATTGTATAAAGTGACGAAACGGGCAAAACGTTCACCTGATGGTAAGTGCAACGTCCGCCCACAACAAATGCTGTGTCACCCAGAATATTTCTGTGTGACACCACACTGCGCCCGTCACCCTGAGACATCTTCTTAAGTCTCAAATGCCCAGTGTGTGTAACACAGTGAAACACAGTAATGCTTGCACACTACTGCTTTCACGGCAGAATAACTGGCCCTGGGTACTGTTACGACACCCGAGAGTTGAGATGGGGTGGTAGATTCAGTGTTATGCAGAGTCTCATATGCCCAGTAATTTCTCTATCTACATTTACCATTTAAATCGGAATGTAGATGGATTCCTGCCATCATGTCGTACCAGGTCCCGAAATAAATCGCTTAAGCTATCTACTTACATTGTGGGAAGAATACTATCGTTATTTTATTAAGAATGTAATTTAAAACTTAAAACTGCTATTTAGAAATTTTAGTGGTGTCGCTAGTGGGGATCGAACACGCAAACTGTGTCATACGAGCGCCAGACCGCTGAGCTACCGCGGTTCAAGTCATCATATCTAATAGTTAATTTACATAGGTTAAAATTCTATTCAAAAAGCGCCTTCAACTAAAAGTAATTACTTTATTAAGACCATCTAATGATTAGTTTAATATGACGAGCATCACGATTTAACCCTGAGCCACGGGTCCGGGCCCTTGCGAGCAGGCCAATCTATTTTTCTCGAGTGCTGCCCTCTGGCGGGACCACCTGCAGTGATTTTAATTAGCAATTGGCCCTCTCTATTTGTGATGCTCACAGCCATGCAGGGTTCACGCTGGGTGGTCACCCTACCTGACAACTTTTTGCTTGTATTGTCGGATGAGCCTCGGATGCAATGCCCCGATGTAAAACGCTGTATAATATTAAAAAAATAACAAAAGCTAGAGCCAGTAGATTGCTGCGCTTATCTGTGGACTGTATACGAGTACAATCGTATTCGAATGAGGCGATAATTGTTTAATTCAGGTTTAATAAGATAAGAACTGCTTATTCCCTTTAAACTGTTTGTTATGTTCGACCAGCTTTATTATAATAATCATTTTTATGTCAGTATATTATTAATTATCCATTATTTTTATTCGATGAAGTGACGAGACGTGCAAAACGTTCACCTGATGGTAAGTGCAGCGTCCGCCCACAACAAATGCTGTAAAAAAAAAGTAAAGTTTCAGCCTATAAATGTCCCACTACTGAGCACAGGCCTCCCTCTCATTTCTGAGAGGGTTTTGGAGCTAGGAAGAATCCGCCACGCTGCTCCAATGCGGGTTGGCGGACTTCACATGTCCTCGAAATATTTCTATTCCTCGGACATACAGGTTTCCTCACGATGTTTTCCTTCACCGCTAAGCACGTGGTAAATCAGCACTTAAAATTGTAGAACAATATTAGAGGTGCTGGCACCGGGGATCGAACCCAGGTTACTCGCTTACTATGAAATTAAAGGCGAGCACCAGGCCCCTGATCTACCACGGCTCACAAATGCTGTGTCACCCAGAATATTTCTGTGTGACACCACACTGCGCCCGTCACCCTGAGACATCAGTTCTTAAGTCTCAAATGCCCAGTGATTACGCTAGCTCACAGTGCCCTTCAAACCGAAAACACAGCAATGCTTGCACACTACTGCTTCACGGCAGGATAACTGGCCCGAGGTGGTACCTACCTAGACGAATTCCTGCATAGGAATCCTACCACCAGTGAAACAAAGGGCACAGCTAGTGATAAGTAAAATTAAACGTAACAAAAACCGTGTCATAATCGGTTTTATCTCCCCATGTAGTGTGGACGCACCCTGACAAAACTTCGTTCTGTTTCGTTTTGTAGCAGCGATGATTGCTCGTGCCCCGAGGGTACTCTATGGATTCTCTTACAAATGGCAGTGGGTAATGCGTTTATAATTTAATGAATGGCTCGTTCCCAACCCTTCGTCTATGCCAGCGGAGTGGCAATGGGATGACAGTTTCTGAGTCTTATCAAATATTTGTGTCTTGAAACTGCATTAATATCATGCTGTGTGCAGCATGCACGTGGTATTGCGAGATTTTCATGCAATCAGACGTTACTTTGGGGTAATACATTATAATAAGGAAAGAAAGTTCATTTTCTAAGATCCGCATGCAAAATATAAAATGACTAGCTGCAGCCCGCGACTTCGTCCGCGTGGATATAAGTTTTTTAAATATACCGCGGAAAATCATATAAAATTATATGATTTTCCGCATTTGTAATATTAATATGGATGTATATTACCTGGTTTTAGAAGAGCACCGCTCGTAGAATATCGTGCACAAACAAGACTAGACTTGAATTCAGTGGTGTGTATTGCGTAGTGGTAGTGGTGAAGGGGTATCTAGTGGCGGTTAATAGTTTCCTCCCAAAATCGGTGCCCAATTTATAGCCTAAGGCGGCCGTGGTTGTTTTGTTGTGATCTAAGGGAGATTCCTATGTTCAACAGTGGACTTGTGAAGGGCTTAAATGACGATGATGCGAGGTCGTCCATGAACCCGTTTGTCTGTGGTGGGAATGGACGACACCTCCGAGAAGTGGGTGCTAGGCTTTGTTGGCGAAAGAAATGACAGTGATTTTTGGCAAATTTTTGTTTTGTAGGTGGTTTTTATTTAAAAAGTCCCGCAGTAGGATTTCTTCTGTGTCGTGGGTACGTTTAACAGACATAAATTCCACATGCACAAACCACCCAGACCCGGAACAACTATCTCTAGGCCATACAAAATATTAGTCCCGTGCGGGAATCGAAGCCGCGACCCGCGGCGCCGAAGCTGACTTTATTTCTATTTAATTTTTATCAGTCTCAATTCCACCTATGTGTTTTTTATTTATTTTTCTATTTAATTTTTTTCAGTCTCAATTCCACCTTTGTCTTTTTTATTTATTTTTCTTTTAAAAAGTTTCTTGGGTGCCCGTGTTTTTCTGGTTGAGTGCACCGACAGAATAACAGCGTTGCAGTTAGGCCAAAGCAGCATAAGCTGAGTCGGATTGCTGTTGTCTTATATTAAGTCTATCTTAAAATATTCCTTTTATATAGAATGTACTCACAATGAATTACTGCAGCAAATAAATTTGTTTTTCTTTCTTTCTCATGCAATTTCAAATGCAATCATGATGATTCTTAAGAGCAGCTGCAAACCGTACTTTTGCGCAAACCGTGTATTTACTACATGTATTTACTACACCGTGTATAATACAAATATTTCGAAGACATATGAAGTAAGTCAATCCGCACTGGAGTAGCGTGATGGACTCTTTCCGGCTCCAAAGCCCATTCCAACATTTATAGGCTGTAACTTTAGCATAAAGACTATGGAAATAATTACGAGATCATCAAATACAATATACGGTAGGTTATGCTTAAAAGTACACAAAAATTAAGATTGTATACATATATATTAATATGTGTAGAGAAAACTTTGTGAGATTAGGCATTGTTAAAGTTTGTATGAAAAAGAAAAATCTAAACTTTTTTTATAATGTATTACAAATACATTATATTGAATAAAATAAAATATTCATGATGTACGTTTATACTGACAATGTCAATCACAGAATAGTCTGTGTTCAAAAAGTCGCATTGAGTAGACATTGTCGTCACAGAATTTTAAAATGTTGCCAACAAATGATTACTCGACGAACGTCGAATTTCGACAATATTGCGACCACTAGTACATATAATTTTATAATTACTGAGGAACTAAGCAATTAGCAATCTAAGCTTGAACTTGTTATGGCTAGTGATAGTCGATCAGTGCCAGTTTCATGAGGTTTGCAAATGCTGTAGTGCGTGTTTGCACACCTGAGCGCGTCGAGGTGATTACCGTTATGTACGCGTTTCTGCAATTATCCACTTTTTCCGCTACGATAATTGTTTATATTTTTATTAACAATTGTATATTAATGATATTGTTTTGAATCGAGTCGCATTCTCGTTTCACACTAAATCAATTACTGTCTGCCTAGCCTAGCATATTAAGTACATGAGTGGTGTGTACCAATACAGGCTTGAAAGTCGACTAATTCGAGAAAAATCTTGTGACAGACAGCGGTGGTATGATTTCTATGCAGGAATCCCTCTAGGTACCACCCAGGGCCAGTTATTCTGCCGTGAAGCAGCAGTGTGCAAACATTACTGTGCTTCGGTTTGTAGGGCACTGTGAGGTAGCATAATCACTGGGCATATGAGACTTAAAAACTGATTGAAGGGTGACGGGTGCAGTGTGGTGTCACGCAAAATTTTCTGGGTGACACGGCATTTGTTATGGGCATACGTTGCACTTACCATCAGATAAACGTCGTCACTTTATCCAATGAAAAAAACTATTATTCTGACTGGTGACACGCAGGAGCATCTTAGGTGCAAGTCGCTAACCTGTTAATCGTACTGATAACTGCCTAGAGGCCTTCGCCCTCGCAATATTTTTAGTAATTCTCGGACGCCCACATTTTCTCAAATACTTCTTCAGCGCCGAACACATGTGAATTAACACTAAAGATTACATTTTACGATTCCAGTGGTGCCGGCACGGGAATCCAAATCTTCAAAATGTAAAATTTAAGACGCGTGCATTACCTCAGTGCTATTGCGGTGTTTTTGAAGTGATACAGCTTTACGAAAATTTGTCAGGTCGGAGTTGGTCGTCTGTGAGAATTAAATGTGCTATTTATATACTAAGTTTAGTCGTAAGATAATGTTTTAATGTTATTGTTATATTAGTTTGTTAATGTTATTATTACAGTTTTTAATTTGAGTATTTCTTTAACGATTATTGTAAAGTCTTTGTATATTAAATTAATAAAAGTTACAAGCTGAACTAGCACCGGGCCGACCATAAATCTAGTAGAACCGATAACTATTCGGCTCCCGAATGACAACCTCGTACCAGATAACGCAATGTAGGGAGACCCCCCACTAAATGCAACGACAAACTGAGCATGATTTCGCCGGAATTCGATGGATGCTTGTAGCTCAGATTTTTGTGGCCAATGTTCAGAAGTGGACTTGTGATAAGATAATATAATGATGATGAAGTTTTGATCAATACTCTGTATTTTTTTAGTAATATCCAATAATGTAATCTACCTATATATTTTTTTAATTTTTTTATCGCTATCTCCCTTAATACTGTATCAAATTATTGTTTGATACGACATTTTGAAGATATTTTTTTCCTCTAATGACAAAAAATTTGTAAACGTCTTAAAATTAAAGTTTTCGGTAAAAAAATATTAAAAACATTGTTTTAATTAATTTTATTGCAGAAAGCGGCATCTGTCGACAATCTGTTCAACTATCACGTACGACAGCTGTCGTTTGGTGTTGTTTACATTCTTTAAAGAAGGTAGATGTCGCCATCTGTTCATGGTCACGATACTAAGCGAAATATTTACACGGGCTAGCTTGTTAATATTTAATATTGTAGATCATTCTTAATTCTTAGCATACATATTAACATTTTATCTTTCCGTCACTCTAAGTAGTATAACGTCTAACGCGCGTACACAAGTACACGCACCCATTTTTGTCTACAATCCTAATAAATGTTAACATAAAAACCACAATTTGTTTTTGTACTCGTATGTGGCTATAAGCGAATGATATTGTCATGGCAAATAGATAATTGATACTTAAATCAAGCACTCTGTCCTCTTGTCCTTCAACTCAACAAAGATTTCCTAAGTAAACTCGCTAAAAATACACAGTTCAAGGCAACCGACGACAGCTTATCCGAGTTGTCTCTAGCCTACAGTTACGTCAGGTTTAAATTTAATCTGTCGGTGAGAGGTAAAACTGCACGCTTGATTCAATTTGCTATTCATTTTGCTATTCTTGGGTGAATAATGAATCAGTGTAGTAGCTTTGTGTTGCTTGCAATGTTGTACCTACGCGTTTGATTTTTTTTACATTTCCGAGGAGTTGTTCGGAATAATTCCTGCTGCTGAATTCCACCATCGTACATTGCGGCACAAAATAAAATTTCATCGGCACCACCTGGATGACTGGCATTCCACCACTGTGCGCTTTGCCAGAAATTTTCTGCCACGCACAACCACTTTGTGGAATAGGCTGCCGTCAGCAGTTTTTCGGATCGATACGACTAAGGGACCTTCAAGAAAAGAGCCTACTCCTTCCTCAAAGTGATCACTTAGCATCAGGTGAGCCGCTTGCTCGTTTGCCCATTCTCCCGTAAAAGAAAAATCATAAAATTGCTGGATAGAGTAAGTGTATTTTCCCTCATGTTGGTATTTTAATTAAAAAAAAAACAATTTCTGTGACGAATTGGAGCAGTACTTACGCGTGTTTGTCGTTTGGAAATGCTAACTCATTTCGTCTTTGCCGGCGACGACGTTTTGGACGCATTTTGATATACGCCACCCGAAGATACGTTTATAACAGTTTGCAAGTCAAGTCTAAATTGCTAATGGAAATAATAGCAAAACAGCTTTCGTAGCAACTATCATATTGCGGTATTCTAACCGACTGCGAAGCGTCTCTTTACTATCTTACTTTTGAAATATTACGATCAAGACTCACGATTAGATAGTCTCGGGGTTACTATCTGTAATCTCTATTAATGGTATGTTCAGAGCTTCATTACGTTTCGAGTTATTAGTGTTAAAACCAACTGACAGACAATTATTGAACATTATGTTAGGTTTAGTGAGCGAATAGGCTTTTAAAAAAGAATTATGCAATTATAAATACGAAATCTTAGACATACCTTTATTAAATTATCGTAGTGTTGATACGGATGATAACAATTACAGATATTATAATAAGGATTATCCAAGCTTATGTGCGTGAAAATTTACTAAAATTAAAACACAGTTCCTTCGTTTTCGTGTTCATTATGTCTAAAATCAAATTAATTAGTCAATTAATTATTTTTTTTCGTTGGCAGTGCGTGTAACGGTATCCGCTAACAGATCTAGTTACAAATAAAATACGTTTGTTTTATTTAAATCAACCATAAGGAATTCCTCATTCGAATAAATTAAAACTAACCGTATATCGCTTGCTATACAAAAGTAGAGAAACTATACTGAATATTCAAATAGTGTACCTATTAATAATTAGAAATATAACCGAGATTTAGTAATGTATTTAACTAAAACCTTTCTTAAATTTAATGCATACCTATTTAACACATTACATTTATATAACGATATCTGCAAAAATTTGCATTTGCGAATTTAATCCGACTTTCGAATAATTTTCAATTTATGAATTCAACATTATGAAGAATTAATTTAGACTTAACACACTACCAATACATTAAGCCAGTAGTAGTTTTAGTAATTGAAAAACAACCTGTTTGATGAATAATAAAGTGGCGGCATTTGACTTATTTAAGCACACCAACATATATAAAATGGCCGTGTGGTAGCGGCTTAAGAGAATCTACCACCCCATCTCATCCCGTGGGTGTCGTAAAAGTCGACAGTGGGAAACTTAAAACCAGAAGATGGGCAGCAGCATCTTTCTGGAACATCAGAATAAATAAAATGCGGTTGAGAACCCGCCTGCCAAGCGTGGCAACAAGGGCAAAATTCACCTCAAAATGTGAGCTACAAACTTTTGTAGTAATCTATGGGTGAGGACTCTGTTCAGCAGTGGACTAGTGATAGGGTAAATGATGATGATGATGAACATATATGAAACAACTCTCCATTACAACAAAATGGGTAGTGATTTATGTCTCTTATTGCGGATTTATATCATGACGGACTCCAATAACAATTTTAATATTATTTTTTATGATGGACTCTAGTTGATTACAACCATGGGACCGTCTTTCGCATGACAACCACAAGCTTTTATCGTCGCTGTATAAATTATAGTGCTAGTATTAGCTTAAAAAAACTACTTACTCGATCTTAACATCCCGTGACGTACGTAATATATCGTCTATAAATATCGGAATGATAAATACAGGCATCGTCTCACTTTTGAGTAGGCTTTTGGACCCGAGGAAATGACCGCCATTCTGCTCCACTGCAGGCTTTTTTTTTAATTTAGTTAAGAACACATACAGTTTTGAGGCCTAGTAACACATAAAAAAATTGTGTCCATAACAAGCATTCAATATGTGAAAGAGCGTAAAATAATTATTAGCAAGATTTAATAACATTTATCAAATTATCAAAAACAAGTTATTAGTGCATAAGACAACCAAAAACAAAGAAGAAAATAAAAAGAAAACTAATGATGAATTAAAATTTGTAGTGTCCTCACGTAAATATTAAAATTTCCACAAAACACAAACTCTAAAAATAGGATTTAATTCGACGAGGTGGAATATGGGACACGTTCAAAATTTTACCTATTTATAAAGTACACATATGACAACACTGCAGTATCAATATAGTATGAATAATTTTAAAGAGGATGGTTAAAGAAGAGTTGGTTGGTGAATGTTGTCGAATTATTTGTAAATCCAAGTCATTCTCACATGTCATTTATTAATAAAACTTCCAATAAAAGAGGATGCCCGCAGAGTTTCATTCATCTGCTTTATTTCTGGTCAGAAAAACTGGATTCCTATGCAGGAATCCGTCTAGGTAGGTACAATCACAGGGCCAGTTATTCTGCCGTAAGACAGTAGTGTACAAACATTACTGTGTTCCGGTCTGAAGGGCACTAAAACTAGTGAAATTACTGGGCATATGAGACCGGGCGCAGTGTGGTACCACAGAAATGTTCTGGGTGACACAGAATTTTTTCAAACGTTGCATTTACCGTCAGATGATATTGCTCGTATTGTCCTATTCTATATAAAAATGATCTTACCATCAACTGAACGAGTCGCTGAACTCGTCACTTCAAAATACATTGGTTTGGACAGGGATTCCAGAGCCACGGTCTGCGGGAGGTACGCCGATAATTTGATCTTAATCTATCTATCTATGAACATGAAATACGGTTACATAGATTCACAAACATATACCGTTGGACCTAACATCGTAACGTCTTAAAAATATTTACATGAATTTACATATTGTTTTCAAATGTCTATGTTCTACTAAACAAAGTCGCAAGCGCAGTGAGTTGACTATGATGTTGTTCTCCTTGCCGATTTCAACCACGGCGACTATATCTGGATATTGTCGGAAGCAATTACGCAGGAGAGGATGCAGTGTCAGAAACTTGGGGACATCACAACGCAACCAGACCCGAAAACCAACAAATTGTGAGTTAGCACAAATTTTGGCTGCTGCTGGTATTCGAACCCAAAGACCCTCGTATAAGTCAGGTACGGCGCAAGTGGCACGCCTAGTGGTCAGACACTAGGCCACATGGTCGTTTTTTATATACAAGGAACGGAATAGAAACGACTGCTTGTTTATTCATCTTAAATCAACACGCTTGTATTATTCACCTTTTTTGCGATAGTTGTTCAGGAATCGACATATAAGGCAGTAATCAAATCAACGAGTCTGTATTTTTATTCTTTATCTGTTATTGTAATGTAATGATGTTTATTTATCTGTCTGAAGGATTCATTCTTATCTGTATTTTTATGCTATATATTTATATATATAACTTGCACAATTCCGCGGCAAGTTTAGGTTTTATCAATAATTCGTGGGCACAATTAGATTTTCCGGGTTAAAAAATTCTATGTCCGTTCCCTGGATGCAAACTATCTCTGCGCCAAATTTCGTCAAGATCTATGCAGCGGTTGAACAGTGAAAAGGTCAAAATCGATCAAATCGACCAGGCTACACTGTACACTCAGTTAATAGCTTTAATATAACACGCACCACGACGCGCGACCGCCGTAGAGAGCGGCGCGCAGCAGTGGACAATCACACCGCGTACACACGATACACCCGTGTACCAGGGCGGTTCTCACCGCCCAGACACACAAGTCGACAGTCCGTATGGAAGCCCGCAGCCTCCCTCGGACGGCCATTAGACGTCTTAAAATCATTTTGAGATATTCTAAATCGCGCAATCACGCAGCGAACGCGTCAGTCCGAATTTTGAGATTATTGTTGGAGTTTATTGATGTATTTATGTTTGGGTCAAACCAAACCTGGCACGCGGGCTCCAGGCCCGTGAGCACAGTATCCGATGAAGCTGTAAAAGCCAAAAAAGGCTAACAGCGATTACATCACCGCTTGAAAAACAGTGAAAAGGTAACTAGGTAACAGAGAGATTTACTTTCGCATTTATAATACTAGCTGATGCCCGCGACTTCGTACGCGTGGATATAGGTTTTTAAAATATCCTGTGGGAACCATTTCATTTTCCGAGATAAAAAGTATCCTATGTCCGTCCCCAGGATGCAAGTTATATCTGTTCCAAATTTCGTCAAGATCGGTTCAGCGGTTGAACCGCGAAAAGGTAATAAATAGACAGAGGGACAGAGTGAGTTACTTTCGCATTTATAATATAAGTATGGTTTAGTATGAATTTTTGAAATTGATTCTTGTTGTAGAAAATTATTGAGTGCATAAGGGATATATTCGAATAAGAAAGGGAAAATAAGGGAATAAAAGAAATACTGTATTAAATATTGTAGTTTGATTTCCTTCAATGTTACCTGGTTAAAAGTAGGAATAACGTCTAAGATCACCACGAAAGCCTAAGAAATGCCTATTCGATGGAACTCTTAAATAGCTTCTTTAGACATACATACATACAGTTTTTTCCCCTGAGGGGTAGGCAGAGACCACACTTTTCGCCCCACACGTCGTCGCCATTTTGGCACGAGATTTCTTATTCCCCATTGCGTTCCCACGAGCAGTACTATTAAAGCATTGCGTATTATGGTGTTATTCTTCACGGATAAATGCTGTCCGTACAATACCTTAGTCGCAGTACCGTGCGACACCTCGATAGGAAAGAGGTAGGATCTACTCTGACGGACACCTTTCGAAAGCTATATGTTTCATTTGAATTTTTTCATTTCCGCCAATCAGTAGTCCACTGCTGAACATAGGCCTCCCCCATAGATTGCCACATGAGTTAGTAGCTCTCATTTTGAAGGGATTTTGCCAAAGTTGCCGAACTTGACGGGCGAGTTGCCAACTGCAGTTTATCCATTTAGATGTTCCAGAAAGTTGCTGCTGCCCATCTTCCAGAAAGTTGCTGCTGCCCATCTTCCAGTTTAATTTTCCCTCTGTCGACTTTTACGACACCTACGGGATGAGATGGGGCGGTAGATTCTCTTAAGCCGCCACCACACGGCTATATGTTACTAAATGACTTAGCAAAATAGATATTTGATACGTCGGGGACCTCCCACTCATAGTTCTAGTCATTCAACACATCCCAAGAGACACGTGTAAGGAATTGGTAGTAAAAATCACAGATGCGAGTCGCCCTATAACCTTACTTCTAAAAGATTCCCTATAGTGTTTTTAAGATAGGAGAACGGTGAGTGGGCCCTCTTATACTGCCATTAAACAAACGCACACAAATATAGAAAATATTTAATGCGTAATTATGTAAATGTATGCGCATAAGCTAAGAATAAACTGCCACTTAATTGAAAGTACCCTGGGCGTCTGAGCTTCACAACGGTTTAATATTCAAACCATTAGTTAAAAATATTATTTTTATACTCGTAGGAGTAAAGTGATGTGACAAGACGTACCAAAATGTTCACCTGATGAAAAAAAAGAATAAAAAATGCTGTGTCACCAAGAACATTTCTATGTGGCACTACACTGCGCCTGTCCCCTTGAGACATCAGTTCTGAAATGCCCAGTGATTACACTAGCTCTCGGCATAGATCAACCGAAACATGTACTGTGTTTCGGTTGTTTCCACACTCCTGTTTTACGGCAGAATAACTGGCACTGCTATAGATCCTAGACGGATTTCTGTATAGGAATCCTACGACCAGTAAAATTAACAGCCTATAAATGTCCCACTGCAGAATACAGCGGTGTGTAACACACGACTGTCGTGTGGTGGCGGCTTAAGATAATCTACATCCCATCTCATCCCGTGGGTGTCGCAAAAGTCGACAGAGGGAAAATAACAACCAGGAGATGGGCAGCAGCATCTTCCTGGAACATCTCAATAAGTAAACTGGGGTCGCCTGCCAAGAGTGGCAACTATGGCAAAATACCCCCAAAATGATGGCTACAAACTTTTGTGGCAATCTATGGGGGAGACCTATGTTTAGCATTGGACTAGTTATAGGCTGAAATGACGATGAACACAGACCTGCCATTTCTGAGTCGGTTTTGGCGTCGGGATGAGTCTACCATGCTGCTCCAATGCGTTGGGCGACCGCGTGAACTACTGGTGAGAGTATCTGACTTCAACGCCACGGATCCTGGGTTCGAGTTCCAGCCGGAACCAACGTTTGTGTAAAAACACAAATTGGTAGTTTTCGGGTCTGTTGTGGTGTATATGCATGTGGAATATATGTCGGTAAAACACACCCCCATACAGAAGAGATCCTTAGCCCCACAGGCTCTATTGTATTCACAAAAAAATGTGTTTGACTTGTGTTTTACTTCACCGTTCAGCGCATAAAATTGCAGATAAATTTTTGAGGTGTTTGTTTTTCTATCAACATACATACATATAGTCACGACTTATTCCTATATAAGGGGTAGGCAGAGGTCACTCACGTAACCCACTTTTCGCCCCCAAAAGTCAAAAGTTCTTAGCCCCCATTGCGTTCCCACGAGTGTCATATTGTATTGTCAGCATGTCTGTATATTATGGAGTTATTCTGCATGAATAAAGGCTATCCGTAGGAAAGAGGTAGGCGCTATTCTACTCTGCCGCTATGCAGGAATCCGTCTAGGTAGGTACCACCCCAGAGCCAGTTATTCTGCCGTGAAGCAGTAGTGTGCAAGCATTACTGTGTTTCGGTTTGAAGGGCACTGTGAGCTAGCGTAATCACTGGGCATTTGAGACTTAAGAACTGATGTCTCAGGGTGACGAGCGCAGTGTGGTGTCACACAGAAATATTCTGGGTGACATAGCATTTGCTGTGGGCGGATGTTGCACTTACCATCAGGATCAGGTTTCGTCACTTTATACAATAAAAAAAGAAACTTATCTGCCTTATTAGGGCATTATAAAAGATGTTTCAAGATAATTATTTAATCAAAAAACCGACTTTAACGTAACAGCTCCAAACATGCTTAAGCTAGTTTCATGATATTTTCATGGATTCCATCATCAGAGCTTGACCAAAATTTTATGGAACCTTACGGCAATCCCTTTCAAACAAAAGTAAAGATTTTTTTTTAATTGGTCAAAAATCTACTAAAATATTGATTAACATACTAAAAAAAAAACAAACAGACAAACATAGAACCGCTTCCTTTTTGAAGTCGGTTAAAAAAGATCAAACAATGACATTTTGACAGAAAACCAGACACACATAAAATGTACAACTTGTATTAACAAGAATTGTTTATACACGATGCACACAACAGGAAGAGCGCAGTGTGGTTTCACACAGAAACGTTCTGGGTGACACAGCATTAGTTATGGGGAGACTCTGAGACTGACCCGTCACGTTCTTACGAAAAAAAAATCTTTGAACAATTCCAATCACATATGTACATCCGGGTAATTTAACTAGTGAAATATAAATCACACGTGGAAACAAGATCTAGATTACATATAAGGTCGTACATTTACGTTTTCCTTATTACTTTATTAAGAAAATAAATGCTGGCGCCGTTCTAACCTTGAATTTTAATTTTAAATTAAATTATTAATAACTGCACATACTAATATACAAAATTATACTTACATATGTATATAGTCACGCCATTTTCCCATATAAGGGGTTGGCAGAGACCACACCCGTCCCATTTTTTATTTAGATATGAGTAAAAAATTACTCCCCATTTCGTTACCACAAGCAGTCTAGTAACAGCATTGCAGTCTAGTCGTTTCAGCCTATGACAAGTCCACTGCTGAACATAGGCCTCCCCCATAGATAGCCACAATGATTTGTAGCTCTCATATTGGAGTGATTTTGCCATAGTTGCCACGCTTGGTAGGCGGTTTGGCAACCTCTGTTTATTTATTCAGATGTTCCAGGAAGATGATGATGCCAATCTTCTGGTATCAATTTCCCTCTGTCGACTTTTACGACACCCACGGGATGGGATGGGGTGGTAGATTCTCTTAGGCCGCTACCACACGACACAATGTAGGTACTGAGTTATAATGAATGCTTACCGATTTGGACTTAATCTATCAAAATTCTATCTTCACTTGTCTATTTATTAATACGAGAAGAGAAAACTTTGTACCCAGCATATTGCGGTCACGGAGGAGTGTGGGATTTGGCATAGTTAAAGTTTCTTTGTACCCCTTTTTAGGCATATTTCGCACACGGAGGGGTGCGAGATTTGGCATAGTTAAAGTTTATACGGAGAAGGAATGCAAAAGCTAAAATAAAAAAATAATGTGGGACACAAATACATTAAATTCTTTAAAAAAAAAGAGAATGGATTGCGGTCGAATTTTGAGCAATATGCGACCACTAGCATTTATCACTCGGTTTCTTTTAATCAAAATAATTTTAAAAAAAATAGTTGGTTATGATTTTAACTGTTTGAATGGACTTTTGGCGCCAACTCGAAAAATGGCGGTGGTTTTTTTATTTAATTTTGTAATTTCAGCGTATATTTTGAGTTTCGATGTTTAATATCGATAGTTTATTATGCAGCTAGTGCTTTTGAATGTGTACTACGACTGGAAAATTCAATTCAAGACCAAAATTGTACTTTTCGTTTGGTCTCCATCAATCCAGCAAATCTTCAATAAAAGTCAACTATCATTTTACTGTCGATCTAAATTTTAGCTAACTGCCAGTATCAAAAAAGTAGAAGAAGAACTGTTTGATTGCTTTCTCCGATAGCATATTCAACTAATAAAGTAACATTGATTTAATAAAACTAATTTTACTGATTTTATCGCGTTTAATTTTTTGTCTCATGGTCACGGTGGGATCTTTACAGCACCCGGTGCTGTAAAGCACTCGAAACGTTATAAATAGTTTAAAAATTAAACACGATAAAATCCATACAATTAGTTTCTAAATGAGTAAGTTTCGCGTAAATATAAGAAAGTAAAGTTTCAGCCTATAAATGTCCCACTGCTGAGCACAGGCCTCCTCTCATTTCTGAGAGGGTTTTGGAGCTAGGAAGAATCCGCCACGCTGCTCCAGTGCGGTTTGGCGGACTGCACATGTCTTCGATATTTTTTTTTTAGTTTCTCAGATATGCAGGTTTCCTCACGATGTTTTCCTTCATGTTTTCTTGCCGAGCACGTGGTAATCCAGCACTTAAAATTTTAGTGGTGTCGGCACCGGGAAACGAACCCAGGCCACTCGCGTACTATGAAATTTTAAGCGAGCGCGATCTTAAGTAAAATATCTCTGTATCCCTCCGTACGTCTATAATTCGAAAGTGTTGAAGCTATTGATTTAAAATTAGCGCAGATTATTCATAATAACCCACAGACGCAGGCAGCCTTTATAGAATACTAAAGATTTGCATTTCAAATATCTCGCTTGTAATTTCTACAGGTTTCTGATGCACATGTACCATATATGTGTGTACCGCGACAGGTTTCTGCGTAAATTGTTCTGAAGTCTGTTTAAAACTTACACGCGAGCAAAACCAGGAGCTGTTCATAGTTTCATAACAATTAACATTTGCACATTTATTTTTACAAAATAGCCGATAGGTGTCCGTCAGAGTAGTATAGCACGTGCCTCTTTCCTGTCTAGGTGTCGTAAGAGGCGACTAAGGTATTGGTCGGACAGCCTATATTCGTGCAGAATAACACCGTAATACGCAATGCTGTCACTGTACTGCTTGTGCGAATGCAATGTTCTGGGTTCGATTCCCAGTCGGAGGCAACATTTGTGCAAAATCACAAATTGTTGCTTTTCGGGTCTGGTTGTGTTGTGCATGTGAAATATATGTTTGTAAAACGCACCCACGATACAGGAGAAAATCCTACTGTGGGGCTTCGTTTTTTATAAAAATAAAAAAAAATAAAAAATGGGGAGTAAGAGTTTTTTGTTTCGTACAAAAATGTCGGCGACGTCGTTCGTCGCTCGTCACGTCTCGTTACTCGCGGGAGCGAAAAGTGGGCGACCTGTGTGGCCTCTGCTTACCCCTCATATGGAGAAAAGGCGTGATTTTATGTATGATGTTTTTCACAAAGGTACTCTAGTGAATAGTTGCTTGTCTTTCTTGAATGTACACACGCGTGTATTGTGGTTATGAGCGTGAATTAACATTTGGAAACATATCCAAGGATTTTTTGCGACATTAGCTTTGTTTAGCCATGTGGTGGCGGCTCGTTAAAAGAATACTACCACTCCATCTCATCCAATGGATCTCGTAAAAGGCGAGTGAGGAATTAAACTGCACTGTGCACCCAACAGCGCATGGTGGCGATGGGCTCATCTATCACACAAAGTGCATTATATTGTTTTGGTGAAACGTGGATTGTGGCAGTCAGTGCCCAGTCTCTGACTACCCCTTATGGGATACAGTCGTGATCTTACGTATGTATGTATGTAGCTTTGTTTAGTTGTGACATTTAGTAGGATTACAAGGATTTTTGTCGACCGCGTGGCCTAGTGGTTAGCGTACCTCACTTTTATGGCATGGGTCCTGGGTTCGAATCCCAGCCGGATCCAACATTTGTACAAACACAAATTGTTGGTTTTCGGGTCTGGAGTTGTTGTGTATGTGAAATGTATGGGTGTAAAACGTACCAACGATACAGGAGAAATTCTACTGTGAAGTATCGTTTTTTTTTTAAAGAAAAAATATAGCAGTACTGATGTAGTCCTAGCCGATTTTCGACCATAACGACTTCCGAAAATCGTGGGTAGCTATCATCTACACAGGAGACATTAAAGTGTTTCAAGAATACGCGCAACACTGATCCTAATTTACCCGCGCCCGATATATCGTTCTTGGGATAACTCCGGCGGCAGGCTATGATGCAGTGTCAGAGACATTAGGACAATCATAACACAACCACATCCGAAAATCAATTTGTGTTTTTGCGTAAACGTTCACTCCTGTTTGGATTCGCGGCGTCGTAGACAGTTATTCTGTGCTAGGTCGACCGCCGGCCAAAAATACATCACTATCAACCTAGCAACAGGATGTCTGTGTTTCGACACATTTGGTCCGACACGCTATGTATCGTAATTATGCAAATCGCTTATAGGCAATATTTTGTGCACACGCGACCAAAACGCAGAACAAAGGATGTGCTGACGTTGCTCAAGTTTACTTAAACAAAGCAAATGTGTTAGGCTGTCTTCGAAATTACGAGATCGGCATAAACGGCTAAAAGACAGATTTGTAGGCCACACGTATTATTTTGTTATTTTTTTTTATTGGTTAAAATGACGAAACGAGCAAAACGTTCACCTGACGGTAAGTGCAACGCCAGCCCATAACAAATGCTGTGTCGCCTAGAACATTTCTGTGTGACACCACACCGCGCCCGTCACACTAAGACATGAGTTCGTAAGTCCCATATGCTCAGTTATTACGCTAGCTCTCAGTGCCCTTCAAACCGAAACGCAGTAATGTTTGCACACTACTGCTGCACGGCAGAATAACTGGCCTGGGGTAGTACCTACCTAGATGGATTCCTGCGTAGAAACCCTATGAAACCTTTTTAGGAATATAACTAACTAGATGTTGCACGCGACTTTCAGCGCGTTGATATAGTTTTTTTAAATATTTATTAACATTTGTGAATAAATTTTGTGTCTGTAAAACGCACCCACGATGCGAGAGAACGCCTACTGTGAGGCGTCGTTTTTTCAACAAACAAACAAATACACAATTTAGAATCATAACAAAAAATTGTAAAAAAAACTTTACAGTCGTGCGATATCAAAAACGATCCAGCCTTAGTGATAATCTGTGGGGGGCACCACGACACTGGTTTTCAGTCAGGTCCTTTATCGACCTCGCGAACGACCGACACAATACAATGATTATAAATAAAGAACTAAAGGGGAATAAAATAATGCAATACTTAAAATAAAACCATTTTTTTTTAAATACATACACTTAAGCTCATTTTTGTAGTTGTGTATATTTTTTATGTTACGTGTATTCGAAGACACGTTATAGAATGTCAAATTCAAAATTAAAGTCGAAATGTATTTATTCAATTTAGGCTTGTTTAAATCTCTTATGAACGTCAAAATCTACACCGGTTCGAAATGTAAGACCTTTTCAGAGAAGAACCGGCAAGAAACTATTAGGTTTTTCTTTTTTCAATGTTTTACATATTGTCGTTTAAAATTACTGCGACGTGGTTCGCCGCCCGTCATTTCCCGTTTCCCGCGGGGCGAAAAGTGGGCAACGTGTGTGGTCTCTGCCTAACCCTTATATGGGAAAAGGCGTGATTGTATGTATGTGGGGGCTTGCAAGTGCAAAGTATGAGTTATTTCCACACATCTTTTTCCTCTATATAATGATCTATTTTATATAAAATATAGCGAATTAATGTTTTTTGCTGGTGTAAGCATAGGAATCTAGGTAGTTGCCACCGCAGTGCCAGTTGTGCTGCGAAAAAACAGTAACAAAGACTGTATTTCGGTTCGAAGGGCATGAAAGCTAGTGTGTGCATATGAGACTTAAGAATTGATGTCTGAGATAGTTTGCTGCCACACATTACTTTGGTAAGCAGTTGCCATTTACTTTTCACCATGACAAGGGCTTGAACCGTGGTAGCTCAGGGGCTAGGCGCTCGCTTTAAATTTCATAGTAAGCGAGTGGCCTGGGTTCGATTCCCGGTACCGGCACCACTAAAATTGTTAACTTGCAATTTTAAGTGCTGAATTACCACGTGCTCGGCGGTGAAGGAAAACATCGTGAGGAAACCTGCATGTCTAAGAAATATAAAAAATATAAATAAAAAAAATATTTCGAAGACATGTGCAGTCCGCCAACCCGCATTGGAGCAGCGTGGCGGATTCTTCCTAGCTCCAAAACCCTCTCAGAAATGAGAGGAGGCCTGTGCTCAGTAGTGGTACAATTATAGGCTGAAACTTTACTAACTTTTATGACAAGGGCTGACTGGTTGAAAATGCCACTAGGCATAAAGTCCGCCCATTGTAGCCTTTAGCTTAAACTGGCAATAATAAAGAATAAATAAATAAATTATTTTGCAATTGAGTTATAAGGCGGATGTCTGCACTTAGGCTCAAGTGAACGATTTCCTCGTCTAGTCACTTTATTCAATTAAAAATTATTTTTACTGGTGGAAGGATTCCTATGCAGGAATCCATCTAGGTATGTACCACCCCAGGGCCAGTTATTCTGCCGTGGAGCAGTAATGTGCAAACATTACTGTGTTTCGGTTTGAAGGGCACTGAGAGCTAGCGTAATCACGGGGCATATGAGACTTAGGAACTTGTGTCTCAAGGTGATGGGCACGGTGTGGTGTCACACAGAAATTTTCTGGGTGACACAGCATTTGTTATGGGCAGACGTTGCACTTACCATTAGGTGAACGTTTTGCTCGTTTCATCACTTCATACAATAAAAAAAAAATTGTTTAAATATACTACATAATATGCAAGTCGAGCCGTGGTAGCTCAGGGGCCGGGTTCTCGCCTTTAATTTCATAATACGCGAGTAACCTGGGAACGATCCCCGGTGCCAGCACCTCTAAAATTGTTCTAAAATTTTAAGTTCTGATTGACCACATGCTCAGCGGTGAAAGAAAACATCGTGAGGAAACCTGCATATCTTAGGAATTGAAATATTTCGAGGACATGTGAAGTCTGCCAACCCGCATTGGAGCAGCGTGGCGGAATATTCCCCACTCCAAAAAATTTCTCATAACTGAGAGGGAGGCCTGTGCTCAGCAGTGGGACATTTATAGGCTGTTACTTTACTTTACCGTATATGCAAGTCATAAATATTAAAAGGTTCATAGATTTTTTCATAGATTTCGTTTCAGTTAACTTTAATATAACATTTTGTTGTATTTATTGGTGGTAAGATTCCTATGCAGGAATCCGTCTAGGTAGAGCCAGTACTTCTGTCGTGAAGCAGTAGTGTGCAAACATTACTGTGTTTCGGTTTGAAGGTCACTGAGAGCTAGCGTAATCACTGGGCATATGAGACTTTAGAACTGATGTCTCAGGGTGACAGGTGAATTGTGGTGTCACACTGTTCTGGGTGACACAGCATTTATTATGGACGTTGCACGTACCATCAGGTGAACGTTTTACTCATTCCGTCACTTTTATAAAAAAACACATTTTACACATACATTTTTCATAATTTACCGAGTTGTTAAAAAAACCTGTCTTTTTGCTTATAGGAACGGTTGTGGGATTCCTATGCAAGTATCCGTCTAGGCAGTTTACCACCCCAGGGCCATTTATTCTGCCGTGAATCAGTAACATTACTGTGTTTCGGTCTAAAGGGCACTGAGAGCTAGTGTAATCACTGGTCATATGAGACTTAAGAACTGATGTCTTTAGGTGACGACCGCAGTGTGGTGCCACTTGTTGTTCTGGGTGACGCAGGATTGGTCATGGGCAGATGTTGCACTTACCATCAGGTGAACGTTTTGCTCCTCTCGTCACTTTATCCAATAAAAAAAATATCCTTTTCGTGTCGTGGTCGGAAATGTGTCATTTCCGACCACGACGAATACTCCGGAATAGCCGCAAGCTGTTATAGTGCCACAAGTATAAGCTTAAACTCAAATGCACTTAGTGGTTTGATGCTCCGATGCGATGCGATAAGATCGGAGGTAGTCTAGAATCCAGTGTATGAGGCGCGAGGACAATAAAAACCAGAACACAGCCAAAACCAACTAATTTGCGATTTCACTTCACAAATATTGGTCGGAATTCGAATACAGACCCGCGGCGTAGCAATCAGGTACTACGATTACTAAGCTAAGTCATCATATAAACAATTTATTACCCAGGTAAATGAAACAATGGCAATAAAACTTCGTTTGAGGAAATTCAACAATCACTGCTCAGTCGTACTCTGTCACAGTCGAGTCGGCATTCACGGTCGGTCGCCCATCACTGGCTTCTGACCAGGAAGCAGTGTTACCCCACATTTGCCGCCAGGGTTAACTAACCCTTGACGGTGCTTAGAAATCTTTAAATGTATCACGATTTATTCATGTTTCTTTTAACGAAGTCCCTCATCAGGAATTCAAACTTAAACTGATACTATTTCTCTTTCATGTACTTTTACTTACAAAGACAGGTTACCCTACCGAGGTGTCGTAAGAGGCGACTAAGGACTACCGACAGATTTTAATCGTGTAGAATAATACCATAATATGCAATATTCTCCCATGGCAATGACGTATCACCCAGAAGTTCTGTGTGGCACGACACTGTGCCCGTCACCCAGAGACATCAGTTAAGTCTTATATCAGCTCTCAGTGCCCTTCAGAATATAATACGGTCTTAGGGTGGTACTTTCTTAGACGGAATCCTGCATGGGAATCCTACCATGTCAGACCTAAATTATCCAGACCGGTGAAGGCAGAAGGTAGCGTCTAAGGTGGAAGGTAATCTGGTGCCAATCCGCATGCTAGACGTGATGATTGCGGCAAATCGCCTTCTCGGCAGAGGTCTAAAGATTCAAATAAGGGATTGTGTAAATGTCACTGAATTTAAAGGAAAGCTTTTCAAATTTTTAATTCATCATCATCATCATTTCAGCCTATGACTAGTCCACTGCTGAACATAGGCCTCCCCCATAGATTGCCACAAAAGTTGTAGCTCTCATTTTGGGGGGTTTAAGAGAATCTACCACCCCATCTCATCCCGTGGGTGTCGTAAAAGTCGACAGAGGGAAAATATAAATCAGAAGATGGGCAGCAGCATCTCCTGGAACATCTGAATAAATAAACTGCGGTTGTCAACCCGCCTGCCAAGCGTGGCAACTATGGCAAAATCCCCCCAAAATGTTTTATTAACAAATCATATTACTCTATAAATGAGTTTCTCAATAACAAATTAAGATGTAATTACTGTTTTGATTGTTTATTTTTTTTTATTATATCAAATTGAAACAAAAATTGATAATAATGTAATTAAAATATTTCCGCAATATGTAATTTATATAATTTTAATAATTTGTATGGAAAAGTTGGAGACATTATAAATTCCATTGTGTCATGATTATAAGATCTTTTAAACTTAATTTTTAATACAAATATATCAAATTATTTAATAAAACTAACTAGTTTGATAACTATAAACACATTTATAGAAATGCTCATGGCAAGATCTCTTAAGATTATTATGTATTTTATACAATTTGCTGTAAAGAACAATATCATATGAAATTAACGTAATAAAGATATTAAATAAAAAATAATAATTCCGATACCGGGAATCGAACCCGAGCCTCCTGGGTGAGAGCCAGGTATCCTAGCCACTAGACCATATCGGATAATGATTAATTTCTTTAAGTTTTGTCTTACTTCTTTCAATGGTAGTTCTGACTATCTATTTAAATAATTTATGTATTAGGTTCGTCTTTTCGCATATACTATATGTATGTCTAAACTTGTAATAAAATCCCTTTGGCTGTACTATCTGGCTATCTATCTGGCTGGTTTTAAAAACATTAAAAAGGTTACATTAAAAAAAAACAAATTAGTAAAATGTTGTTTCCAGCAATTTTTCCTTCGTTTTTATTTCTGTCAAAATGAGTGAATCTTGTGAAGAAATTCGATGAATTTTATAATTTTATTACAAAAAAAGAAAAAATGCACCGCAAGCCGAATTTGTGGCGTAATGCAGTGTCAGTAAGAGTAGCACAAAGTTGGTGTAAGCGTTTTCAATCCAGGAATTTTGGATGTCAATGATTCACCTCGCTCTGATCACCCTGTTACGGACAAAATGGACGCCATTTTTTGAAAAAGTGGAGCAAGACTGCATATCAGTAGTTACGACATAACTGAAGAACTGGGAATTGACCACAAAACAGTTATACCCATTTGAAAAAATCTGGGCACACAAAAAAGCTCGATATTTGGATGCCACACCTGCTCACTGAAAGAAACCGTGTACTCATTTGCGATCCATTGTTGAGACGTAAGCAAACCGAACCGTTTTTAAAGAAATTGATAACCGGTGATAAAAATGTGGATCACGTACGACAAGAACGTGCGAAAAACGTCGTGGTTCACAGACGGTGCCAAAACCCGGGTTAACTCGTAATAAGGTGATGCTGTGTGTATGGTGGGATTGGAAGGGCGTCGTTCATTACGAGCTTTCACCGCCGGGCAGAACCATCGAATCGGATCTTTACTGCCAACATCTGATGAGAATCATCAGCGGCCGGAATAGATCAATAGAAAGGGTGTGGTCTTTCATCACGACGACGCTAGACCACACAAATTTTTATCCTCTCAGCAAAAATTAAGAGAGTTTGGCTGACCTTCAGATTTCCACCTGTTTCGGTCTCTTCAGAATTCTTTAGGTAGTGAGAGGTTAACATTAAGAGAGGACTGCCAAAACTCGCGTTTTTTTGTTCAGAATTCCCAAAATTTCTACGGCAACCGGTTCATGTCCCTACTATCGAGATGTTAAAGAGTCACCGAACGAAATGGCATATATACGAGTAGACTGTAATTAAATCTTAATAAACTTTAAACATTTTCTTCATGAGTTTTCATATAAAATGCGAAGAAATTTTTTCCCCAATCTATTAAAAATATTAGCGATTTACTGCTGCCTCATCACGATTCTCCGAACTACACGACAACTTGAAATTTGGCATATAATAGATTATCATTATCATAGCATATTCCTTTCCCGGCTCCAATTAAGAAAGGATTTTACCATCATTTACTCCTAAATGTGTAAACAGGCTGCTGCTGTACAGACTTTAACGTAATAACTTCCGTGCGAAGCCTGGGCGGGTCAGCTTCATTTATACAGAAACGTTTATTAATTATAAATAATAAATATGTTTGGGATATTTTTCGAAATTTACATAAGTAAAATTGTGCTTGTCTTCGTTGTTATGTTATCTATATAAAGTCTAATTTGTACCTACAACAAATTATATTTAACCTATTTAGAAATCGCTATCTGTGCCGAATTCAACCAATTCAGTTTAATTTTAACTGTTGCCTCTTCGTGATAGATTAACGTATGACTAGTTATTTTAAGTCACTAGGTAACCGGTTCACAGTTATTTGTAGATCTGATGCCTGTATAACAGGAGTAAACATTTAATATTTTTATTCTGTGGTAATTATATTTATAAATTGCGTTGTTTAACTAGCTTAAGATCAGATTGTATACTTTAACTGAAAATATATATATATATTATTGCTCACAATTTTTTTGTTCTTACACTGTTTCAGTCTGCTTTGTTCTGGAATCTGAATGCTTCTGACTTTTCATATTTATAATACTTATATAGTGTAAACGATAGACAAGTTATAATATGTCTTGTAGAGTTTATTAAAATACATTTATATAATTTGCGTGCAGTAAAGGACTCATTTACGTGAGGAGTATACGTCGATTGAAAACACCCTGTGGTAACACCACTCCAACATTAGCCGGTTAACTACTACATACATAAGATCACGACTGTATCCCATAAGGGGTAGTCAGAGACTGGGCACTCACTGCAAAAACAGATGACTGCCACAATCCACGTTTCACAAAAACAATATAATGCACTTGGTGTGATAGGTGGTGAGCCCATCGCCACCATGGGCTGTTGGGTGCACAGTGCAGTTTAATTCATTACTCGCCTTTTACGAGATCCATTGGATGCGATGGAGTGGTTGTATTCTTTTAACGAGCCGCCACCACACGGCTAACTACTATGGAGCTTTATTTTTTTTTTATGTACTACGTTGTAAACCCGTAGGCTTTGGCAGCTTCGTCGGCTAGCTGAAGGCTAGTAAGAATAACATACTGAAAAAAAATATTTGTCCATGTTCCTTTGTAATTTTTTTATTTATAATATATCGCCTTTCTGTAATAAGCTTCCTTTGACGGTGAAGAAACAGCCGAAGATATCTGCGCAGGTATTTTCTGTTTTGTAATTTTGATAAAACACATTTTCAAAGTTTTTTCAAGTAACTATTATTAATAACAGCTGATGCTCGCGATTTCGGTTAATCGGTTGAACCGTGAAAAGTTAACAAACAGTCAGAGGGACAGAGAGAGTTACTTTCGCATTTATTATATTAGTATGCATTAAAAAGATTATGCCCGGCAGGCAATCGTAGTAGCCCGGCTCGATTACCGCAGTGGTTAAGCTATCGGGTCCTATGCTTTTGGTCGCGGATTCGATTGTCGCACGGGGTATTTGTTTGATCTGCACAATTCTTTTGCAGTTGTACTTGGTCTGGGTCTTTGTGCGTGTGGTTGTTATGGTATATATAGCGTGTGGTATATCTAACGTCATAACTAATATTATTGAGAATACGAATAATATCTATTAAAAGTCTCCAGAATTCTTAAAATTTGTACAAAATATTATTCCGATACCGGGAATCGAACCCGAGCCTCCTGGGTGAGAGCCAGGTATCCTAGCCACTAGACCATATCGGATATTGTAGTGTGGATTCAAAATGTGTATTAGATTGTAACGATTTGTGGTGTTATTACTGTATAGCCATTTTATTATTAATAAATTAACGGAGAGAATTGTGTATGTTATAAAATAAACTTTATGCTGTGGACATAAGTACTGACATACATAAGTGTGATGTTGAACATCCATACGAATAGCCATCGAAGAGAGATTCTCTATTAAGTATATCTTAGTTGAATTACAAAACAATGTAATAGTATATTATTCAACAAAAAGTTACGAAAGATGTTATATGTTAAAATTTAGAAAAAACCAAAATAAACAAAAGTTTTATGCATCGGCCGGGAATCGAACCCGGGCCGCCCGCGTGGCAGGCGAGCATTCTACCACTGAACCACCGATGCTTGTAAATAATTCTTAAAAATAATGTATGTATCAAGTTTTCAAATGTATTGGAACATAGCATCAACAGCAATAGTAAAAATAACTGATAATTGGGGTCATTCCACTTGGTCAGATCGCATATTCATATTGAAATATTGCTTTCTGCAATTTTGTAACTATTATTGTTTTGTATATTTGTGATAGATTTTGTTCGATGAGAATTTTTCCATGATAATAGTTTTAACAATTTTTTTATGAAAGATAATGACAAGACTAGCAATTCGTTCGTCAGTTCGTCATAACTCTCTCAGACTCAGAATATTTTTGTGTGGCACCATACTGCTCAGTCATCCTAGGACATCGGTTCTTAAGTCCCATGGACCAAACACAGACCGAAACACATTAACGTTCACACACTACTGCTTGACGGAATTATATATAACTGGCACTCCGGTGGTACCTACCTAGACGGAGTCCTACAGAGGACCCTTACCCGTAATACATTCCTAGACTAGCGGTGAGGTAGTGACCGAAAAGCTCTCCATTTCATCACAAATAATCTTATGGCTTCCGACTGATGGCCGAATGACTATTACGCCAGCCTTTATTTATTATCCAGACTGATTACTGACACCAGCGTCTAACGTCCAAACTATGGTTTCGTCAAGAGTGGCGATTATCCACGGTGATAACAGCCTATTAACGTATTAGGAGACGACCGAGTGGCCTAGTTCGCGTCATAGAAGTCAGGTACTTCGACCTGACTTCTACGACGCCTCCACCATAGATTGCTACAAAAGTTTGTCGCTCTCATTTTGGGGGGAAGTTGCAGTTTATTTATTCTGATGTTCCAGGAAGATGCTGCTGCCCATCTTCTGGTTTTAATTTTCCCTCTGTCGACATTTACGACACCCACGGGATGAGATGGGGTGGTAGATTCTCTTAAGCCGCTACCACACGGCACTACCGATTTTTATTATTCTGTATTCAGATAAATACGAGTGGTAAAAATAAACGCGATAAAATCCGTGAAAAATAGTCTTTTATACAGTACCCTTTTAGAACACAGAAAAACATTTTTGTCACAAAGGCATATGCGGCACTCTGAAGCACAAAACGTATGCGTAGAAAGCAGGACTTATTTTACCGACTGCTTTTTCTGAAGTGCTCTTATGTTATAAATGCTAAGCGAACATGCGAGATACATTAAGTTGATTATTCACTACAGCGGTTATTTCTACGTATCAAAACTTCTCCAGGTATATACATTTATCGAGAAATTGGCACAAACATTGTATTCAAATACTAATAGGTAATGCCGCCGATAGGTGTCCGGCAGAGTAGCATAGCACCTATCTCTTTCCTACCGTGGTGTCGTAATAAGCGAGTAGGGTATTGCACGGACAGCCTTTATTCGTTCAGAATAACACCATAATATGCAATTCTGTCACTGTACTGCTCGTGGGAACGCAATGGGGAGTAAGAGTGTTATGACTCGTACCAAAGTGGCGACGACGTAGTTCACAACCCGTCTTGTCTTGCTTCCTGCGAGGGCGAAAAGTACTTTAGGACGCCCACGGGATGAGGTGGGGTGATAGATTCTCTTCAGCCGCCAACAAACATATGTCATACTTAAATGTGGATATAAAATGTTAATGTTTGTAGATTCCCAGATAGATCAACACATCTACACTTTCGCACACATGCACACACACACACACACTAAACATATACTTATCGGACAAATGTTAGTTCATAAACATTGTTATAATTTCTCACGTTTAGTGACTGTATGTATGTCTTATGAGAAATAAAGATTCTTTAAATCTAAATTATTCATACAATCATTTAACTAGTGGTAGGATTCCTGATGATAACTTCTTGGTCGAGTTTCGACGACGGCGACAATGACGCAGGAGATATTATAGTGCCATAAGTGTACGCAAACACAGGGGCACTCACTCATCCCAAACTACCCGTGCCCGATGCTGCGCTCATGCAAAAAGATAGACAAGGATGAAGTGTCCCCTCTGTCTGTTTGTTACCTTTTCAAGGCTCAATCGTTGAACCGGTCTTGATGAAATTCGGCACAGCGGTAGCTTGCATCCTTGAGACGGACATACGATTTTATTTTGGAAATCAAAGAACGCAGGATAATTTAAAAAAAACTATCCACTCGGACAAAGTCGCGGGCATCAGTTACGTACTCCATCATTCATTTTAACCTGACACCTAAGTGTGTACATAGCTTTAGTCTTAGTTATTTGCCATCGCTATTAACGAGGTCTCGTGACCGGCCGAGCGTCGAACCTGCGACCGCTCGCGTCACGCTACACGCCGTCAATTGTACTAGCCGCGTCTAGTAATTGTAGCGGTTGTTTTGTGAATTACTTTTTTTTTATGTTTTCCGAGCTATGGTTCCGGTGCATCTGCCTAGATATTATCGAGGTTAACAACCCTGAATATCAATTTTACCTAACTCGCAATATAAAGTATAAATAGATTTTGAATTTAATTGAAATATATTGCAGCATTGCAGAATCCGCCTCTGTCTAGTTTTTGAACTTTGTGGTATTAAAGAATACAATTGTTTATGTTTATTATATCTGACGGATGGAGAGTCTCACAATTGCTTTAATAGTGAAGTAGGCACAGAGAATCGAATAGAACTAGAACTAGATAAAGTGTGGTAGGATTCCTATGCAGGAATTATAATTTCTCATTATTAGTGACTGTATACATACATACATAAGATCACGACTGTATCCCATAAGGGGTAGTCAGAGACTGGGCACTCATTGTAAAAACACACATGACTGCCACAATCCACGTTTCACCAAAACAATATAATGCACTTGATGTGATAGGTGGTGAACCCATCGTCACCATGCGCTGTTGGGTGCACAGTGCAGTTTAATTCCTTACTCGCCTTTTACGAGATCCATTGGATGAGATGGAGTGGTAGTATTCTTTTAACGAGCCGCCAACACACGGCTGTATGTATGTCTTGATTCCTGATGATAACTTCTTTGCCGATTTTATAGTGCCACAAGTGTAAGCGCAAACTCGTGCGCACTCACCCATCCTGACCTACCCATGCCCGATTGTGGTAGGATTCCTATGCAGGAATCCGTCTAGGTAGGTACCACCCCAGGGCCAATTATTACGCCGTGAAGTGTCGGTCTGTAGGGCACTGAGAGCTAGTGTAATCACTGGGCATTAGAGACTTAAGAACTAATGTCTCAGGGTGACAGGCGCAGTGTGGTGCTACACAGAAATATTCTGTGTAAACCAGCACCTGTTAAGGGCAGACGATTGCACTTACCATCAGGTGAACATTTTGTTCGTCTCGTCAATTCATAAAATAAAAAATCGCACCCTAGACTTCTAGGCTTTGCATCAAATTACAGGACAAGATAAAAAATATGCAAAGCTGAAAAAATAGAATGCTGAAGTCAAACGAAGGTCCAATCAGCGCTCCGCGACCCGTATTCCGGTCACGTCAGTCCGCAATAACACAATTCCCAGGACTCCCCTGGGCACGTTTCGTCGGAATAATAAACGCTATCAGTTGAATTATCTCACTTTCTACTTCCAACGAAATTTCGGCCTGGGAAAGTGTTTTGAACGACTTTTCCATTGTTCCTATTCTTTTGCAATAAGATAATTGCTTTTGTTTTGGATTAAAATTATGACTGGAGCATACATGCGAAATGAAGAATTCCTTCGTATAAGCTCTTCACATATAATAATATGTTTGGCATGAGAACGTGAGAATATACTACCTAAAATTTGGAATTAATTTTTAGACTGTGCAAACATGTGAAAGATGTTGTAAATATTAACGTGCACTAGATACCACAGACGGCGACGATAACCGCGTGGCCTATTGATCAGTGTAGCTTCTGCGCGGTCTTAGGTTAGAATCCCAATAGGAGCCAACATTTTTGTTGTTCAGGTCTGTTTGTGTTATAATAAAAAACATTGTCCTCGTGTTTCTAACACAGCATCCCAGCGCACCTCTGGTCTTATCGCGCGAGCGTTATATCGGGTGTGGAAAGGTTAGGAAGAGTGAGTGATCTTTTGCGTAATTGACAGTCGATTGACCTCTTGGTCGAAGTTGGACCTACCTAGTCGGACAATCTGTCTTAGGTATACATATTCGTCGACAACTTCGATCGTAGTGTTCCCAACAATAACCGGTATAGGTGTGACATGGACGTTAGACATGATCTTCGTCTTACGAGCATAGTGCTAAGGTCCTCCAGCGATTCTGCCATTATGACTATGTCGTCGGCAAATCGAAGGTGAGTGATGTATTCGCCATTGATGTTGATCCCGTATCCTTTCCAGTCCAGTAGCTTGAAAACATCTTCCAATGCAGCGGTGAAGAGTTTCGGGGATATTACATCACCCTGTCTTACACCTTATATGCCCAGTGATTACGCTAGCTCTCAGTGCCCTTCAAACCGAAACACAGTAATGTTTGCACACTACTGCTTCACGGCAGAATAACTGGTCACGGCAGAATAACATACGGCCTTATTATAATAATTCAAAATAAGTACCGAATATATATTTTGCCAAATGTCGAAAAGCAATACCAAGCACACCTACAGTAGGAGGGAAGGTAAACGGATAAATTACCATTTTTATCCAAAACTAGGTCGCGTGGAAGCCCTCTTCGGGGAATGCCAAGTGGGAATTACCTAAGGTTGTCACGCCATGCCTATAATTTATGTCGGTCTGTGACGTTCGCCCAGCGAACTAATTTCGACGCCCACATCGGGTTAATTACAGCAATACAATAATGTTTTTACTTTATACGAAAACAACCTGAAGCCCGCGACTGCGTTCGCGCGGATTAAGGTTTTTTAATGAAACCGTGGGAGCTCTTGGATCTTCTGGAATAAAGACGTCTCCAAGACCCCAACGGTTCAACGGTTGAGCCGTGAAAAAGGTAACAAACGCACAGTGGAACAGAGAGAGTTACTGTCGCATTTATAATATTAGTATGGATGAGTCATACCGTTATTTAAAAGCAAGTTTTACTGTTGGTAAGTTGTTCGGAAGTTTCATGCGCTTTATCATTGATTTATCATGTGCTCAGCTATGAAGGAAACATCGTGATAAACATTCATGACTGAGGAATAAAAATATTTCGAAGAAGTGCGTAGCGCAAACGGCATGGTGCAGCATCGCGAACTCTTCCAGAAACCTCTTTACAAAAACCTCTCAGAAATGTGAGGAGGCCTGTGCTCAGCATTGGGATATTGTGTATATAGTAATACTTTACTCTTTTACTTTTTTGTACTCTCTCTTAAAAAAATTCATATGTAGGAATCCGTCTGGGTGGGTAGCACCGCGGTCCCTGTTATTCTACCGTGAAACAGTAGTGCGCTAACGTTGATGTGTTTCGGTACGCAGCGCACTTTGCTAGTGTAATTTAAGGGCATATGAGATTTAAGAACTAATGTTGTCGACCTATACCTACGTATAGGTTGACGATTGCAGTGCGGTCTCACACAAAATTTTGCAATTGAATTCACCATAGCACTTATCAGAACGATTTCTTTGTCCTATAACTTTCTTCCATTAAAAAATAATTGTTAGCTAACATAGCTAACACAAGAGCGTGTTGCAAATTCATATGATGAACATTTCTTTACAGATTTTTCTTTTCTTTTTGTTACAGTAATTCTTATTTCGATGATTATACTACTTATATATATATATATATATGTGTGTGCATTAATTAAAATGAATTTTACGATGTTTAAAAATTATAAAATATAAAATTGTAAAATAAACTTGTAAAAAAAACGCGATACATATAAAAATCATTATGAAAAAAAACATTTTTAAAAAAAAATATTTTGACAGCCCTTAAGCTTGCAATTTCCAGGGGCTTCGTATTACCTTACGTAATGCAACTACTTGCCAAGTAAAAGCTCTTAGAATGTTGAAAGGCACTACAGCATTTGTAATATTAGGTTATTTTTTTATCCCGCCAGCAGATTCTAGTTTGTTACGTGATGGAACCACGCTGTACGACCTGGTAGTACTACGCTAGAAATTTGCTAGAAAGTAGCCAGCTTATTGCAACGTTTCGTGTATGAAGTCTGGATAACCGGAGATTAAATCACTGGGAAAGAGGCATTTCATTGGAGCTCTCAGTCTAGTTCTTCTTACAACGCAAATCTATATATTAATACGTGAAAAGAAGCCGTGTGGTGGCGGCTCGTTAAAAGAATACTACCACACCATCTCATCCAATGGATCTCGTAAAAGACGAGTAAGGAATTAAACTGCACTGTGCACCCAACAGCGCATGATGGCGATGGGCACACCACCTATCACACCAAGTGCATTATATTGTTTTGGTGAAACGTGGATTGTGGCAGTCATCTGTTTTTGGAGTGAGGGGGCAGTCTCTGACTACCCTGTTATGGGATACAGTCGTGATCTTATGTATGTATGTATGTATGAAAAGAAAACTTTGTACCCCATTTTTACAATATTGCGCACTCGGAGGAATGTGATTTGGCATAGTTAAGGGTCAGTGAGTTTTCGTTTTACTACAAACTTGGTCCGTACTATCTAAATTGTTGATTTATATTTTATTAATTTACCTTATTTTATTTTATCTGTACGCGCTGCGCACGGTGAAAGAAATACAGAAATAATTTAAAGAAATCTATCCGCAAGACATAAAAGAGTCTTGCGGAAACGATCAACGTCTGTCCATAACAAATGCTGTGTCACTCAATGCATTTCTGTGTGGCACCACCCAGAGACCTCATTATTTCTCATATGCCCAGAAATTACACTACCTACCAGTGCCCCTCAAACCGAAACACATTAATGTTTGCACACTACTGCTTCACGATAGAATAACTGGCCCTGCGGTGGTATCTACCCTAAACGGATTTCTGCATAGGCATTGTACCGGCAGTGAAAAGTTTGATACTTTTATTTACAATTTTTGCTGTAACTATATTTTTTCCTTGAATGTACTACATGTTTTTGTTATATGTAACTATTCCTATTACATTAATACATGCCGTTTTTTTACGGTTTTTGACCGTTTTTGACCGTTTTGGGGCCGAGTGTTTCTGTGTGTTTATGTTTGTCAACCGCACCAATGATACAGGAAATTTTATAGTGTGGTGAATCGTCATTTTTTTATAAAAATAATACATTTATGTACAATAATGCTGTAATCGCATTTCTTCGATTTTGCGTGCAACGTTTCTGTTATTGTTAATGGCTGACCGGTTAATTAATATTTGTTTATATACTGAATAGTTAATTTAAAAAGAGAACAATGTTTGTTAATTCATGTTTATTTATTTTATTTTAATATTTCGTGTATACAGGTTTCTCTTCTGTCACGTATACTGAGCTTGCGCTGTTTTTGGTGTTGAACGTTTTATATAAATTTCTATCTGCTCTATCTAAGTCTGTACTATGTAAACGCGTGAAGATATCTTAATATAACATAATTATATAAGGACAGTGCAAAAGTGCACCGCTCAGGACTTATTATGCGCGGATACAAAGTCATATACAGATTGGTCTTTGAACTTGGTCACTTAGCCTCCCACACGTGCATTCCCAGAGGCGATACTGTGTTGCCATTACGCAAATGTCAGGTGCCGAGAGTTAAAGCAATTCGTGGAACGTCTGGTACTCTTTATAGCTTACGCGCAGTTAAGGGAAGTGTGGAGACGTAGGAAACTATAGTATGTCAGACCAATATCGTTTTACTTTTACTGTCTGTTTTAGATATTTTTTTAACCGACTTCGAAAGATAGGGAGGTTCTCAATTCATCTGTTCATTTGTTTATGGGGATGACTACTTTGTTTATGAACCGATTTTAATAATTTTGTTTGGTCAAGAGGAAATCTTAATAGTAGATACTTATGGTAGTCTTAGTAGAGGTAGTAATTTTGATCAAGTTCTGATCATGGGATCATGGAACTATCTTTAAAGGTTTGCGTTGAAGTCGGGTTTACACATAAAACATTAATCTGTAGCACTCTGAGACATCACTTCTTAAGTCCCATACTACTAGCTATAGTGTCTTTCAAACCCAAACCAAGCACACTACTGCTTGACGACAGAATAACTACGACAGATACCTAGAAAGATTTCTGCACAGGAATCCTGTCACCAGTAAAATAAAACGTTATAGTAACGGAGAGATTTTAATAAGATCCGTATTCACAAATTCGGCACAGAATAACAAAAAAACCTACTCAAGCTTCTGACATAAACTTTTCACAGATTATAGACGGATCTTCTTAATTTACTAAAACAAAGTCGAGCGGAACGACTTGTTATTTTATAAGTTTGATCGCAACTCCTAGGGTATACTTTACGCGGTTTGAGGCCGAGTTGGATGTGAATATTAAGTCTTTGTGATCTCAAGCATTAGACATTCGTAGTGTTACTCCGAGATTGCCACTCACGAGCAGTGAAGGCACGTTAGGAATTATCCATGCATCTATCGTAATATCATAATCAAGCGGTATGGTGTTCAGTGTGCGATGGAGTGGGCGGGGAGATGCTTTTTGTACAGTATAAAACCAAAGCCTATGAAATGTATAGCACTGACAGCAGTTAAAAAATATCGGAAATAATTTATCATAAAATCTATAGATTTTTGTACGCGATAAGAGAACAAAATTGAAGGTCCAATTTGAGTGCAGCGATATCTGTTATTCGTAATTAATATTTATCGTTTAATTAATAATTGTTTATGTACTGAGCAGTTCTTTTGCAGTCGATACTATTTTTGTTAATTAATGTTTATTTATTTTTAATTTTCATTAAATTTGTAATGTATATAAGTTTCACTTTTGTGACATGTCACGCCCAAACGGTTGACGGGATTGTATAGACATTTTTCATAGAGGTACATTCTGTCATATAAAATGTCATAGCATACTTACACTTCAGTGCTCTTCGAACCGAAACACAGTTGTGTTTCTCATTGCTTGATGACAGAAAAAGTTGTACAGTTTGGGAGATGCTGTGTTTGAATCGTGTTTTTGCAGTTTTAGTTGTTTGTATTGTTCTCGGGGTTGTAAGTATTTTGAAAACACAAGACAGTAAATTGTGCGAACCTTTGTGATGCTGCGAAGAAACAACTACCATTTGTTTCCTGTACATGCACAAACTTCAATAACTCCAATAACGCCAATAGCCCCAGTACTTTTCGCATATAACGTGTCCTAAAAATCTCATTTTTTAACCCCGTATAGTTCCGGAAAAATGTTTTAAATTCTAATTAACGACAACCTAGAGAACCTTATTGACGATAATCATCAGTCATTTTTTACGTAAGTTTTTAATGCTTATGCTATTTTTGAAGTCTTCTGTACACTTATAAATGAACATCAAGTTAAATGCATATTATGTCACTGTCCACTCATTTATGGTTTTTCTTCTTTTCTTTGGAAATAAGTTATTGGACCCGCGAGCAACTTGTTCGAATTCGACTCCACACGTCCGCTAACTAGAAAGTAGGTCGTGTCTCGTCGCACCCAACTCCTGCGGGAATAATTCCGGAGTCACCACAACGAATTGGACCAGATGCCTTATCACGTGTAGTTTATCGATTTTTACGCCCATTGATAGTGTAAAATACAGGGTGAGTAAATGAGACGGACATATCTCAGAAATTCTCGTTTCAACTAAAAGAAACAAAGGATTTAATTATACAGCCTAAATAGTGTATATTGTCACTTGATGTCCAGTGCACCACATAATTGCTTTACTATTTTTGACAACTTCCAGTAAATTAAATTAACACTGAGGCGCAGACTTTTCTTCACGTATTAAATTAACGCTATTGGTTAACTGTAAACCAATCAAAGCATAGATTTAAAAGGCGTCTTGTTTTAAAATTTCATCCACAGAAATAGATTATTTTAATAGTTATTTGTCTATTAATATAGTCAAAATGTCACTTGAAACTATGGAGTTTCAATGTTAGAACCTTGTTAGTTGTTAGAAACCATTCAAAAATAAAATCGTTTTCAAATTCCTTTTTATTTCTTACAGTAGGTCATTTGGGTGCCATTTATGAAAATTTAAAATGACACATAATTTTTTATTGGAAAAAGAGACGAGACGAGCAAAACGTTCACCTGATGGTCAGTGCAACGTTTTCCCATAACAAATGTGGCGTCACCCAGAACATTTCTGTGTGACACTACACTGTGCTCGACACCTTGAGACATGAGTTCTTAAGTCTCATATGCCCAGTGATGACGCGCTCTTCAATTCAATTATATAGGGCAGAAGAAAGGGCAGACATAAATTAATTACACAGATTGGGATGTAACATAAGCCGAGAGAATTAATTATATCACATTTCACAGTACGAATTTGGATTACACGAGAAGGCGAACAAGGCAATCTCCAAGATCACAGGCGAAGTGGTGGACGCGGCGTCCTAAAGTAAGGAGCACACAAAGGGAAATACTCGTAATAAGACATGTGTATAAAGAACACGGTTTTACACCTACGGCCCATTTTGCAGAACAATTTGGCTGAAACTATACGCCGCCATTTGCACGACGTTGCACTACAGGTGTTACGCTAAAAAAGTTTATTCGACTGAGACCCTTAAAGCAGCTCGGTTGAATTTTGCCAGGGAGTACTTAAATTTCTATTGGTCAACCAAAATATTTACAGACGAAAAGACCTTCAAATCCAGCCAAAATGGTCGATTAATCTCTGGCGTTATAGCAGTACAAGATATGATGAAGATCATGCAGTGCCTATCACTGAGTCTGGTAGAATTAGTGCAATTATTTGGGGCTGGATGTCGGCTGAAGGAGTCAGTGAGCTATTTCGGATTACCTCCAAAAGCTGCAGCCCTGAATTATGTTAATACTTCAGAAAAGTCACGTTGCCGATCGTCCGGAACGTTTACCCAGAAACTGAGCTTCCTCAATTTTGCTAGCGGTTATTGAAGGGAATGGCGGAAATACGTATTACTAATTCATCATTCTATTATCAGTCATCAAAAATGTTTCAACTTAAAAGTGACAATCACAGACCTGCGGGGCTATTACGTATCCGAAGTGAAGATCACTTATAAAAGTGTTGATCGAATTTCTCTCCAATAATTGTTTTCATACTGGTTATGGTTTTAGGGAAATGACGATTATTTTTCACGACGATTTTTTGTTAATCATAATCAGTATGCAGACACTTATTTAGCAGATATTCGTTCAACACTTTTATAAGTGATCATCACTTTGGATACACAATAACCCTGCTGAAGTTATAGGAAGGAAGATCGGTTTACTGTATCTTTTTGTTTTATTTTTTCAACTTGTAAATACGATGTAATATGTGACATACATTCACGCCTCTCTCCCATTGGGGTAGGCAGAGAACAAAACTTACTTTTCGCCCTTTAATTTTCGGTCCGTTATTTTTCAAGAAGATTATTCATACACCTGTCATAAGCCATAATAGAATAGAATAGAAAAAAAAGACTTATTCGACACAAGAACAACGAACATTAAATATGGTTTCTTTGATTAAAAAAATAATAAACAAATTTGATCAGTGTCGAAAATGAGTTGGGTTGGTTACACAGCGTGTGCTGTGCAAATATGAAAAAGATTTTTATTATTGCAATTAAATATAAAGACTACAGTAACTCTCACGCAATGACAGTAATGTAACACATATTTTCTGCCATATCATCCAGAATTTATCATACCTCGAATATTACTGAGGCGTAAATATTAGCCGACAGGTGTCCCGCAGAGTAGAATAGCGCCTACGTCTTTCCTACCGAAGTGTCGTAAGAGGCGACTGAAGTATTGTACAGACAACCTTAGTCCTGGAACATCTTAATAAATAAACTGCGGTTGCCAACCCGCCCGCCAACCGTGGCAACTATGGCAAAATCCTTCCGAAATGAGAGCTAAATATTTTTGTGGCTATCTATGGGGGAGGCCTATATTCAGCAGTTGATTTGTGATAGGCTGAAACGACGACGATGCAATGCTGTCACAATACTGATCGTGGGGACGTAACGGGGAGTAAGATGTTTTTTGACTGGTACCAAATGGCGATGACTATGTTCGCCACGTTTCGTTTCCCACGGGGGCGAAAAGTGGGCTACGTTTGTGAGCTCTGCCTACCCCTTATATGAGAAAAAGGCGTGACTGTATGTATGTAAGTACTAGCGCAAACACAAGCATCAATCGTGTTTGCCATCCCATTTCTGAAATAATGCCTACCGGGCGAGATTGTAATAAGTGTCAGATGTATCTGGAACGAAGAGTTGAGTGGTATTTTACTTATATACCACTCCACTCCAAAACTTACAACTTACATGTTTGCATAAATATTCTATAACTTCGCCTAGAATTTGAACCCAGTGCCTAATTTGAGAGCTCAATGTCGTCAAAATAATAATGACATACATCGACATCGATAAGACATCGACATATTACCAACATAGAAATCTACTCTCTAAAGTTGTATGAATATAAATAACTTTTGAAAGCATTAATCAATATCTTTTACGTAATGCAACGTATAAGTGAACGTCAGAAAATAAGTATGATTGAACTTAATGATACACCTGCTAATAAAACTTCATGTGTTTATATATAGTAATTATAAAGTATATTATTTTTAATCAAGGCGCAGATTAGTGTCAAAATGAATTAGATAATCGATATTGCACGAAGCTATTGAACATGGTGCAAATATGTCGGTGACGGGTCCATTCAGCCCCACGGCAAGTGCGCAAAGCGGTTGACATCTAAAATTTATTAATACTAAGCAACAGGGGTACCGCCAGCACCAGCTGCATATTGCAAGCGGGAGCCACTCAGTCGCCTTGCAACATTCGATCGAGACGTATGTGTTTCGCGTAGCGGCGCCGCGTCTTTCTATTTATTTTGATATTTCGATTATCGTTATTACAAAATATCGTCCATCTATGTGTATATAAACTGCGAGGAATATAAAACGTTATTCTATTTTTGTACCCGAAACGTCGTGTTTGTTTGTAAACAGTGATGGGGTGATTTTATATTTGGAATACTTTCCGACTTACGTTCCATGCACTAGACAAGTTTTGAGTTTTTAAAAGTGAATTTGACGAATAAAGTGGATTACTAGTGGTTTTAAAGAAAATTGTTTTTTTTTTGTTTTGTGCTAGTGATGTGATTGAGTGAATACATTCAACATGTTTGGAGTTTTTATCCGAAGGTGGAAACCTAAAAGGTCTGTTTTTTAGTTAAAAATTAGAAAATAAAAAAAAAACACATTATATCCCAGATTTATCTTGGTTTTGTAGAAATATATAATTATTTTGTGGATATTTGAACAAAAACATAAGAGTAACTTTTATTTATCATTGAATACGGAATCTGACTGAAAAAAATCAAAAAGGTTAGGCTAAAAAATTAACCTTTCGTCTTTTTGAAACTTATATTTTTTCATGGAATATGATCTTTTTTTTATTCGTATTTTTAATATTCTTCCCATCTATCGAATGCTTAAATGTATCTATGGTTACACAAACTTTGGAGGGATATTTGTTGATCTTCCATAAGAAATAAATCTCTTGAGCTTGTGCAGTAGATCGCTTAGGTGATTTTCTGTAAATATATTATTATTAAAACATTGTTGTTGTTCCTACGACACTGGTGTGAAAACTAAATTTGTATTCATGTTTGTTGTGCTGACGACAAAATGAAAATAAATATCGGAAGCACCAGTAACATTAATTACTATACATTTTTAAATAAGTGGAGTAATATAATAGCTCTCTGGTAATCAACTGCCCTTACCTGATACATTATTGGTGGATGTTACATTATTCGGGAATCTAAAATTGAAAATTAATTGTATACAGATTATATAAAAACGCACATTTCGGTCATTATGTTAGTTTCCGCAAGTTGACCACCTTTGCCGAAACCGAGGTGGCGAGGGTCCTGCACGTTTTGTTACTGTACACAGATACTTCCAGTATATATATTCTAAAGTCTTAGTATATATCCTTAACTAAATAAAATATTTTATAGATAAATTGAATTATTTTACTTGGGCCATGCAGTAAAGTTGGATGAAAAAAAAAACATTCACGTATTCGATTTATTATCATTTTCTACACAAAAAGTAGAATGTAAGGGCACATACTACATATATTGTGACCTGAAATCATTGTTTACAATTGACATTTTACTGATTTTAATTTCTCCACATATTTTTTAGAATTTTTTTGTGTGGAAATATCAAAAGAAACTCCGGTGTCGTAAACATGACCTAATATTTAAATTACGTTATATTTGTAAAAAGAAATTCATTTTACGAAAGTACACATAATTACAGAAGTATCTTCTTCGGGTGCTTTATCATGGAATAGACACCGAGAAGATATGGTACCTTGGTATAATGTAATTTATACATGGCATATTCGATTCGTCAATTCGTCTTATGTATCTTTGTCGTTAAACTTATTTATGGAATTATAAACCATAAAGTGTGTTTATGGTCCGCTAGTGTTGTAAATTGCTATTGATTGCAATCAAGCAGAGATTACTCAACTCGCATTGCCACGAAAGATCAGCCACGATTTGTAATCAGTGTTTAGGATACTTTTTTTTATTGTATAAAGTGACGAAACGAGCAAAACGTTCACCTGATGGTAAGTGCAACGTCTGCCCATAACAAATGCTGTGTCCACCCAGAAAATTTCTGTGTGACACCACACTGTGCCCATCACCCTGAGACATAAGTTCTTAAGTCTCATATGCCCAGTGATTACGCTAGCTCACAGTGCCCTTCAAACCGAAACACAGTAATGCTTGCACTACTACTGCTTCACAGGCAGAGTAACTGGCCCTGGGGTGGTACCTACCTAGACGGATTCCTGCATAGGAATACTATACATATAATACTGTACGTAATGTTTACTTTTGAAATAAATCGAACATGTAATTATTCCGCCTCGTATCAGTATACAACAGGACCTTATTACATATGCATTAATTTGGTTCGGAGGCCGATTTAATTCAAAATAAAAAGTAGATTGGCAAAGCGTTTTCCACATATTTTTATAGTTTTGTCTATCAATTTTTATAACGAGGGTCAATTTCGTACGAAAACATAAACGCCATTATCTCTAGATTATTCATGTGGGATTTTTTTAGCAATGGAGTTTAACATTTCTAATGGTTTGTGAAGAGAAAACATTTTTGATTTTTGTAGTATATAAAGAAATGTTCGTAACATATTTAAAAGAAATGTTAAACACAAAAATATGTTTTTTTCTCTAAAAGTATATTATTACGTTTTTTCGTTGTATAGGTTTTTGCCGTTTGTCGACTGATCTCTAAAACATACAACTTGCTTGGTGATAATTACACACTTGCTTACTCTGGGCTATGTGTTAAGAAAGTTTCTGAGGTAAGCTAATTTATGTGATATATGTTAAGTACAGACGAAAGTCGAATATCAACTCCACATTTACAAAGTAGAAAAATAATTGATGGAAATTACCTTTATGCTCTTCGAATATATAAGATACCTTAAGATTCACTGTTATTTCGTCTTTCTGCTTAAAATAGTCTTATACTGTATATACATATTTTTTATTGTATAAAGTGATGAAACGAGCAAAACGTTCACATGATGGTAAGTACAACGTCTGCCCACAGCAAATGCTGTGTCACATAAATGTTCTGGATCTGGACCACACTGCGCCCATCACCCTGAGACATCAGTTCTTAAGTCTCATAAACCCAGTGATTACACCTGCTCTGCCATTCAAACCGAAACACAGTAATGTTTGCACACTACTGCTTCACGGCAGAATAACTGGCCCTGGGGTGGTACCTAACCTAGACGGATTCCTGCACAGGAATCCCACCACCAGTAATATAATTCCCCACGGATTAAAGTTATGAGGGGTATGTTCCACAGTTGCCTCGCTTGGCAGGCGGATAAGCATTGTTTTTATATTAGGTTTGTTTAAAAGTATACTGCTACCTATTATTTTTTATAATATCTTTTACTAAATGATAAGGCGTTTCTTTAACGCTGCGAAGCGAGTTTTTTTTAATATTTCTGCCCATCACTTAATTCACACCGACTTCAGACTAAATAATAATAATTAAATCTAAAACTGATTTAGATATGAAGGTGAAACATAGACTAAATGGAATGTAAAAACTAAATGTAAAATACTAAAAAATGTAAATAAGCCATATCATATTTTTTAGTTACATTTGGTCGGACAATCGGACAAAGAAGGAAACGGTTTTTTAAAAAAATAAATATTGTAGCAGTAGCTACGAGTATTAAATGATATGTTTAATGAACTACACTCGCCCACTCACACTCGACACTAGATTCTTGAATAAATATATTTGGCTTTAGATAATCTTGCGAAACTATCCCGATACAGCAAGATCCTTCGCCCTATTTTTCTAAACAGCACGATAGTCTTTTCGCAATGTAAACGTTTATATAACGTTTTAGATTAGGTATTCTATAATGATTTTAATATTTATATTTTATATATTTACGCGAATACTCAACATTTAAATAAAACTAGATTATACGGATTTCATCGCGTTTAATTTACTATTTATAAAAAGTAAAGTACAGTTTCAGCCTATAAATGTCGCACTGCTGAGCACAGGCCTCCTCTCATTTCTGAGAGGGTTTTAGAGCTAGGAACAATCCGCCACGCTACTCCAATGCGGGTTGCCGTACACATACTAACATTAACTGGTAATTTGAAACTTAACTATGACATCAAGACATCTGTCACCTCATTGTTCCCGTGACCATGGGTGCTGTAAAGCGCACTAAACGTCGGATTATAAATAGTAAATTAAACGCGATATAATAAGGAATCTATATTTTTCTGTGAGGCGGATATCCCCCCTTGAAGAAAAACTAGCAACTTTTAACTAAAACTTTTTTTATCACATATTTTTTTCGAAATGTAGTCCCGAGGCCTTTGCAATTTTTTTGGTAACTGTCGCATCGCCAACGTCCACACCGATGGACACGTCTTGCCTTCCGAATCATAAAGATGGATTGGTTTCGTAGCCAGTTACGATTACGCAAAAATAGTTCTCGACGTTCCATTTTCTGAACGACGACGCATTTCTTGGCAGCGGTCTGCACTAGCCTGTTTTTTCCATTTCGGTAAATAAATGAAGTAGCCAACGACAACAAAGTTTCTTAACGCCAAGATGTTGATTTGAATCTCTTTAAATTGAGAGCTACATACTTTTGTGGCAATCTACTGGCGAACACAGGCAGTGTTCAGCAGTGGACTGGTGATGGTTTGAAGTGATGATGATGATGAAGATGTTGATGCTTAATCATTATCTTACTTCTACAGTAAAGCTGGAGAGTTCGTATGTTTGAATGATGGTGGTAGGATTCCTATGCATGAATCCGTCTAGGTTGGTACCACCCCAGGGCCAGTTATTCTGCCGTGAAGCAGTAGTGTGCAAACATTACTGTATTTCGGTTAGAACGGCACTGACAGCTAGCATAATCACTGGGATAAGAGACATAAGAACTCATGTCTCAGGGTGAGGGGCGCAGTGTGGTGTCACACAGAAATGTTCTGGGTGACACAGGTGTGCAGACGTTGCACTTATCATCAGATGAACGTTTTGCTCAGTTTCGTCACTTTATCCAATAATAAAAAAAAAGTTTATCACAGAAAATACTAATCCGAATGGAAAAAATATATATGCATTAGATAGCCTTTTAGTTAAGGAAAGTTCTAGGCTATACAACATAATTGATAGCGTTTTAAGATAAACAAGGAATTAAACTGCACTGTGCACTCAACAGCGCATGGTGGCGATGGGCTCACCACCTATCACACCAAGTGCATTATATTGTTTTGGTGAAACGTGGATTGTGGCAGTCATCGGTTTTTGCAGTTAGTGCCCAGTCTCTGACTACCCCTTATGGGATACAGTCGTGATCTTATGTATGTTATGTTTAAGATAAAATCGTCAAATGCAATATAAAGGATAAAAACTAGTGGTAGGATTCCTATGCAGGAATCCATCTAGGTTGCTACCACCGCACTGTCAGTTATTTTGCCGTCAAATATTAGTGTTCAAACATTACTCTGTTTCTGTCTGAAGGGCGCTGTTTGCTAGTGTAATTACTGAACAAATGAGACGTAAGGATCAAGGTGGCGAGCGCAGTGTGGTGCACAGAAATGTTCTGGGTGACACAGCGTTTGTGTAGGGGTAGACGTTGCGCCGACAGATAAACTTCGATAACTCGTTATAGATATTTGACATCATTTTTTTATTAAAAATATTCTTCACGTCACTAAAAGCTACTTTTAGCTAGAACATATAATACATTTTAGTATTTCGTTGCTCAAGTCATATTGAAACTATCTTTCTTAAGCGCGAAATTACGGAAGAGTGGGGGTGGTACTTGGTTAGGTTATTTGCATAGATAAACACCACTTTATGTTAATAGTTCACGTGTAGGAATATGAAAATTACGCCTGATCCCTCTGACTACACTACACTTAATGGCTTTTTCACGATGCAATGTTTTTTTTTAATTTTCGCACTTCCTTAATTAGTGTTTGCTATGTAATTTTTAGCACAAAATGGAAAGTTTTGAATATTTATCGTGCTCAAATATCGTTCATGGAGTACCTAATGTTCGAAAGACGGATAAAGAGACTGACGGATAAGGAGACTGACGGATGATGGTTATACACGAACCGCTGCAAAATTTTGATCAATAGAAATATAATAAATTAAGTAGTCTTATCCACTTATACGCTTTGTGGTCGCTGTTTAAGAGAATCTATCATCCCATCTCATCACGTGGATGTCGTAAAAGTCGACAGGGAAAATGGAAACCAGAAGATGGGCAGGAGCACCTTTCTGGAACATATAAGTAAATAAACTTTACAAGTTTATTTTAGCCAAGCGTGGCAACTATGACAAAAACTCTCCAAAATGAGAACTTTTGCGGCAATTAACGGGGGAGACATGTTCAGCACAATGGACTGGATATATACTGAAATGATGATTAGTTGACTTGTTTAGTCTAGTGTTATGATATTCAACTCGGTCAAGAATCTTAAAAAGTTGGAGAGTAATTTTCTAATTTGTATTTTGGCACTTTATTACTGTATGCCATTAAGTTACAGACAAGTTTCCGAGACTCTGCTTACTCCGAAGAAGCGTCATGCAGTTTTACATTTATTTTTACCTTTTCTTGACGACATCGGCGTAACGACGAGTGCGCTGAGTTCAGAACTAAAACCTGTTCCTTGAATAAAAAAGCGCTGTCCTCTGTTTCAAGTCCGCGACCATTAGAGTCACGCGAGAACTGCACAAAGAAATCCTAATTAAGACCGCGGAGAATGTGCCAGAGTACTTCGTAAATATGAAAAGTCTCTTTCCGTTCCCTCTGCTTGAAATTGCTCCGGTCGTTTTAATGTAATTTGCAGTTTTTACATCGCCGTCGACCGCAATTGCATTCAGATCTTTGTTGATGTTTTATTAAGTTCTTTGTTAGAGATTTTATTTTTTAATTCCGCTATTTACGAGTAAAAGCAAAAAGTTTCGAGACGATTTAAGAGTACTTAAATGATTTTATATCTTTCGCAGCAGTGTAATGATTTTTCTTAAATTATCTTTATTTTTTGCATTAAGCAATAATTTATATTACATATTTCAATCCGCATTGTTCATTTCTCTCTGTGAATTTTAGACATGGTGACCATCAAGCAAATTAAAGCAAGCAGTCTGTGAACGTCCACTGAGAGAAATGCCACCAAAAATCTTGTCTTCCGACACATGGTAGAATAACCATCTGAAATATAGTAAAGTGGTGAAAAGTAATAGCCTATGAATGTCCCACTGCTGAGCACAGACCTCCTCTCATTTATGAGAGGGCTTTGGAGCCATGAAGAGTCCGCCAGGCTGTTCCAATACGGGTTGGCTCTCTTTAGACACAAAGTTCAGCATTGGCAGTCGATTTATTTCATTGTTCTTTTATAATACGTTATATATAAAAGTACTGTGTTTACCTGTAATTTAAATATATACAAAAATGACAACGATGAATCACTATTTTCCAAACGGGAATGGACCATAGCATAAAATAGTTTGTCATGCAAATGCTCTGTATGTACTTAGATGGCAAGCTTAATTAAATAAATAAAAAAATGGTATTTAAAGGTCGAGAGTCCAGTGGTTCCCGGTGCCGGCACTAAGTTTCCCACTGCTGAGCAACAGGCCTCCTCTTTTCTGAGAAGGGTTTGAAGCTGGGAAAAGTTCCACGCCTCGTCTATTGGCAGCCCCAGTACGGGTAGGCGGACTTCACACCGTCGTCGAAATATTTTTATTCCTCAGACTTGCAGGTTTTCTCACGATTTTCTCCTTCACCTCTGGGTGTGTACCACCAAGTGGTAGTGCCGACACTACTATACTTAATTGCAATTTTTAGTGCCGATTTACCACGTGCTCGGTGTTGAACAAAAACTTCCATTGTAACAGGCAGTCCTGTGCCAAGCAGTGAGTAATTTATAGGCTGTAGCTAATAAAAATTATATTGTTGTAAAATTGTTATTTTCTGTGTGCGGTTTTAGAACGCTAAATAAAACAGTGTGTATGAGTAATTACGTAAGCGCATGAAGTATATAGAAATGGCACACAGGTAATTACAGTTAATAAAGTTGACATAGTTTTAACTGGAACGAGAATTCGTTACGTGTAAATAGCTTCGCGAATTTCACGAAAGTGCTTATTACTCGTACCTTAGCATGCAAAACTTGGATGCCTCTGCCGCCGTCCGGCTTAAAGAATGTGCCGACGACATTTCATTAGATTCCGCATTTAAATTCGTGTTTTGTATCATAACTTGTTCGTATTCTAATCCCTAAATATTGTTACTGTAAAGATAGAAATTAATAATAGTTTTAAAAACTGCATCTCCACTCCAGGTTTTTAAGTATGGTAAGACTAATTTTTTGAATGCATTTTTTTATTTTTGATACTTTTGATGTTGATTTTTATTGGACGTCCTGATGAATTAATCCGGGCTACCTTTTAGTCTTTAATTTAAAATTTTGGTGATTATGATTTACCAAAATGAATAATTAAAAGCAGTATAGGATAATAATAAATAGCACTGGTGTAGAATAATTAATAGCACTGGAGTAAGGCAGGCAACGTTTACAAAGGTATCGTAAGGGTGGTCCTATATAATTTTGGTCAAGTTCCATGAGAAAATCTCACATCACTCACATCACATACGCATAAGCATGTTAGGAGCCGCTGCGTTTTAAATCACCGAATTTCAAACCAGTTCCACTTGACAATTCAATATGGCACCATGGAGCTGATCTCCCTATGGAGCCGGAAGTTAAATTAGTTCTGACAAGTACGTATTTTTACGTTTTTACGTACAAGTACAATATTTACAAGTAAGTAAATAAAATTGAAATGTCTGTTTGTAATAACAAAATAACAGATTATTACTCAATGCTTATCAAAATATACGGCACTTATAAGAAAAAACTATTTTAAATTTTTTTGTCTGTCTGGCTGTTCCGGCTAATCTCCGAAACGACTTTCACTGACAGATAGCTGATATTAAAGCAAATAAGATAGGCTACTTCAATTTTCGAAAAATAATTAGGGTTCCGCGCAAAAAAATTAAAACGCCAAAATCCGATTCAAATAGTGAAGTATATATATCATCGATCGGGGTAGGCTTTTTTTCCGCAGCTGAAACCGGGGGGCACAGCTAGAATGCATTACATAAATTGCTCGCAAATAAATACTTGTAACAAAAATATGATATTCGCTTAAAACTTGTTTTAGTATGTAATGAAATTTTGTTAACCTGTAACCATAATTTTCCGAGATGGGCAAAGCTTTTACATTCCATTGAGCAGAGTTTATGTTTTTGTAAACATACTCGTATATGTGCCACTTTAAAATTGTCACCGTTTACGATTATGCGCGTAATAACGCGTCGGCGGGAAAAGTTCCATCCGTAGAAAGTGGCTTGGCAGCCGCCCAAAAATGCCGTTCGTGCCGCGATAGTCTACTTTAGGAGTGATTCTTGACACTTGCCTCAAGGTTTTGGCCTGTCGAACGTCAGCAAAATAGACCGAGACTAAAGTATCCGTAAAATACACTTTTTTATGGAAGTATGTGACGTCACAAGGAAGTCACCAAGCGTTGCACTGCCCATGGAAATCTGTTACGCCCGTCTCATACGCCCTGTAATACAGTGTTTTTTTTTATATTTGATAAAGTGTCGAGACGAGCAAAACGTTCACCTGATGGTAAGTGCAACGTTTGCCCATAACAGATGCTGTGTTACTCAGAATATTTCTGTGTAGCACCACACCGCGCCCGTCACCCTGAGACATCAGTTCTTAAGTCTCATATGCCCAGTGATTACGCTAGCTCTCAGTGCCCTTCAGACCGAAACACAGTAATGTTTGCACACTACTGCTTCACGGCAGAATAACTGGCCTGGGGTGGTGCCTACCTAGACGGATTCCTGCATAGGAATCCTACCACCAGTAAATGGTGGTCGAAGACCAAAAACAAATATTCAAAACCGTGCCTAGTGACGGCGGCAACTGCCACACCAGTGTAGCCAAGCCAGTACGCCGTGGGTTTTTTTTAATCTACTCAGGGGAAATGCCTTTAAATCTCAAATTTACCGCTTCAAGGTAGCACCGTCTAAAGGCACTTGCCTGGCGACCGCCAACCTGCCTGCCAAGCCTAGGCGATTACGGCACATCCGGCATTATTCCCAGCTTAGGTATGGTGAGGATTATAAAATGATGATGCCGACGTCATCCTATTATTACTAGATGGTACCATCTGCGTGAGATCTATTGTAGAGAAGTGGCACTATCTTCCACTATTCAAGTATCTTATTTAAAGCATAAACAATGTCATTAAGGAAATATTTAGCCACAATCAGATATTTCAGAGAATTCGAACCCAGAACCTATGACTTTTTTTAATGCAAGTAAGAGATGACACGATCCGTAATAGCTGAGGAGGCCATTACATATGCTGAGTCACCCAAATAATTTCTGTGTGGTATCACACAGCGTCCGTGCCTCTGAGACATCAGTTCTTAAGTCTCATATGCCCGGTAATTACACTAGCTCTCAGTGCCCTTCAGACCGAAACACTAATGTTTGCACACTATTGCTTCGCGGCACAATAACTTGACCTGCGGTCGTATCTACCTAGACGGATTCCTGCACAGAAATCCTACCACTAGTGAAATCCTATAACTTTTATCATAATAGCGACCGACCGCTGTCTCTTGAGTGAATCATGGACAGCACCGGGTAAGACATAATTAGGAGCCATTAACGTAACAGGCCTGTAATTTCTTGTGCCGCCCGTACGTACCGTTCTTTTGAATACGCTCCGTATTTTTATAAAGAATAGTAGCCATTTACTCTATTGTACTATATAAATACCGTGGTAGCTCAGGGGACGGGCGCTAATAAAGTTGATAACAGCAATCTTAAGTACTGATTTTACCACAAGCTCAACGGCGAATGGAACCGTGAAACTTCCATGTCTGAGAAATAAAAATAACAAGCTTTTATTAGCTTTATCTTTACATCTTCTTAGTCGTTTCCACGTTCGCCTTATGATAAGGACAACGTCTGCCCATAACAAATGCTACGTCGCCCCGAACATTTCTGTGAGACACCACATTGCGCCCGTCACCCTGACACATCAGTTCTTAAATCTCATATGTACAGTGATTAAACTATTCTCAGTGCCCTTCAGACCGAAACAGTAACGTTTGCACACTACTGCTTCACGGCAGAATAACTGACCCTGGAGATGGTACCTGCCTAGCCGGATTCCTGACCGATTCGGATTCGGATTCGGATTCGTGACCATCATCTCAATGTCATGGGTGTGTGAGTGTATTAATAATCCTCTCCATCCAATAATCCTCTGTCCCTGGCGACGTGTAATGATTCGTGGAGATTAAGATGCAAAGGCTCCCTTTATTTGAACACATCACCTCGCGGGCGTTCTGCCTCTTATACCCTTCCCTTCCCTTGCCCGTGAGGATCTGCTACTCCTGATTTTCGGGTCCACGTCGCAACATGTCCAAAAAAGGATAAAATGCGACTCGGGTACACTTAGCCGTGTGGTAGCGCCTTAAGAGAATCTCTTCCCGTGGGTGTCGTAAAAGTCGACAGAGGGATAATGAAAACCAGGAGATGGGCAGCAGCATCGTCCTGGAACATCCAAATAAATAAACTGCGGTTGCCAACCCGCCTGCCAAGCTCGGCAACTATGGCAAAATACCCCCAAAACGAGAGCCACAATCTTTTGTGGCAATCTATGGGGGAGGCCTATGTTCAGCAGTGGACTAGTGTGAGGCTGAAACGACGGGTACACTTTGGTATGGTAGCACACTCACATTTCAGGCACACAAGTATGTAACAGTAAAAAAATCCTTCAATTAAATTTTCCACCACTTTCCGACGGCAGAATAATTTGATATTTTGCACACGTGGTATGGACCAATGACAATACAATAAGTATATTAGTATGATCTGATATTCTAACCAGGACCATCATTGTCATCAGTTTATTCAAGTGTCAGTTATTCTGCCGTGAAGCTGTGTTGAAAAATAACAGTGGTTTTAGTTTGAAAAGTAGTTAAGTTACTCTAATTTAAACACATACGAGACTTGACTACAAGACTCGGCCAGTGACTACTTGACCTAGTTGTTGTCCGGCAAATACGGTAGACCAGATGGCGGGGACCTGGTTCGCCACCCGTCACGTCTCGTTTTCTGCGGGGGCGAAAGAGTACAGTGGCCTACAGAAGTAGCCTCTGCCTACCTCTTATATGGCAAAAAGGCGTGACTGTATGTAATGTAAAACTGTAAGAAATGTAAGAAATGTAAGAACTGATGTTTCACACAGAACTATTAAATGCAAAGTTTTGGGTGACATCGCATTTGTTATTGTCAGATACCATTCGACTTTTTTTTACATGGGGAAATGCCTAACGCATACCCGCCTTCACGGGGGGGAAGGACGGGTTATGTCAGACTTGCACCGACTAAAACCCCATGGTGTTCCGCCTTCGTCGCATGTTGACAGGGCCACGGGAACGCTCACGGACACATCCGCGACCCCCACTGGCGCTGGCCGCCTGTAATCGGCGGCCCCTTCTCGGGAGAGGACAGCTCCTCCCCACTCTCGTTCCCAGCAAGGCGCGATACTTCAATAAAATCATTGTGAAAATTGGCGGACATTGCTTATATTTGAACTAATATATATAAATAATTTTTTTTCATTGGCCATTTTAATTCTCTATCGACCGTGTTCAAAAAATACCGAATTGCTCGTAGTACGAATGTAGGTAGGCCGTCAGTAATATGAATGGTGCGTTTAGTTTTTTAATGTACAGTCACATGTAACTGTGTATACATTTTTAAATATTTGATATTTCTGGTACATTCAGATTTGTGCACGCGACTGTACCGCGGTAAGAAACGTACAAAACTTTTATTTCTTTTTAGTGACTCATCGAATACCGCAACGATTTTATGATATTCGATTTAAGGCTCTGCTTAGATGAACGTTAGGAAAAATACGCTCGGTAACGCCTTTTTGCCATAAAAAGGTAGGCAGAGGCCACACATGTAGCTCTTCTTTCGCCCCCGCGGAAGTCGAGAAGAGACGGGTTTTGGTAAGGCTCTCCGTGCAATAACCCTTAGTTGTTTCTTACGAAACCTCGGTAGGAAAGAAATAACTGCTATTTTACTCCACCGGACATCTATCAGCTACAGCAACCTTTATTAAAAATCGTGTATCCCTTAATCATAACGCGATCGGGGCCCATAGGTCAGCGTACTTTACTCCTTTGATTTGAACACAAATTCCCAACTGAAGCTAATATTTGTGAACAATATGAATTATTTATTGTCTCCCCTGATCTTATTTCATAAAGTGAGAATGAACAAGGGTGTGGAGTGGACCGGTGATAACTTCTAGCTTCATCGGAAGATGTCCAATGGTTTTGCCACTTCTTTACAAGCTAAATAGTTCGTAGAAACGGACACTTCAAGGCAAGTGTGAGCAGACATCTTCTACCGTATCTTTCACCCCTTAGCACCAGGGATCCTGGTCAAACGTTGGGTCAATTTTTTATACAAACCGTTAATATGTGAAATCATATCGAAGATATCTACAACTGCATTCGTTGATCAGATATTTCTATACAATATGTTTACGATATCCATTGTTTACCGAAGTTACAGCCACGGGAAGCTGTGACGTTAGTTTGCGAGGCACCGTAAATAGCATCGTGAGATTCGTGATTAAACCAAATAGCGCGAAGTGATGTCCGTGCGAAAATATCGCGGCTTAAACTATCTTCAAAGAAATAATCGTTAAACGTTACAGTTATTTGTTCATTCCGCGTTACGCTTGTTAGTGACCTTTGGTAATACACCTTTGAAATATTTGTTGACTTGCTAATTGTTAGGTGAAGGGAAACGAAATGAAAGGGTCTGATAATCTGTAATCGTAATGTGAAACGTATATACACATATACAAGGTTTCTTAAGTCTGAATTGCACCGATGATGCGTCCGCCAGTGCGGACTTTATTTACGACTACATAATACATAAACAAAAAAGTCGGCGGTTCCTAATTGGGTCCAGGTTCATTCATTCTTTGGCAACTGTTACCAATTACAAAATAACGAAACATAACCAAAACACTTAACAAAACCCAGAAAAGTTTTTTCGGTTAATTTAAGTTTGTTTTAACAGGTATACTTTACTTTGAAAGTAAATTTTAATCGATTTCATGACTAAAAAATAGTTTTTTTTTTTTATTGGATAAAGTGATGAAACGAGCAAAACGTTCACCTGATGGTAAGTGCAACGTCTGCCCATAACAAATGCAATATTACCCAGGAAATTTCTGTGTAACACCACATTGTGCCCATCACCCTGAGACATAAGGTCTTAAGTCTCATATGTCCAGTGATTACGCTAGCTCACAGTGCCCTTCAAACCGAAACACAGTAATGTTTGCACACTACTGCTTCACGGCAGAATAACTGGCCCTGGGGTGGTACCTACCTAGACGGATTCCTGCATAGATATAAAAATTTTAAAAATAGATATTGTTTACAAGATTTTAAAAATCATTTTAGATTACTTAATTTCAATCGTAAATATGTTTGCAATCTTTAATGAGATTGTTTTCTAAAACAATGATTACCAAATTTTGAGGTAAGAATTAATAATTTTATAGATAGGAATAAAAGCAAGCTGTTGTCAAAACACTGATTACTTTTTTTTCTTCGGCATAATAAAACACTGGCATGTCCGCGAAATTTGAGAAAAAGTAAAATAGTTGTTTTTTAATTTTATTCCTAACACTGTCCGCAGCGTTGTATGCACCCTGACTTCGGACTCATTTTGCTGGACGATCTGTTAATGCAAAATATTATTACAAGTAGATATTATAATTTAACAAAAGCAATTTTCATTTTTTTTATTTCATAAAAGTGACGGAACGAGCAAAACGTTCAACCTGATGGTAAGTGCAACGTCTGCCCATAACAAATGCTGTATCATCCAGAACAGTGTGACACCACAATGCGCCCGTCACCCTGAGACATCAGTTCTTAAGTCTCATATGCCCAGTGATTACGCTAGCTCTCAGTGCCCTTCAAACCGAAACACAGTAATGTTTGCACACTACTGCTTCACGGCAGAATAACTGGCCCTGGGGTGGTACCTACCTAGACGGATTCCTGCATAGGAATCCTACCACCAGTAAACCATATACTTATAGTTTCAGTACTTCTTAGTAAATCTGTTCACACGGGTAGACTAAGATTTTTTGCGTTTGTCTCAAAGATAATAGAGCTGTGTATGTTAAGCGTTTACTATCTATACATCACTTCTTTTGCTATCGACTACCTTTTTAATTTATTCCTGCATCCCTTTTGGTTGCTAACCGTGTGAACAACAAAGGAAACAATTGTTTGTACACACAACACAATGACGGCGGACTTGCCAACTTGTCGTCATTATCATTTAACAATCTCTTTTTATTTATTGAATTTTAATCAGTATCGATAACTTTATTTATTTTATTTTGTTTATCGACTAAATATTTTATTTTATTTCTCTTGTATTATGGGTGCGTTTTAAAGACATGAATTTCACATTTACATTAAAACCAGACCCGAAAACCAACAATTTATGTTTTAACACAAATGTTGGCTCCGGCTGGGATTCGAACCCTGTACCGGCGGCACAGAAGTCAGGTTCTCTGACCACTGGGCCACGCCATCGTCTGAATTTAAAGTGGACCCCAGTTTCTCTTATCTTTTTAGTATTATTTTTCCACTATACGATACGAACGAATAAAATTAAAAACTACTTAAGCTACTGAAGAAATTTGAACAGATTATAGATAATCTCCTTAACTTCTTAGTAACTTAATTCATCGTCCACACGAAGGAAAGTCCACGAGACTAACTCAAAGGTGTAGCTTATGCCAACTTACTTAAATCAGCGTTAAAACATTATGAAAATATAGTATAAAATAGATTTACGAACAAATATACGAGGAGACAACAGATATTACATTATTTAGAGGGTATGTTGTTAACCAGTCTGTAAACGCTGACTCTGCTAATGAACGTGTAGGTTTATTTGCGTTACATTCAACTTGTACCACTCATACAGCGCTCCCCCCACGGTATTGCATGATTATGTAAACGAAGCCATGACTGCGACCCCCCACTAGATGGTGCGACGACCTCGCAAAGTTTTGGGGATGTCAATGGATGCGTATTTATATTAGAATTGCTTTTGACTGCAAGAGTGAATGATGCTGCATTAAAGAGTAAAGAGTCCTTAAAAGTCAATAAAAAATTATGGACTTCATACAAAGTTTCATGTTGTCTATGCCATAAACACGTTTATTTGTTGCTATTGTTTATTTATTTATTTATGGAAACAGTCTTAAACAACTTTCCAGTGTCGTGTAACATATACAATCGTCGAGCAGCATGATTTCAAAATTGAAATCGACAGTAAAATGATAGTTGGTGTAACAGTACATAGTGATTGATGGAGACAAAACGAAAAGTACAATTTTGGTCTTGAATTGAATTTTCCATTCACTGTGTTCTTTCACGAGCATTTGCTGCATAATAAACTGTAATAAACTACATTAAGCATTAAGCATTAAAACTCAAAATGCACAAATTACAAAATTCAATAAAAACACTACCGCCACTTTTCGAGTTGGCGCCTAAAGTCTATTTTTTTATTTCATAAAAGTGACGGAACGAGCAAACGTTCACCTGATGGTAAGTGCAACGTATGCTATTTGTTGCTTGCTCTTATTTTGATGACTACATCATGCAATACCACAATACCGTTACCGTAATATCGCGAAATTTAGCATCATATTTCAATTTTATGAAAGCTCCGCTCAAGTATTGCAACATTATAAAAATCCTGTGTTCTAGAACAAATAAAAAAGAGTTGAAATGGTATTAGAGTGAGAGGTTTAAGAGGGAAGTTCTAACGAGTATACACGTATCCGCAGGCAGTATACGCGTATGTTAAGACTACGCCAACTAGAGTCGAATCTAAACGAGGATTATCCGCTGCCGCAAAATCCGAAGCTCTTTAAATGATAACACTATAATGTATTTTTTTTTTCGAAAATAGTTTCTATTAAAAAATAAAAACATTTTTGGATCGATGATCATGTTCTGTTGAGACTATCCAGTCTTCGCTACTTCTCTTAAGACTAGCGATTTCGTAAAATCTAGCAAATTTTACTGGTGGTAAGATTCCTATGCAGGGATCCGTCTAGGTAGATTACGCTAGCTCACAGTGCCCATCAAACCGAAACACAGTAATGTTTGCACACTACTGCTTCACGGCAGAATAACTGGCCTTGGGGTGGTACCTACCTAGACGGATTCCTATATAGGAATCCTACCACCAGCATACGAGACTTATGGTCTCAGGGCGACGGGCACAGTGTAGTGTCACAAAGAAATGTTCCGGGGGACACAGCATTTGTTATGGGCAGACGCTGCACTTACCATCAGCTGAACGTTTTGCATGTTTCGTCACTTATCAAATAAAAAATAAATCGCGTATTTTGCGTTTCAGTACCGCAAATTTACAGTTTCAGTACCTACTTCTCGCCATTGACGACGTACGGGACGAGTAGCACCTGACTTCTATGCGGCGGGCTCGAATCCCTGCCCAAGGCAACATTTGTGTAAAAATACAAATTGTTGGTGGTTCGGGTCTGGTTGTGTTGTGATTGTCCACGTGTCTCTGACACTATATCCTAGCTTACCCTCGATCTTATTGCAAAAGCGTTACATCTGGAGCGGATAGGTTGAGACGGAAGTTTTCGCCGTGGCCGAAAACCGAAAATCGGCCGGAAGGACATCGCATAACACGTACGATGTCCTCAAAAGATCATCAAAGATTTAAGCAATTTTGTAGTCTCACAAATTTAGCTGATAGTGCGGTATTACATGCTCTATTTATGACTTGCCCAGTGCATCTGTTCTACTACCATAACAGTATAATAATCTTAACAATACATTAAAATCTATATAATAAAACAACTCAACGCCGATAATTCTGGAAACTATGCCAGACTTTATTTTTGGATATGTCTAGTTTACGCAGATCCCTCTATCTTATATAATTTTCCCTTTGGGATACTTTAATTGGTTGTTTAACGCGGTACGTAGTAGATCAGTGTCTGTTAGTTATATCATACAAAATTGAAAAAAACGATCTCGGTTTATTTTGCGGTGAAGGTGGCTTCATGTTCATTATTTTCGATTAATATGAAAATAGTATAGGGGAGATTCCTATAAGTGGACAATATATGACTAATAAACTTTTACTAATATCAAACGGTGTCATTAATCATAGTCCAGTTTTTTAATTACACTATGGACCAGTGCGCAGTACCTACGGCGAAGTGGTCAGGTACTGTGACCACTACGGTACGCGGACATTATATTAAACCTTAGGAATGCTGTAACGGGTCCCTTCCAGATCGCAATTTTCCGTAATCAAATCAAAAATCGGCAATAAAACGCTTTACTGTGTGGCGCGACTTTTAACTTTATTGAGCTGTAAGAGGATAGCGAGTAGGCGATTGTAATTGGTAATCTAGGACAATCTCAGTGCCATTTTAATGAGATAAGATGTCGGATGCTTGCGGAGGAGTTTATTGTAGTACGTACGAAACGGACGAGAATGAGAATACTGTATCTGGATTTGTATTCTTAGTAAAAAGAGAAATACGATAACTTTGACGTAGTAAAGCAACTTCGTAGGCTCTAATTGTCAGATATTATTTGGGAGGGGGCAAGATATAACGAACGAATAGAAAGAAAGAATAATTGACAAGCAGCTTTCATGACAATTTGTCACAAATGTTTCGTCTTAATTATCGGTCTTGATATAATACAATTTTTATTTTTTGACAATACCACCGCACACTAAGATCGCTCGCTACCCGTAGCGCAGGAGAATATCTCTTAACCACTTATCCACTCTTTAACACTCCTAACCACTGCGCCAACCACGCCGGGAAGCCGGATATTTCACATGCACAACACATGGAGACCCGAAAACCGACAATGTGTTTTTGCAATAATGTTGATCATAGCAGCTATAGCACAAGGCCCGGGCGCTCTTATTGAAATGCATTACACGAGTGATCTGGGGGGCTCTGGTTGGTTACGTGATCAGTTTCATTTGATACTGAAGCTCATCCATTGGTTAATGGGATCAAATGAAACCGATCACGAAATCACATGGTTCTACTGGTGGTAGGATTCCTATGCAGGAATCCGTCTAGGTAGGTACGATCCCCAGAGCCAGTTATTCTTCCGTGAAGCAGTAGTGTGCAAGCATTACTGTGTTTCGGTTTGAAGGGCGCTGTGAGCTAGCGTAATCACTGGGAATTTGAGACTTAAGAACTGACGTCTCAGGGGTGACGGGCGCAGGGTGTAGAAATATTCTGGGTGACACAGCATTTGTTGTGGGCGGACGTTGCACTTACCATCAGGTGAACGTTTCGCTCGTTTCGTCACTTTATACAATAAAAAAAAACCAACCAGAGTTACACAGTAGACCCCCTGGGTTCGTCTTCCGGTGGCGTCATGACTAAAATTGTTAACTGCCATTTTGTACTCAAAACATTATAAAGTTTGGCAATGCGCACTAGAGCAGCGCCGGACACTTACCAGCTCCGAAGCTCTTTCAAAAATGAGAGATCTGCCCCCAACGGTGGGGCATTAATATGCTTCTACTTTATGCTAAATATAAATGTCTCTATAAGAGGAAATTATTATTTAAACATCTGGCTTACCTTCTCATCCATCTGCTTAAGATTGTTGTAAAATGTGTCACCACTGTGTTCCAGCGAATGTATTCATAATTACAAAGTTTCCAACTAATTACGAAGTTCAACACCGTTTTGTTGTAAAGCAAGTAACGGAGTTCTGAGCCACGGTTAATATAATCGGGTTATATCAACTTCGAGACGAGTTACTTAACGAACCGGTGTGAGGCAATATTAGACATAATCTAGCCTAGATATTAGCGGATTTGCATACGGCCGGTTTGTTGAACATTGATTCTTATGGTTGATTTAGTCTTTGCGCTCCATCTTGTTGTGTTGTCGTGATATTGCGACACGTTGTTTTGTAGGATCGAAGCGTGATTTATGGATTAATTTATATTAATTATAAGTAAACCACAATTAACAAGTAATATATACGTATCAGCACGTAAACGGTCCCACAGCTGGGCAACTCCCAAGTAGGAAGGATTTGCCGTAACCGTAAGGTTTGTATTAGAAGCCACAGAAACAATTACGTTCATAGGGTATAGCTTTTCCGGTTGTGTGTAACAATCACCGCCCAATTTAACTACAACCATCTTTAGCCGAGTTTCGACCGAACGCCACGACGTACTGGTCTTCGTGTCTTCGCCTGCCACTGGGTTGCCACTCTAACGCGCCGCTTCCCTACTCTCATGGCTCTCATGGCATGTGTGTCTAATCTGTATCCGTTTGCGTAGGGCAATTTCTTCGCCGATTTCTTATTATAGTTGGACCACAACTCTTGGTTGGTGATCGTGTTTGACCAGAAAGTATTGTACGAAGTGATCAGATATTGTGGGTTACTAAACAAACACTTGGATCTTATTTTTCTGTGCTTTGGCAAATTTCCACGATCGATGATGATATTTTCCTGGCCGATTTCGACCACGGTGTCAATTTTAGAATATTGTCGATGGCTATCAATTGCACAGGAGACATTATTGTGCCACAAGTGTACGCGCAAACACAGAGGCACTCACTCGTCGTAACCTACCCGCGCCCGATGTAACGCTGATGCGATAAGATCGTAGGTAGGCAAGGATGCAGTGTCAGAAACACGGGGACAATCACAACAAAACCAGACCCGAACACCAACAATTTGTGTTTGAGCACAAATGTTGGCTCCGGCTAGGATTCAAACCCAGGACCTGCGGCTTAGGATTCAGGTACTCTGACCACTAGGCCACGCATTCGTCACGACTAACAATCATACAACAAAACAGACCTTACTACTCGTATCAAATCGAGGACTGAGAGCTTAATACGTTTGATTTCCAAACTGGCCGAAGCTTGGAAAGTGACATTACACTTAAAATAGTAAAAAAATGTTACCGGGTGTTTTATTACAAAGTATTTATAGCGATTGAGACTTTATTCAATTGACAGATGGATCATTTTCATTCACTCACGTGTATGATGTTACCATAAAGATAAAAACCTCAAGGCGTCTGCATCTGAAACATCTCCATGCAAAGCATATGGCATGCGAACCAGCCGACTTCAAAAGGCTTCGTTTCACACAAGATTGCGTATAGATACACGACACGGTATCTTTCGCACGTCGATGTTAAGGACACGCGACATAGACGCCGTCTTCTTGCTAGCTGTCAGTTTCAATTAGACGGACGGTCTTTTAGTATTACGCAAGCGCCCGTGATTTTGAATTATTTTCAGAAAGTAACCGCACATTAGAATGAAATAGAATTATTTGTATTAAATTTAGATTATTTACGGAATAATTAATGTACATATTTTTTTTTAAACACATGTCCGCTAAAAATGCAATTAAAGTAAATAAATTTAACTGGCCTGCGAAGAACCAGCAAGAAACCAATGGAACAGTTCTTTTATCATGTCAATTATTTCTCTCAATTGTATGTATTTTTTAGTTTTTTTTTTTAGTTCTAAGGATTAGCAAACTGAAGTGGCAATGGGCCGGCCATGTAGCTCGTAGAATTGATAACCGTTGGGGAAGAAAGGTTCTATAATGGCAACCTCGTACCGGCAAACGCAGTGTAGGGCGACCCCCCACTAGATGTAGTGACGACCTCCACGGCTTAAGGGAAAAGACAGAAGCCAAGGGCTTAGCCACTGCGCCAACCGAGCCGACTATGATACTGTGCAGATAACTTCTGTTCGTCAACCGGAAGATGCGGAACTCTCTCTTCTCGCGAAACTACCAGGGGCACAGAACCGCGAACTATTTCGATTGAAACTGTTATCATTACAGCCAATAAATCACATCTGTTCGCCTTCGAACTTACACGCGTGCCGCTTGACGTAGTATGGACGTGATAATTCAAAATAGCTACCGGTAAATGTATAGATTGATCATGCCAGGTGAACATTATCGCATACATTGGATAATTGTAGCGCGCCCCGACCTTGGCAATGCAGCGGATCTTGCGTCGAACTTGAACCCTCGCGGCTCCGTGCCAAATAAGATGCCAACGAGGACATTCACATAATTTTTTTCTCAATAACGTCATCCGAGTCTTTATGTATTTATTTGTCTTATTTAACTAACGCTACGGTCTATGGACTCCATTCAGCTACGATCTATTCATACACTCAGATATATCCTATGCTATGAGTCTATTTCGACTTTGACACTTGCGACAGCACGTTATATTGCACGTTTTTTATTGTTTATTTACTTTCTCTTTCTTCTATTTGCGTTCGGTTTACGATTTTATATTGTATAATTATGTAGAATATGTCTTTGTCTATGTCGACGATGATATTAACATCGTTACCTTAACTCTAACATCCCGACTCGAACTATCTGTAATACAACTACGCTAGACCGCAAAGAAAAAGGGTCGTTTAGAAAATTTTCAATATCTTCAAAAATAACTGACCTAGCTTTTTGAAATAAATACTAAATTAAAGAATATTTTAATGTGCTTAAATGAATTAAAAAAATTTAAGTGTTTAATTAAAAAAAAATGCGTAGTTTTTCGTAAATGTAGATTGGTTACAGATGTGCCGTTTTCAAGCATTTTAGTACTTTATGTTATGTGATTTGGCATACTTTCTACTAGGTTTTTGAGGCGATGCTGCGGAATATTCTGCCATTCCTCTATTAGAGCTTCTTTCATTACACGTAGCGTGATTAGGCGGCAGATTCCGCTGACGTACACGTCGTCCTAGGTCCATGTCCATGCATGCTTAATTGGATTTAAGTCGGGGCATGCGTGCTGGAGTACTCCATGCGTGTGATACTGACTTCTTGAAAAAAGGCAAGCACTATCTGAGTTGTATGTGGGCGAGCATTGTTTTGCATAAAAACGACATTCATCGCCGGAGTACTGGCAGAACTGTAGAAACAGTCACACCAACAGTTCTCGCTGTATGTTTTTTTTATTTAATAAAAGTGACGGAACGAGCAAAGCGTTCACCTGATGGTAAGTGCAACGTCTGCCCATAACAAATGCTATGTCACCCAGAACAGTGTGACACCACAATGCGCCCGTCACCCTGAGACATCAGTTCTTAAGTCTCATATGCCCAGTGATTGCGCTAGCTCACAGTGCCCTTCAAACCGAAACACAGTAATGTTTGCACACTACTGCTTCACGACAGAATAACTGGCACTGGGGTGGTACCTACCTAGAGGGATTCCTGCATAGGAATCCTACCACCAGTAATCGCTGTATTTCGCTGACTGTGCCATCTTCAAGCATTGTCAGGATCCTGGTACATTCTTCAGGGGTTAACGACATGATGACTTCAGAATAATAAAATTTATAAGGCAGAGACACCATATTTTATATATGTATTATTTAATGCGGCTTTAAATATTCTTTAATTTAGTCTTTATTTCATAAAGCTAGGTCAGGTACTTTTGAAGATATTGAAGATTTTCTAACCGACGCTATTTCTTGGCGGACCTGTGTATCTGTCTAGTGCGGGAATCTAACCCATAACCCGTAGCACTGAAGTCAATCGCTTAACCACTGAGCCACAAGATATCTTATATACTCGTAGTTTAAAAGTCTTCAACCGTAGCGTTTTAATATCGCTCACTTATGGCACAACGACACGATTACACCGCAAGCTCGCTAGAAGAGCGAAATATTATGAGTAAATAACTTAAGTATAGCCTTACGTAAGTATACTTAAGCATAGATTGTTTTATTGTGCATGACCAAGGAAGAGACTAATTATAATAAAGATTTGTATTCTAGACTAAAGCCCCGTTATAATCAAGATTACGGTTTCAAAGTGGCAACCTCGTACTGACGATGTAGGTGATGTCCCACTAAGATATATTATTACGTTTTTTTTACGGAAGTAAATGCAGAGGTAAGCAAATAGTTCACCTGATGGTTAGTGCACATACAACCCCAGGGCCAGTTATTCTGCCGTGAAGCAGTGTGAGCGAGCGTTAACACTGGGCATACGAGACTTAAGAACTTATGTCTCAGGGTGGTGGACAAATTGTGGTGTCACACAGAAATATTCTGGGTGACACAGCAACTGTTATGGGCAGACGTTACACTTACCATCAGGTGAACGTTTTGCTCGTTTCATCACTTAATCCAAAAAAAAAAAACTTCTGTGTTCACACTGTGCCCGTCACCCTGAGATATCAGTTCTTAAGTCTCACATGACCTTTTTTTCTTTTTTTTACATGGGGAAATGCCTAACGCATACCCGCCTTCACGGGGGGAAGGACGGGTTATGTCGGACTTGCACCGACTAAAACCCCATGTTCCGCCTTCGCCGCATGTTGGCAGGGCCACGGGAACGCTCACGCACACATCCGCGATCCCACCGGCGCTGGCCGCCTAACATCGGCGGCCCCTTCTCGGGAGAGGACAACTCCTCCCCACTCTCCTTCTCAGCAAGGCGCGTTGGAACACATAACGCGCCCTTCCAGCACGGCCCCCTTTGTGCGCGCAACGGACCCCCCCCCGAGTCCGCCACGCGGAGGCCACGGGGCCAGAAGACTTGCACTCGAAAGCACCAGTCTTCCTGGCCCCGGCAGCGGATCTGGTCTGTGGCTCCGCCGCCAACCACATTTCGGCCGCGGAGGATAGGGAGAGAGGCAACGACACACCAACATTCCTCTCCCTCTGCGGCCCCACCACCGCCGCATCTACGGTGCGGCCCCGCCAAAGTCGCGGGGGACAGGGAGAGAGGCAACGCAACGCCTACACTCCTCTTCCCCCGCGACTCCACCTCGGCTGCGAAGGGCAGGGTGAGCAATGTCGACTCACTCCAACCCCCGGCAGTCCACCATCACCGCATCGACGGTACGGCCCCGCCAGAGTCGCGGAGGATAGGGAGAGAGGTAACGATTCACCTACACTCCTCTTCCTCCGCGACTCCACCTCGGCTGCGGAGGGCAGCGTACTGCTCCCCCAGCAGTCCACCAATTCGCATCCGGAGTGGGCTTGCGTAGCCCACTCGGAGCGACCTCCTCGGGCCAGCCTGAGGCAACAGGCCGACCGGGTTCCTCTTAGCTTCACCGTGGGTGACCAAGCCACAGTTACTAAGCCCCCCTGCCACGACAAGGCGAGAACCCATTCGGGGGGGAAGTCTCACATGACCTAACCTAACCTAACCTACTTTCAACTACCCCTATTTTCCCTTCAAACATGGATTCATGCATATGAATCCTTCCAAGCGCCGAAACGATTTCTGCGCCGCAAGTCCTGGGTACGAACCCAGTCTAAGCAAACATTTGTGCAAAAACACAAATCGTTGGTTTTTCGCTCTGGTACTGATGGGGAAATTTATCTGTAAGACGCACTATCAGTATGTCTATAATTTGCCTCGGAAGATGTCGCTTTCTTGCGCTTTCGCGCATTTGAATGCAAATATGTCGATAGGTGTTCGGCAGAGTAGAATAGCACCTACCTATTTCCTGCCGAGGTGTCGTAAGAGGCTATAAAAATATTCGTGCAGAATAACACCATAATATGCAATGCTGTCACTATACTGCTCGTGGGAACGCAATGGGGAGTAAGAAATTTTCGACTCAAACTCAAAATAAACTCCCCGAATGTTAACATCAATCTCAAAATAATTAACAATAATGTTGTCAGTCACGGATATAATAAAAATCAAAACGGCATATATAAACAACTAGCTGATACCCGCGTCTTCGTCCGCGTGGAAATAGATTTATTAACGTTCCCGTTGAAACTATTTGATTTTCCGGGATAAAAATTATCCTATGTCCGTCTCCAGGATGAAAGCTAACTCTGTGCTAAATTTCGTCAAGATCTGTTCAGCGGTTAAACCGTAAAAAGGTATCAAACAGACAGAGCGCCAAAGAAAGTCACTTTTGCATTTGCAATATTAGTATGGATAAGGGTTATTTTTAAAACTATGTGACTGTTGTAAGGTGTTGCCAGATTGACGCACGTCTCGAGTATGCGGAGTGGGTTGATGTTTGGTCACGTCTTAAAGATGTATCGATGATCGCGTGGCCTAGTGGTCAGAGTGACTGACTACTGAGGTCTTAGGTTCGATTCCCATCCGGAGCTAAAGATTGTGCAAAATTATAAATGGTTGGCTGTGGGGTTTAGCTGTGTTGAAATTGTCCTCGTGTCTTTGATACTGCATCTTGCCTATCTCAAATCTTATTGCATGATCGTAACGCTCGGTATCTAATAGGTAGGAACGAATAAGTGCCTATGTGTTTGTGAGTAAATTTTCGGCACTATAATATATCCCGCGCAGTCATCAACCGTGGAAGTGTCCACTGCTGACCGTAAGCAAAGTTATAAATAGTTGGTTGTCGGGCTTGGTTGTGTTTTTCGACTGTCATCGTGTGTATGGCACTACATCCTACCGGTATCAGGTTTAAGATACGAACAGTTAGTTCGGAGAATCATGTCGTCATGATGTTCGGCAGGCGAAATGTCAACGCATCTGCTATTCCTCTGGTATTGTAGGTGTTCATGGGCGGCGGTGATCAGTTACCATCACGTGAGCCACCTGTAGGGCTATTGCGTATCCAAAGTGATGATCACTTATAAAAGTGTTGAACGAATATCTGCCAAATGAGTGTCTGCGTACTGGTTATGATTAACAAAAAAGACGTCATATGAAAAATAATCTTCATTTTCGTTATCCTTATCCAGTATGACAACAATTATTTGACAGATATTCGTTCAACACTTTTATAAGTGATCTTCACTTTGGATACGTAATAGCCCCGCTGCTCGTTTGCCCCCTGTTCTATAAAAAAAAACGTATAAAACACCTTTAATGTTATATATTTAGATTTGTAATTATATATATATATATATATATATATATATATATATATATACTAGCTGACCCGACCCGGCTTCGCACAGTACTAGTTATTGTTATGTCTGTATAGAGAAAAACAACGCCAGCCCGTTTTCATATTTAGGATTAAATGCACTCTAAAAACCATTCTTAGTGGATGTCTAAGGCGGGATAGGATCGTCTAAATATAGATAACTAGCTATGCCCCGAGGTTTCATGGCCGACCCAGATCGATGATATACTTACCAAAGTGTTTTAATTTTTTACGCGCCGAAACCTATTTATTTTTATAACATTAAAGTAGCTTAATTTTTTCGACAAACAGAAGGACAGACAAAAACTTTAAAAATTGTACTTTTCTCATAACTACCGTATAAACTTACCATAAGCATTGAGTACAAAGCAGTTATTTTCTTATTACAAACAGACACTTTAATTTTATTTATGTGAATAGACATAGGCTAGAAAACATATAGATAATACAGACAACACTCCTTAAAGTAAAGTTGCCTTCAAAAGGTCGATACGTGTTTTTTATTGTTTTTATATTAAGGTTTAGCAATAAAGATTAAATATATAAATAAATAATATAAGCTCACCCGCCCCGACTACGCTCGTAAGTTGTTGTTAGTGTGTGTACTAAAAAACAGCATCCATTTAGGAGTATGTGTTGGTAAAGTTCATTATTAGTGGTTGTTTATTTCAAGTTGGGTCTTGTAGCTTCGGAGATATCGTGATAAGACAGCGATACATCGCTATATAAGTATATATCAATGTTTATGTTTAATATATCTTGAGCGACGCGGTAGGTCGTTTATCCCGACTAGTCACGTCTCTCACTAATGGCGTCGTTCACCGCCTCACCGCGTTTACACCATTCCTGTGGATAGAACACAAAACAAAGCTGCAAATTGCAAAGCTATTTTCATGGTTTTGGCGCTGCACGTGGCGAATGAGACGCATCGGGAAGCTTTAACTTGAGATTTGGTAGGATTCCTATGCAACAAATCCGTCTAGGTAGGTACCACCCCAGGGCCAGTTATTCTGCCGTGAAGCAGCAGTTTGCAAACATTAATGTGTTTCGGTTTGAAGGGCACTGTGAGCTAGCCTAGTCACTGGGCTTATGAGACTTAAGAACTTATGTCTCAGGGTGATGGGCACAGTGTGTTGTCATACAGAAATTTTCTGGATGACACAACATTTGTTATGGGCAGACGTTGTACTTACCATCAGGTGAACGTTTGCTCGTTTCATCACTTTATCCAATAAAAAAAAAAAGATATCGAAATTGATGAACACTGGTGGTAGGATTCCGGCAGTGCCAGTTATTCGGCCGCTAAGTAGTACCTAGTGTGCAAACGTTATTGTGCAAACATTTTGTGCAAAATATCAAATTGTTGGTTTTCTGGCATGGATGTGTTGTGCATCCGAAATTTATGTCCGCAAAACGCATTCTCTATACAGGAGAAATCGTAATGTGGCAAACGGTTTTAAAATAACAATAAAAAATACCTATTTTCCCTGTTTGACGAATCGCTCCAACAAATTCATGGCAAGTCAATACACAGCGGTCCAATACACAGTCAATATACACACAGATGAGCCGTGGTAGCTGAGTGGTGGTGGAAGTGGTAGCTCAGGGGGTGCTCGCCTTTAATTTAATAATACGCGAGTAACCTGGGCACTGGGGACCGGGCTGGACAGAACCTCGGCAGAACCTCTAAAATTGTTCTAAAATTTTAAGTGCTGATTTACCACGTGCTCAGCGGTGAAGGAAAACATCGTTAGGAAACCCGCATATCCGAGGAATAGAAATAATTCGAGGACATGCGAAGTCCGCCAAACCATTGGAGCAAATCGCTCTAAAATTACGACATTTATAGGCTGTTACTTTACTTTACAATACACAGCGGTAATGCTGACACCATACCGCGCTTCAAAAATACGCTGAAACTACAAACGATTTACAGTCCATAAACAACCCACTGTTTGGACGGTGTGATCGCGCGTGTTCGCGTATTGCGCCATTCGTGTCCGTGCAACCGCTTTGCATTCGGTCTCGCTGTAGGTTTGTATTAGTAATGTGCAAGCCGTGTTTGGACTACTTCGTTCTTATAAAGATGCGTCTATGTATACAATTTCGGTGATGGTATTGCTTTGGCTTTTACAGCTTCATCGGATAGCCAGGTTTGGTTTGACCCAAACATATATATACACTCGCGATCTGCCCCGGCTTCGCACGGGTAGATAGATATTAGAAAGATAAATTAGTACTTTATTTCGACAAATAGAACAACCACAATTCCTTACACTAACATTTTTTGTAGCGACTATTCTCATCTGCGCCTCTGCAGCTGGTCAGATAAGATTACGTTATTTTACCAAAATAATCTTTTATTTATGGGAACATAGGCCATGAAATGTAGCCAATATTTGATGTCGTGGTAGCAAAATAAAACGACCGCTCTCGACTGCCGCGTAAAGGGAGCCGCGCATCTCGATGATGCCCAAGTTGCATGAAGGCGGCGCGGCGCTCGAGAGACCCCGGCGGCCGCTGCATTTTTTATAGAGCGTTATAAAGTATTAAATAAAAAAAATATAATTTAAATTACAAACCACTTGTTTCTAGTTTACAAAAAATAATATAAGTAGGTAAGTAATTAATAGATCTTAGTCTATTCGCGAGTAGCGCGGGCGAGCATAGGGCTGTTCGCTCACACCGCGGCATTTTTCTTACTTTTAGCATTTTTATACCTATTGTATCTTCTTTATTATCTTTTTAAAAACGGTTCCGTAGTTTTTGAGTTTATTCATTACAACCAAACATACAGATAATCCGAGAGAATCCGTCCGAGGGAGGATTCGGACCTCCGTTCGGACTGTCGACTTGTGTGTCGGTAACTATGGGTGAGAACGCCATAGGAACGCGGGTGTATCGGGTGTACGCGGTGTTATTACCGACGATTGCGCGCCGATCCCTATGACGGTTGCGCGTCGTGTTGCGTGTGATATTGAAACTATATACTCTGTGTATTAAGTAGGTCAGCAGTGGTAACTCAGGGGCCGGGCGGTCGCCTTAAATTTCATAGTACGCGAGTGATCCGGTTCCCGCATCTTTTTAATGTGCTGATTCACCACGTGCTCAGGGGTGAAGGAAAACACCGTGAGGAAACCTACATGTCTGAGGAATAGAAATATTTTGCGCACATGTGAAGTCCGCTAACCCCCGCATTGGAGCAGCTAAGCTCCAAAGTTCTCTCAAAAAATGAGAAGAGGCCTGTGCTCAGCAGTGGGATATTCATAGGCTGTTACTTTACTTACAGTGCCGCACAGTTAGCGGTTGAGATAACGTAAACGAGCGATCCGGGCTGAATCCTATAGGCGTTAATTTTATACTAGCTAACTACGCTTCGAGCGAAAGTATTATATAGTTAATAGAATCAGGCGTTACTTTGCGGAAATCCATTATAATGAAGGAAAGTAATTTAATTTGCTAAGATCCGCATGCATAATATAAAAATGGTGTATGTTACCTAGTTTTTTTGAAGAGCACCGCTCGCCCTCCCTCAGGAGCGTGCACAAGTAAACTAACACCGCCACGAGGTACCCTCCACCGACCACTACAATACTACCACTAGATAATATACACCACTGAAATCGAGAACACGACACGTGTTTCGCCTCAAAACGAGGCATTATCAAGCGTCATAGACTCTACGACAGATGGCCGCGGCGGTCTAAGAGTCTATGCCGTTTTGCATGCGGATCTTAGCAAATTAACTTACTTTCCTTCATTCGAAAGTATTATATTAAAGTCTAAGTCTTGATAAAAATAACACCAGCCCGTTTACCTATCGAGAAGTAAATGTTCGCAAAATCCGATCTTAGTGGTAGTCTATGTCGGGAAAGGAATGGTACCGTGATGAGTCCCCGGGTTAGCTATGACATTACGACATCTGTCACCTCAGCCCTCCCGTGACCATGGGTGCAGCGCTCATAACGTGGGGTTATAAATAGTAAATTAAACGCGATAAAATCCGTAAAATCTAGTTTTATTTTAATATTTAAAGATATGTTTTTAAGAAAAGAAACGAGTATGTCGTTCACCTGAAAGTAGTTGTCATGCTTGACCATAACTGTTACCAGGGCATGGCAGTATTTGAATTACTTGTAATTGGAATACATAATTGAAATTCAAATACATATTTGATATTTGTATTTCAATTAATTACTAAAAAAATATTTGTAACTGGCATTTTAAATACAAATTACTTCCTAAACATTTAATTTGTTAATGGTATTTCAAATACCTTGATGTATATTGTGATTGGTATTTCAACTACTTATCGCTTATAAAGTTTTCTGATACAGGGTTCGGTAAGCAATATGATACTTTCAAACGTGCAAGTTAAAGTCGCTCTTTGATTAGTGCACGTACGACAATTAATTGCATTCAAAGGTTCTGAATATATTTTGTAATTTGTATTTTATATGTTAAAATGTAATTTGTATTTAATATTTCAAATACCGGTATGAGGCGTCCACTCAAGAATATTTCTTTCCCAACGGTTGTCAGTTCTAAGAGCTGAATGGTCGTCCTATTGCAACTTCAGCAATAATAAGCCTTAGAGCTATGTCAGTTACTCTAGTTCTGTTGCTGAAAAAATGTATACTAATAAATAATTAATATATATGTTAGCTAGTTAAATATTAGTTAGCTAATAAGCATGTTTCTGTTAAAGAGAGTCTTCGAGGCGTCTAACAGATTTATGTCGGATGTGGTATGCCCCAGAAGAGATTGCCAGTTTTAAATCTAGTAAAAGATATTAAACACTACATGCATAATTTATAACGTTCATAAATAACACGGTAGAATTTTTGTAACATTGCCAGTTCGTGTATTTTTGGCAATTTAATGTTGTTATGACAAACATTTTTCTTTCGATATAGTTGTTTTTAAAAACTAAGACCTATACTCATATCTGCATTGGTTGTAGTTGACGTACTTGGACTGCAAGTATGAAAAACTTGAATTTATTCGAAACTAGCTGTGCCTCGTGAAATAAGCGTTGTACGTTCGGCCCATCTCGACAATGTTCGGTTCTTAGCTTCAGCTGCAGCCGATGCCCGTGAACTACGTCCGCGTCGATTTAGGTTTTTAAATATCCCGTGGGAACTATTTGATTTTTCGGGAACAAAATGTATCATGTGTCTGTCTCCGGGATGCAAGCTATCTCTGCACCAATTTTCGTCAAGATCGATTCAGCGGTTGAACCGTGAAAAGATAAACAGACAGAGAGAGTTACGTTCCCATTTATACAATAAACGGGTTATCTAATGCCAAAAAAAATATTTTTTCATATCGGATAAGTATTTCCTGAGATTAGCGCATTCAAACATACATACTCTCCACCTTTATTACAATAGTAAGAAGTGTTCCTTCGCCGCTGCGCAAGTGATAAATCAGCATTTAGCTGATACAAAACCATTTTAGTGATGCCGACACCAGGTATTGTTCAGGTTGCTCGCGTAGGAACTACGCAATTTAAAGCTATCGCCGGGTTTCAAGTATTGAATATCAGATCCTCCAGATTTTTCTTAAATTGAAAACTCTTTAGTTATTTCCATCCCGGGAGCAACAAAACAAAAAAAGAATAAACCAAATATGTCGTTCCTATCGTCAGTCATGTGCGAGAGTGTACAAAGAAATTATGATAATTACAGGTTTGTCCGTATTTTCCTTTGTAATTAACGTCTTTAAAAAAAATTGAAAACTTTTTAAAAATTATAAGAAAAAAACCATAACGCGTATGCATCTTACGTTATCGTCTTAAGTTCATACAATAATACCATAGAAAAGACCACTTTAATTTTTTCCCGAATATTCCAATTTTGCGGGCAACTTCTCCGATTTTTCTTTCCCTAAAAACCTTATTAGGACTATGATAAACAATTAAAAAAAATGAGCCAAATCGTTCCAAACGTTGTTAAGTGATGCGCTTGCCGAGGAACAGCATTAAATTTTATTTACATATAATATAGATTCAAAGGTTAATTAATTTTAAAATAGCGTGTAGCTACGTACGTACGCGCGTAAACATAGCGAGTAGTAATCGCTTCAGATTTTTTTATGAATTAAATTACTATCGTATGTCCTATTCCATAACATAATCTACATCTTTGTCAAATGTCTTTATAATCAATTCAGCCGCTAGCGCGTGATTGAATAACAAGCATACTTTCACATTTATGATACAGGTTGGATGTTTTTAACATGCCTAAATCGAATTATATTCATAAAGTCATTAATATATTTCATTATAAAAAACAAGGGCATCTTCAAAAAATCGCTAGAACTGCAAGAAGAAGAGGTTCTACACCTCATCAGTTGTGACACATTTTTGTAATTAAAAATATACGTTGCCCCACATTACGATTTCTCTGTGGGTGCGATTTACAAACATAAATTGCACATGCATAAGTATTCAGACACTGATTTACTGGTGGTAGGATTCCTATGCAGGAATCCGTCTAGGTAGGTACCACCCCAGGGCCAGTTATTCTGCCGTGAAGCAGTAGTGTGCAAACATTACTGTTTCGGTTTGAAGGGCACTGAGAGCTAGTGTAATCACTGGGCATATGATACTTAAGAACTGATGTCCCTGGGTGACACAGCATTTGTTATGGGCAGACAATGAGGACGAACCAACAGGTGAACGTTTTGCTCGTCTCGTCACTTTATTGAATAACATAATATTGTCTAAATATTTATTTTGTGCTGGAATCGAATCCGAGACCCATAGCGCAGAACTCAATCTAAGCTACAGCGTCAACCGAGCTGACCACATCAATTTTAAAAATAGATATAATGTCTATGTTCTACAATACCACTGGCAATATTTATTTTATCAAGCCGTTAATATTTACATATTACGTTTTAATCAAATATTTGCCAGACGTGGTGCCGTTGGTGTAGTTGAGCTACGTATTATCGTGTTAAGAATATTATAAAGATGTTATCGGAGAACTTGAAACAACAAATCAATGAAATACGACATCATGCCACTGAAATGCAAGTAAACAATGATGCCATTGTGTATATTTGCCAAACGTCTTGTATTCGATGGGACAAACGTTTGTTTAATAACGTGCAGATCTTCTTTGAGCGCGAAAAGAAGGAATAATTTTAAGGTTGAAATTGAGTGCAATCCATACTAAAATAATAAATGCGAAAGTTTTTTGGCAAGTGCAACGTCCGCCCACAACAAATGCAGTGTCACCCAGAATATATCTAATGTGTGACACAACACTGCGCCCGTCACCCTGAGACATCAGTTCTTAAGTCTCAAATGCCCAGTGATTACGCTAGCTCACAGTGCCCTTCAAACCGAAACACAGTAATGCTTGCACACTACTGCTTCACAGCAGAATAACTGGCCCTGGGGTGGTACCTAGACCTGTTTCTCTCTGTCCTGTTTGCTACATTTTAACGGTCCAGCGTGAACTCTTCCCAGCTCCAAATATAAACTTATAGCCTATTAGTGGGAACTTTACAGTCGAGCAAGTCAATCCTTGCGATGGACATCTACCGAATGAACTCCAAACATTTGGTCACCCGAAAGATACGCAATTGATTTATTGCAATTTGCACGATACTTCGCAATTGCCAGCTCTATAATGATTATACATTGCTTTAATGTATTCCATAAATCAGTTTAAGTGTGAGACCTGTATTGGAATGCCCTAAACAGACTACCGCTTCTAATTTTACTCTGATAACAGAGCGTGTTCATGCGACATGGATTATTCTGATAGACATTTATAATTAGTTTACACATACGTAATTTCTAAAACCTACGAATACGAAACATACATATTTACAATGCCGCCTTACTCACGTAAGGGCTTGGCAAAGACGCGCAGCCCACTTTTCTACCACGCGGGAAACAAGACCTAACGGGTGGCGAACCACTAGTCGCCATTTTGGATTAAAAAAAACAGTATAGTGACAGCAGTGCATATTATAGTATTATTCTGCGAATAAAGACTCTTCGTGAAATACCTTAGTTGCCGCTTACGGCACCTCTGTAGGTTGTATAGGCTGAAATACGAAATACTGAATATTTTTTCTTTTTATTTGATAAGGTGACGAAACGAGCAAAACATTTACCATGACGGTATTGGCAATCGTCTGCCATAACAAATGCTGTATCACCCAGAACATTTCTGAGTGACAGCACACACCCGTCACCATAAGACATGAGTTCTTATATGCCCAGTGATTGCTCTAGCTGCCAGTGCTCTTAAAACCGAAAACACAGTTATGTTGCACACTGCTGCTTCACGGCAGGATAACTGGCCCTTAGGTGGTACCTACCAAGACGGAATCCCGCATAAGAATCCTACCACCAGTGATTGTTCTGACCAACAATAAAAAACCGTGGCAAAATTTGGCTTTGTGTTTGAATCCGTTATTTAATATTGCAGTGTGATTGCGACATTAGTGTCCTTTAGATCTCGCCTTGTGGGTGTCGTAAAAGTAAGCTCAAGCACAAGGACAAGTCCTCCGACAGACGACAGAGCAATCATCAAAATTAAATAACGTAGAAGTTGTACTTCATTATGATTGCGACCGTCCTTTTAAGTCTAGTAAGTTTTAATTAGTTTCTGCCTATAAATGTCCCACTGCTGAGCACAGACCTCCTCTCATTTCTGAGAGGGTTTTGGAGCTGGGAAGAATCCGTTACGCTGCACCAATGCGGGTAGGCGGACTGCACATGTACTTCTCTTCATGAAATATATATTTTACTTGCAGGTTTCCTCACGATGTTTTCCTTCACCGCCGAGCACGTGGTAAATCTGCACTTAAAATTGCAATTAACAATTTTAGTGGCGCTGGCACCGGGAATCGAACCCAGGTCACTCGCGTACTATGAAATTAAGCGAGCGCCTAGACCCTGAGCTACCACGGCTCTTAAGTTAATTAAAATTAGGGGCTATGGTAATTGTCAAAACTAATCCAACAATCCCAAACATGACGAAGCTATCTCGCTTAGTCGCGGAGTTTCTACGATCAACTTCTAGCTCTATCATCATATCACCAGGTCCATGGTATCATATTATTGCACTGTCACTAAAGCTACATAGGTATGCCATAATTTAGCTCATTCAGACATCAGAGAGATCTAGCGACCCAGTCCGGCGTCGCACGGGTGCAATTTAGTATAACGAAAAAAAATGAGAATTGTGCTTAGCAAAAAATTATTAAGTATGTTCATTTTGTAACATGTCTATCTCTTGTTTTGTTGTTATTAAACATGTGACAGCAGGACTGTCAAACTGAACGACACTTTTTAATTGTGATTTTAATATCAAAAACCATCCGAATTTCCCGCTTTTCTGGTAGACTTTCCAAAAAATGAATTTCATACAAACCTTATCCTCACAATAAGAACACAACAAAAAAATCAGCCAAATCGGTCGAGCCGTTCTCAGGTGATCTGTCATACATGCGGACAATTGATTTTTATTGAAACAGAATTTAGTTCTTGTATTTCTAGTTGCATAAATGTCTCCCCTTGATCATCTGTTTCCATTGCGTCAATAATGCTTTTGAATGTCATTAGGTCTTCGTGTCAAACCCATTTAATCCTTATCACAAAGGTCGAACAGACGAAATCGCAATGTCAAGCTACTATCAGTTATCAGCTCGTGGTACAATTGCAATACAGTCCGAACGTAAATAAAGCGGCCGTATTTGCCACTGTGTGTTATTTGCATTGTTTGCTATACAGAGTGCGTTTTGACAAGTTGTATTATATAGATTTACTGACGTATATATCTGTCCACATATTGATCGCATTATCAGGCGTGGTTGCATTGAAAGTAGTTACTCTATGAAGTTATAGCTTATGCAATAATGATCTCCTATTATGGTGTTTTTTGCAATAGATATGTGGAACATGCCAACGTTTGCGACGTCCCCATGAAATGCTAAACAGCTGTTGCCGGAAAATAAAATCTCCAGCAGTGGTCTTACTGTTGGTAGGATTCCTATGCAGGAATCCGTCTAGATAGGTTGGTACCTCAGGGCCAGTTATTCTGCCGTGAAGCAGTAGTGTGCAAGCATTACTGTGTTTCGGTTTGAAGGGCACTGTGAGCTAGCGTAATCACTGGGCATTTGAGACTTAAGAACTGATGTCTCAGGGTGACGAGCGCAGTGTGGTGTCACGCAGAAATATTCTGGGTGACACGGCATTTGTTGTGGGCGGACGTTGCACTTACCATCAGGTGAACGTGTCGCTCGTTTCGTCACTTTACACAATAAAAAAAAGTGGACTTCGAAAGTCTCCGTCTCGGTAGGTACCACCTCAGGGCCAGTTATTCTGCCGCGAAGCAGTAGTGTGCAAGCATTACTGTGTTTCGGTTTGAAGGGCAGTGTGAGCTAGCGTAATCACTGGGCATTTGAGACTTAAGAAATGTTGAGTCTAATTTTCGTAAAACCACATACTACAACTTTATCACTCATTCGCGTGAGAAAAATGCATTGGAAGAAACGGTGCGAACGCGTCAAACGCATTTTGACTAAAAGTGTAGGAAATAACCAATTTCCTGTTAGTTTGTTTGGGTTATTAAGGTACCGTAAATGTCCCAGTGGTGGACATAGATCCCCCCTCACTGCTCGTATGTTGTTGAAATATTTCTTAAGTACTACAGGATTACCCGCGAATTTTATTTCAGTGCTGAGAGCGTAAACAATAAGCAAGAACATCTCGATTTACAATTTTGGTAGTCCGCCACCGGAAATCGAACCAAGGTCACTGTCGTAATATGATATTTAAAATTAACTCTCTCCTCAGCTACCACTGTTGAGGTACTCAAATCAAAACTTCGGAGACATACAAATAATACAATTCAATTCAAATCATTACAACGTACTATCACTAGTTTATTTTAAACTATGAGTTAATCTATATTACCAATATTTTATTTATACTAAGAAAAAAAATTTGTGCAATAAAAAGATAATAAAATAGCACAATATGCAGCACAGTAATTAATCAGAAGAACTAATAGAGTAAACTTAAAACAACAGTAACAAAAACAAAATATTATAAATTAGCCAAAATAAAAAGGAAGACTATTGACTATACTGAGATATTGTTTTATCTGTGCTGCAGTATTGCCGCGAAAAGTTTCTCACCTAGGATGGCCACGGTTGTGACTCAAAAATCTATCACATTAAAAAATGTATGTAATCTATATTATTCTACATAGTCATAAAAAGTAATGTAGAAAAAAGAACATGCCGAACAATCCAGAATATAGCGATAAACACATTTCACTTTGGTCACCTTTGTTGCTTTGTTACAAACGAACCTTTGTATGGAGAAAAAAAAAGACCAATTTATGATTGCTTTTGCGAAAACGAGAAACAAACACTCGCAAGCGAAAACCCTGCGAAGTTTTCACACGATTTTCTTCACAAATTCTAGTTTGTTGTCACAACGTAGGCACCATTGTTACAACTTTTTTTGCATTGCATTACATCTACAGTACTTATGTATTCATATGAATCTGCGTGCAAATTTTGTTTAAATACGAATAATCACTAACGAATAAAGATAAAGCCTATGAATATCCCTATAATATTATATAATGAACACCTTTACTGGTGTTGCGGATGTTCATGGGCGGCGCCGATCACTTGACATCAGGTGAGCCGCATGTATATGTTAGCTTGCATGTTTTATTCTTTGCTGTGCGGTGGCACCTTTAGATAATCTATTACTCGATCAAGAAATATGACTGACCAGAGCTGTAGTAGTACAGGGGCATGCCACTAGCCTCAAATGTGCGCATGTAGTGACCCGAGTTCGATCTCCGGTACCGGCACCTCTAAAATTGTTCTGCAATTTTAAGGTGCTGATTTACCACTTGCTTCAGCGGTGAAGGAAAACATCGTGAGGAAACCTGCATGTCTGCGGTATTAAAATATTTCCAAGACATGTGAAGTCCGCCATCCCGCATTGGAGCAACGTGGTGGACCCTTCGCTCAGAGGAGGCTTGTGCTCAGCAGTAAAACATTTATAGGCTGTTATTTTACTCTTTTATATATAGATAGTTAAGCAGTGTGTTACATGTTAGACGTCTGGTACTGTGTCGTTAATCCGCCTGCAACTATTATACGAGTATTAAGGTAAAATATTCCAACTTTAGAGAGGATGTTGTCCAGCATTGGACTGTTTATGGGAATGTGATGGTGATACTGACGGTTTCGGTAATATAGTAAACAGAATCCGGCGTTAGTCTGTGGAAATACATTCGAATAGTAGTAGAGAAATAAAGTACATTCCAATAGTAATAAACAAACCTACTACTGCACCAGTTCCATTGTCTCTCTCTCCGTGGTCCATATTTAAAGCATTTTTATTGTTTTTTTTTATGGTACAAACACCGCGCTTGTTGTTTGAAACAAGCGTTTTACTTATCGATAAGTAAAATTCTAATTTCTCTTTTTAAATCATATTTTAAAATTTGCTAGCGAATCGAAACGAAACTGAGCGAAGCGAAACTGAAGTTGTCTCGCTCGTACCTCATACCTGTTCACATGAAACTTATCACTGAAAATATAATGTTTGTTTAACCCGTGCGTTGTATATACAACACCCGATTCCATGTCACCTAGTTCTGAATCAAGCAAATATTTGCATAATATTAAGTCTTTGTTGCATAAAACTGGGACGGTGACGGTGAGATGCGATGTAAATTTCGAGTTACATACAGAAATGTGTTTTATATCAATTAAATCGTGTTTGCTTAAGGTACATGGACGGATAGTGAAACTGCTTTTCTTCGTTATTCTGATAATGGCTGTTACAGGGAAGAAGTGTTTATTAAACTATATGGTAGTTAAGGAAAATATTGCGAACTGTAACTGTTTTGACACTGACATTAGTTTCATTTAGTTAAGCTTCCAAACGGTTAATAGCAGGATATGAGGACTTCCTGCCCGATTTTCGACCACGGTGGCAATTTCCGAATACTATCGGCAGCTACCAACCGTGGAGAAGATTATATAGTGCCACAAGTATACGCGCAAACACAAGTACTGTCTCGACCTATACCAACCACGACCGGTGTAACGCTTATTCGCACTTCATTCCCTTTAGTCGGCTTGTACTTATACGACACCTACGATCTGACAAGGAGTGGTAAACTCTTTGTACCCACCACCACTAAATATTTTTATAACCATAAACTAGTCTGAATATAACTGGCAAGAATCTCTTTGATTTAGAACATCAAACGTCAGATATTTTTGAAAAATTACCAATGCAATTGTTTGAATCGTATTCCAAATAAAACGCACAAAATGAAACGTAATAGAACCAAACGTTACGTTCAAGTTGCGCGAAAAAAGTATCAAAAGTCGAGCGGAATGAAAGTGGAATAGAATGTCGGGAACATTGACTTTGTGGTCCACATTCAAATTGGATTTTCGCTGAAAGCCTCAATCTCTTATTTTAGATTACTTTTTCAGGTCAATACAAATTCGTTACACATTTTTTTTGTTCGCCGGAGAAACAAAACGAGCTCTCCGTAATTGTCGCGAGTTGTCAGTTGGATATCGGAAAAATTTAAGACATTGTATCGCTGAATTTTTAATTTCGAGACACCTTTTGTTATTTAGCCTCCGAGTCCAATATTATAAAGATTAAACAAAAAAAATCTTTTGATTTCACTGTTACTTTTAGTATCATCTTATTCTTTTTTATAACCCTTTTAAAGTCCGCAGCTGGATTTTGGGAAGACTTGCCGCATACTTTGACGCCTGCCACCGGTCTGGATAATTTAGAGCTGGTACCTATTAAGGTGTTTACTCCGCCATCCGACGGATATCATTTGAGATTTTCTTGGCATCTCTCCTAGAGTATTTGCATCTTTGCAAATTGACTTTGTTTCTTTCCTTTAATATACGTATCATCAACATGATAGTAAACAGTTTTATAAACTGGGAAAATTTTAAGCACCCGCATCCAACCTCAACGAAGAATCCATGATTTAAAATTGTTACCCCCAAGTATTGAGATAAATTGTTGCTTATATTTATGTCTGCGTTGGTAATCATTTACTATTATGACAATCCATACGTTAATACCCTAAAACAGACTTATAGACAGACGTGCCGGTCATTTTGATATAGAATTGAATAATTAATTTGCTGGTGTACATGTCCAACTCCAAAATGTACAGCTTAGCCTGAACTGACTGAACTTTCAGTTTCTAATGGTGACACTTTCTAATGGTTTCAAATCCCAGCCGCAGCAAACAGTAATGCAAAAACACAAATTATTGGTTTCCGGGTATAGTTGTGTTGTGATTGTCTCCGTGTTCCTGACACTGCACATTGGCCTACTGCCGATCTTATTGCATGAGCGTTGAATGAGACGCGGGTACGGTTAAGATGAGTTGTGGCATCGCTGGCTCGATACACACCCCATTATACTCGTACATTCAAGTTTTTTTCCGTTTTTTTTATTATTTTATTGTATTTTCTAGTATGAGATGTATAAAGTTACAGCTAAATAAATGATTTTCTATTCTAATCTATTCTTTACGTTTTCCATTTATGTTTCGTGTAGTCGTGTTTTGCAACAATTACTCTCCCAGACTCGCTGGCGCGGGAACTTGTACTGTAAGTTAACAATCTTAGTACTCTATCGTCTCTCCTGTCTGTATTATTCTCCGTTTTAAAGTTGTCGTACCTTCAAGTACACAATACATTTTTGGGAAGACAGATAGAGATTAGAGATATAGCACTCCATTCCGTCCCCATAGATGTAAAATTTATCTTATGGAAGCGTCAGAAACATGTCAAGGCTTGCCCCAGATGATGAAATAAATACAACACAAGTCAACCTTAACCTATAAACCTCATAAAATACAGCTGTTTATTTATAAAACCCATTATATTAAGAGGTCGTGTACTTAACACTATAGCCGCGACCCTAATGGGTAATAGCTACTTTTCTTTTTAATATATTTTTTACTGGATAATGTGACGAGACGAACATAACGTTGACCTGATGGTAAGTGCAACGTATGCCCATAACAAATGCTGTCACCTAGAATATATCTATGTGGAACTACACTGCGCTCGTCACCCTTAGAAATCAGTTCTTAAGTGAACTCTTACCAGCTGCGTCCCGCGGTGTCACCCGAGTAAAATAAGCCGACCATTGAAGTTTTATAGCCCATTATATTCCGTAAACATTTTTCAAATCGGACTAATATTCCTGAGATTAGCGCGTTCAAACATACAAACTTCCCAGCTTTATTATAGTAGGAAGATGCTCTTTATATTTTACAATGAACAACGAAAACGTAGCATAGTTATTAGCCTACCTGACTGTCGAGTCCAGGTTTCGAATTCCAGCCAAAGCAATTCTGCAACACGAATGGCTTACGTGTCTACGTATTATGGTTGCTTCTGTCTTTCTAACACTGCATTCGATCTTATTGCCGATTGCATCGACCACGAAAGGGTGAAGACGACTTAGTATCTTGTGTTCGCGCGTTTTAAATGAACTGTGATATATCTTGCGTAGTTGTCAATTTCCGATAGTAATCTAAACCGGCCATGGGAACAATAGTATTTTATACGATAATTCTATAACAATTCAAGTTATTTCAATTCACAAATACATAAAAGCTTATATTACAAAATCAAAATAATTATAATCTATGTCAAGGCCTATGGAGTTTCTCATAGTATCAAAACCTATGGCTCCACGCACGCATGTTGCGACAGGCCAGCTCCATTGAGAGCGAGCGTGGGCGACTGTAGCGGTCGACTTGTGATAGTAAATATGCCGGTCCACTGTACCTCGATGTGGTCCCTACTTATTGAAAACCGTTTGCTTTTATCTGCATAAAGAGTTGCAAAGGAAACGCAATTACAAGAACCAACAATATATAAATATATAAAGCTTATGAATATAATGATTTCTTATATTTTGGCATCCCTATGTTATACATTTAATAAAACTAATTTTAGGACTTTATCGTTTATAGTGTAACAATGTATAATAAACAAGATTCAGAACTAAAGTAACCGACATAGCCCAAAGGATTAGCAAGCTGAAGTGGCAATGGGCCGGCCATAGAGTTCGTAGAACCGATAACCGTTCGGGAAGAAAGGTTCTCGAGTGGCAACCACGTACCGGCAAACGCAGTGTATATGCATAACGACACGGTTTTGCGGGAAGTCGATGAATGCAGATGGCTCAGGACCGTGACTTGTGCCGATCTATGGGGGAGGCCTATGTTCAACAGTGGACTACAATAGTTGATGATATGATGATGATGACGATGAATACAATAATTATGTCTATTAAGGCCGCGAGGTGGTGAGCTTAAAATGTTTTTTAAGAGGCGAAAGGAACGAGGAGACGAGCAAAACGTTCATCATAATCATTTCAACCTATCACTAGTACACTGCTGATCATAGGCCTCCCCCAAACATTGCGACAAGCTCTCATTTTAGGGGGATTTTGCAATAGTTGCCATGCTTGGCAGGCGGGTTGACAACCGCAGTTTATTTATTCAGATGTACTAGGAAGAGGCTGCTGCCCATCTGCTGGTTTTCATTTCCCCTCTGTCGACTTTTACACCCACGGGATGAGATGGTGTAGTAGATTCTCTTAATCTGCCACCACATAACGTTCACCTGATGGTAAGTGCAATGTCTGCCCATAACAAATGCTGTGCCATCCAGAACATTTCTGTATGGCAATACACTGTGCCTGTCCCCCTGAGTTTTCAGTTCAGTAATTACACTAGCTCTCAGTGCCCTTCAGACCGAAACACAATAACGTTTGCACAGAATTGCATCTCAGCTGAAAAAACTGCAACATATCTTAGAAATTAAAATATTTTGAGGATATGTGAAGTCCGCCAACCCGCATTGGAGCAGCGTGCAAGACTGTTACTAGCTCCAAAGCCCTCTCAAAAATGAGAGGAGGCTTATGCTCGGCAGTGAGACATTTATAGGCTGTTACTTTTACTTGTTTAATACATTTTGTTACGAACTTTTTATCCAAATCGCGTATAAATGTGTGATATTTATTCAAAACTTTCTAAAATTACGAAATATGGTTAGGCGAATGGTATTGTGAAATTGGGCGTTTTCATTCCTTTGCCGCCTACATCCGATCATTAGTCCCGTTACGTCTGGTATATAAGGTATATTCTCACCTATTTTGAAATTCCGCGCGCGGTCTCCAACGGGGACAGGTGGACTGATGCAAACGTTAGCAATATATTCGTTAATGTCTTGCGTTGTCGGAATACTTGAATTAGAAATACGAATACGACATGTTTACTCTGTGTTGCTAATTTGTAAAAAGTAAATTAACAGTATTAGTAATAGAACAGAACTGATTTTTTATATATACATAATACTTATTGAAAGTCATTGTTCGCCTTTGTCTTGGGAAGAACCAGTAAGCGGGTACTTTTTTTTCTTCTTAGTCCTTTTCAAAATAATGTACAATTACAGAAGTATTATAAAGATTTTGAACTAGCTTGGCTGCGATCACGTCATTCCCAGGGGGCATCTTAAGTCACTGTATTCTTTGTTAAGTATTTGTTTAATAAAACGAATATTTTTTTGATTAAAAGACTGCGAACTTTCTGCGATTTTGTTGTAAAAACGTATATAAAAGTATAAGTGAAGTTTACTGGTGGTAGGATTCCTATGCAGGAGTCCGTCTAGGGAGGTACCACCCCAGGGCCAGTTATTCTACCGTGAAGCAGTAGTGTGCAAACATTACTGTGTTTCGGTTTGAAGGGCACTGTGAGCTAGCGTAATCACTGGGCATATGAGACTTAAGAACCTATGTCTCAGAGTGATGGGCACAGTGTAGTGTCACACAGAAATTTTCTGGGTGGCACAGCATTTGTTATGGGCAGACGTTGCACTTACCATCAGGTGAACGTTTTGCTCGTTTCATCACTTTATGCCATAAAAAAAAAAAAAAACAACTCCTCAGACAACCATCCTCACGATGTTTTCTTCACCGCTGAGCACGTGGTAAATCAGCACTGACCCGTAAAAAACGTTGCATACTGGTGGAATGCCAATCATCAAGGTGATGTCGATGGAACTTTGAGTGATGACGCAATGTGCGATCGTGAAATTCAACAGCCGGAATTAATCCGAACAATTCTTCGGAATACTCCCCGTGATAGATGCTGTAAAAAATGCAAGGGGAAGCAACATCTCTTCGCATGCTATTAGAACAAGCCGATCGGAAAGAACATTGTCGTTTCCCGTCGCTCTTCGTTTAATGCTGTCAGATGGAAGGGGATACACTAATGTGACTAATTTTGTTTAAGTTCTTATCTTTGGACGGAGTGAATGTCTCGTTATCGATACACTATGGCCGATATATCGAACGTTGACATTGACGGCAGAGCGATAACTAAATATCGATTTATATTTACTATCTGTATCAAATTTATCGCATCATGTTACTCGGTAACGGGTACAGGTCTTTATGTACGTCTGTCATATTTATTAAAGTAACTTTTTAACAATATGGATAACATATTTCTAAACTTGAAATTTATAAGTAGCCAGAACGTATCTAAAAAGCCTGACAGAAGAGGCATGAAAGTAAGATAATGCTGCAGAAATGAGAAGTATAGCTGAAATGACTTTGATGGAGAGAGTCAGGAACAGCATGATAAGGGAACGTTAAGTCCAAGACAAAGTCAAAATTTCTTCATTCAATTCAGGCTTGTTTAAAGCTCTTATGTACGTTAAATTCAACACCGGTTCAAATAATGACCTTTTCAGAGAAGAACCGACCAGACACTCTAGGGTCTTTCTTTTTTTCAATGCCATATTACATAATGTCATTTATAAATTACATAAAATTTATTACTACAACATAAATCTAGTAGACAGGGGGTTTGCAAGTGCAGAGTATGAAATATTCCCACACATATTTGTCCTATAATGATCTATTTTATAATACGCTTTATCTAATCATGTCTTCATGACAGGTTTTTTAAAAATCTATGCCCGATGCGTCGTTGCGGTGTGATTGAAGATATAGTGACAAAGATAGAGAAAGGGATGCTTTGATGACATGATATTAAGACACATAAGGACGATGAATGAAAAAAGATTGACGAAACAGATTTATGAGGCGACAGTCAATGGGAAATCCTAGGCGTATCTGTCTCGATCAGACAGCAATTCAACAAAGTAGTAATGTGTGTGTTGTATATAGTATGTCGACTTCAGCTTGAGTAAAAGTATATCTGGATTTTTACAAGAATAGTTATAAAGAGCGGCAGATTATCACAGAGTATGCATGGGCTACGCTATCCATGAAACTAGACACGTACATCTTTACTAATGTACTAGTAATAAATGCGAAAGTAACTCGCTCTGTCTGTTTGTTACCTTTTCACGGTTCAACCGCTGAACCGATCTTGAATTTGAAATTTGGTACAGAGATGGTTTGCATTTTAGAGGCGGACGTAGGATACTTTTTATCTATTCCCACGCAGACGAAATCGCGGGTATCAGCTAGTTATAAATGAGGTCTTACCACGAATTTATTTTCAAAATAATCGAGTTACTTATTATACTTATTTTAACAAACAGACGCTGAAGGTTTCCTTTATATGTAGGCATTAAGATTAATAGCCCATAAACATGTCGGCCATTGCATAGGGAAGTACTTCATCGATATTTTATCGTTATCGACTCGATAGTGGCGGTCAAGCGGTCCGCGTTGTAATTAAAATTCTTGTTTTTTTATCAATGTTGCAAAATTTATACACCCAGAATACATGTCCTCGGTGTGTGGTTTCGATAAAATAACAATATATTATATATCTCATTACTCGGGCTCTCCTTTTTTAAAGGCAATGAATGAACAGGAAATACTTAATTTTCGATAAGAGATTCGATTATTTTTATGAACTAAATGTAAGAAGTTAAACGCCGGAAAGAAAAAAATATCGCTTAATATTATTTTAAATTCTCATATGTGACATGTTTTCCTAATAATTCAACGCTTGGAGTGACATTTTATTAGCTAACACGTGTAGATTTTTTGGGACTTTAAGATAAATAAGACCTTCAAACATAAATTAAAAGACCATACACAGGCGGAACCATTGTAGGATGACCCTTATTAGATAAACCAAACTACAGTAACACCCCGCTTTACGCGACCCCGTTAGACGGTTTCTTGTTTTACGCGAATTTCAAATTTCGTGCTAAAATCCCTTCAACAATGAGGAGGAACACGTACAATAGAGTTTTTATTTAAGTGGATTACAAACTGCTCTTTAAAATATTTTTTTCAGATTTGGACATATTGCAGAGCATATACAATAATGATGACCGTGTTTTAAACGTGAGGCAATCAGTAAAATGAAGTGTTGCGTGTTAGAACAATATTTTACAAGAGCGTAAACGCAACCCAGAAGACAGTAGATAACTTTTTCGTAAAACCAATGCATGATGTAACGATGGGCTTATGATAAGTGTCTTAGGATTCCTGTGCAGGAATCCGTCTTGATTGGTTCCACCCCAGGGCCAGTTATTCTGCCGTGAAGCAGTAGTGTGCAAACATTACTGTGTTTCGCTGTGAAGGGCACTGTGAGCTAGCGTAATCACTGGGCACATGAGACGTAAGAACTGATGTTTTAGGGTGATGGACACAGTGTGGTTTCACACAGAAATTATCTGGGTGACACAGCATTTGATATTGGCAGAAGTTGCACTATACATCAGGTGAACCTTTTGCTCGTTTCATCACTTTATCCAATAAAAAAATATATAATTAAAGTATTGATTTTAATTTTGTACTGACTCTTGGCTATGTTTATAATCCCTTATAAGCGAATTTCACTTAAGGCGAGTTTTTGCGGAGGAGATAGTTTCAGATGATACTTTGGCTTTAGCTTTGTGGCATTCTATAGGGACTCCTGTGTTCATCTATAAAACTACTCATTAAGAATCAAATTACGAAAGGTTTTGGTACTAACTAGTGGTAGGATTCCTATGCAGGAATGCGTCTAGGTGGATATCACCGCAGTGCCAGTTATTGTGCCGTCAGCAGTAGTGTGCTAACTGTGATAGAACGGAACGTTTTTAGAGAAAAGCTTATTGTATAAATGTCACAACAGACATTAAGTGACAGTTGTCATGGTTGGAGTTTGTTCTCTCTGCCCAACCGTCTTTTGACGAACGAATGTGTTTAATTAGTGTGTTTCGATATGAAGGACACAAATTGCTATTGAAATTGCAGCATTATTACACTTAAGAAGTAATGTCGGGCGAGCGTGGTGTGGTGTCAGGGTGCCACACAGAAATGTTCTGTGTGACACAGCATTTGTGGGCAGACGTTACACTTACCACCAGGTGAACGATCTGCTCAGCTAGTAACTATCTTCAATAAAAAACAAATAAAAATATATCCGGGCAACGAGATACAACAAAAAAAACTGTGTAGAGAATTCTGACTAATACTGTATTCTAATTCCCGGTGAAAAGTTTAAAAATGAATATGTAAAAGCTTTAAGCTTTTAAATTATTGCTATTTTGTATGGCTACATCGAAAATTAAATATTAATATATACTAAAAACCATGAATTCAAATAAAATCTGTAGAAAAGAAAGTAATTTTACTGGTGGTAGGATTCCTGTGCAGGAGTCCTACCATTTTAGGCCACCCCAGGGCCAGTTATTCTGCCGTGAAATAGTAGTGTGCATACATTACCGTGTTTCTCTTTGAAGGGCAATGTGCCCTTCAAACCAGCTTTTGTTATGGGCAGACGTTGCACTTACCATCAGGTGAACGTTTTGCTTGTTTCATCAATTTATCCAATAAGAAAAAAACATATTTGTATTGACACTTTCCTGGCCTACTTCTGATCTTTTCGCATGGGCATGACAGTTACGTAAAGTGCCGCCGTGGTCGGAGATCGTTCCTAGAGGACAACATTATCATCATCATCATTTTCGTACTCTTACATTTGCTCAATTAAAATATAAATAACGAGTATATTAAATCCCAATAGAAATGTCCATGTTCAGATATACTTAACTGCTTGAAATATGTCACACTTATCACCCTCGTGTTGTATATCTCCACATGTTAAAAGCTATAGAAATAAAACGTGTGAACAACACACTAGTTGTCCCTTATACACGTGCAATGTAATACATAACGTAATGTCTGTTACTTAAGGTATATTATTCAATGTTGTCTGTCACACAACGTTCACAGTTTCTTGTCGCGTACTTAAGAACGGTGAAACGTATAGATAATGGCGCGGTCACACTGTATGAGTAAACCGAGCGACATTTCGCAGTTGCACCAGACTAAGGCGAAGAATGACAATGATATTCGCGTGTCATTTCCTCGCAGCTCCTTAACTATTTGATCGTATTTAAAACTTAATTATCACTACAGTAAATACATACATATATAGAGTCACGCCTCTTTCCTATTGGGGTAGGCAGAGACCACATCTTTCCACTTGCTACGATCCCGACACAACAACTTTCGCTTCTTCTACTTTCATTAGTGTTTTCATACAAGCTCGTCGGTTGCTTTTGTCGTGGCCTTTCCTGAAAACGACTTCGATCTGATCGTGATACGTTCGCTTACATCGACGCTTACCGACTTGCCGATTCACACTCACCTCATAAATCTGTTTCGTCAATCTTCTTTCATCCATCATCTCTACGTGTCCAAACCATCTAACCATCCCTTTCTCTATCTTTGTCACTACGTCTTCTACCACACCGCAACGTTCCCTTATCACGCTGTTCCCCACTTTGTCCACCAAAGTCACTACAGCTATACTTCTCAAACTTTTCATTTCTACAGCATTAATTCTTCAAAACTTCTTCTGCCAGACCCAACAATAACAATAAATACACAAGTTCCTATGAAGTTCCAATACACTTTCATAATGCAACACCTCATTGTGCCTATTATTTGGTAAATTATACGCATTCACTGCGCTGTCGGACCCCAAGTCTACTAATATAATGTTATCTACTGATATAACAAAGGTATCTCCAATCTTAAAATCCGTCACAAACAAACCGCTCTTTCAAGTTTTACTCAATCCCTATACGCACGCACTCTGTAATATGAGCGTTATCAGTACGGCATTACAATTTCAATGCGCACAGGTCATTGCCTCTGTCGTATGCGGGTTAGTGAGATAAAAACCTTAATAAATATTCAATGATGCGTTGAAACGTAAAAATACGTTAGCGAGTCTCGTAATAGAGATATCATCTGTCAATAGTGAGTTTATATAAAGTTATAAAAATAGTTTCTTGCGTAAAAAGTGTTACAAGTTTTTTTTTCGTTGTTTACATATCCAACTTATTTATTACTTATTAATTGAAAAGAAATAACCTACAAAAATTATTCGGTACAATATAATTAATTTCTGGTGGTAGGATTCCTGTGCAGGAATCCGTCTAGGTAGGTACCACCCCAGGGCCAGTTATTCTGGCGTGAAGCAGTAATGTGCAAGCATTACTGTGTTTCGGTTTCGAAGGGCACTGACAGCTAGCGTAATCACTGGGCATTTGAGACTTAAGAACTGATGTCTCAGGGTGACGGGCGCAGTGTGGTGTCACACAGAGATATTCTGGGTGACACAGCATTTGTTGTGGGCGGACGTTGCACTTACCATCAGGTGAACGTTTTGCTCGTTTCGTCACTTTATACAATAAAAAAAAATATTCTTAATAATTATTTATCTTCTGCTGTATTCTTCATTTGGCTTTTTTATTTTATGATTTGGCGTCAATTCAAAAAGTAATAGTTTTAATAAGAATTTCCTTATTTCTGTGTATTTTTCGAGTTTAGGTGTTTAGTATTGATATGTTATTATGTATGCAGTGTAGTGATTGGAAAAATTACAGATTGTCTTCATAAGTCCAACAAAATTTCTTTACCAATAATTATATCTGAACATTATGCAACTTTGGCATGGCGGCAAAAGAAAAAAAAAGTTAAATACGTGCGATAAATAGGCGCTCATTTTCCATATGCATTAATTTAGTATTTCTTGCGATATCGGTCATAAAGAACAAATACATTAAGCTCGCATCTCCCGATCTTTATGGAGGTCAATTAATAAGGTCACTGAGGTACGTAGCAGTGCTCGTTAAGTGGATTATTTACATAGCATGACCCTATACCGCTTTTGAAAGTTGCAAATATCTATCAGAAATTGACGACTATTAACAGTATACTATATTACATACTATTGCCTGTAGAATTCCCTTGCATATATGTAAGTACAACAGCAGTGCCAGTTTTTTTTATTGGATAAAGTGACGAGACGAGCAATACGTTCACGTGATGAGAAGTGCAACGTCTGCCCATAACAGATGCTGTGTCACCCAGAATATTTCTGTGTGGCATCACGTTGCGTCGTCACCCTGAGACATGACTTCTTTAGATTCACATGCCTAGTGATTACTCTAGCTCTTAGTGCCCTTAGTTCAGACCGAAAAATAGACTTTTTGTATACTACTGCTTCACGGCAGCAGATGAGTGGCCCTGGGGTGGTACCTACCTAGAGGGATTCCAATAAAAAAAAATCCATAGAGCCCAGCCCCTTAGGAGAAACTGACGAAACGAGCAAAACGTTCACCTGATGGTAAGTCTGCCCAAGCAAATGCTGTGTCACCCAGAACATTTCTGTGTGACACCACACTGTGCCTATCACCCTGAGACATCAGTTCTTAAGCTTAAGAGCTTACTAGTGGCAGGATTCCCATGCAAGAATCCGTCTAGGTAGGCACCACTGCGCCCATTACCATGAAACATCAGTTCTGAAGTCTCATATGCCCAGTGATAACACTAGCAAAAGTAACATGTTATAGTCATATGGGCGTAGGTCTCACATCTTTATCGATTAAAATATTAATAATAAAAGTCCTACAATTTTCGTTACGCTTATCTGAGTACATCCTGGCTTTTCAACGACACAATGCTTCGATGATCGATACGCTCGGTACAAAATTATTAGGTTTGCGATCACAAAAGAATCCATGCAAGTACCGGGGTACAATGTTATTACTCGAAGTGCGCTTTAGTCTGCGGGGTGGTCCTTTGTAAATGGTCGTATGATTAAAGAGGGATGTTGTATTGTCAGTAGTGTGGCGTCGCTCCTGACACGTGTGCCAATTAAAACGCCTATTTTGTTACTCTGTTTACGTTAAGTACAAAATGGCGTCTTACGTACGTTACGTACATTTGAAAATAGATATTTGTTATCTGTTATGTATCGCAGTAGTTAAAATATTTAATGATACTTTGAATAATTTAATCTGTAATTTTTGCGTGTTTTTGTTTAGTTTTAACAGAGTATCAACAGAGTATCATATTTGGTGACAAATAGTTCAGCAGTGTGCATTTCATTACACACTCGTAAAAATAGTCGACATTACTTAAACGCCACTTGTGGGTGTGTTCGTCGTCAAGCTATGCCTATAACAGTATGATACCTTGTTAGGGTTCCGCTGTCATACAAATAAACCATTATAATTTCGGTAAAAAAAAAAGTAAGTTTCAGCCTATAAATGTCCCACTGCTGAGCACAGGCCTCCTCTCATTTCTGAGAGGGTTTTGGAGCTAGGAAAAATCCGCCACGCTGCTTCAATGCATGTTGGCGGATTGCACAAGTCTTCGAAATATTTTTTATTTTTATTTTACAGACATGCAGGTTTCCTCACGATGTTATCCTTCACCGCCGAGCACGTGGTAATTCAGGACTCAAAATTGCAATTAACAATTTTAGTGGTGCCGGGACCGGGAATCGGCTCTTTATACCACGGCTCTTTATAATTTCGGTCTTTTTTCTAATTTTTTCGGAGTTAAAAAGGAAGAATGGAATACAAAATTAGGAATAAATTCCTTCGATTTAGGAATAAATTCCTTCGATTTAGGAACATATATTTCAATATTGAAATAATCAACTCAGTACACGTAGTAAGAATAGCAGAAACGTTGCACGAAAAGTTACAAATCAATTTTGATCTTGTAATTTTACTCTCTACGCGCCCAAAGAAGTTTTACTTAAATAAAGAAGGGATGAAGGCAAGAGTGTATTTATACCCGACTGTACAGAATAAAGCATATTCGTAAAGAAGGACTACTGATATTCTAAGTCACCCTAAGGATAATTTATCAATAAACAATTGAAACAAATTTTACTTAGTTAATTATTTTATTTACCCGAATACTACACATAGAATGACACAAGATTTACGAAGTTTATTGCGTTTAATTCATTTAACTTTTTTTTCTTGGATAAAGTGATGAAATGAACAAACGTTCATGGTGCAACGTCTGCCTATAACAAATGCTCTGTCACCCAGAATATTTCTGTGTGACACCACACTGGGCCCATCACCCTGAAACATCAGTTCTTAAGTTTAAGGGTTTACTGGTGGCAGGAATCCGTCTAGGTAGGTACCACCCCAGGGCCAGATATTCTGGCGTGAAGCAGTAACTTTAACATTACTGTGTTTCGGTTTGAAGGGCACTGTGAGCTAGCGTAATCACTGGGCATATGAGACTTAAGAACTTATGTCTCAGGGCGATGGGCACAGTGTGGTGACACAGAAATTTTCTGGGTGACACAGCAGTTGTTAAGGGCAGACGTTGCACTTACCATCAGGTGAACGTTTTGCTCGTTTCATCGCTATTAAAGTAAAGTTTCAGCCTCTAATTGTCCCACTGCCAAGCTCAGGCCTCCTCTCAATTCTGAGAGGGTTTTGGAGCTAGGAAGAATCCGCCACGCTGCTCCAATGCGGGTTGGCGGACTGCACATGTTCTTCGCAATATTTTTTATTTCTGAGACATGCAACTTTCCTCACAATGTTTTCTTTCACCGCCGAGCACGTGGTAAATCAGCACTTAAAATTGCAATTATAATTTTAGTGGTTTCGGCACCGGGAATCGAACCCAGGTCATTCGCGTACTATGAAATTTAAAGCGAGCGCCTAGCCCCTGAGCTACCACGGCTCGCTATATCAAATTAAAAAAAAATATGGGAGCCCAGTGATTACATCAGCTCGCAGTGCCTTTCAAACCGAAAGACAGTAATGTTTGCACACTACTGCTTCACGGCAGAATAACTGACCTTGGGGTAGTACCTATCTTGACGGATTCCTGCATAGGATTTCTGCTTTCCCGACGTCTCGAGCGCTTTGCAGAAACCTTGGTTATGGTAGGATTGTTGAAGTCGTTCTGATATGATATTCCAGGCTACAGATTTAGATCTGAATTTTTTAATTGTATTCTAAGGTAAGGTAATAATTGTTTTGACCTTTGTGAAATTAGTCTATTCCAGAGTGGTTTTATGACTTTAGCTTTTCTAAATGTATTATGTAAAAATCTCTTCATTCGTCTAAAACCGGACACAAAGCGATACTTTGGCAAAAAGCCTACAGTAGTCGAGCGCAGACTACGCCCTCTTGACGTAAGAGATGCTTTGTCTCTTGGTTTGGAATAGCGTCGAAAATATAGTAGCACTACGTTGTTGCAATATACCTACATAGCCTAGTGTAGTTATGTTTATGAAAGTACCGAAAATATTATCTAAAGTGTAATGTAATATAATGCGGGAAGTATGTGGTTTGGGGAAGTTCTATAATATATATAAGCTATTTTCCAAATCGGCACAGGCGATGTAGTTCATAAATGTTCATCATCATCATTAGTTCAGCCTATCACTAGTCCACTGTTGAACATAGGACTCCCCCATAGATTGCGACAAAAGTTTGAAGCTCTCACTTTGAGGGGACTTTTCCATAGTTGCCACGCTTGGCAGGCGGGATGGCGACCGCAGTTTATTTATCCGGGTGTTCCAGAAAGTACCTGCTGCCCTCCTGGTTTTCATTTTCCCTCTGTAGACTTTTACGACACTCACGGGATAGGATGAGGTAGTTCTATTTGTAATAACAAAGTTTTTGTCAATGCTTATGAATGTAAACGATAGGAAAAAAACAATTAAAGTTTTAGTCAGATAGAGATAGCTGATATTATAACGGGTAACTTCGGCTACCTTAATTTTAGAAAAATAGTTAGGGTTCCGTGCAAAAAAATTAAAACCCCAAAATCCGATTCAAATAAGGAAGTTTATATATCATCGATCGGTATTTTTTACGCGGATGAAACAGCGGGGTATTTCTGATGTGGGTTCTGTTTGAGCTTATTTTTTTCATAGAATAAAGTGGCCAGACGGGCAAGACGTTCACGTGATGGTAAGTCCAAGATCTGCCCATAACAAATGTTGTGTCACACACAACATTTATGTACGGCACCACACTGCGTCCGTCCCCTCCAGACATCATTTTTAAGTCTCATATGTCCAGTAATTATACTAATTCTAAGTGCTGAAGGGCACTAATACCGAAACGCAGTAATGCTTGCATAGTACTGCTTCATGGCAGAATAACTAATCAAGCGGATCACGGCAGTACTCCAACTTACCTAGACGGATTCGTACTCTTGTGCCAGCACCTCTAAAATTTTTCTTCAAATTAAGTGCCGATTTACCACGTGCTCAGCGGTGATTGCAATCATCGTGAGAAAATCTTTCTGACAAATAAATATATATATTTTTTTTTAGAAGACTTGTGAAGTCCGCCTACCCGCATTGGTGCACCGTGGCGGAATCTACGCGGCTCTAGTGAGACTTACGAGTATATAGGCTCCTTTACTTTTTTCCAATAATCATTTTTAAATCATGTGACAATCTATCTATACAAATAAATTAAATTGAAGTGTCTGTTTGTAATAACGAAACAACAGTTCTTTTTGTCTGAGGTCGGTTTGTTCCGGCTAATCTCCGTAACGGCTTGAACGATTTTGAGGACACTTTCACTGACAGATAGCTGATATTATAGCGGGCAACTTAGCTTAAGTTATCCGCTATTATATCAGCTATTTGTCCGTTACTTTAATTTAAAAAAAATTAGGGTTCTGCGCAATAAAATTTAAACATCAAAATCCGTTTCAAATAGGGAACTGTATATGTATATCATCGATCGGGGTCGACTTTTTTACCCGGGTGAAGCCGTGGGGCACGGCTAGTTAAATATATAACCATTATGTCTGTGCAGTAAATTATCATGCTCTGTTAGGTTAATCGCAAGCTTGCGATAATGAAGTGTCACCCGGAGCGTTTAAAAGGGAATCAATCAACGGTCGGACAGGCTTGTATAGACGCAGTGGCCGGTGAGACCAATCGATAATATGTTTTATAATTCACTAGAATATTGCTGTCTCTTCGTCATTGGCTTGTCCTTTTTACGTTTATTTATAGATGCTATTATCGAGACTCCAGAGTAATTATACTTGTCGGTTGTTGTCTCATACGATGTACGACTACGCTGTACTCATCCGAATACTGTCGGAAACTGTCGACTGCGCAGCAGATATTATAGTGCTTAAAGCGTAATCGCAAACAGAGGCACTCTTCCTATCCTACCCGAGCCCGATGTAACGCTGCAGTATCAGCAACAGGGGAACAATCACGAACCAACCAGGGGGTCTACTGTGTAACTCTGGTTGATTTATTTTGGCCTATGAAGCTCATTCATTGGTGGCAAAGAAACCGATCACGAAACTAATCAGAGTTACACTGTAGCCCATAGAGCCCGAAAACCAACAAATGTTTTTGCACAAATGTTGTTTTCAGCCGGGCCTCGAACCTACGACCTATAATGAAGAAGTCAATCAGGCAATCGCTTAGCTGTAATTTTTGTATATTCATGCTGTGTATATGTAAGCCAATGAAATTTTAATGTTACGCTTGCCTTTGACAATGTATCCGAACGTCTTCCAGATGCTGTGATCGTTAATGTGCAACTTCACAGGTCGTGAAAGTCATTGGTATCTGCTATGACCATGGATTTATATAACGCAAAATATCCAACTTCTTATTACCGTACGCCAGGCGGTTTCAGGAATATGTACTTTTACTGTTCTCAGTTTGAATCGTTGTATTCCGATCCAGTGACTTAAGCGCCGAAAAATTAATCTATTCAATTTATAATAAAATAGCTGATGCTCGCATCTTCCTGTTTTTTTTTTTTGATATCCCGTCGGAACTATATGATTTTCAGGGATGAAAAGTATCCTATGTCCGTCCGCAGGATGCAAGCTATCTCTGTTCCAAATTTCGTCAAGACCGGTTCAGCGGTGGAACCGTGAAAAGGTAACAAACAAACAGAAGGACAAAGAGAGTTACTTTCGCATTTATAATATTAGTATGTATAGCTGATGTCCGCGTCTTCGTGTTTTTTGAAATATCCCGTCGGATCTATATGATTTTCAGGGATGAAAAGTATCCTATGTCCGTCGCCAGGATGCATGCTATCTCTGTTCCAAATTTCGTCAAGATCGGTTCAGCGGTTGAACCGCGAAAAGGATCAAACACACAAGAGGGACAGAGAGTTACTTTCATAAAAAAAGTAAAGTTTCAGCCTATTAATGTCTCACTGCTAAGCACCGGCCTCCTCTCATTTCTGAGAGGGTTTTGGAGCTAGAAAGAATCCGCCACGCTGCTCCAATGCGGGTTGGCGGACGTACACATGTCTTCGAAATATTTTTTTATTTCTCACACATGCATGTTTCCTCACGATGTTTTCCTTCACCGCCGAGCACGTGGTAAATCAGCACTTAAAATTGCAATTAACAATTTTAGTGGTGCCGGCACCGGGAATCGTACCCAGGTCACTCTCGTACTATGAAATTTTAAGCGAGCGTCTAGCCCCTGAGCTACCACGTATTTATAATATTAGTATGAATTATGGATTAAAAAGATTATTACCAGCAGGCAATCGTAGTATCGTAGTAGTCCGGCCCGATTACCGCAGTGGTTATGCTATTGGCTCCTATGCTGTTGGTCGCGGATTCGATAGTCGCACGGATATATGTATGACCTACAGAATTCTTTTGCAGTTGTACTTGGTTTGGATCTATCTGCGTGTGGGATTTATGGTTGTAAAATGCACTGACAGACACACGAGTGTCTCTGTCAATGAAAATAAAACAGGTTTTAATAACTCAATCTAACGTCATAACTAATATAGTAGTTAAGAATACGAATAATATCTTTATAAAGGTGTGCCGTGTGGTAGCGGCATAAGAGAATCTACCACCCTCGTCTCGTCCCGTGGGTGTCGTAAAAGTCGACAGAGGGTTATGAAAACCAGGAGATGGGCAGCAGCATCATCCTGGAACATCTAAATAAACAAACTGCGGTTGCCAACCCGCCTGCCAAGCGTGGCAACTATGGCAAATCCCCCCAAAATGAGAGGTACAAATCAAAAACGGCCCCTAGTCTCTGGCGGCCCCGCTAGTCCTGGCTCCGGTAACGGTCATGGTAACGGCGGGGCATGGGGTGCGAAGAATCTCCGGAGGAGGAGATCTTGTTACCACCACCGACGACTGGACCTGGCAACATTTAACGCACGCACGCTGAGGACCGACGAGAAGATCTTGGAGCTGGAAGAGGAGGTGAGAAAGTTACACTGGGATATAATAGGATTATCTGAAGTCCGAAGACAGGGGGAGGACACGGTAATCCTTGAATCCGGTAACTTGCTCTACCACCGGGAGGGCGACCATCTGTCCCAAGGAGGTGTCGGATTTTTCGTCCACAGGTCTCTCATTAACAACGTTGTCAAGATCGGGAGTGTGTCGACTAGGGTTGCGTACCTTATACTCAGAATAACCAAACGGTATTCGCTGAAGGTCATACAGGTATACGCACCGACCTCGACACATCCTGATGATGAGGTGGAGGAAATGTATGAAGATATTTCAAGAGCCATACATTCCTCCAAAACTCACTACACGGTGTTGATGGGAGACTTTAACGCAAAGCTGGGCATGAAAAAAGTCGATGAGCTGGTAGTGGGGCAATTTGGAATAGGGCAACGGAACCAGAGGGGTCAACAGCTGGCCGACTTTATGGAGAAGGAGGGACTCTTTATGATGAACTCCTTCTTCCAAAAGCGGCCCCACAGAAAGTGGACCTGGATGAGCCCGGATGGTTCCACCAAAAATGAGATAAACTTCATCATGACGACCGAACGACAGCTGTTCAATGATGTCTCTGTGATCGCTAGGGTGAAAACCGGTAGTGATCACCGAATGGTAAGAGGCACATTAAACCTGAACGTGAAGCTGGAGAGGTCGCGCCTGGTGAAGTCCACGCTCCGTCCATCTCGTGCCCTTATCCAAAACCCCGAAAGCTTCCAGCTCGAACTGCAAAATCGTTTTCAGTGCCTGGAAGATTGCGTTACAGTGGACGATATGAACGAGAGGCTCGTGGAAACTGTCCATGCGGTGGGGGCAAAGTTTTGCAAGACCTACCGCACAAAAAAGATCCAGAAACTCTCCGACCACACTCTCAATCTCATGGAGGATAGGCGAGAAATGAGGCTGCAGTCCTCAACTGATGCGTCAGCATATCGGCAACTGTACAGACAGATCTCCAAATGTATGTGGCCTACGCTAGACCTACGCTTCTTCAATACTGCTCGTCATTTCCGCTGGAGCAGAGATTTTGAGTGAGATCGAGAGATTCTATGGACAGCTGTACACATCGTCGTTGGTGCCACACACTAGTGTGAGTAACGACCCAAGAGCAAATCTCGTCCGACACTATTCCGATGATATCCCGGACGTCAGTTTGAGCGAGATTAGTATGGCTCTCAAACAGCTCAAGAATGGCAAAGCGCCTGGCGAGGACGGAATTACAGCGGAGCTTCTGAAAGCGGGTGGAAAACCGGTACTTTTAGTCCTTCAGAAGCTATTTAATTCCGTCATCCACGGCGGCGCTACGCCGGAAGCGTGGAGCAGAAGCGTGGTTGTCCTGTTCTTCAAGAAGGGCGATAATGCCCTCTTGAAGAACTATAGACCGATATCGCTTCTGAGCCGCGTCTACGTGCTGTTTTCGAGAGTCATTACGAATCGTCTCGCAAGCAGACTTGACGACTTCCAGCCTCCCGAACAAGCCGGATTCCGAAAAGGCTTTAGTACCATAGACCACATACATACCCTTCGCCAGATTGTACAAAAGACCGAAGAGTACGATCTCCCGCTATGTCTGGCGTATGTGGACTATGAGAAAGCCTTTGATTCCGTCGAAATTTGGGCGGTGCTACGGTCGCTTCAGCGGTGCCGAATTGACTGTCGGTATATCGATGTGCTGCAGTGCTTGTATACCAATGCTACGATGGCTATCCGAGTACAGAACCAGAGTACGAAACCGATCCAATTGCAGAAAGGTGTAAGACAGGGTGATGTCATATCCCCGAAACTCTTCAGCGCTGCATTGGAAGATGTCTTCAAGCTACTGAACTGGAAAGGATACGGTATCAACGTCAATGGCGAATACATCACTCACCTTCGATTTGCTGACGACATAGTCATAATGGCAGAATCGCTGGAGGACCTCAGCGCTATGCTCAATGACCTCTATAGTGTCTCCCAACAGGTGGGTCTTAAGATGAACATGGACAAGACGAAGATCATGTCTAACGTCCATGTCACACCTATACCGGTTGTTATTGAGAACACTACGATCGAAGTTGTCGACGAATATTTATACCTAGGACAGATTGTCCGACTAGGTAGGTCCAACTTCGACCGAGAGGTCAATCGACGGATCCAACTCAGCTGGGCAGCGTTCGGGAAATTGCGTCACATCTTCTCGTCGAGTATACCTCAATGCCTGAAAACAAAAGTATACAACCAGTGCGTGTTGCCAGTGATGACTTACGGAACCGAAACGTGGTCCTTCACTGCAGGCCGCATGAGGAAGCTCAGAGTCGCGCAGCGAGCTATGGAAAGGGCTATGCTCGGAGTTTCTCTGCGAGATAAAATCCGCAACGATGTTATCCGCAGCAGAACTAGAATAACCGACATAGCCCTAAGGATAAGCAAGCTGAAGTGGCAATGGGCCGGCCATATAGCTCGTAGAACCGACAACCGTTGGGGAAGAAAGGTTCTAGAGTGGCAACCTCGTACCGGCAAACGCAGCGTAGGGCGACCCCCTCACTAGATGGAGCGACGACCTGCACGGTTTTGCGGGAAGTCGATGGATGCAGGTGGCTCAGGACCGTGTTTTAGTGGCAATCTATGGGGGAGGCCTATGTTCAACAGTGGACTGTAAAAGGCTGAAATGATGATGAAAGGTTATCCGTGAAAAGGTAACAAACAGGCAGAGGGACAGAGAGAGTTTACTTTCGCATTTATAATATTAGTATGGATGTTAGTAAGTCTGTGGCTCATTCGAAACCAAGATACGATTCAGCAATGCACAATATATTAATGCAGGAGGAAGTCAAGATGACATTAAATAATAACAGTAATATTAAATTAAATAGAACTGAATTTTACGGATTTATCGCGTTTAATTATAACTATCATCCCATCGTTAAGAATGCTTTACAGCACTCATGTTTACGGGATGACAGCTGTTAATGACTAGTTTTGATCCGATCTACGATAAAAACAATGCTTTATGCCGCTAACGCCGGTCCTCAGAGAGGCACTCTCCTTTACACCTTCTCGTATTCATGTATAAAGCCTGAATAATACGACTGGAGGCAGGTTTGGAAGAAGCGTTATAGAATCGTCTAGGTAGGTACCACCCCAGGGCCAGTTATTCTGCCCTGACGCAGTAGTTTGCAAGCATTACTGTGCTTAGGTTTGAAGGCCACTGTGAGCTAGCGTAATCACTGGGCATTTGAGACTTAAGAACTGATGTCTCAGGGTGACGGGCGCAGTGTGGTGTCACGCAGAAATATTCTGGGTGACACAGCATTTGTTGTGGGCGGACGTAACACTTACCATCAGGTGAATCTTTTGCTCGTTTTCGTTCTTTTTTTCTTTTTCGTTTCGTTCGTTTTGTTCGTTTTAGCTCGTTTCGTCACTTTATATTAAAAAAAAAACACGTCCAAATCAGAAAACAAAAGTTGAGCGTCGCAATATTGAGCCGGGAAGACCACGACTCAAATACGTAATAGTGACTCAGGTACGATAATGATTGCGCCGTACAGTAGGGCTATTGCGTATCCAAAGTGATGATCACTGATAAAAGTGTTGAACGAATATCTGCCAAATGAGTGTCTGCGTACTGGTTATGATTAACAAAAAAGACGTCATAAGAAAAATAATCTTCATTTTCGTTATCCATATCCACTATGACAATTGTTGTCATAGTGGATATGGATAACATACATATTTGACATATTTGACAGATATTCGTTCAACACTTTTATAAGTGATCTTCACTTTGGATACGTAATAGCCCCTCAGGTCAGTTGGATATAGCACCTCGAACACAATATTACGATTCGAAAATACGAAATATCGCTCGATAAGGAACTCATTACACGGCGCATATCTTTTGACGTTTGAATATTGCGCTGTCGATAGAAACACTTTAGTATGAAGTGGTTGAAACATTTACGATGCCGATAGTGTTCGTACCGCTACCGAAAGGTCTCGGTATCTTGGAATGTCACGTTTAAGAGACCTAATGATACTTGCTGATAAAAGCTGGGCTACCGGGCATTTTCTGTACGTTTCCAATACAGTTCCTTGATTCCGGTGGTACCTACCTAGTACCTACCTTTTATATTCCTACATAGTAATCCTATCACTCGTGGTATTTATGTCACTTATAATTTTGCTAACTTAATTATTGTTTCTTTCCTTCACGATTAACATTCTGAATGTAAAGCAAGCTTCTGCTTCTTCACGGCTTATAAACATGTTCTATACATGTTCATAATTAAGTTAGGTCGTGTTTAATAAATTCACACGGTCAAAATAACATATCTCTGGTAATCGGTGCGGTTGTGGAACTGGGCTTTGTAATTCCAAGCCGACGTATTTCTATTATAAACTGAATAAATTATGAGTCGCAGCACGATCGTATCAGGAGTGTAAGGGAACAGGATTCGCTTGCTATGCATTTTTAATCAGCGCCAGCTCGAAGTGCCACTGACAAACACTTCCTTATTAATCATCTCAACATGTTAAGAATGGCGAGCGGTAGGACTTTTCTTCTAAAAATACTTTATTTGTTTCCAGCCTCATATTTTGTGGCTCCAAGTGAAAAAAAATTACATTCTTAAATGGCTTGTTTACTTGTTAGGACAAATTAAAGTTGGAAGTGGTGTAAGAGACTGCTTATCTGATAAAATCAATCTGATAAAGTCAATAACGTTCACGATTTGGAATGTCTATTTTCCCGCAGTAAACTTGCGAACGGCAAGCTTTATCTTGCACTAAGATAAATGAGGTATTATTTGGTTATTGTATATCTCTATGAGGCAGACTTTGGAAATGTCATTCACGCATGGGGTAACAGCAAGGAAGTATGCTATGAGTATCTAGTCACAATTTAGGAGAGGAAGAAAAGAAAAGATACCTGAATTTATAGTGGATTATTCTTATTGTTATAGGAGAAAGTGACGAGACGAGCAAAACGTTCACCTGATTGTAATTGCAATGTCTGCCCATAAATAAGTCTCATATGACCAGTAATTACACTAGCCCTTTAGATCAAATCACAGTAACGTTTGCACACTGCTTTCTTACAGACATACTGCTTTCTGGCAGAATAAACGGATTCCTGCACAGGAATCCGAGCACCAGTGAATTCCCTGATTTACCTGAACTGAAGTTCTGTTAAAAGTAAAAGTAAAGTAACAGCCTATAAATGTCCCACTGCTGAGCACAAGTCTCCTCTCACTGTTGAAAGGGTTTTGGAGGTGGGAAGAATCCGCCCACGCAGTTACAATGTGAGTTGGCGGACTTCACATGTCATCGAAATATATTATTTTTCTCAAACTTGCAGGTTTTCCCACGAAGTTGTCCTTTACCGCCGAGCACGTGGTAAAGCAGTACTCAATTTAAGTGATACCGGCACCGGGAATCGAACGCAGGTCACCCGCGTGCTATAAAATTTAAAGCAAGTTAATCATGAATATGGATTCATAACAAAGTGATAGACCGCTAAGAAGCTTTACGTACACATTCATTAATCTTATCGAAATCATTGTGTAGGATCATTGAATCGATCTTTGCTATGATTAATGATTCGTTCTTTTATCTAAATAATCACTCATTCGATATTTACCAGTTTAAGTACCCGTTATTTGACTTTAATGATTTCTCTTGTTCAAAAACGTTTGTATTGGGTATACAACTGGGACATATACACAAAATGCTGTCCATGTCCATGTACATGTCGTCGTCGGCAATACAATTTTCGCTATTGAAATCGTTCAGTACGTTTTCAACGGACATACGATAACTGTTGCGTATTATTAGTTACGTTTGGTATCTTCATAAGCCTGTAAAGTGAAATGAAATGAAAGTGAAAATTATTTATTCTCCAACGTAATTTTTTTTTTACAATCTACCACCGTTTCGTAATGAAGTTCCTCTGACGGAGAAGAAATAGGCGAAAGAAACTCAGTAGGTTTTTTAACTTTGTCAAAAGTACATTAAAAATAAATTTACAAAGAACAGTCTTATAGAAAACCAAAGTACGCTCCAGAAAGACCCAACTTTTTGTAAGTTGGGTCTTTTTGTAATCGCCGGACATGGAATGAGTGCTTAGCACTTGAGATGCTGCTGCCGTTACCAGTTGGATAATTTAAGTCTTGCAAAATTGAGAAGGTTATGCCGCTGTCAATCGGAGGACAGTTGATTTTTCTGGCATTTCCCTGAGTCAATTTTAACGACTTCCACGGATGCCGAACACGGATAACGAGAACTTATTATAACTTATCAGTGGTGAAACGCTTCGAGTATGGCTCATTTGGTAAAACCATCCCACTAATTATTTTAGTCAACATTAACCATAACTCATAGGCCGGGCGCTCGCCTTAAATTTCATAGTACGCGAGTACGACCTGAGTTCGATCTACGGTGCTTCCCCCTCTAAACCATGTGCTCAGCGGTGGCGGAAAACGTGAGGAAACCTGCATGTGCCGTGAAGCAGTAGTGTGCAAGCATTACTGTGTTTCGGTTTGAAGAGCACTGTGAGCCAGCGTAATTACTGGGCATTTGAGACTTAAGAACTGATGTCTCAGGGTGACAGGCGCAGTGTGGTGTCACACTGAAATATTCTGGGTTTTGCAAACACAGCATTTGTTGTAGGCGGACGTTGCACTTACCATCAGGTGAACGTTTTGCTCGTTTCTTTCTTTCTTTCGTCACTTTATACAATAAAGAAAAAAAAATGTCTGTTAAATTAAAATATTTCGATAACATGTGAAGTCCACCAACCCGCATTGGAGCAGCTTGGCGGAGTGCTTGGCGGCACTCTTGCCGGCTGCAAAATCCTCCCAGAAATGAGGACGCCAGTGCTGATTAATGGGCTTTACTTTTTTTAATTCACTCAGTAAAGCCATTTTTTATATGGCGTCAACACTCATTTCCACTCTTTCTGATCTTTTTATACTTCAACCTTTTTAATTGTCATTCGAATGCCCATTCAGCTGAACATGTTGTACCAGAATTATTAATGTTATATCAAATTCTGGCAAATATAGTCTTTTCTATTCCAATCTAGAGTCAACTTTTAAGTTTTTAATCTGACTGTAATTAAATGTGTCTAACATATCCCTAACTCATTCAGTTCACGGTGCAAGTAAATATTTTATCAAGGCGCCCTACACAAAATCGTGCACAGAAATGAACATCCATTTTTAATTAAACCTAACATTCTGAGGCTCACAAATGTAGATACTAGAACTGACCCAAGAATAAATTGGATGCGCAAAGGGAATATGAAAAAGTTTTATCCAGTTATATCCATTGGTTATAAATGTTTGCCCTTTATCCAAAAGCTCCACCAGATCCGAACATGCAAATTTTATTCCAAAGCTGTTGTCGCAAGAGAGTTCAATGAGACTCTCTTCCTCCTTGTGAAGTGAATTGTGGTGAAGCTTGAACACGGAAAGGATCTTGGGTCTTTGAAATGTATTCCGTGAAAATGCTCTTGTTTTCTCTTACTTCACTAGTTTAACTAAAAATAACTTAGTTACCGGTGACACACACGCAGCACACACTTTAGGAACCCCACTGTCCCACTAGAGTTCTGCTATTTAAAAGAAACTATATATCAAATATAAAAGTCATATCTTAAATTAGTTTTCATCTGCTGGTGAAAATGGCATCTAAAATTAGATTCATAATTTAAAAATGATTATTCTTTAAATATTATATGTTCTGATATCATAGTAATGAACATTTTCGAATTAATAGACGAACGGAACAAATCAGTGAAAACGTTCGTATTTTAAAACGTCACACCAATAAACCTGTTCACGATAAAGAATTATTTCGTATAAAAACTAAAATACGACGTCGAAAGAAACATTCAGTTAATGGAACGGGAATTTGATGAGCACGTAGATGTTGCGTCCGAAAATGTAACAGTTTTACGACTAGTTTAACGTCTGATTTTACAACTGTCAAGTGATTTTATAGTCGTATCAAGTGCGAGCGCACATGTAGCGAGACACTCGTAAAATCGCACCAGTATCTATGTGGATCCAAAAGGAGACATTCCAGCCGTCAGAAATACCAAAAGGATCATTCAATTTAAAATTGTAATGATTATTGATATTTGGTGCTCTCCTTATAACCGATTAGCTGTACCCCGCGTAAAGAAGCCGACCATATGACTGCGCCGTCCTGCATGTAACCTTGCTGACCTGAAGTGTTCGCAGTTCGGCCCTTCTTGATAATTTACGGTTTTTACGTGCGGTTCCTTAATACGCAGCATAGAGTTTGATAGCCTTAAACTTTTCTCAATGAACGGGTTATACAATGCAAGAATAATTTGTCAAATGAAATTTGATTTTCTTGAGATTAGCACGTTCATATATACAAACTTTCCACCTTTATTATAGTGGTAAGAAGTGGATGTGATTACGTTTGGCTATTTGTTTATCTGTGGCAGATATGTTATCTGTGACAGATATGATCTCTGTTTTTCCTTTCTCTACTGCCTGCATTCATATTTTTCAATTAATGTAACACCTAAACCTTTCCTACAATTACCTACAATTCCTACAAAGCGACTTTGATTGTACGGATAGCCTTTATTCCTGCAGAATAACACCACAATACGAATTGCTGTCACTATACTGCCCGTGGGAACGTAATTGGGAGCATGAAATTTTACCCGTTACGCCTCCCCACGGGGCGAAAAGTGGGCTACGTGTGTGGCCCCTGCCTACCGCTTATATTGGAATCTGTCGTGTTTGTTTGTATATATGTTTGTACATACCTGGACGGATTCGTGCATGGAGATCCTACAACCAATAAACAACCAATGGTTGGAGACGTTCTCCCTCATTTGACCACTTGATCTGACGAGTAGCTATCATTTTCATCAGCTCTACTTGGTAATCGCGACTCTTGACTGGCAGTTTGTCAATAGCAGTACCAGATACCTTAGACGCTGCCTCCGGTCACTAATCTGGATAATTTAGGTCTGGCATATGGCATTGGCAGATGTCATACCGACATCTGTTACTTTGACGATGTCCTTCCTCGCCGATTCAACCATGATGACAAATTTCAAATACTGTCGGAAGCTATCAACTGCGCAGGAGATATTATAGTGACATAACTGTACGCGCAAACACAGAGGCCCGATGTAACGCTCATGCGATAAGATCGGAGGTGACAATCAGAACACAAGCAGACCCCGACAACCATTTGAATTTTTGAACAAAATGTTGTCTCCTACTGAGATTTCGAACCCAGGGCCCGCTGCGTAGAAGTCATGTACTCTGACCGCTAGGATACGCTGTTGTCATCATTATTATACTTATTATGAAACACAGTAATGTTTGCACATTACTGCTTCACGACAGAATCACTGGCCTGGTGTGGTACCTACCTAGACGGATTCTTGTATAGGAATCCTATCAACAGTTATCTCGATTTGTAATTAACTTCTATTTTTATTTAATCACTTCTTAATGTCAAGATGTAAAAGGGTAACAAAAAGACATAATAAGAACAGACATTGTATCCCATTTATAAACTGGATTCCAATCTTTACGGACGTTTTTATTACCGCCATCTTTTGTTCTTTCCTGAAATCAATGTTAATTACATTTGATACAATTTAACGTAGCAATGCCAAGGAGATACAAGCTTAATCGTTTCAGGATTAGTACAAATCTAATTTGAGATAGCGAATCAAATCGTCTATAGAACGTTTAGATGCACGTCGTAAAGTTTAGCGTTAATTGGATTTGTTTGTTTGAAAGTAACCTTTGCTGGAATAATCCGCCTCTATGTCATGCCCATTGCGTTCCCACGAGCAGTATAGTGACAGCATTGCATATTATATTCTGCACGAATATTGGTTGTCCGTACAATACCTTAGTCGCCTCTTTCGTCACCTCAGTTCTTAAGTATGAGACCTCATCATCATAATTTTAGGCTATCACTAGTCCACTGCTGAACATAGGCCTCCTCCATAGATTGCTACAAACGTTTGTAGCTCTCATTTGGGGTGAATTTTGCCATAGTTGTCACGCTTGGCAGGTTGGTTGGCAACCACAGTTTATTTATTCAGATTTTCCAGGAAGATGCTGCGCATCTTCTGGTTTTAATTTTCCCTCTATCGACTTTTACGACACCCACGCGATGAGATGGGGTGGTAGATTCTCTTAAGCCGCTACCACGCGGCGTGAGTGTGAGACTTAATACCCAGCAATTCCACTAGTTATCTGAGCCTTGCAGACCGTAACACAGTAATGACTTTGTAGGACTTAATTATGATGTTTTTTCTTTTTTTTTTTCACTATCGAAATGAATGTTAACTAATAAACTTTCTATCTTTCTAATGACTGGACGCTACTGCTTGATGTAAAAATAGCAAATTCAATCGGTTCTTAGTAATCTGGTTAGTTGTTTAATGACATAAACATTATACTATAACGCTTTATTCCCATAAGGGGTAGGCAAACATCACACTCGGTAGCCCACTTCTCGCCCCCGCGAAAAACTAATTTTTTTGCAATTAAACGCCGTTTTTTTGTAATTAAATTGGGCGTAACGCCACTAAAATCATCATCATCATCATCATTTCAGGCTATTACTAGTCCACTGCTGGACTAACTGTCATTATGGTGGGCTCTTACTTTAGTTGCCACGCTTGGCAGGCTGATTTGCAACCGCATTTTATTTATAGAGATATTCCAGGAAGACGATGCAGCCCATCCTCTGGTTTTAATTTTACCTCTGTAAACTTTTACGACATCCACGTGCTGAGATGGGGTGGTAGATTCTCTTAAGCCGCCACCACACTGACCACTGAAACCGTAATCAATTCGTTTTAATAACTAGTGTTTTAATAAATTGTTCGTAATTAAATGTCGTCCTGACTTTAGAAACTTGGCTTAAAGTGACAAACGTCCATACTAATATTATAAATGCGAAAGTAACTCTCTCTGTCCTTCTGTCTGTTTCTTACCTTTTCACGGTTACGGTTAAACCGCTGAAACGAAATTGACGATATTGGCACAGAGATAGCTTGTATCCTGGAGACGGACATAGGTTACTTTTTATCTCGGAAAATCAACGGGCGAACGGAACGAACGGACGAAGTCGCGGGAATCAGCTAGTTGGAAATATAACATAAAGGAATAAATTAAGATCGCAGTTCTAGCGATTATTGCCTCCCCCCGTTTTTACTCGGCAGACAGGTAAAACAGGTGAGCTAGATGAAACTACAAGAAGCATTCAAGTCTACATAGCGTCAAAAGAAACGCACTGTATAACATGCGTGCAGTTTCATGAGAAAGTCTTCTGGGAATACAACAGCCGCAAGCGACGTGCGAGCGCGTTTTGCGAACTACGTTATACCCTGGTGGTTTGTCTTTTACATACATACAGTGACGTTATCCCTATAAGGAATAGGCAGAGGCCACACACTTCTTTTCGGAAACGAGACGTGACGGGTGCCTACCCACGTCGACGCCATTTTGGTACGAGTCAAAAAAATATTACTCCTCATTGCGTTCCCATCATCAGTATATTATGGTACAATACCTTAGCCGTCTCTTACAACACTTCGGTAGCAAAGAGGTAGGTTCTATTCCACTCTGCCGGACACCTAACAGGACGTGTTGTTTTGCACAGTATAAAGGCTCACACTTCGGTAGGAAACAGCTAAGTGCTATTCTACTCTTCCGGACACCTATCGGTTTGTATTTTATGGTATGATAATTGAAGTCCTGTTCTAATGCTTGGTAAACGCGAGAGACGCTTAATGAATCGTGTTTCAGTATTTTAGTTGGTAGTTTTCGTTTAACTTCATAAATTATTAGTATTCATGTTACGAGTATTTTGAATGGTCAAAAGTTACTTTGTTTTTTATGGTGGGATAGTTCAAGACTTGTTCTTAATGTTTGGTAAAAGCGAGAGACGCTTAATGGATGGTCTTTCAGTTTTTTAATTGGTAATTTTTGTCCAACTTCATTAATGTTTGGTATTCGTGAGTCACTTTAATAAGGGTACGTTGCGGTGTGGTAGAAGATGGTTTGGACACGTAGAGAGGATGGATGAGTGAAGATTGACGAATTAGATTTATAAGGCGAGTGTGAACGGGCAAACCGGTAGGGGTCGCCGTAGGCGAACGTATCACGATCAGATCGAAGACGTTTTAATGAAAGGCCACGTTAAAAGTACCCGCATCCGACTAGCTTGTATAAAAACGCTAATGAAACTAGATGAAGAGAAAGATGTGTGTCGGGATCGTAGAAGTGAAAAGATGTGATGTATGTATGAGTTATTTTAAGCACTTGAAAACAGCGACGTGAATTTTGCTTCGACCACTAGTTGCTGAGTCGTGAGTTCCTGGCTACAAATCCCAGCCGATCCCAATATTTGTTCAACGCGTGTTGTTTGAAAGTTTGGCGTTTGTGTCTGGTTTGTTTTATGATTGTCCGTGTATATCTGATACTGCATCCGATCCTTCCTCCGATTTAATCGCATAATTATTAATTCGTACACATTAAGGAGCACGAATTATTCGCTTCGACTTTAGGCACTGTCATGTTATCCTACGCAGTTGAGGACATCTGATATAATCCGAGAAAAGATATTAAATTAAGTAGTGATTAATGGTGAGTGCTGTGTTATAAATTCTGGATTACGTCTATTTTATACAAACTAGTGGTAAAAACTCGTGGTAAAAAAATTAAGTTTGATCGTTGTTGAGGTTTGCAGTAAATATTTGTTGGCAACATTTTAAAATTCTATGGCGACAATCTCTACTCAGTGCGAATGTTTGACCACTGACTATTACATGTTTGACATTGGTATAAACGTCAACAAACTACAGACTATTATGGGATTGACATTGTCAGTATGAACATAAATAGTGAATGTTTTATTTTATTCAATTTATTGTTTTTGAAACAAATATTGAAAATAAATTTAGGCTTTCTCACTTCTTCGCCATAATTTCTCAATATAAGTTTTCTCTTCACGTAAAAGTAACAGCCTATAAATGTCCCAATATTGAGCACATACCTCATCTCATTTCTGAGAGGGTTTTGGAGCCGGGAAGTGTTCGGCCCGTTGCTCCAATGCGGCTTGGCGCACTTCACGTGTCGTCGAAATATTTTTACTTCCCTGACATGCAGGTTTCCTCACGAAGTTTTTCTTCACCGCTTGAGCACTTGGTAAATCAGCACTTTAAATTGCAGAACAATTTAAGTGGTGTCGGTACCGGAGATCGAACTAAGGTCACTCGCGTGCTTTGAAATTTAAAAAGCGCGTAGCCCCTAAATTACCTGTGACGTATTCCAATTTCGTATGTTGACTAATCTAATATGTTAAATAATCTTTTTACTGGTGGTAGGATTCCTATGCAGGAGTCCGTCTAGGTAGGTACCACCCCAGGGTCAGTTATTCTACCGTGAAGCAGTAGTGTGCAAACATTACTGTGTTTCGGTTTATAGGGCACTGTGAGCTAGCGTAATCACTGGGCATATGAGACTTAAGAACCTATGTCTCAGGGTGATGGGCACAGTGTAGTGTCACACAGCAATGTTCTGGGTGACACAGCATTTGTTATGGGCAGACGTTGCACTTACCATCAGGTGAACCTTTTGCTCGTTTCATCACTTTATGCAATTAAAAAACTTTATGCATTAAAAAAAAAATCTGTCCGGAGAAGAGTAGCGGTAAAGTTTTTAGACTTTTTGCTTTAATATTAATCTATGCTACAGTTATGAAAATTCAATGTACATGAACAACAGTTTTCGCTGTAAACCAAGCAGAGAATCAAGCAAAGCAAGAGAATCGCCTCTCTCTTCCCGCAAACGACCTGACCTCGGCGCAGCTATTGCGTGTCTGAAACGTGATGCGTGAGATAATGTGGTCGCATACATAGCCTGTTGCTCTTGATGTTGTAAACATGGATAATTCACTATAGCACAGTAAATCTTATATTAAGATTTCATTTAAATAAAACTACTTTTTACGGATTTTATCGCGTTTAATTTTGAACAATTTTTAACCCGACGTTTCGAGCGCTTTACAGCACCCATGGTCACGGGGGGACTGAGGTGACAGTTGTCCCGATGTCATAGTTAACCCGGAGTACCTTCAGCATTTATTTATTATTTTTAGTCCGATCTACGCAGAAAGAGCTTACTGTGTCTTGAAGCCTTGCAGTGGTATGCTTGGTTTTTGATTTAATTTTATTAATAATAGGATCCCAAGGGTAACATTTTTTTTATTGTGTAAAGTGACGAAATGAGCAAAAAGTTCACATGATGGTAAGTGCAACGTCCGCCCACAACAGATGCGGTGTCACCCCGAATATTTCTGCGTGACACCACACTGCGCCCGTCACCCTGAGACATCAGTTCTTAAGTCTCAAATGCCCAGTGATTACGCTAGCTCACAGTGCCCTTCAAACCGAAACACAGTAATGCTTGCACACTACTGCTTCACGGCAGAACAACTGGCCCTGGGGTGATTCCTGGTCGGATTCCTGCATAGGAATCCTACCGCCAGTGAAACTTAACTTTCTTATGAGCACATACCATCAGGCGAACGATAACAATACATACAATAAAAACATACAGACATAAAAAAGATATTACTATTAAGAGTTCAGGTTCTGAAATGTCGTGGGACTAGGGTTGCCAACTTTTTAAACAAAAGTCGTATACTTATCCAAGGAAAAAGACTTTACTAAATAATGGACAAATTACTTATTTTTGAAATTAGGAAGCGCCGATAGCCCAATGGCTTAGGGTACGGACTACGAAATACGTCGCAGGTTCGAGTCCGCTATTCGACTATCGTGGTGAATAATCTTTTAGCACTAGCTTTTAGGCTTAGTTGGAGTGGTTAATAGTAATGTAAATAGCCTTACTAATTTTTTTATTTTTAACAAGGCTTTGTTAGCTTAACCTATGAATATAATGAATGTAATGAAATCTTCCTTCTTACTCAAGATAAAACACTTAATCTAAGAAAGAATTACAACGGTCAATCTTTATCAGAATTACAGGAAACCATGGCAAAAATACACAGTTGAAGCTAGCTAAGATAAATAAAGCCGCTAAATAAATGGAACTTAATAAAAAATATAGTGCTTTAGACGTTTTATTTAAATTTTGGAAAAAGACAAATAAGACTTATACTGAACCTGTAGTCGATTAATGCAAGAATAATTAACTAAATTACTTTTTTTTATTCGTTAAAACTGATGAAACGAGCAAAACGTTCACCTGATGGTAAGTGCAACGTCTGTCCATAACAAATGCTGTGTCACCCAGAAAATTTCTGTGTGATACCACACTGTGCCCATCACCCTGAGACATAAGTTCTTCAGTCTCATATGCCCAGTGACTACGCTAGCTCACAGTGCTCTTCAAACCGAAACGCAGTAATGTTTGCACACCACTGCTTCACGGCAGAATAACTGGCACTGGGGTGGTACCTACCTAGACGGATTCCTGCATAGGAATCCTACCACCAGATAAACTCTGAAAACTTCTAAAACTCTGAAGCCTAAATAGCGTGTATTTAAATTTGTAAGGGAAATTATGGGGATATGAAAGTCTACTACGCGGAGTTATTGGACAATCTAGATGGCAGCGTGGATTTAGGTGTTTTAAATATCGTGGGATCACTTTGATTTTCCGGAATAGGTATCCTATGAGTATGTCCGTCTCCAAGACGCAAGCTACCTCTGTGCCGAATTTCATCAAGATCAGTAACCGTTGAGCCGTGAAAATGTTAAAAAACAGACAGAGGGACAGACAGAGTTACTTTCGCATTTATAATATTAATGAAGTAAAGTAAGTTAATTTGCTAAGATCCGCATGCAAAATATAAAAATGGTGTATATTACCTAGATTTTTAAAGAGCACCGCCCACACGGCCGCCGACCGTCGGCCGGCTGTCGTAGAGTCTATGACACTTGATAATGCCTCGTTTTGGGGCGAAACACGGGTCGTGTTCTCGACTTCAGTGGTATATATTACCTAGTGGTAGTATTGTAGTGGTTGGTGAAGGGTATCTGGTTGCGGTTCCTGGTGGCGGTGTTAGATTGCTTGTGCGAGCTACTTAGGGAGGGCGGGCGGTGCTCTTCAAAAAACTAGGTAATATACACCATTTTTTATTTTTTGCATGCGGATCTTAACAAATTAACTTCCGATTTCCGCAAAGTAACGCCTGATTCTATTAACTATATTTATAATATTAGTTAACATACATAGAGTCACGCCTCTTTCCCATAGGAGTAGGCAAAGACCACATCTTTCCACTTGCTACAATCCTGACACACATCTTTAGCTTCCTCTACTTTCATTAGTGTTTATATTAGTATGAAAGCAGTCCATCAATAATTGGAGCATCATGATGTTTAATTATTGGACAATTTTACACACATATTAAGTAGTATACTCACTAGGATTATCAGTTCATTGCTGCTCATAGATACATACAGTCACGCCTTTTTTCCTATATAAGAAGTAGGCAGAGGCCACTCACATAGCCCACTTTTCGGGTGGAGACTTGAGATGTTGCGTTCCCACGAGCAGTATAGTGATGTGCCAGATCGCCTCGTATTCATCATACGAGATTTCTTACGCAGTCGAACCTTCCGCTACCGCGTCGAGGGGGTGCGATCCGAATCACATCCCATCCTAGCCGGCGTACAAGGCTCAGTCCTAGGTCCCTGTGCTCTACGCCCTTTTCACGAACGACATACCGCACACCAGCGGCGTCGAACTCGCCCTCTTCGTAGATGATACCTGCCTATATGTGTCTGGACGTAATCCAGACACTATCTCTAAACGCCTCCAATCCGCAGCCTGAACCCTCGGGAACTGGTTTCGGAAATGGAGGATCGAGGTCAACCCAATCAAAAGTGCAGCCATGTACTTCTCGCGGCGGACCACCCCATCTCATCCCGTAGGTGTCGTAACTGTTGACAGAGGGAAAATAAAACCAGGAGATGGGCAGCAGCATCGTGGAGCATCTGAACATCTGAATAAATAAACTGTAGTTGCCAATCCGCCTGCCAAGCGTGGCAACTATTGCAAAATGCCCTAAAATGAGAGCTGCAAACTTTTGTAGCAATCTGTATGGAGATGCCTATGATCAACAGTGGACTAATCAGTGCATAGGCTGAAGCGATGATGATGATAATAACATTCGTATATAGTTATAAACAATTTTTATGTCGATTTTCTGATCCATACGAATCATTAATTAATACGGATTAATAAGGAGTGGTGGTAGGATTCCTATGCAGGGATCCGTCTAGGTAGGTAACCCCAGGGCCAGTAATTTTGCCGTGAAGCAGTAGTGTGCAAACATAACTGTGTTTCGGTTTGAAGGGCACTGTGAGCTAGCGTAATCACTAGGCATATGAGACTTAAGAACTTATGTCTCAAGGTGACGGGCGCAGTGCGGTGCCACTCGTTGTTCTGGGTGACACAGCATTTGTTATGAGTAGACGTTGCACTTTACCATCAGGTGAACGTTTTGCTCGTCGCGTCACTTTATCCAATAAACGCACACAAACAAGCACGCATTTTTCCCATATAAGGAGTATGCAGAGGCCAAACGTAGCCCACTTTTGACGTGACGGGTGGCGAACCACGTCCAAGCCATTTTGGTAGGAGGCAAAAAAAGTCTTTTTCCTCATAGCGTTCCCACAAGCAGTCGCAACAAAGAGGCTCTTAAAAAAGGCCTTTTTGTTACGAATTTAACTATCTGTTCGGTATATTTAGCGCTTAGTTGTTGTGAATTATGAAACAGCATTTTAGGGCAATCTTCACGTCTTCACTGACATGCAAGCGCGTGTAAATATACTTAAACAGTTGACTCGCTTGTTAAGACCGTCTCGACCTAGTTACCAATACCACAACCGCCAATGTAGTAAGACACCTGACACAATTAAGTAACTCTGGCAGTGCAGGTCAAGTTAAAATTAAATGAGTGACCAGAGTTTTTAGACCTTCTAATGAAATAGTGCGGATTTAAACTAGGGTTCAGATAAAGTGGTTCCAAATTTGAATAAACCACAAGGCGCTGAAATATAGTCTTAAATATTTACACAACGGTCTAATGCCTTCGAAATTTTATTGTTCTTTATGATAATTATGTTTGTTAATTGTATTATAATGGTAAAGTAAAAAGCGGCAAACATTATTACATTACAGACCGCGTTGCCTAATGGTTGGAGTACCTATCTTCTACGCCGCGAACCGTGGGTTTGTATCCCAGCCGGTGCCAACATTTGTGAAAAAACACTCGGTTTCGGTTGTTGTCATTGTCCCTATCATTCGGATACATATATAATTTCGGTGAAGTAATTGCTGTTAGCCTTTTTGGCTTTTACAGCTTCATCGGTTACTAAATCGGATACTGCTTCATCGGATACTAATTCGGATACAGTATCGCTCGGGTAGTACAGGACAAACGAGACTCTATATTTGCGCATACACTTGTGACGCTATTACTCGTATATCACCTGCGAAGTTGATAGCTTCTGACGGTCTTTGGGATAGACTTGTGATGGGCTAGAATGATGATGATTGCAATTTAGCAGGTTGACTTTTTTATTTTAATAACTGTATGAAGTTATAGATATCAATCATGAAGAAATAATTATTAAAGAAACATTAATTTGTATCAATCAATGTATCAATGATGACTATGTACGTAGTAGCAAAAATACTGAAGATGTATGTATACCGAAATAAAATTTGCCGCGATGAATTTCGCATTGCACGATGTATGAGGTCAGTAAAGATAACGTTATTTAAATCATTCTGTCAATCCGTCTACACGTGCGCCCTGTGGGTCAATTATGATATATAATTTCGGTGATGTAATTGATGTCAGTCTTTTTGGCTTTTACCGCTTCATCGGATACTGTGCTCACGGGCCAGGGGCCCGCGTGCCAGGTTTGGTTTGACCCAAACATAAATAATTAAATAAACTCCTAAATTCCCGAAATTCGGACTGTGTCGCGTTCGCTGATTGCTTGCGCGATTTCGAATATCTCAAATGATTTTAAGTCGTCTAATGACCGTCCGAGGGAGGCGGCGGGCCTCCATTCGGACTGTCATTAGACGACTTGTGTGTCGTTAACTCTGAGCGGTGAGAACATTGTGCGACATTTATAGGCCTCCTCTCATTTGTTACTTTACTGTCACTGTAAGTGCGTTTTACAGACATCAATTTCACATGCACAACAACCCGACAAGCTTTCACAGATATTTTTTTCTTTTGTTACTCGATTACCGTATCCAGCACGAATTATCTTAATCATTATGTTACTGCATAAAAAAAAGAACACGACCGCAAAAACCGGCCACTGGCGCCAACGGTGGCTTAAAAAAAGTAAATAAAATGATGTCATTATTAATGCTGAGTAGCCCAGGAACCGGAATGAGCTAATAACTCTCGCCCGGGATGGAAGGAGGCTGTGACAGCGTATTACTTATGTGTGACTTTTTGAATACTTAAAATTATAAAACAAAGACATGCTTATAGCTGATATTATAGGGGATAACTTAGGCCTTACCTTAATTTTAGAAAAATAATGAGGGTTCCGCGGCAAAAAGATGGTAACCCCAAAATCAGATTCAAATATCAATACATACAATAAACTAGGTATATATGCGTATCATCAATCGGGGTCGGTTTTTTTACGCGGGTGAAACCGCGGGGCACAGCTAGTTGATATAATAAATGCAAAAGTAACTCTCTGTATCCCTCTGGCTCACGGTTCAACGGGCACAGAGATAGCTTGCTTCCTGGAGACGGACATAGGATACTTTTTATTCCATATAATCAAATAGTTCCCACGGTATTTAAAAAAAAAAACAAAAACAAAACCTAAACCCACGCGGACTTCGCAAGCTTTAGCTGGTAGATTTCATAAAACTTATCAAGACATATTTATAAGTTATTAAGTTTTTATAAAATACATCATTAGGGTTTGGTTTATAGAGGACAATGAAGTGACTAAATAACTTTTACTCTGCACTTGTAGCTGGCTACCAAGCAAAGAAATTAAAAAAAAGATTTGTATGCAGGAATCCGATCTAGGTAGGCCCAAGGCCAGTTATTCTACCGTGAAGTAGTAGTGTGCAAACATTACTGCATTTCGGTTTGAAGGGCACTGCTAGCTAGCGTTTTAATTCAATAGGAATATGAGACTATGCAGGAATTCCGTCTAGGTAGGTACCACCCCTGGGCCAGTTATTCTGCCGTGAAGCAGTAGTGTGCAAACATTACTGTGTTTCCGTTTGAAGGGCACTGAGAGCTAGCGTAATCACTGGGCATATGAGACTTAAGAACTGATTTCCAGGGTGACGGGCGCATTGTGGTGGAACGCTGTTCTGGGTGACACAGCATTTGTTATGGGCAGAAGTTGCACTTACCAACATAAACGATCTGATCGTCCCGTATCTTCTTACAACATAAAAAACAAATATTTGTCCCGATCGGGAATAAAACCTCGGCAATAATTTATTGGATTATACCGAACGGCAAGAAACGAATTATTGTAAAAGTTAAGAAACCTTAAAGATTTAACGAGCGGCCCGTCGATCTATCCTTCATTAAATCTGACTCGATCAGATAACGTCTGTACGTCAACACAAAGAAGTGGATCGTTGCAGACGGAATCCTAATGAATTATACTTTTATAACCATTTCCAATAGTTCGTTAGAAGTTTTGCCACGTTCGTGGCCACCCTGTCGCTCTGTGACTCATTTGTTAGACTTCGGCCGCGTGGCCTATAGGTAAAAGTACGTGACTGCTAGGACTGTGGGATACGGTATCGAATCCCGACCGGCGCCAAAATTTGTAAAAAAAATATGAGCGTTACACCGGGGTAGGTTAGGATGAGTGAGATGCGCCTGTGTTTGCGCGTACACTTGTGGCACTATAATATCTCCTGCGCAGCTGAGAGCTTCGGACATTATTCTTATGTTATCGCAGTGGCCTAAAATCTGCTATGAGTAGGGTTACCAGATGAAATAAATTTTCCTGAGATGTCTGGAATTTCGACCCTGTTAGGAAATCAGGGAAAAACGATCATTGTCAGGAAATGAATGGATAGAGAAATATATTTGTTAATCAAACTAATAACAAAAAAAAATATTATTTCTAGTACATTTAATATATGCGTGACGCCCGAGATTTTAAAATAAGGCGTACGGCGCATATTTTAAAAATCTCACTGCCTTTACGTATCCATACAAACAAAATTTTAGGTATAAATATAGGTAACTTCCACAGACCAACTAGCCCTTGGGCTAGGTGGTCTGTAGTAACTTTAAAGTATGTTTGCGCGTAAAAATAGCGGCGACCTGGTAATATTCAGTTAAGAAGCGTATTTACTGTATATGAAGAAAAAGATCGTTCTGTCGGTAGTTTATGAACGTGATTTTTTTTAATTTCTTTAACGTTATGTTCGGTTATCCTTAATGTCATGTACCAAATGTGATATGAAAAAGTCTTTCTGTCGGTCCGAACGTCTATAACTTATAGAAGCTGATTCCACTGCAACAGGAATCTTTTGAACTGCGCTGTTAGCTTAATATATTACATGAAAACGTGATACAGTAACATCAAGTTGTTTCTGGAGCGTTTTTGTAGCGTAGCCAATAAAAGAACTGTTTCAGAAGCTGGTGATAGGATTCCTATGTAGGAATCCGTCTAGGTAGGTACCAGCCCATGGCCAGTAATTCGGCCGTGAAGCAGTACTGTCCAAATATTATTGTGTTTCGGATTGAGCGGCACTGAGAGCTAGCGTAATCACTGGGAATATGACATTTAAGAACTGATGTCTCAGGGTGATGGGCGCAGTGTGGTGTCGCACAGAAATTTTCTGGTTGACACAGAATTGGCAGAATGGGCAGACGTTGCACTTATTATAGGTGAACGTCTTGCTCGTTTCCTTACCTTATCCCATAAAAAAGCCGTTGGTCTAATTTCCTAATGACTTACACGATGGTACTTTACCGTTTTGCTAGTTTTTAAAACACGCTATCATTGTCAAATAGAAGTAAGTTAACAGCCTATAATTGTCCGACTGCTGAGCACAGGCCTCCTTTAATCTTTGAGAGGGTTTTGGAGCAGAGAAGAATCCGCTGCGCTGCTCCAACGCGGGTTGGAAGTTGGTTGGATCACATGTCGTCGAAATCTTTGTATTTCTCAGACATGCCGGTTTCTTCACGATGTTTTCATTCATCGCTGAGCACGTTGTTAGTCAGCACTCAAAATTGTAGAACAATTTTAGAGGTGCCGGCACCGGGGGTCGAACTCAGGTCTCTCGCGTACTATGAAAATTTAAGGCGAGCGCCCGGCCCATGATTTACCAAGGCTCTCACCGCACTCCCGTAAAGTATATTAAATGATTGTCAAGCGCGTGAAGCCGCAAGCATAGATAGTATTTATTTATATCGCTCCTCAAACGATTAATTTTTACGAGTGGTCTGCTGCTCTCTGCATTAATATTTGAGTTTATTTAAAAATTATACTTAATCGAACTAATTAAATATTGAAATGCTGATTCAGTTTACTTAAGTAGTTTATATTCTGTTTATGCCATATTACAGCATAAACAGAGTATAAAATGTCAACATATTTATTTTATTGTAGTGATAACGTTGTGATATTAAATTATAGTGTAGCTTGGCGGTATAGATATCTGCTTGTTGAGTTGAAATAATTGTGCTGCATATACTGTCGGTAGCTCAGGGGCTAGGCGCTCGCATTCAATTTTATAGCACGCGAGTGTCCTGAGTTCGATTTCCAGTGCCGGCACCTGTAAAATAATCTGCAATTTTAAGTGCTGATTCAACAAAACAAAGTGCTGTCTGAGAAGTAAAAAAATATTTCGTGGGAATGTGAAGTCCGCTTACCCGCATTGGAGCAGCGTGGCGGATTCTTCCCGGCTCCAAAGCCCTCACAGAATTGAGAGGAGGCCTGTGCTCAGCAGTTACTTTAAAGGCTGTTACTTTACTCTTTTTTATACTTGTTTTTTTGTTCGACGTATACTTCAGAAATGTGTTTTTTTTGGATGTACACGTTCTTCAATAAATTCTATGTCTCAGAACATGTGAGGCACCACACTGCATCCGTCCCCCGCCGACATCAGTTCTTAAGTCTCATAGGCCCAATAAACTAGCTCTCAGTGGCCTTCAGATCGAAACACATTAATGTTTGCACACTACTGCATGACGGCAGGATAACTAACCCTACGGTGGTACCTGATTCGACGGATTGCTGTTTACAAATCCTATCACCTGTAAATTGCTTAGTGTCTAAGAGTTGACTCGAAAGCAGCCAATAGGATGAGACGCGGCAGCAGATACCCTTAAGCTGCTTTAACAAACAATCTCTACGCATTATCATCATCATTATAATTGCTGTCTATCACTAATCCACTGCTGAACATAGGCCTCCCCCATGGATTGCCACAAAAGTTAGTAGCTCTGATTTTAGGGGGATTTTGCCATAGTGGCCACGCTTCGTAGGCGCTTTGGCTACCGCATTTTTTTATTCGGATGTTCCAGCACATGCTGCTGCTGCTCCTCTGTCGACTTTTACGACACCCACGGGATGAGATGGGGTGGTAGATAATCTCTACGCAATGATATTTATTTTTCATCTCCTGTCTCTCACAAAACATGTTAAAGATAATTTAAGTCTTAAAAAATCCAATGAAGCACCTGGTACAGCGCTATTACGTACGTGCGTAATGCCTACACTACATCATCCAAATTGAGATACAATCTGATCCTCCAACACTACCTGTTGGTGATATTAACATTCTTCCAACGATGCATTTTGATATTCCGAACAACCGAACAAATGTTCGGCAACGTTCCTGTTATTCATAATTAATATTTGTCGTCTACTTGTTTATATACTGAGCAGTTATTTTACAATGAGTAATATTTTTGTTAACTTCTTAATCAAATATTTACTTTATCAAAACTAAGGGAAGGGAAATTTTATGTTTTTATTTAATAATTACAGAGTTGAAGTTTATTGTTCGCTTCATGCTTGCTTCGGATAGCTTCTGGTCCAATTTAAATTTCGCACAACAAAATTCCTCGCCAGCCAATCATGCATTAGTACCTACCACATCGTAGCAACTGTCCTAGGTGCGCACTCACCTTTCGCTAGATTTAATAAAATTTTGGAGGAATCTTGTAATATCCATACTAATATTATAAATGCGAAAGTAATATGTCCCCCTCTCTGTTTGTTACCTTTTCGCGGCTCCACCGCTGAACATCTTAGATAGAGATAGCTTGCATCCTGAAGACGCACATACGATACCTTTTAATCCGAAAAATCACGATATATATAAAGATATAATAATTTTTAAAAACCTAACTTCATGTAGAACGTGTCGCGGGCGCTTTAGTTATTACCGTGCTGTGATTGTCCATTTAAAATTAAGAATAACTTTTTTTATTGATGTGAACAATGTAAAAATCGTTGTTATTCCTAAAAATAAAAAATAACAAAATAATATTTATAATATAATAATGTCTGTAAATCGCTGACATCGTTTAGGTAATCGTTTTTTTTTACAAATTACCTTTAAAATAAATTTATGTGTACCCTAACAAAATGTATTTTTCGCGTCATTCTTTGTGAATATATGAACATAGCGTATAAAAGTTTGTACGTTCGTTCTCCGAATGCCCGCGAACGTTGTTCACGCAGCGCTAAGGAAGTACAAGTCCGCTTTTGCTCCGGCGCGTTCCATTTAAGGCAAGTTGCATTACAAGAGTTCGCTCTCAGAGATCGTGTAGGTCAGGAACTGCGATTTGTTGAGAGATAAATCAAAGTACTTAGCGAGATGATGAACGATACCATTGAATTTTATGGCTTAAGCAGCTCGAATACGGTGTTTAAAAGTTATTGAATTAGATGTCCGTTTGTAATACACTGCTTGCTTGTAGACGTTGTTTTTTGTATATTCGTTTATACATACTTATATTATAAATGCGAAAGTAACTCTGTCCCTCTGGTTGTTACGTTATGTTACGATCATGACAAAATTGGGCACAGATATAGCTTGCATCCTGGAGACGGACATAGGGATACTTTTTATTCTGCAAAGATTTCACGATATTCAAAAAAAAAACTAAATCCACGCAGACGTAATCTATCGCTTCGATTGGATTGGAAGTCGGACTTATGTAAGCTACTAAGTCGTGATAAAAAGAATGCAGCGCACAGGCCTCGTATTTTTTAAGACGGTTATGGAGCCATGTCCGCCATGTTTTTTCAAGTGCAGGTCGACAAACTTCAAATGACGTTAAAATATTTTATTTGTCATGCTGATTTTCTCACGATGTTTTTCTTCACAGCAGTACATATTATATCAATTATACAAATTTCAGTTACCTTTTTAAGGCATCACACTCACGTATTAACGACACGTTTAAGCCGCGCACTCGGCCAACTACCACAGCTCACCCTTACATAAATAATTCGCTGGGCGTTGTCGATCTCGTCAGTACCGTCCGGTTACAATTGACTTGGTAACAATGTAAGATGTTAGGATGTTGTGTCATTGACACAGTAAAGTCACAACACAAACGTAATTCCACAACGTAATTCCGATAACTCGCACACTGAACTTGTAGTGCAACCATGGTATTAGACCACAAGTATATACCTAAACAGTCCGTTTGCCGTATTATTACTGACCCCGTTTAAAGAGTTGACGATCGCGAGTTTGAATCCCGCTAGAAGCTGGTATTTGTATAATGAATATAATTAACATATATAATGTGTGACTAAAAGAGCATAATATTCCCCTGACGGTAAGTGCAACGTCTGCCCATAACAAAAGTGTCACCCAAAACGTTTCTGTGCGACACCACACTACACTACCCGTTATGGTGAGACATAATTTCTTAAGTCTGATATGCCCTGTGATTGATTACACTACCGTTCAGTGCCTCTTCAGACCGAAACACAGTAATGTTTGCACTCTACTGCTTCACAGCAGAACAGGCCCTGGGGTAGTACCTACCTAGACGGATTCCTGCATAGCAATCCTACCACCAGCAACATATGCCATACAAATATTTTATTTAATGCGGAAATCGAATCTTACACGTAGCGCAGAAGACGATCGCTCAGCTGCAGCGCATACCGAGCCAGTGTTACTATCTATATAAATAAATAAAATTGAAGTGTCTGTTTGTAATAAGAAAATAACGACTTTTTACTCAATGCTTATGAAAGTATATACGGTACTTATAAGAAAAATAATTCTTTAAAGTTTTAGTCTGTCTGTCTGTCTGTTTGTTCCTGCTAATCTTCGAAACGGCTATACCGATTTTGACGGGACTTTCACTGATATATAACTGATATTATACCGGGTGACTTAGGCTACTATAATTTTAGAAAAATAATTAGGTTAACGCACAGGTAAAAACCCCAAAATCCGATTCAAATAGGGAAGTATATATACAGGAATCCTTCTAGGTAGGTACCACTTCAAGGCCAGTTATACTGCCGTGAAGCAGTAGTGTGCAAACATTACTGTGTTTCGGTTTGAAGGGCACTGAGGGCTAGCGTAATCACTGGGCATATGAGACTTAAGAACTAATGCTTTTTTTTGGCGGTAGGTGGCGAAAAAGTTAACACGTTCTTACAATTTCATAATTTTACTTTTAATTAATATATACAGTATTGTGTATTATTTACGTCATTTTTGAGTGCAACAAAAGTTTAATCATTCGTACTTACATTTGCACAGTTGTGTATATGTGAATTGATTCTTGTTGAATACACCACCTGCCAGCACATTACATTCACACATAATGTCACAACTCGATGATATTAAAACTGCACAGAATACTCTGGAGGAATGCTTCTCTAAAAGGATGGCTGAGTTAGAAGCACAGCTACACTATGGGGGACCCGCAAAGGACACTGTTGCAAAGGTGGCAGAGGAGTTCCGGACTTTCAGGGAGCTTATATTCTCCATGCTCGGCCTGCTCCGTAAACAGATTAATGAATGTTCCCGCATGGTGGATATCATTGAAACCAGGCATCGTCGGTAAAGCACTCATCTTCTTGGGAGTTCCGGAAGTTGAGAAGGAGGACTGCAAGGCTGCTGTACTGAATGTGATTCACAAGATGGAGTTGAGGGATATCACGGCATCTAGCATTGGAACCTGTCACAGGATTGGAGTTGCCAGCGATCATCATCGACCAATCTTAGTACGGTTTGCTAGCGTTGATTTTAGATCACTGGTATGGAGAGCCAAGTCCCGGCTAAAAGGTACTTCATTTTCTGTTAAGGAGTTTTTGACGAAGGTACGCCAGACAGTTTTTGGTAAAGCCCGGCAGCATTTCGGCATGAGAGCATGCTGGACACAGGATGGTGTAATAGTAGTGCAAACTGCTGATGGATTTCGTCATAAAATCACCACTATAGACGAGCTGAACTCGCTTACTAAGAAACATCCGAAGGCGACTGCCGAATCTTTGGTGGAGAGCAAGGTCGTCGGGAACGCTGGATCTTCGGGTTTGAGTTCTAAACCACGTAAATGATAGCAGATTTGTAACTTAGTTGTAGTACTTTCGGTGAATTTCGTTGCAGTGAAGTGATTTGCCTATTTCTTTTTTTCTTTTATTTGGTTATTAAGAACTACTTTAATTCTTAGTTTACTTTTTGCTTCTATTGTACTTATTTTATGCTTCATATACCGTACGTTATTTTTCAACTGTGTATATTGTAGGCAAAATGTATGTAACTTTGTTCATTTGTTTTAAGCGTATAACACAGTAAAAAGTAGTGTTTACATTCTCTTTGCAGTCAGACTTACGTTAGTAAACTAACATTTATTGATAACTGTCACTTGTCACGCTTGTTAATTTGACGTTTCATAGATTTTGCTGCGTTCGGAAACTTGCAGCGGACTGTTTTTGTTACATATTATTCTTATATAATTTTCCTGCGGGTTTTTTTTTTGTTTGTTTTGTGATTTTATTTTAGTATTTTATATTTCTGTTATTATGTGTTACATTCTGCGTTCATTTATTCTGTGTGTATCAGCTGGCGGGTGGTGCAGTGCTGTTCCACCATCACACTTAGATATATAATTCTTTGTTTGCCTTATTATCGTAGCTTTCTTATATTATATACCCCATATTTTGTATACAGTATTGTTCATATTTATATATTTATAAATATCCAATGTTTTCTGATGATGATTCTTATCTTTCTGCCAATGAATCAAACACATCTTCAAATGACAATAGTTTTCATTCTGCTAGTGATACGCTGGGTGATTTTGTGCGTCGTGCATTTGATCGGACCTGTTCTGTATTTAATGTGTGTCATATTAATGCACAGAGCATAGCCAGTCATTATAATGACCTGATCGAAGCTTTCTCTACCGTTCACGTTCATGCTGTTCTGATTTCTGAGAGTTGGCTTAAACCACATCTGCTTTCAACCACTTACCCCCTCCCGGGATTTACTTTGATACGTAACGATCGAGTTGATAGGAGGGGGGGTGGTGTTGCTATATATCTTCGGAGTGACTTCCCATATAAAATTCTAGCTTCCTCCTCACCGTTTTACTCCGCATCGGCAGAGTTTCTCTTTCTTGAAGTATGTGTAAAAGGAGCTAAATCTGTTCTTGGTGTCGTCTACTGCCCGCCTTCTGCTGATTACTTCTCCAGTCTCGAGACGATTCTGGAATCTTTAGGGTCGGAATACTGTCATCACATCATCATGGGCGATTTCAATACTGACCTTCTGGTTCCTCGCTCACATCGCTCCTCTGAATTCCTTCAAATGGTCGAGTCGGTTGGCCTCCATGTTCTTCCTTTACAAGCTACTCATCACAATTTGGATGTGGACGATACTTGGCTCGACATAATCCTTATCCTCAAACCCCACCCTTGTCTCTTCCCACGGTCAATACCCTGCTCCTGGGTTTTCCCACCATGACCTCATTTTTCTTTCCTACGTCTTAAAACCCCCCAAACCCCAGCCTAAAATTCTGCACATGCGTCGTTTTGGCCGGATGGATGTTGAAAAACTCTGCGAGGAGGCCTCTAAGTTGAACTGGTTCAATGTTATGGCTGCCTCCACAGTGGACGAAAAAGTCGAAGCATTTAATGAAGTTGTCCTCAAACTATATGACCAACACGCTCCTCTTAAAAGAGTGAAACTCAAGCGTCCGCCTGCGCCTTGGTTAACGAATGGGGTTCGCATAGCGATGAAGCGTAGGGATCGGGCTTTTCGCAAGTTTAAAAAATATCGCAGCGATGAATACTGGACTCTGCTTAAGACTGCGAGGAATCGGTGTAACCAGATGATACGCAACGCCAAACGCCGATATATTTTCAGTAATATCTCTTCCTCTTCCCCTGCTGATATCTGGAAGTTCCTCGGGACTATGGGTATCGGCAAACAGCAACGTCTCGTACTCCCGAAGACAATTGGTTTGGATGATATCAATCGTCATTTCGTCTTGTACACTTCTATGGATCACCTAACCAAGTGTCACACTATAGAACTCCTAAAGGCTTTACCCCGTCTTAAAATCGATCCCTTCAACTTTTCTCCAGTTACTACGGACGAGGTTAAGAAGATAATACTCTCCATCAAATCTAACGCTGTGGGCTGCGACAATGTCAGCCGCCGTATGATTATCTATATCCTAGACCATGTCCTCCCAGTTATCTCTCACATCTGTAACTTTTCCTTGGATTCCGGTTTTTTTCCTTCATTATGGCGCAAGGCATATGTTATTCCTTTGCCTAAGAATCTAAATCCTTCATTACCTAATCACTTTCGACCCATCTCCGTTCTTCCTTTCCTATCCAAGGTACTTGAGGCCTGTGTGCATAAGCAGCTATCTCAGTTTGTTTATGGTAACAACTTATTAAGTCCATTGCAATCTGGCTTCAGGCCCGGTCACAGTACTGTTTCCGCGCTCCTCAAAGTCACTGGTGATATTAGAGCGGGAATGGAGGACACGAAAGTCACTGTGTTGGCTTTGGTTGACTTTTCGAATGCATTTAATACCATCAGTTACGACATCCTACTATCTATCCTTTCCCATTCTATGATCTCTCCCAAAGTGCTGGATTGGTTTTCAACTTATCTTCGCGGACGTCAGCAGTCGGTCCACATAGATGAGTCTTCATCTAGGTGGTTTGACATACATGCTGGTGTCCCTCAAGGCGGCATTCTATCTCCTCTGTTATTTTCAGTATTTATAAATCTCATTACCCAGAACCTTCAGTGTGCGTATCATCTGTATGCTGATGACTTGCAGTTGTACACACAGGCGAGTGTCGAATGTGTGTCAACAGCTGTTGAGATGATTAACAGGGACCTAGAGTATATTAAGAACTGGTCTGTCCGGTTTGGCCTTATGGTCAACCCATCTAAGTGTCAGGCCATAATAGTAGGTAGCAATCGGATGATTAAAAAAATGAACTCTGTAGCGCTCCCTCCAATCGTTTTTAACGGCACTGCTCTTGAACTGTGTTCATCTGTTAAAAATCTTGGTTTATACATTGACAATACTCTGAGCTGGCAAACCCAAGCGACACATGTAAGTCAGAAGGTAACAGGTACCTTACGAGCTCTGTATCGCCTAAAAAATTTTCTCCCTTCTGGAACCAAAATGATGCTTGTGCAAACCTTAATTTTTCCCTTGATCGACTATGGTGATGTGTGTTATTTCGATCTGAATGCAGATCTCCTCAATAAATATGATCGTCTTCTGAATAACTGCATTCGATTCATTTACAATCTTCGTAAGTATGATCATGTGTCTGCTTATCGTTCTCGATTAAAGTGGCTACCCATTCGTCAGCGCCGAAGTCTGCGTGCACTCACTAACCCTTTATTCTATCCTTACGTCTCCTACTGCCCCTTCCTACTTGACTCCCCACTTTCAGTATCTCTGCTCTACCCATGATAAAAACCTTCGCTCATCAAATAACTTACTGCTTCAGTGTCCCTCTCATAGCTCTTCCCTCGTCCATTCATCCTTTCCTATTCAATCCGTCCTTCTCTGGAACTCACTCCCTCTCGAAATTAGAACAGCTAATAATCGTCGCTGCTTCAAATTTAAAGTTCGGGAACTGCTTCAAAATAAGTTCGCAGAATTATCTCAGTAATAGTTTATCGACACTTTTTATTATTTATTTATATGTATTTATGGATATATTTACTATTCTGTTTTATGTTATATATGTATAAGAATGTGTATATGTATATATAGTATTTATATATGTATGTATATATTACCCTTATGTATTATATATTATTTACCCGCACCTACCTCTTTCTATCTCTGCACCACCCTTGAGGTTGACTGGTAGAGAATGCCTCTGGCATTAAGTCCGCCTTTATACTTACTGTATAAAAAGTTAAATAAATAAAAAAATAAATAAATAATGCCTCAGGGTGACGGGCGCAGAGTGGTGTCACACAGTAATTTTCTGCGTGACACAGCATTTTTACGAACAGACGATACTCTTACCATCAGGTGAACGTTTTGCTCGCGCCGTCTCTTTTATGAAATAAAAAAAATGTATATCATCGATCAGGGTCGGCTTTTTTACGCGTGTGAAACCGCGCGGCACTGCTAGTCGTTAAATATAAAACGCAATAATTCCCTTCCAATAGATTTGATTAAGCTATCCAGTATCCCGTGCGTGGTTCGCCGTAATAAATTTCAAACGGTCATTATTGTGGACGTCGGGCCACGTTGTTTTACGTGCCTATACCCGCGTTCAATAACGCGCTAAATCAAATACGTGAATGGACGTCCGGATGATTAGGGTCTGTGGGAATGGCCGCGATCCTGGGAAAACGTTGCGGTGCGGCGCGGCGTCGTGTTTCAGAACCGGGTGGGATTACATTGGGTGATGGGGTTTATATTTTATACTAGATGAAGCCCGCGACCACGTCCGCGTGAATTTAGGTTGTATAAAAATACGTAAGCTCTTTGATTTTCCGGAATAAAAAGTTTCCTATGTCCGTATTCTGGATGTAAGCTATCTTTATGCCAAATTTCGCCAAGGTGGGTTCAAAGGTTAAGCGGTGAAAAGGTAACAAACAGGCAGAAGGACAGAGAGAGTTACTTTCGCATTTATAATATTAGTATGGATTTTTACTGGTGGTAGGATTCCAATGCTGGAATCCGTCTAGGTAGGTATCACCCCAGAGCCGGTTATTCTGCCGTGAAGCAGTAGTGTGCAAACACCACTGTTTCGGTCTGAAGGGCACTGAGAGCTAGCGTAATCACGCGTGATGGGCGCAGTATGGTGCTACACAGAAATATTCTGAGTAACACAGCATCTGTTATGGGCAGTCGTTGCACTTACCATCTGGTGAACGTTTTGCTCGTCTCGTCACTTTATCTAATAGAAAAATAATAATATAGGACTGATGGTATGTCCTATGCAGGGATCCGCCTAGGCAGATGTATCTACGTTATTATGGTATCCCCGGTGATGTTTAAATAAAACGTCGCGAGGTCCACTACTATATTTAATTTCTGGATTTATAATTATTACGTATGGTATACGAAGTATAACCACATATCCCCTTATCGTTAAAAGCTTCAATCGCGCTCTATTCGTCAAAGGCGTAGCTCCAAAATGTTATTACTACTATTATTTTACACGATCTAAATTCCCCGTCTTATCTTAATAATAACTTCCAATTTCTTTATTCGACTCATGATCGAATTCCGCGCTCTTCAAAAACTCTAACACACACTCATCTAGAACGCCCGTCCTGATGATATCAGAAGTGCGCTGTCCCACGTCGCACATCACTATCCTGTCGCACTGCACATCACTACCACGATCGTGACGGGACTCAGCTAATGCTTACCAATTTGGCACTCGCGGTGATTGTTTCCCCGTTTCTGACCCAATTGAACTCAACTTTAATCGTATTCAATTGTCAGTTTAATATCCCGTATTTTCTTCAATTTACTTTTTCATTAATATCGAATGTAAGATGTTCGTGCAACTCAGTAATAGAAAGAAAGAAGGAAAGAAAAATATAAAAAAAATATTTTATTTGCTGCATCAAACAAACGCAGGTGTCCTGTTTTAATTGTCGTGTCCACTGCACTGGTGTCTCTGAAACAGTATCCCACTCCAACTGTTTTTTTTGTTTGTCCAGTGGTACAGTTGGCAGTTGAACAGTGGTAGGATTTCTATTCAGAAATCCGTCTAGATACGTACCACCGCGAGGCTAGTGAAGCAGTATTGTGCAAACACACTGTGTTTCGGTGTGAAGGGCACTGGGAGCTAGCGTAATCATTGGGCTTATGAGATTCAAGAACTGATGTCTCAGGGTAAAGATCGCTATGTGGTGCCACACAGAATTATACTGGGTGACACAGCATATGTTATGAGCAGATGTTGTACTTACCATCAGATTTTCTGGTCGTCTCGTCATTTATACGATGAAAAAATAGGTCCGCATGACATCATCATTAGGATCCTGCTTTCTTTGTATCTTTTTGCAACATCAGGTGTATCGATTTTGTCTAGAACTAATGGTGAGTCGTCGCAAGTTGTGATTTATCGTAATCCATGACCAATCGCTAGATTTGAGTCGTGGCAACCGTGAAGTGGTTGCTTGGAATGCTTGCTTGCGTTTGATACCTTGCTGCAATTATAGTGATTTATATCGTATTGAATATCAAACAATATCCATATCCATACTAATATTATAAATGCGAAAATAACTATCACTGTCCCTTTGTCCGTCCGATCATGACCAAATTCGGCACATATATAGCTTGTTTCCTGGAGACGGACAAAGGATATTTTTTATACCGTGAACATCAAATAATTCTCACGGGATATTTAAAAACCTAAATCCGCGTGAACAAAGTCGCGGGCATCAGCTAGTAATATCATAAATGCGAAAGTAACTGTCACTGTCCGTCTGTCTGTTAGTTGCCCTTTCTCGGCTGAACCGTTAAACCGATCTTGACGAAATTCGGCTCAGATATAGCTTGCATCCTGGAGACGGACATAGGATACTTTTTATTCCGGTAAATTACATACTAACATACAGTCACGCCTCTTTCCCATTGGGGTAGGCAGAGACCACATCTTTCCACTTGCTTCGATCCTGACACACAACTTTAGTTCTTCTACTTTCATTAGCGTTTTCACACACGCTCGTTGGTTGCGGTACTTTTAACGTGACCTTTCCTCAAAAGTTCACCGGTCTGATTGTGATACGTACGCCTAGGTCGACCTTACCGGCTTTCCCATTCACACTTGCCTCTTAAATTTGTTTCGTCAATCTCCTTTCATTCATCCTCTCTACGTGTCCAAACCATCTAAGCATCCCTTACTCTATCTTTTTCACTACATCTTCAAACACACCGCAACGTTCCCTTATCACGCTGTTTCTCACTTTGTCAATCAGAGTTACTCCAGCTATACTTCTCAAACTTCTCATTTCCACAGCGTTAATCTTACTTTCATGCTTCTTCTGCCAGACCCAGCATTGACTACCATTCATAAGTGTGGGGACCAGAATTCCCCGGAAAATGAATTGAAAAAAATTACTGTTTTTTAAGAACCTAAAACCGGACGCAGTTGCGGGCTTCAGCTGGTAGTTTGTAGTTTAAAATTAAAAAATGCGAAGTTGCAACGTTACTTCTTTTTGTTCGTCAACAGTTTTGAAGACTTTATTAATCATAGACTGTATTAAAGTTTTTATTAAATATAAAGAATAGGATTGGGATGATCGCTGTTAAGATGTTTCTAAATATTAAATATTCATGCGATTATTTTTTATACATTGTACTAATTAAATTAAAAAAAAATACTAAAGTGTTTTTTCTCTCGTCAGAGGAGAAAGAGTTATAACTGTAATAAAAAAGTTTGACACCTTTAAATTTCTTACGTTATTAGCGACAGCTATTATTCGAACCTGGGATAACTAGTGTATACGCAGTCTCTGACTACCCCTTATGGGATACAGCCGTGATCTTATGTATGTATGTTTGTAATATTATCATTTATAACCCGACGTCTCGAGTTCTTTGCAGCATCGATGGTCACGGGTGGAGTGAGATGTAAGACGTTTTAATTTATTTTTTATTTTAATTTATTTTATTTCAAACAAAATCCACAGCTCTTTGTTACATCGTACGTACATCTTATGATCTTAAATTATAGCCAAAAACGGATTTACATTATTTAAATAGTATTTTCAATTTATAACGGACATGTTGAAGACAAAGTTGTTGGGACTAAAGACCTTAATGATGATGGTACCCCTAAAATTTATTAAGTTTTTTTTAATATCATCATCATCATCATCATTTCAGCCTATCACTAGTCCACTGCTGAACATAGGCCACCCCCATAGATTACTACAAAAGTGTAGCTCTCATTTTGAAGGGAATTTTGCCACAGTTGCCACGCTTGGCAGGCGGGTTGGCAACCGCAGTTTATTTATTCAGATGTTCAAGGAAGATGCTGCTGCCCATCTTGTGGTTTTAATTTTCCCTCTGTCGAATTGTACGACACCCACGGGATGAGATGGAGGGAGAGTATATTCTCTTAAGCCGCTACCACACGGCACGGGTTTTTAATATAGAATTTATCAATATAAGAAGGACAAAGATGACAGATCAATATATGAGGGACAATGATGAGAAAGATGACAGGGCAGAAATAACTCTCGCTCTTCACTTGCAAACAAATACGCTATTTCATATACGTTCGAAATATTGTCATAAATCACATTAGATGGAATTGAAAAAACCCTAGAGTTTCGTGCTGGTTTTGACAGGTGCAGATTTTGACGTTCATATGAGCTGTTAAAAAAGCCAAAAGTGGAATAAAGAAGTTGCGCTACGATATCGCTACGATATCATTATGCGATTCACAGATAAGATAAAATATCGACTCCGATGAAACGGTGTCATCGTAAACGGACAGCCTATAACATATCCCGCTGATCGCAAGACTACTTCAATTTTCGAGAGTGCTTCAGAGCCGAGAGGAGTCCGCCATGCTGCTTTATCTGTAGTTCATCTTTAGTGTTCTAGGAATAGATTCATATAAGTAAAGAAATAGGGTAGTGGAAATGTCTTTCAAAATGATCTAAAATAACTAATTATTACCAAACATCTTCAAGAAAAGAGCCTACTCCTTCCTCAAAGGCCGGCAACGCACCCGGAATTGCCCTGGTATTGCGGATGTTCATGGGCGGCGGTGATCACTTCCCATCAGGAGAGCCGTCGTTTGCCCTCTCCTATTTAAAAAAAAAAAAACTAATTACTATTATACTACAAAAAATTACCATTTTTATATGAAATATATTATATAGTGTTATTAACAGTCGACAAAAAAAGCCAACAAAGCGCAAAATTCAAATGAGCAACACAAAGGACTTTAATCACCAGCAATAAATAAACGGAAAGTTATATTTTTATTGTACGAATCGGCTTTTCAATTCAGCGCCATTATATTTTATTCATTACGTTTGATTTATTACCTAACCAAACCCATTTTAGAATGATATATTTTTAAATTGCAAGTTTTCGTAATTATAATCATGATCATAATATTTTTTTAAGGAAAAGTTTACTGGTGGTAGGATTTCTATGCAGGAAGCCGTCTAGGTAGGTACCACCCCAGGGCCAGTTATTCTGCCGTGAAGCAGTAGTGTGCAAGCATTACTGTGTTTCGGTTTGAAGGGCACTGTGAGCTAGCGTAATCACTGGGCATTTGAGACTTAAGAACTGATGTCTCAGGGTGACGGGCGCAGTGTGGTGTCACATTGCAGATATTGCACTTACCATAAGGTGAAAGTTTGGCTCGTTTCGTCACTTTCTACAATATATAAAAAAAACGTGTATGTGTGAGAAGTCTAATTCAGGGCGACGAGCGCAGTGTGATTCCACGCGGGTCACAAATGTTCTGGGTGACACAGTATTCGTTATGAGCAGATGATGCACTTACCATTGGGTGAACGATTTGCTCGTCCCATCACTATCTTCAACTAAAAAAAATCGTAAATACTCACAATTGTAGTAGTCTTCAAACTTTTTCGCGACTTATTAAGGGATATTGCCAGTCATTCTGCCATCTCGGTGTCCAAACACCACTTGCACTGCGCTTCGGTTTGAAGACCACTGAATCTTGTGTAATTACAGGACATATACGACGTTGCGGCACAGTACTTTTCAATGGAAAGTTCTAGATCATTAGACCCAAACTTATTCTGCAATGGAACACTTCGTAAACTGGAAATATTTGCGGAACACTTGTCTATGGTACGGATTTTTTTTCCTGAACTCTTAGCTATTACCTGTCATTCGATGTAAAGTAGAATGTTTTTAAATGTGTACCAGTGTATTCACTTTCCAAATTGTCACGAAACACCTGTTCAGATCCAAGGCAACACTTGTGTTCCGCGGAACATAGTTTGGGAACCAGTGTTCTAGATGACACCGCGCAGAATTTAACCATCAGGTGAACGACTTACTCATGGCGTCACTTACTACAAATTAAAAAATAACTTTGAAATTAAATTTGAAAATAGTATATCCCACTGATAATATTAATGACTATGAAATTTTCAACGTTAGAATTTGATTAAATAGGCTTCCATCACAGCGAACACTGTAAAAAAACACCAATTATAACTATAATTTCAGAAGGAATCCAGTATCAAAAAAATAGTTGCATTTACAAAAAAAAATTATAATTATATTTCATTAATATGAAAAGTGGGATATACTATATTAAATAAATTTGAATATAGTATATCCCACTTTTCATATTAATGACTATAAATTTTTCAACGTTAGCGTTTTTTGATTTAATAGACTTCCATCACAGTGAACACCATAAAAATAACACCCATTATAACTAACATTTCACGTAAGTACCCACTTGCACAACCATCAAGTTGTACTTCCCCCACTTATACAAAACACACTATGACGGTATGTTGGCGCTGCCCACCCGTGAGTCACGAACACAACGACGCGATCCTGTGCCGTGTTTCGAGAACAACGCACAAAATGAAATAACGTCATAAATATTTCCTGACGCAGCGACAACAGCAAGACCTGTGGCAATCTGACCCGCGGGTCACCGTGACCCCTGGCGGCGGGATACCGCCGTATGTGTTCGGTTACTATCGTGTGTGGCGTGCGACCGGACTTTTAGCATCGATTAGTGGATCGTGTATATAAAATAAATGAGCTTTTGTATAGAACGGTCCTACAGCATACGTGACGCGCACAGGCTTTTTTGTAGTTATAATATCAGAGCCCTCAGGGCTAGGCGCTCCTTTTAACATATACGGAACCATGGTTCGATTCCCGGTGCCGGACCACTAAAGTTATGCAATTTTAGTGCTATTTACCACGTGCTCTGCGTGAAAAACATCGTGAGAAACCTGCAGTCTAGAAATTTAAAATATTCGAAGACTGTAACCGCCAACCGTTGGCAGCTGGCGATTCTCCTATCTCGAATGAAGGAGGCCTGTCATAGTGGACATTTATGGCTGAATTTATTTTGTTTTATAAAGTATCAGGTAACATATTTTGTCATTTATTTTTATGGGAGCAGTCGTGAACAGAACAGGAGAGAACAGAAATTCAATTATTGTTTAATAAAACTCCTCATTAAAATCGACATTAAAAGGATAGAACTGTCATCTAAACGAACACAAAAACGTCAACAAACGAAAGTTTGATTACGGCCTTGAATTGATCACTGTTCACTGTCGAACACTTGCTGAATGATGCACACTCAAAAAGAAACACCAAAACTCGAAAAATACACAGAATTATATCTACACAGCTTTTTACTACTTAACAACGCTTAAGGTATATCGGTACTTATAAGAAAGAAACTATTTTTTTAAATTGGCATAAGCATGTTTGGAGCTGTTGAGTTAAACTGGGTTTTGTATCAAATAATTACTTTACTTATAAAATAATACGTAACTGTGGACGATCATACATATTATTATTTATTTAATTATTAATGGAAACAGTCATAAACTATTTTGCAGTGTCAAGTAACATATTCCAATATACAATCTTCAAACAGCAAGATACAAAATTATGATCGACAGTAAATTGATAGTTGACTTTTCCTGAAGATTTGCTGGACTGCTGCGTGCTGCTGGAAACAAAACGAAGCTACAATTTTGGTCTTGAATTGAATTTTCCAATCACTGTACACTTTCACGAGCACTTGCTGCATAATTAACTATCAATATTAAACATCCAAACTCAAAATATACACAGAAATTACAAAATTAAATAAAAACACTACTGCCACTTTTCGAGTTGGCGCCAAAAGTCCGACGTTCATACTTCACCTGATTTTAGTTTTGTCAAATCCTTACTACACAAATGTTATTTAGACAAAATCATCGTCAAGTGTATTCCTTTTTATTTCTTATTCTTAATTAAAAACTATATACTCGTAGCATGTTTATAACGCTGACCGATCGCTAGTCGAGTTAAAATAAAAATAAAATATTACGCCTAGATACAGATAAAAATAACTAAACAATAGAGACAAGAGAGCTACGACACTAGCATAGAGAATGTAGCGGTACTCTGTGGCACAATGGTATCCCGACGAACCATCGGGTGACGACCCTTCGCATGATGCATGGTGGTCATTTCGATATCATATCATTTTATGGGCCAGCAGAACAATGGCGTTTTATAGTTCTTTTTTCTTTTTGTGGCATGCCGTCTGTAGTAAAAAAGTCATATTGTCTACTGATCTTGTGACTCATACAGACATGTTTTACATGGATCTGTTATACACGATCCAGTGTTCCAATATATTTTAGCTTCATATATTTTGATCAGAATAAGACAACTGTTCATTCGAAACTAGTAAATTGTTTGACTGCGGTGAGCAAATAACTAGCTGATACCCGTGACTTCTTCCATATTTTTTTTTATAAAATGTCCGTCTCCAGTCTCGAAGTTCGTCTAGATCGGTACAACGGTTTAGCCGAGAAAAGGTAATTATCGCATTTATGATATTATTATTAGCATGGTTAAAGTATTTCTTCTCTTTTTTATTTATTATTAACACAATAAGTTCCATAAGGTCAGTTTAAGAATTTCATATTAATTTAAAAAAAGTTAAGTTACAGTCTGTAAATGGCCAACTGCTGAGCAAAGGCTCCTCTCATTTCTGAGAGGGGTTTGGCGGACTTTACATGTCCCCGAATTTTTTTTATTCCTCAGACCTCCAGGATTACTCACCCCGACGATAACTTCGTCCCGATCCGTGGGTTGATTTAAGCGGCAGCGGGAGTTCGTTAAGTGATGGGCAGCAGCTTCCTCTTTAAGTAACTACGTTATAATACGGTTGCCAATCAATCGGCCAAGCATTACAACCGGGACAGGTTGCCATAGGTGTCGATTATTGCAGATTTATAAGTGGTATCAGTTTGCAAGGTTGATGACGATGAATTACTTGTGAATAACGAAATCATTCATCGGATAAGGATGATTAATTGCCTACAATTTCTGTTGCATTACGTGTACGAATATCTATAAGTCGCTGTATTCTAACGTTTCCATTTATGATTTTAGATACGTACTTTGTTTTACTTATCTGGATAAAAAGTTTGAAATCTCTATACGGTATTTACATGTCAATAACTTTTTTGTTTCTTTCTGCTTACAGGTAAATAGACGCAGTTATGATAAGAGAATGTCACATATCGAGGTGATGTAATGAAGCTTTTTATCCTTATCTGATATCATCATCAAAATATCTTCTTCAAAAAAATTCAGTTTTATTGATAAAATTAACGAGATGAGCAAATCGTTCACCCCGTGGTAAGTATCTGCCCATAACAAATACTGTGTAACCTCTGCGGAACTTGCTGTCACCAGCGGTTTTTCCGGACCGATATGACTTAGGGACCTTCAAGAAAAGAGCCTATTCCTTTCTCAAAGGCCGGCAACGCACCTGCAACTCTCCTGGTGTTGCCGATGTTCATGGGCAGCGGCGATCACTTAAAATCAGGTGAGCCGCTTGCTCGTTTGCCCCCACTTCTATAAAAAAAAAACAAAAAACCTCGAACAGTTCTGTGTGTCACCACCCACCGCTCGTCGCCCTGACACGCCACTTCTTAATTCTCATATTGATTAATAACATTAGTTGTCAGTGCTCTTCAATTCGAAACCCAGTAATGTTTGCATACTATTACTCCACGGCAGAATAACTGACACTGTGGTGGCAAAAATTTTATAATATATAATTAATAAAATAATGTTTAAACGTCTAATATTTAAAGAAAGAAAGAAGCACTTTATGAATCGAATATTAAAAGAAAACCTGTATTGAGAAATATAGTATAATTCTCCTTTCACGTCGTAAAAGTAGAAGTCTAACAAGGATGGCCATAAGAACAGTTACGAAACCGCCTACCATTATTTATTATGGCGGTTATTACAGCACGTCCGCTCGGGAGCAGGGTTGTCAGGTCCTGAAACCAGAAATCATAAATCGGAACAGACCAGCCAGTTAAGCCGGACTTTTGGGTAAAATTGGGTGAAGAGGCCGTACACCTCAAATTGCATGGCAACTACGGCAAAACCCCTCAAAATGGGAGCTACAAACTTTTGTCGCAATCTATGGGGGAAGCTCAGCAGTGGACTATCACTATAGTTTGAAATGATGATGATGACCGGCTTTATGCGAACGCGTGGCAAGAGAGAGGAGTGGAGAAGCGTGGAGAGGCCCGTGTCAAGTAGTGGACTATTTGCGGGCTGATGATGACGTGACTGAACTATCAAATATATGAAATAGTTTGATATTATGTAAATATAGATCAAGATTCACTTTTTTATTTGATGAAGTGACGAAACGAGCTAATCGTTCATCTGATGGTAAGTGCAACGTCTGCCCATAACAAATGCTGTCTCACCCAAAACATTTCTGTGTGACACCACACTGCGCCCGTCACCCTGAGACATTAGTTTTTATGTCTCATATGCCCAGTGATTACGCTAGCTCTCAGTGCCCTTCAAACCGAAAAACAGTAATGTTTGCACCCTACTGCTTCAAGGCAGAATAACTGGCCCTGGGGTGGTACCTACCTAGACGGATTCCTACATAGGAATCCTATCCTACTCCGACAAAACTTGACTTGACGAGACTTGGTGGTAGGACTCCTATAAAGGAAGCAGCCTAGGCAGGTACTATCGGATTGATATTATGCTGCCGATTAGTGGTGTGCAAACATCTGTCTTCACTTGACTGAGGACCGATGTCTTCCGGACTTGGCTTCTGTGTTCTGTAAGACGCCCTCTCCGGTTCCACGTGATGGCAGAAAAAATTCGCCATAATTATTTAATGAAATAATTGACTTCAACGCAGTAGTTCAACAGAATTTAATGATTTTTTTCATGGATACCATTATTAGAAATTGACTTATGTGGGACCACCATTACAATATCCTCTTTCTAATAAAATATAGTGATTAAAATCGGCATATAAACAAAGAAGTTATGTCCGAACTTACATAAAAAAATACAAAGACGATTTGAGAATATCCTCTTATTTGAAGAAGGCTAAAAAAATATGAAAAATAAGCGAAATCTTTTTTATATTCTTTCCTATTTTTCTTTTTGTGTAGTACAATATCTGATTAAGTCAATCTTGTAATAGGCCGGCTATGTATATTAATGTAATTGTATGTCCGCTAAAACGTATGTTCGCTGAAAATAGTAGTCTCATGGTGACAAGCGCAGCGCACCCCAACTGCTATGGGCAGGCGTGACACTTGCCATCAGGTGAATGTCTGGCTCGTCTCGTTCCTTTAATTGAAAAAAAAAAAGACCTCAAGTACTGCGATTATAAACGTGAACGTGTTGTGAATGATAATGCATAACATAATTGGGATATATTTTGTTTTTTTTTTTTCGTTAAATCTCGAATGATAAACGCGCGCATCTGTATTCGTGTACTGCAATGAATAAAATATGAAACAACAGGCTCCGCAGGAAGCCCTCAATGAACTCGTAAAATGAAATCGACGACGCGGATAGATGGCGCTGCGATAGCATTGTGTGCAGGCGGTTTAGTGAATTCGCCTTTTTGTATTCACGCGAAATTGAATGACGATGTCCGTTTTAGCTCGTTGTGCAAGAAGGGTAATGACATTTTATGTAAGTGATTTCGCTAAAAAGATTGTTTAAAAATATGTTGGTAATTTTATAAATATTTAAATTACTCAAAATAAGTTAGTTATAAAAAAATAAAGGAGTGTCAAAAATTAAGCAACGAAACATGGCCATTTTTTGTTTTTTTTTTTTTTATTTTTTTTCATTTGCCTTCCTTGTTTAGCCCTGACATACAGCATTTATTATACTTATTGCACAATGTCTTAAGCGTCAATTATAGAATGCGGTGGATACGGTTTTAGTTTTAAGATTTAAGTTTGACACCAATTTTAATTAAAATTAATGAAAATTAAAAAAAAACGGCGTTGTTCGCGTCTGTAACTCTAATTCAGAATCTTTATTTTTTTTTGCTGTTGGTTAAACGGATCGTTGCGGCGTAGTTCTTTCTCTCTCAATTCAACTGTCAACTTGACACACGCAACTGACAGTTCCGTGACGTTCTTGACAACATCCTAATAACCGTTAGTGTTCTTTGCAAATGTTGATTATTTAAACGGAACTGGAATATGGGAAATAATTCAGATTACATGAAGAGAGAATTGTAAAGACTTAATTTGAATTAATTATACAGAAATGAGTTATCTTTCGTTTGGTCAGGAATAGTTCTACATCACAGATTAGTAAAATAGTCATCATCAGGATTTAAAAGTATTACACTTTCCCCGTAACGTCCGCTTGGTGTAGAGGTCAGAGCATCTGACTGCCGCGAGTCCTGGGTTCGAATCTCAGACAGAGCCAACATTGCAAAATAAACATTTGTTGATTTTCGGGTCTGGTTGTGTTGTGATTGGCCCAGTGTCTCTGACATTGCACCAGAAACTACATCCGATCTTATCGCGCGAGCGTTACATCGGGCGCGGGTGGTGGTGGTGACGGTGAGGTGAGGACGACCGAGTGCCTGTCTGTGTTTGCGGCACTTTAATATCTACAGGACTGGAGGTAACTTACGACTTAATATATCTCAATCGTAGACAAACATATAGTATGATCGATCTTTAAGCGATTAACATATAAATTCAAAAGAAAAGCAAAATGTTAGTCATGCGTAACTCGCAAATCTTATTCTAATATTTAATTAAAATCAGAAAGCTGGCATGGTTGTAAATACGGGAACTCAACAGATTTAGAAGACTTTAAATTGCTGAATATAGGTCTTACCCTAAAACATTTTGCATTAAAGATCATATAAGTTCACTGAGATTTCGAACCACTAAAAGGGTTGGCGCCAACGTTCATTAAAATGGCCGCACGCAGCTTACGTGCTCAGACATCGGTCGCCTTTTCCATTAAACTCAAAACAATTGAAAAACGAACACGTCTCATACTGAACATTTAACGATATTTCGATTGAATGTCTAAATAAGTCTTATGTCTATGGCGACGTTGTACTTTTTTTTTAAGAATGCTGGCAATGCTGTTAACAGCATATAAATTTTCATTAACTATTGCAGTTTGACTCGTGTTAAGAATCCTTCATTCAGATCGTCAGGTAGATGTCAAAAAGTCTCATATGCCCAGTGATTACGTGTCTCAGTGCCCTTCAAACCGAAACACAGTAATGTTTGCACACTACTGCTTCACGGAAGAATAACTGGCCCTTAATAACTTCCTACCTAGACGGATTCCTGCATAGAAACCCTACCATCAGTCTCGTTACATTCTCCTATAAATAAATTACCATCTCCAAAAGATGTACTTGTAATATACGCATATCGGTGCCGGTGCATCTAATATGCAAGTTGTAATATACCGCAATAGACGATCAGTCTACGAAATGTGAAAAATTCTGTAAGCTTGAGAAAGATCTATTTTTTATACTTATGTTTGATGATTTAGTAATGGCGCCAGGATAAACTAATACTCTTGAAGGTGATCGTGGTAGTCCTTCATCGTCATCATTTCAGCCTATCACTAGTCCACTGCTGAACGTAGGCCTCCCCATAGATTGCCACAAAAGTTAGTAGACCTCATTTTGGGGGTATTTTGTCACAGTTGCCGCGCTAGGCAGGCGGGTTGGTAACCGCAGTTTGAAACGACACCCACGGGATGAGATGGAGTGTTAGATTCTCTTAAGCCACCACACGTTGTCTTAATGCTAGCAAAATAAAAACACAAATTTTCTGAACGACGAACCATGCTATGCTTATACTGGTTCAGAAAAGGTATATATTATTATTTAGGATAATTGTGTTTTGCATACTTAAGGCTGTCTGTCTGTCACAGCGTCAATGTCGGTAGAAACGACAATAAATAAGTAATTGAGTATTCAACGCGTGTCGCTATTGCTATTTGAAAATGTTAAATAACCATCTCAGTGTAAAGCCGCTATTGCAGTCTGTATTTTCACTGACATACGATCTATTTTAGTTTACAACCTCACGTCAAACAGTACTTTAAAATTTTACATGTACTTTGTGTAGGGCAAAAAGGTTTCGCCTTGCGTTTATAATTACTTTCACATAATAAGGTTGTCACGAATACTTACATAGACCGAGTGAACCTTTTTGTGAATAAACTACTGAGATTTAAAACGAAACCAATTATTTTTGTATGGTTTATCTTCAGTCTTTGTCTCGCCAAAAAGAATAACTACAATATATCAAAATAGACTAAAAATCTACAGGGTTAGAACACCTACATTATTATACATTAAATAACGTCACTTAATATATAAATAGTAATAAGCACTTTAAAATACGCATTTTTTTAATACCATGTCGTAAAATGTCGAAAAAGACAGTTTTAAATATTGTATTATTACACTTTTGAAGAGCTTTGATATACTCGTATCTCAGCAAAGGTCAACCTACGAGTATCTTCAGCTTGTCATCATTATATTCCTTTCGTTTTCTACGTAGCTTTTTAAACAAAACTTGACACTTCCGTTGTAATAAAGTTTGTTTAAAAATTCGCACAATATAATTTGCGTGATGTCACTCTAACAGACATAATATCTTTCGCATTATATTCGTATTGCGTAAAACATATTCGTTACAACCCCAAATTTGATTGGTTCAAGACAATTTGGTCAGGCGTGACCGGTGTGTGGGCTAATAGACTTTGAACGAACAGAGACGTATTTATTTCCTGCATAACTTTTTTCGATTTCAATCATCACGACATATTTAATTAGTTGCCAACAAGTATTTTAATTCGATTTCAAACACCATGAAATTAATTACGTAACCATGTGACAATGTCTTACGCTCAATATGTGAGTGAAGGGCTTCGTAGCTCAGTGAGTCCAAGCTTTCGGTCAATCTTTTTATTAGTATTTTTGGGTCACGATTGTATTTTTTTAAAAAGACGATGCCCCACCCACCGAAGGATTTCTCCTACATCGTGTGTGCGTTTTAGAGACATAAATTTCACTACACCAAACTCGAAACCCAACAATTTGTGTTTTCACACAGATTTTTACTCTATACTAACCGTATTTGAACCCAGGGCTTGCGGAGTAGAATTCGGGTACTCTCACCACTAGGCCACGCGGTCGTCTATGTATTACGACTCCTACTCAAACACTGCATCTGTATCTTTTTCTGATCGCGTTGCTCGGATTTTAGAGACACAGAAAGAATATTTAAAGGCATTCTATGTTATCCGAAGGAGATGATGGTGAGGCGGATAAGAATGGAACAGTCTAACCAAAAGTGAGAGGAGCGTCACTTTTCAGAGGTATCTGCAGCCACTTGAGTGCGGGTTGGTGACTTCACGTGACGTCGAAATATTTTATTTCTCTAAGACAAGCAGGTTTCCTGCCTGGCTGAGCTTGCAGCACCAGGAATACAAACCAGGGCACGGGCTCGCCGTGATATTGTAGGCGAATGCCTGGCAGCTGCTTAGAGCTAGCCAGTATCCAGCAATAGACTATTAACAGACTGAATAGGAAAGGAAAAACGAAGACATAAGAAATACCATTATCATATTTTGACCTGTAAATAATATCTTGAGGTATCATCACTTCAGCCTATCACTAGTCCAATGCTGAGCATATACCTCCCCTATAGATTGCCACAAGAGTTTGTAGCTCTCATTCTGGGTTGATTTTGCAATACTTGCCATGCTTGGCAGGCGGGTTGGCAACCGCAGTTTATTTATTCAGATGTTCCAGGAAGACGCTACTGCTCATCTCCTGGTTTTGATTTTCTCTCTGTCGACTTTACGACACCCACGGGATGAGATGGTGTGGTAGATTCTCTTAAGCCGCCACCAGACTGTTAAGTTTCATGAGTTATGTTTCGTCTTCATTTTGAGTTCCTTCCAACCTTAATTAATTTTTACAAGTTTTTAATATTTAACTCGCTTTCTTGGTATGTTGGTTCAAATCTTGCAACTCAATTATGACTCATTTTCCGATGTCAGATTGAGCTAAATTTTGGCATACCTATGTAGCCTCGGTGACAATGTAATAACATGGTACCATGGAGCTGGAACTTATCTATAGGAACTTCTCAACTAAACTTAAGCTCCGTCGTGTCTGGACGTTCAAATTCCACTTCTGGACACACTTATAAATAAACAATTTTTGTTTTATTTTATACTTAATTATTCTGCCGTGAAGCAGTAGTTTGCAAACGTTACTGTGTTCGGTTTGTAAGGCACAGAGCTAGTGCAATAACTGGGCATATGAGAAGGTGACGGGCGCAGTGTGGTGCCACACAGAATGTTCTGGGTGACGCAGAATTTATTATTGGCAGACAGAAAATTTTGTTCATCTAGTTTAACTAGTTGTAATGTGATTACTAGAAAGAAGTTAAAACGATCGTGTTACACACAGCCGCACAACGGCATTTAGAACTGTCACACGAATCCTCTTACGTATATTTACAATTCACGGAGTCTACGTGACATCTTCAATATTTGATTACATAATAGTTTTAAGCGAAAACCGTATATCATTAACTTCACCTTGATTTATCATTACGTAATCTCACTTAGTCGTTGGCCACGGGTCACAAATCCCTCCTGAAGCTTATTTGTGCAACGTAAATATTGATTTTGTATCTGTGTTAGGGTTGGCAACTTTTTTGGGGACCAATGACTTTTCGAAAATCAAGCTTTTTCGAAACTAAACTTTTTTTGTATAAAACACTGACATATTTTTATTGACGACTGCGTATTGGAGTGTTCAGAGTACCTGCCTGACTTTTTTGCCGTGGGTCGAACCCAGGGGTTCGAGACCAACATTTGTGCAAAAGTACTATTGTGTTGATTTTCGGGCCTTGTGTTGGGATTATCTCCATGCTAATGCACTGCATCCTACTCTTTATTAACAGTGAGTGCCTAAACTAAGTGGTCTCCTTAAGAGTCTTAAGCATAGGTGAAATCGAAATTATGCTAAAAAAACCTTTAACATAAATAAAAACATAAATAACTAAGTGGCAACCTCGTACCGGCTAACGCATTGTTGTGGGATCGCCCACTAGATGGAGCGATGACCTCCACGGCTTTGCCGTGAGATCGATGGATGCAGGTGGCTGAGGACCGTTTTCTGTGTTCAGCATGGGACTTGTGATGGGCTTAAATGATGGTGATGATGATGAAATAAATTACTTTATAAAGAAGGAAAATCAAGGAAGTTTTTTAAGGGCAAAAGCTCTTAGCTCTAGAATAGCTCTAGAAAAACTAGGTAATATACACCATTTTATCATTTGTTACGGGCAGACGTTGCAATTACTGTCAGGTGAACGTTTCGCTCGTCTGGTCACTTGATCCAATGAAATAAAAAAAAACGACTAGATAGTTGATGAGCGCAGTACTGGCAGCCTCGTACTAGTGACCGCCAGGCTGTGACATTTAGTGTCGGCACTTTTCTTCATGGCCGGCCGTAGTCCAGAAGAACGTCGTCAACGATATATATTTTCTTTCCATATCTACACGAGAATTTGAAGGTAGCTTAATATTGAACACAAACTCAAACAGAATGCGTTTTTAAAACCATTATTTTCACTAAGATTCTGTCATCTGCCAGTCATCTGCCCTTCTTGACCTTGAGGACAAGATCAGCTGGCATTCCTCTACTTAATGTAGCAATAGCGAGTCGAGGAATATGAATATGGCTATTATATGCAGTCTGTTTGAGTATTATAATAGTTATATCTAGTTTCTTTTTATGACAGTAAAGTCAATAAATGTTTGCTGACGGTAAAGGATTACCATGTCCAGGTTTATTTTTTGATTTTTCTAATTTCATGTTTAGTATACTCCTGCTTTTTTGATTTTACCTCTGTAGTTATAATTATAGTAATGCTAAGTGGGGTTGTTCGTAGGGCAGTAGATGCGCCGGTAGTTTTCAACTAGTGCTGTAGACAAATAAATATGGGTCTTTCTCTCTTACTTCCTACTTTTCTTTCGTTATTTCTTGCTTTCTTTCATTCGTTCTTCCCATCACAAGGTAACTAAGCTTTCTACTCTAAGATGGTTAGAGGTCGAGAGGCTGGCACCGGGGATCGAAGTTAGGTTACTCCGTACTCTAAAATTTTAGGCGTGCGCCTGACCTCTGAGATACTACGGCACCACGTACAGTAATTTTAAATAATCTAGCCAAAAATCTGATGAAATTAAAAAGAAGAAGTATTCTCCGGCGGAGGACATGATAATGACCGTTGGCATCGTGTTCATGACCATACGTAACACCTGTAACGATTAAATCTAGACGGTCTGATGAGGGAACCTTATACTTATGTTGGCCACGGTTCAGATTCGAACTTACGACCAACGATTCAATACATACATACATAAGATCACGACTGTATCCCATAAGGGGTAGTCAGAGACCGGGCATTCACTGCTAAAGCAGATGACTGCCACAATCGATTCAATACGCAGATTATTGTGCAAACTTAATCACGTGGTCATGAAACACAATCTAGAGACATCATCATTGTCATTTCAACCATAGATTGACACAAAAGTCGCATTTTGGGAGGATTTTGCCATAATTGCCACGCTTGGCAGGCGGTTTGACAACCGCAGTTTATTTATTCAGACATTTCAGGAAGATCTGTTGCCCATCTTCTGGTTTTTATTTTCCATCTCTCGACTCCCTCGGGATGATATAGGGTAGTAGATTCTCTTAAGTCCCTACCATACGGTATCTTAACACATTCGCCATTAATACATTGATAATCTTATTAGAATTGAATCAGTTACCGTTCAATCGGTGAGAAATCCCCAATGTTCAGTGACGTTGGAAACCGGATGCCCGAGCAGTACGAACAAAAAGCGATTATGAATCGAATCAACAATCGACTCGGTGCGACTCTCGAAAAAGTCATTTCACTTTGCAAACAATAATAATATATTTAAAAATAATCACAGATTATCTTCACAGCAGACTATATAAATAATATACCGACAGAAATACATTGGAATGGAAGACCAAAGAAACGGTAGAGGCACCACAAAAAATGCTTTAGTCGTCGAATTTGACCGCAAAGTAAAGACTGGATCTTCCGTCCGTCTTCAAAATGACAACTTTAAAGATATCTGTCATTACTTTGCGGGCGTCGATCTGTGAAAATTTTATTCAGCAGGACTGCTAGGACAACAATAGATTTTATATCTATTTATTTTTTAATTTCATTCACTGACTATTTATATCTATTCTTCATCATCATCAGACTATAGTTTACAGTCGTCTTCCAAGAATGAGAAAGGTTAATGGCTTTAGATTATTAATACATTGTTTAATTATGGGGTATAAAATAATGAAAAGATGATAATCATCAATATTAAACAAGTTATCAACAGCAGATTATTTTTATTAATGCCTGTTTAGCTACCGCAATTTACAAACTCATCTAAAATGCTGTGCAAAAATTATTGCAATATTTAATAAATATTTACAAAATATTCTCTGTCATGACATACTCTGTAATATAATCGAGACACTCCAGGAAATGCCGTAAGCGTAGAAAAAAAGGCAAAGAGCAGGAAGCAAGGGCAGGTGCGACGCGTCCGTCCATCCGTCCATCCGAAACTCGAGACATTCCGTCTACGGAATTACATCAAAGAGTTCGCTTTAACGAGCGACGTAACGTTGTTATTGCCGAATAAATTCGTGGATCGCGCACTTAATGCGCCTTTACACGACGTTTTGATAACACGCGTAAATTCAACCGAGAAGTGTGCCGGGCAAAACGATACGTTTTCTTAAACACGGTCGGTGTTGTCAGATACGTACGTTATTCGTCCAAATTTTCAGTCCTTATATAATAATTAATTAACTAATTTAATAGGTGATTTTTAAAGCATTTATATAAGCTCGCGTAAGTGTTCAGTTGCTCTCGTGACATGGATGCTTTGGAAAGTGCCAGTATCATATAGCCGGAAGAGAGCCGACAACCGTGTGCCGTGTTGGTAGCGCAGAGGACACGTTGCAGCCTACGCCAAAGGTCTAGGTCGAGCTGCACCGAGATCTCATCGTGGCTGTGGTGGAAGTCCTCTCGCTGGCACCAGCTCGGTTTTCACCGCCCAGAGTTACCGACACACAAGTCGACAGTTCGAATGGAGGCCCGCAGCCTCCCTCGGACGGTTCTGTCATTAGATGACAGAACGCGACAGAACTTCGAGATTTTTGTAGGAGTATTATTTATGTATTTAAGTTTGGGTCAAACCAACCCTGGCATGCGGGCCCCTGGCCCGTGAGCACAGTATCGGATGAAGCTGTAAAAGCCAAAAAGGCTAACTAATAAAAAAGCAATTACATCGCCGAAATTATATACGAGTATATGTCTCGCTGGCAGTCGGGCGCCGGATAACCGGAGAAGGGCCTATTAAACCCACCTCAATACACTGCCTGTGCTTCTATTATGGAAGCACAGGGGCCGAGTCCATCACCTAAAATGTTATAGTACTACATAAGAAAGGGGACGGGAACTTGGTAAACAAGTGAAGGACGCCGTAGGGTTTTAGCCGGTATGTGTCATACATAACCCCTTCGATGCTCCTAAGGCTGAGGGGTATATATGTAAGATTTTGCGACACAAAAAAGTCAGCGAAGATGTTTTAATGGATTAAAAAAGAAAAAAAATATGTCTAACAACTATTTATGTCTACAAGTATTTACTTTGTAAATAATACAAAAAAATTCAAACATCAGTTACGTAGAACTCTTTCTTACACACAAAAAGGTAAAACCTAAACATAAAGGAACGGAAATATGAAAGAATTTAAGAATAAATGTTTGCCATAATAAACACCACAAGCCTCCGAACAACAAACTTGCGAGCAATTTCATTCCAAATGGGAATGTATGTCGTAATGAACAAAATAATCTTTCAAAAAAAACTATTATTTGAACAATGTCCGCAGGTGAGACACACGTCCACATCCCATCGTAATTACTAGCTCACTGGCTGGCAACATACGTTCTATTTACTTCGAATTTGGAATGGAAATGGCAAGCGACCGATCAACGCAGCTGCTGTCGACTCGTGCGCAAACGAATTCTTTTTCAGCGGGTTTTTAAACGTTAATGTTGTAATTATTCGTTTTAATAGGCCTCTGCAATTGCTACGTTTAAACTTTTTATGTCTAATAGTTGGTTAACAGGTGAGAGGGAATATCCTTAAAAGTACTCGTTAATGCCCGAACCGGAATACGTAACGAACGTGTATTTCAATTGTTCAATGATCATTTGCCAGTCATATTCTACAAAATGTTTTCTGTAAAGTTAAAATAAGGATTTACGAATTGTGTGTTATTATGATGAAACTGGTCGCAGTGTCAAATCTGGATTTAATAACCATTTTCTTATCTTAACGGTGACCAAGTTTCACCTCAGTTTAAACCTTAACTCCCATTCGAATATCGTAGTCAAGTTGTAAAAAAAAACAATCATTAATAATTTCTTTGTCCCTGTCTGTCAGGTACTCCCTGAATGTCATATGAATGATTGCGTGACACGTTATGGTAATTCTTTTGATATTCACGATTTTTTTTAGATAAAATACGAAGACGACTCGACGAGCCTCGTTTTTACTACAGTGAATTTGTCAAACTCGTAGTCGAGTGAAAAATAATTTGACTCGAGTCCGTTTGCACTCAATTTACGGAGTCAACTCGGCGCACCGAGTAGGTTCCATGGGCGCTAGATGTCACTTCGCGAGTACGTAACTCTGACATTTTATACTTTAAAAAAAAATTACCAAATGTGATTATAGATAGATAGTCATCCTTACATGGAAACTAAACAATACAAAATTAATAAAGATATTTGACGATACCATCACCTCCTTGCTCTCCAAAACAATGGAGTCCATTGTTAACTGTCAGCTCTTGAGGTACGAGTACCTAGAGGACCGCCAGCTGATTAGTGTTCGCCAGTACGGTTTTCGACGGCGGCGCTCAGCTGGGGATCTTCTGGTATACCTCACTCATCGATGGGCGGAGGCAGTTGAGAGGAAGGGAGAGGCTCTGGCAGTTAGTTTGGATATAGCGAAGGCCTTCGATCGGGTCTGGCATGAAGCGCTCCTATTAAAGCTGCCTTCCTACGGGCTTTCCGAGAAATTATGCAATTGGGTCACCAGTTTTTCCACAGGCCGAAGCATCAAGGTCGTAATCGACGGTGCATGCTCTGACCCCAAGCCTGTGAATGCTGGTGTTCCACAAGGCTGCGTGCTATCACCAACTCTGTTTCTTTTGCATATCAATGACTTGTTACAAATTCGTAATATTCATTGCTATGCAGATGACAGTACTGGTGATGTCTTATACACCGGCCGTGCCAATATTTCTCGGGAACACGGCGACGAGTGCCGGAACAAACTTGTGTCTGAAATCGAAATCTTATTAGATAAAATTTCGATATGGGGCCGATAAAATTTCGTCCAATTCAACCATAAGAAAACACAGGTTTGCGCGTTTACCGCTAAAAAGAAACCCTTTGTCGCATACCCCCGTTTTGATAATACTCCCCTCACTGCCTCAGCTAGTATCGGAATCCTTGGCGTTGACATATCGTGTGATGTTCAGTTCGGCGGTCACCTGGAAGGGAAGGCCAAATTGGCCTCCAAAAAGCTTGGCGTGCTCAGTAGAGCGGGACAGTATTTCACGTCGGCCCCTCGTCTGCAACTTTACAAGGCGCAAGTTTGGCCTTACATGGAATACTGTTCTCAACTCTGGGACAGCCCAGTGCCAGCTCCTTTCATTTGACCGAATCCAACGAAGAGCGGCTCGAATCATCAACGACAGAGTTCTTTCCGATCAGCTCGATCCACTGGCTTTGCGAAGAGACGTTGCATCTCTTTGCATTTTCTACCGTATTTATCATGGGGAGTGTTCCGAGGAGTTGTTCGGATTCATTCCTGCTGCTAAATTCCACCATCGTACATTGCGGCACACAACAAAATTTCATCGACACCGCCTGGATGACTAGTATTCCACCACCGTGCGCTTTTCCAGAAATTGTCTGCCACGCACAACCACTTTGTGGAATAGGCTGCCGCCAGCAGTTTTTCCGGACTGATACGAGACTGATCGAGTCGCATCACTAATCGACGGCTATACAGATTTACCGAGGATTGACTTTTATATACTTAAAAGAAACTAAGACGAACTATTTGTTTTTCTGGGATAAAAAGTATCCTATGTCCGTCTCCAGGATGCAAGCCATCTGTGTGCCGAATTTCGTCAAGATCGGTTCAGGAGTTGAACCATATAAAGGTAACAAACAGTCAGAGAGAGTTACATTCACATTTTTAGCCAAATACAGCCGTTTTTCCTCTAGACCACTTGAAAATGTTTTGCATGTCTACCTAATTTAAAAAATTCCTGGACTTACTAACTTCAGCGTAGACTGTCACTTTCATTCGTGCACCTCTATTTTTTCGCTGAACCCAGTGTGGTGCCCCACAGAAAATTAATATTTGATTCTGTATCTGATGATGGAATAAGCATCACATACGCAGAGACCACACCCGTATCGCACTCTTGCCCCCGCGGAAAACTAGACGTGACGGGTGAGGATACACGTTACACCATTTTGGTACAAGTCTATAAGCACCACCAATATTTTAAACTCAAAACAGCCACAATGACGGGTGCTCCCCATCCAAGGTGTGAGACGACTAGAACTGCAATCGCCAATCCACCTGCGAACCGGCATCAGTACGGCTAATGCCCCGTACTTATTAGATGCCTTTGGGTTTTACTAAAATAAATTAAAAAATTATACTAAAATAAATGCGCGTTCAACTGAAGATAAAGAATATTTCTGAAATTGAAAGTATTGACAAAACTTCGGCATTTATTGACCGTACTATTATTATTTCAAGTTTATAAGGTAGTGCTTAACTACGATTTTACTACTACAGTAGCGATGTAGTACTTGATGGTGAACTCACTAGCTTAGAAAAAGCCTGTTCATTCTTCTCTTGAATACACTCTCATTGTAATCGGACGGGAAGACTGATGCAGGCAAGTTATTCCAGTCCTTTGCTGTACGCATTAGGAACGATAAAGCATAACGCTTCGTCCAATGCAAGGAATGTCCACAACAAAAGGATGGAAACCCGCCGTGACGCACGACGTTGTTCTCGGGTGATGGAAAGGGGAAGGGGGAAGTAATTCGTGTTATTTCTGCGCACTCTCTCCAAAATGTAACTTGTAGAAAAAAATTGCTTTTAAAAAATCATACAGAAGAGATTTTTTTTAATAACGTAGTTATACAGCTGATAGTTAGGAATTGTAAAAGTGAGTGCAGATTTTTCGCCAATAAACTGTTAAACAGTTTCACGAAACTTTTAGGTTAAGAATCCATAGCTGTGTAATTTTCTGGAAATAAGGAAAATATGTTTTTCCTGCCCAGCTGTGGACTTCAATTGTTGCTAGGGTTAAAATAATTGTCAAAACAAATCCAACGTGACGGAGCTGTCTCGCTTAGTTAAGAAATTCCTATGTCGAACTTCCGGCTCCATCATCAGATCAGCTCCATGGTACCATATCATGGCATATTCACCGAAGCTTCATGTGTATGGTAAATTTCAGCTAAATCGGTCAAATGAAACTGTTTCAAATTTTGCTTGCAAGATTTGGAATCATTGATTTGGAATCTTGCAAGCAAAATTTGAACTTTACATATTCACGAAAATACATGTGAAGTTAAATAAAGGCTTGTAATGTAGATATACTGGTGGTAGGATTCCTATGCAGGAATCCGTCTAGGTAGGTACCACCCAGCCCTTTATTCTGCCGTGACTTAGTAGTGTGCAAACATTACTGTGTTTCGGTTTGAAGGGCACTGCGACCTAGCGTAATCACTGGGCATATGAGACTTAAGAACTGATCGATGTCTCAGGGTGACGGGCGCATTGTGGTGTCACACTGTTCTGGGTGACACAGCCTTTGTTATGGGCAGACGTTGCACTTACCATCAGGTGAACGTTTTGCTCGTTCCGTCACTTTTATCAAATAAAAAAAAAAGATTGTCCTACTTAGTTATGTTCCTAGCTTAGTTCGTTATGTTCCTCGCTAACTTCGCTGGGCGTTAGTTATATTTTTTTTTTCTTTTTTTTTGACGACTGTGTCGTGGGTGCGATGCACAAGACAACAAGACTCTAAAACCAACAATCTGCGGCTCTGGCTGAGTTCGAACCTGCGGCGTAGAAGTCAGGTGCTCTGTCCACTATGCCACGTCGTTTTTTTTACACAGAAGTCTATGCCATTTTTATAACAATCCATGCTGCTGTACGACCGTGATTCAGTAAAAAACATAACCATACCAACATTAATATACATTCTAGCTTAAGCCCGCGACTACGTCCGCGTGGATTTAGGTTTTTTTAATACTTCGTGGGAGCTGTTTGATTTTCCAGAATAAAAAGTATCCTATGTCCGTCCCCAGGATGCAAGCTATCTGTGTCGAATTTCGCCTAGATCAGTTGAGCAGTGAAAAGGTAACAAACAGGCAGAGGGACAGAGAGAGAGAGTTACTTTCGCATTTTCAATATTAATATGGATTATACTTACAACAAAATATTATGGCTTATTGGCTGACAACCCTATGTCCAACAGGGTCTTTTTATACGTTCAATTGTCGGGTACCATTGTGTCAGTGACATCTCGACAGGTGCATAGCGGAAAAAATAATTATAATGTATGGATAACGGAGCTATTAGAGATTGCTTTGTGCACCTGCCCCGCGCAATGTGTTTGACGTGGAAGATATAAATAACGTCTATTTAGTTTCAGATGTATCTTATTAATATGTCGACGAGTTTGTATGTTTGAAAGCGCTAATCTCAAGAAATATTAAAACGATTTGAGAAATTATTTTTGCATTAGATAGCCCGTTTACTGTGGAAAGTTCTGGGCTAACTCATGCTCCGGCATTTAGGAGCCGCTCGCTAAGAACCGAACATGACATCGGCAAGATACCATGCCGTATGTGGACGGCATATTCTACGCAGTCGCAGGTGACATCGCGGGATACAGTTAGTTTTAATAAAACCGGACACATCTGGCGTTTTCAAATGCTCAGGAATGTGTTGACTTTTAAGCTCGTCGGTTTATGTTTTTGAAGCGACTAAATAAAAAAAAAAAACTGTGATTACTTAAACGACTCAATGCCATTTATTACATAACAAACGCGTGACCAAATGATAAGAGTACCTGACGGCCAAGCCGCGGATAGGGGTTCAAATCGCAGTCGGAGAAAAAACACAAATCGTTTATTTTCGGATTTCGTTGTGTTTTGTTCCTTCTGTGCATACGACACTGCACCCAAGTCTGCCTCCGATATTATCGCATAAACGTTACAATTATACGTATTACAATTATAAGTATTTACATGACTGTTGTCACACATTTATAATTGACTGTTGGCAACACAAAATCATTTATTTGTATCAGAAACCCATAACGGCTACAGGTGACTTTGTACATTGGATTCTATATAACATTTGTCTCATTATAAATTAAAATAAAATAAACTAACTACTTAAGTATTTTATTAAAAAGTGAATGTGGAATGAAAAAGTATGGGATTCCGATACCGGGAATCGAACCCGAGCCTCCTGGGTGAGAGCCAGGTATCCTAGCCACTAGACCATATCGGATGTTGCTTGAGTTTATAAATTTACCATATATTCTCTAGAATTATAAAATATTAATACAGTATATTTCAATTTGATTAGTATATACCTTTGGAGTACATATCTTTAGCGCTACCTTTTTTTCATACAGATAATAAATAATAGAACAAGAATGAATTTCATCTATATTTTAAAATCCCTCAGCAAACTCTACTTGCAGAGCTAATGTACAGACTGCATAAACTAGTGATTCTTACTTTTTCGACCAAGGACTGGTTATAGGATTCTTGTGCATGAATCCGTCTAGGTAGGTACCACCCCAATGCCAGTTATTCTGCCGTGAGGCAGTATGCAAACAATGTGTTTCGGTTTAAAGACCACTGAGAGCTAGTGTAGAGTAGTGTATCACTGGGCATATGAGACTTAAGAACTGACGTCCCAGGGTGACGAGCGCAGTGTGGTGATATGTTCTGGGCGAAATAGCATTTGTAATGGGCAAACGTTGCACTTAATACCGGGTGAACGTTTTGCTCGATTCGTCACTTAGTCCAATAAAAAAAATGAGGCAATTCGTAGAGTACTGTGTTCTCTCAGTTTTTTGAAATGTAAGTCGAAGAACATACATAAAATCACGACTGTATCCCATAAGGGGTAGTCAGAGACTAGGCACTCACTGCAAAAACAGATGACTGCCTCAATCCACGTTTCACCAAAACAATATAAGTCGAAGAAATGTATCAAGAAACGTGTATTATTTCAGAATAGATATATTTATATTTCTCACGGGTAACAGTGCCTATTCATCTGCTTATACACCTTCCGGAAGTAGGTTAACGTGATGCATTCCTAGTTTGCATAGCAACTGTAATAGTGAGTTTAAATAAACCGAGAATTGTGTAACAGAGGTGCGTATGCTTGTTTTACTGATGAGTTGCTTGAAGTTGTTTCATGTAAGTAAGCTCTGACGATTCTTCAAAATTTTAGTAATTCTCGACAACTTGGGCTAGTTTTTTCGTCTCAGTCTTTACATTCCGGATTGATTCTCTCTGCAAACTATTTCTGTAAACAATTGCATACTTATAGTCTTAGACGAGTATTACATACAATCACGCTTTTTCCCATATAAGGGGTAGGCAGATCACACATGTAGTCCACTTTTTCTCCCCGCGGGAAACGAGGCGTGATGGGTGGCGAAATACGTCGCCGCCATTTTGGGACGAGAAAAAAAATTCTTACTCCTTATTGCGTTCCCACGAGCAGTATAGTGACAGCATTGCATATTATGGTGTTATACAGCACGAATAAAGGCTGTCCATACAATCGTAAAACTCGGTAGGGAAGAGGTAGGTGCTATTCTACTCTGCCGGAAATTTTCCGGTGGTAGGAATCTGTCTAGGTAGGTACCGCCGCAGTGACAGTTATTCCGCCGACAACAATAGTGTGCAACCATTAATACTCGTATGTTTCGGTCTGAAGGGCAATGATAACTAGTGTAGTTACTGTGCATATGAGACTTAACAACTGATGTCACAGGTTGATAAGCGCAGTGTGTTGCCACGCAGAAAAAATACTTATTAAATAAAAACAAGACAATTATTAAATACAAACACGCTTTTTTTATAAGAGGTAGGCAGTGTTCACACCCGTAGCCCACTTTTCGCCTCCGCTGGAAACGAGCCGTGACGGTGGTGAACCACGTCGCCGCCATTTTAGTACGAGTCAAAAATTAATTGTGACTCTTCGTTACGTTCCCACAAGTATTACGGCGCTAATACGCGCAAATAAAGACCGTCCGTACAACACCTTAGTCGCCTCTTACGACACCTCGGTATAAAAGAGATAGGTGCTATTCTACTCTGCCGGACACCTATTGGCTAATTTATTTTGTTTAATTAACCTTTTTTAATTAAGGATCGTTGCACTTGCAATTTTGTATAGATAACTAACCGACGTAAAGACAATTATAATATGTACTGGCCCCTAAAAATCGTTAAATAACAATGTACGACAATGATCGACATAAAATGTAACAATCAAGTCGCACCTTCACATCACAAATAACACGTAGTAAATTGTATTTTTTACAACGACATTATGTATATATTTACTTCAGCTGTAAACAGGAACAAAGATGTAATTGGGCCATACGCGGAATTGCATTCGATTCGTACCATAATAATTTCAAGTCCGTTAATATAACTTTGCTTTTATCTCCGGTGATTTTGTTCCGTAATTTAACTTTTTTGCTTTTCTTACAAATATGATAAAACTCCACTTTATTTGACAAAATCCGTTATTTAATTTTTTTATATTTCAAGAGCATATGTTACGTTTTCGTCATTACATTACACCAAATGTCGAAAAATACAATCATTGTTTCGTTTTTCTAATCAAATATGTGGCGTGATATATAATTTGTTAAACAAAAATATTAAGCATTTCTTCAAGAAATATTTTGCGTTTCATATATAACGAAATCGACATTTCATCTCTGCACGAATGCGATTCACGATCGAATAAAAAAAAAACATTGCACCGAAACGTCGAATGTGCGATAAAATCGCGGCTATGTTTTTTGGCGCCAAAGGTTTTTTTTTAATTCGTACTCAATTTATTGTTCGCGGCGTGTAATAATATTGTACTTACATTAATTTAACATTAAAACTTCCTTATCAGATATTTTGTAGTATAAGAGGTGTCTGGTAACAATAATATGCGTTAAAGATTCACGGAATAAAATTTTTAATTAGATAACTTATTAATTGGCTCCTTTACGTTGTGTGTATTGCTTTTCTTTTAAATCCGTTCGTAATTCTTTTCAATGTATCTTGTTTCTTCCGTTAGACTTATTTATGCGTTCTGTTTAACTACCGCAGTTTTTAGACTTTGAAAAGTCGTAAAGTTTTAATTTTCTTTTAGTGCAGCCGTGTAAGAATACCTATTGTAAAAATAGACTGAAGGAAATACTAGAAAATTCCGATGAATGGTGGAATAACCGTTTAGGACGGTGCTGGTGGGAAACGACTAATGTCCGAGACGTAACTCGCCTGCCAAGCGTGTTGATTACTTCGAACCTCTTTCAGCTTGAGAGAGATCTGTGTTCAGAATTATAATGCTGTTATTACCCGAATAAATCATTTACCTTAGTAAACATAACTGCACTGGAATCATTTTCAGTATTCAAAGATATGCTCATGTGTCTACTTATTATTATTTATTTATTAATGGAAACAGTCATAAAATATTTTCCAGTGTCAAGTGACATATCCAAGTATAAAATCTTCAAGCAGCAAGACTTAAAAATTTTGATCGACAGTAAATTGATAGTTGACTTTTACTGAAGATTTGCTGGACTGATGGAGAGAAAACGAAAAGCACAATTTTGGTCTTGAATTGAAATTTCCAATCACTGTACATTTTTCAGGAGCACTTGGTGCATAATAAACTATCAAAATTAAACATCAAAACTCCAAATATAAACAGAAATTACAAAATTAAATAAAAAACTACTTCCTCATTGCAAGTTGGCGCCAAAAGTCATATGTTTACTTATTGGTTCCAATTAAAGTGATACTACTCATTCGTCTGCGCTGAATCTTGCGTTCACGAACTTCGAAAACGCTCTTTGTTTTATTCTCTAATCTCTTACTCCCTCTTCCTACTTAAAACCACACTTTTAATTGTACATGCTCTTAACATAATATAAATCTTTGTTCATCAAATAAAACTATCCGCCCAGGTAGGTACCAGGTCCAGTTATTCTGCCGTAAAGCAGTAGCGTGCAAACATTTCTGTGTTTCGGTCTGAATGGCACTGAGAGCTAGTGTAGTCACTGGGCATGTGGTCACAGCATCTGTTAAGGGCAGACGTTGCACTTACCATCCGGTGAACGTTGTGCTCGTTTCGTTACTTTAAACAATAAAAAATTCTATTTCAGTTTCCCTCTCATAGCACTTCCTTTGTCCATTTATCCTAACCTGTACAATCATTATTTCTCTGGAACACATACAAAGCAGGACTACAACAATATTTACACGCTCGTACTATTGTATAATCTATAAATTATATATTTTATATGTTGTGTATATATATTGTGTTTATTAATCTACATACATGTTTATTTCTATAATGTAGTTCACTGTTAAAGTTCCATATTAATAGAGCGTATATTTTTAATGCCTAACAGTAAGACTGCCTAAATACATTATATGATATATATTTATAAATATATATATATATATATATATATATATATATATATATATATATATATATATAAATAATACTTTCAAAAGTTAGTAGTTATTGCATTTACCGAGTTTCATTGTCACAACGCTAACACCTATTTTCGCTGTAGATTATCTTTTGTCTTATTACGCAATATGATTTGGATACCAGCCAATTGTTCGAAAATAGTTTTTGCCTACGCTATTCCCCTGGTATTTATATTTTCATTGATCCGCATCGACCTAAATGTTACGGATAGATCAAAGTATTTATACAGATACGACATTTGAAGTAAATTGAAGTTGACCGATCGTAATATATTTTTTTAAATAGCTCATAGTTCCTTTCCTTATTATTTTTCCAATCGTTATGTCGTGTAATAAAAAATATTCTTGCGCACACTTTAATAAATCATATTGAATGTACAATTCAATATGATTTATTAAAATAATGAATTTATTAAAAGATGACAGTTTTATTTTGATATGCCTAAAAAGGTTTTGAGGAAATTATTACATAATAATATGCCGTGTGCGGATTGCATAAGAGAATCTGTTTACCCTATCTCGTCACGTGAGTTTTTTAAGAAGCCACCAAAGGGCGTAAGTAACCCAGTAGTATTTTCTTGAATGAATAACTTTATACTGTTTGCCAGCTTGCTTGCCAAGCGTGACAAGTGTGACAAATATGGAAGAGGTACTCACATTCAGTAGAGAACTAATAAAATATTTTAGTTTCGGAAAAATCTCTTCGCTTACGACAGATGGCGGAATAATCATCTCAAATATGCCAGACCGGTGAGGGGCTGCAACATCTGTACTATAGTACTGCAATGATCCCTTTACCAAACGTTGCTTTTACGGTATTTTTTTATTTTTATTGAAGATTATATTGCTACATCTGCCCATAACAAATGCTATGTCTACCAGAACATGTCTTTGTGGCATCACACTGCACTGTGATACACTAGTTCTTAAATCTCATACGTATGCCCAGTAATTACCCTAGCTATGAGTGCCCTTCAGACCCAAACACGGTAATGTTTCTACACTACTGTTTCACGGCAGACTAACTGCACTGTGGTGGTACCTAGCTAGGAAGATCGTTGCATAAGAGATATATCACTAACTTCGGAGACGCCTCGATCAGATTTCTTACACCCTTTAAAAGGTCTTCATCAAAAAAGGCGGTTTTCTATTCGTCCGTATTATTTATTCTACAATCTACAATCTACATCATATTTCTATATAACCGATCTTTGTATGTATGTCAAATTGCTGAGCCCAGTCCTCTTTCCAGTTTCGGAAAGGTTTTGAGGCTGTGGACAGGCTACAATTCTGCCTCAGACATGCAACTTCACGATGTTTTCATCACCGCTGGTCACATGGGTGACCGGCGGTGATGAATGAGTACTTACAAAATCGTATTTGACAGTTTAAGTGTTGCCAACACCGGGGCATCGCAAGTACCGTATATTATGGCCCGACCGCTGGGCTACTATGGCGCTTTTGGATTATCATTTTATTCGAAAGGAATTATAAAGTGTGATCCACATCGGAGGCATTGCGCGAAAGTCGGTTTAATGCTATTTAAATATATATTTTCTGAACCAGTTGAAACCTGATTTTATAAAAACAGTTCATAATGGGTGGCGTAAAATAAAATACGACTTTATTGTGCAATGTTTACTGCCTGATGCCCGCAACTTCGTCCTATATGATTTTCCGGAATAAAAGTCTCCAAGATGTAAGCTATTCTGTGCGAAATTTCGTCAAGATCGGATCAGCGGTTGAACCGTGAAACGGTAACAAACAGACAAAGGGACACCGAGAGAGAGAGTTACTTACTAGTTACCACCAATTCGGAATGCGTTTCCGCTGGAGAAGAAATGGCGCAAGAAACTCCAGCGACGCTTCTGATTATGACACTACTGATAAGGGAGAACCGGCCTGAGATGCGGCGGTATCGCGAATAACTTTGTCTGTGTGTTTGTGTAGTGTTGAGTAGAGCGCTTGGGCAATAGTGGTCGCGTCATCAGGGTCCTCGAGGACGTGCCTCGGTCTCCTTTTTCCGCGGGTCGAGTTTTGGTGTATCGCGAGGGGGTTGTAAGTGGCGGCGGCAGAGTCGAAGTATCGGCGAGAGGCCAACTTTAGATATTGGGCTATGGTAGGAAGCCCTAAATCGATATGAAGGTTTAGCATTACGCACGAACCACGGTGCTCCCGTGGCTTTACGCATGAATCGATTTTGTATTACCTGAAGTCGGTGAATTTGACGCGGGGAGGCATGCGCAAATACGGGGCTTGCGTATGTCATAATTGGCCGAATACAGGCTTTGTAAAGTGTAATTTTATTACGTAGGGACATTTTGCTATTTTTATTTAGTAACGGATGTAATCGGCCGAGGACGAACGCCGCTCGGTTCCTTACTCGGTTAATATGTGGACCGAAGCTCGAGTCTAATAGGACGCCTAAGTATTTGACTGTCTTTTCCCAGGGGATTGGACGATCGAATAACTCTATGGTGGGGAGATGCTGCGTTATGCGCCGCGAGAAGTACATGGCTGCACTTTTGATTGGGTTGACCTCGATCCTCCATTTCCGAAACCAGTTCCCGAGGGTTCGGGCTGCGGATTGGAGGCGTTTAGAGATAGTGTCTGGATTACGTCCAGACACATATAGGCAGGTATCATCTGCGAAGAGGGCGAGTTCGACGCCGCTGGTGTGCGGTATGTCGTTCGTGAAAAGGGTGTAGAGCACGGGACCTAGGACTGAGCCTTGTGGTACGCCGGCAAGGATGGGACGACGCCGGCAAGGATGGGGTTACTTTAGCATTTATAATATTAAGTATGGATTTCATTTGACTTGTTGCTTCCGTTACTTCGAGTTACGTAGATTCTATTATAATAGGCCTAGGTTATCAGAGTGCCTCATTTCTATGCCGCTGGTCGAATTCCAGCTGGCGCGAATATTTGTGCAATAACAAATTAGTGGTTATTGAATCTGGTTTTGTAATAGTGCTCGTGTCTCTGACACTGCATCCTATACTTGTTCTGGGTCTGGGTGGTCTGGTACACGACCCTAGATAAATTCTAGTTTGGGGCATCGTTTTTCAACAAATAATAATATATTTTATTAAATTAAAACTTTTCCTAACAAAATCAAACATAAGGTCAGAATAAAACTATTTTTTACGGATTTTATCGCGTTTAATTTAGAACTGTTTTAACCCGACGTTTCCGATAAAATCCGTAAAAAATAGTTTTATTTAAATGTGTAATATTCGCGTAAATAAAAGAAAACATTATAAGGTCAGAACTCAAAATATACACAGAAATTACAAAATTCAATAAAAACACTACCGCCACTTGCGAGTTGGCGCCAAAACGTCATAAGATTTTTTTTATTCATTCCTATTTAAATGCGTTGCTTAATTAAAAACAACTGGTACTTCTTATGTTTGAGTTAAAAATCTATGAATATGTATTAATCGGTTGTCAACTTGTCACTAAAAAATTAAATTAATTATGTTTACATTTTAAAACCTTTAAACCTGTCCTTCTTCTAGCATTGATTTGGTTTAAAACGGTTATCGTAACCGGCACTTTTGTATTGAATTAACATTATTTTGGCCAGTAAAATAGAACAGATTTAAAAAAAAAAATTATAAAGTGACGAAACGAGCAAAACGTTCTGTACCTGGTGGTAAGTGCAACTGTCCATAACGAATGCTGTGTCACCAGAAAATTTCTGTGTGACATCACACTGCGCCTGTCACCCTGAGACATCAGTTCTTATGTCTCATATGCCCAGTGATTACGCTAGCTCTCAGTGCCCGTCAAACCGAAACACAGCTATGTTTGCACACTACTGCTTCACGGGAATATTCATCAGCAAACCCAGTGATGCAGTTTTAGCATTTCGTAGTAAAAACGGAATCCTTATAATTTCGTCCTCTTCGTCTGAGCGCCTGTCCATATGTTACAGCCATTGTACTTGGAGACTCATGGCACTATGTAGATGTATCATCATCATCATCACTTCCATCACCACAGCCCATCACTAGTCCACTGCTGAACATAGGCCGCCCCCATAGATTGCCACAAAAGATTGTAGCTCTCATTTTGTAGGGATTCTGCCATAGTTGCCACGCCTGGCTGGCGGGTTGGCAACCGCAGTTGATTTATTCAGACGTTCCACGAAGATGCTGCTGCCCATCTCCTGGTTTTCATTTTCCCTCAGTCGACTTTTACGATACCCACGAGAAGAGATGGTGTGGTAGATTCCCTTAGGCCGCCACCACACGACTATTAACGGTCGTTGCTCTTTAATAACCAAATAATACGCGCCATTTTAACTAATTAACTTTCTTGTCATAATTATAATTTCCGCAAAGAAATGCCTAATAACATTAACTACACTAGCTATGTTTTCTTACTATGAGATCAGACTCGCACGTTTAAATCTAAAACTTTGCATAATAAATAATTAATTTTGTATAAGTAAGTATTTCGTTGACGTAAAGTGTTTCCAAATTTGCCTTTAAAACACTTAGGCACCGCAAAAAAATGACGTATGAGCGAAATGTAAAAAGTTTACCGTGTAATTTATTGGCGACCATTTCGATCAGCACTTCAGGTTTTTATCTTTATACGTGTATGGTGTATAAAATATGCGACGTGTCTTAATGGCCTTTTTATCGACTTGCTAGGGTTAAGAGGAGGTTGCCATGCCTCCGGTGCTTAGTAGACTGTCCTGATATATTTATATATAGTGAGTTATTTTTGCAGTATATATAGTTGAATATTGTCACTTCAGACGTGGTTGACGTTCAGTAATTTGCCTACCTGACCTGTTCCGGCTCTTGGCTGCGAATTCTAGATGAAGCCAATATTTGGGCAAATTACAAATGATTGGATTTTAGATCTGGTAATATCGTGAAATTCCCTTACCTCGGATAGAAACTGGTGAATACGAGTGTATCTATATCGTAGCTAAGACTTAGCAGTGTAATATCTCCTGCGCATATATTACTATTTGGAACCTTTGCTGAAATTGGCATCATCATTACTTTATTGCATAGGTGATCGCGTGACCTAGTCATCAGTGTACTTACCAGGTCGCGGGTCCTGCATTCTAATCCCAGCCGCAGACAATGTTTGTGCAATAACTAAAATTGATGTTTTTTTTGCTAGGTTATGTGATAATTGTTACTGCAGAGGCACGTGGGAGGACTCTAGAATTGGAATCCTACCAGTAAATATAATATATTTCCAATATACTAATCTTATTTAACTACACTACATTTTAATATTATAAAATAATTATACTTATTTGTTTCAGGTAACAAAACATCTATAACATGGCGGACAAATGTTCAGCAAAGTTCACAAAGACAGGTCTAAGCGACGGTGCTTTTGGCTTCATTGATATACGTTCTCAATAAGTAATAAAATAGATATCTCTATGTGATTTGTATATTTAAATAAATTTTCGCTTTCTTAACCAGTAAGTAGTTGTAAAATCTAAAGTCTTCTCATCGTCTCTGTCAGAGTCTTTATCACTGAATCCTATCCTACTGGTGGTCTTAACTGTTGGTAGAATACATATGCAGATATCCGTCTAGGTAGGGCCAGTAATTCTGCCGTGAAGCAGTAGTGCGTAAACATTACTTTTCGGTCTGAAGGGCACTGAGAGTTAGTATAATCACCGGACATATGAGACTAAAGAACAGACGCCTCATGGGCGCGGTGTGGTGCTACGCAAAGATATTTTGGGTGACACAGAATTGCTATGGGCGGACGTTGCACTTTACTATCAGGTGAACGTTTTGCTCGTATCGTCCCTTTCTCCAATAAAAAAAACTTTCGATCTTATAGCATGAGCGTTTTATTAAGTTAGGGGAGGCACTATATTATCTCCTGTGCAGTTGATAGCCTCGGTCCAAAATCCGACGGGGACAACAACATAATTGCACTGGTAAAAATGTGTACTACGCAATACTGTAAGTATATTACCTTTTTTTATGAATAAAACTACATTTTACGGATTTTGGTTTGGTTGGTTGGGATGATTCTGCAGACTTCTGTGACCATGTTCTGGATAATCCCAATCATTACTTTAGATTTGTTAAACCACAAATCATTCATCAAAACACCGAATTCTACCAAGGATGGTCCGCGAGGCTATTGAAATTAAAAAACATCCTAATTTCAATAGAGAAGATAGTTGGGTACTACCACTAGCTTGGGATGCTATAATTAATAAAATTAAATCAAAAACCAAGCATACCACTGCAAGAGTTCAAGGCACAGTTAGCTTTTTCTGCGTAGATCGGACCAAAAATAATAATTAAATGCTAAAGGTAGTCCGGGTTAACTAGGACAGGACATAACCCACCTTAGTCCTCCCGTGACCATGTTTGCTGTAAAGCGTTCTAAACGTCGGGTTATAAAAAGCGAAAAGTAAACGCGATAAAATCCGTAAAATCTAGTTTCATTTAAATGTGTAGTATTCGCGCAAATATAAGAAATCGTTATGTATTCATCATCATCATTTCAGCCTATCTTAGTTCACTGTTGAACATAGACCTCCCCCATAGAAAGGTTCTAGAGTGGCAACCTCGTACCGGCAAACGCAGTGTAGGGTGCCCACCCACTAGATGGAGCGACGACCTGCGCGATTTTGATGCAGGTGGCTCAGGACCGTGCTTTGTGGCAATCTATGGGGGTGGCCTATGTTATGTATTAACTTTTATTAATTAGTAATTAATATTAACAATCGCATTTATCTGTGGTTAGGGTTGCTGCCCGCAACGTTACGAATCATGCGTTCAAAACGAAACCAAGTTTTTTACAATATTCAAATTATCTCAAACAATAGGCTGCCCTATTCCATCCCAAGGAAGTTGTGAAAGTCGATTTATTGAAAAGCCAAGAAATTCTTACGTCCACCAACTGATAACAATTTATTATTTATTTTTTCGAGTTTTTATTAGTTAATGTTTCGAAGACATGTGAAGTCCGCCAACCCGCATTGGAGAAGCGTGGCGGATTCTTCCTAGCTCCAAAACCCTCTCAGAAATGAGAGGAGGCCTGTGCTCAGTAGTGGGACATTTATAGGCTGAAACTTTACTTTTTTTACTTTTTTTACTTTTTTTTTAGTGTGCCAGACCGAGACACACTGCAGTCTGCCACACCTGGCAGTAGTGGTATACCTACCTAGACAGAACTGTACCGTTAGTAAAATGTTGTGATGGAATGTACAAACATGGTACAATCAAATGATGTACTTAATATCAATAATATGTGAATTTTATGTCCCGATATTTATTTTCTTTATTGTGGCAACCCTGGCTAATACGCAACTATGCAAATGTGCGGTGCGCTTTAAGCTCTCGCGTGAAGTGGTGACGGATAGTTCGAGTTCCTCGTGTTTATGTGTATGCTTGCTTATTCATTTAGAGTAAATAAAGAAAAAAATGGAATAGAAAACATTTTTGTATTTGGAATGTTTCAATGTATTGTTGCTTTTACAAGTCAAAGCCAAAGTCAAAATTCCTTTGTTCAGTTTAGGCTTGTATGAAACCCTTATGAATGTAAAAATCTACACCGGTTCAAAAAAAAATCGATCAGAATAGAAGAACCGGGAATAAACTATTTAATTAAAATATCACATAACACATTCACAATATTTGGTGATATTGTATTGCCGTGTGGTGGCGGTTCGTTAAAAGAATACTACCACTCCATCTCATCCAATGGATCTCGTAAAAGGCGAGTCAGGGAATCAAACTGCACAGTGCACCCAACAGCGCGTGGTGGCGATGGGCTCACTACCTATCACACCAAGTGCATTATATTGTTTTGGTGAAACGTGGATTGTGGCAATCATCTGTTTTTGCGGTGAGTTCCCAATCTCTGACTACCCCTTATGGGATACAGTCGTGATCTAATGTATGTATGTATATTTGGTATTTGCAAGTGCAGAGTAAGAGTTACTTTCACACATTTTTGTCCTCTATGTAATGGTCTATGAAATTTATGAAGGTTTGTTATGAACTTGTGTACTAGTTATGTACTTATCTCTTCGTTGTGCCAACATTACGGTGAGACGCGGTTTACTGGATCTTTTTAATAATAAAATAAAATAAAAATAAATAGTTTAGCGTGCTGTTTCTATAAAAAAAATATTATTTTATTAAGATATACAAACAAATGTACTAATGTAGTTAACACATATTAAAATAAACACAAAATAAGTTTATGCACATTCAACATCGTATACCAAATATTAAATATTATGCACGTAACGAGTTTCATATCCATCCACTAATACATGGGAAAGTGACTCCTGGACGAAGTCGCGAGCATCAGCTAGTTTTATTACACTTAAGAATTAAAAATATCTATATTAGTAAAATAGTGATTGTACGATTGCACCATGCGACGCAACAGGGAGCGCAGTCCAGCATTAGTTCGACAATTATTAGTATTGAAGAGTTTATGCGCGTTCTGACGGGATTTTGCTGGTGGAAGGATGCCTATGCTGGAATCCGTCTAGGTAGGTAACACCCCAGGGCCAGTTATTCTGCCGTGAAGCAGTAGTGTGCAAGCATTACTGTGTTTCGGTTTGAAGGGCACTGTGGGCTAGCGTAATCCACCGGGCATTTGAGACTTAAGAACTGATGTCTCAGGGTGATGGGCACAGTGAGGTATCACACAGAAATGTTCTGGGTGACACAGCATTTGTTATGGGCGGACGTTGCACATACCATCAAGTGAACGTTTTGCTCGTTTGTATAAAGTGAATCCAATAATGAACCACTAGGGATACGGGAATAAAATTCATTACTAAGATAAATACCGTCAATTTCGTTAAGACATATTAGGTATAAATGTAACGCATCAGAGATTTCTTTTGTATCAGCTAGTTAAAGATACTTTTTCTCCACATAAAGAAGTGAAGATAAAGTTTTTTATAATGTGATTTATTAATAACACAATACTCTTTTTGTAATAATGAGAATTTTGTTGAATTCAATATAAATTTGTTATATAGTTTTATTCGATCTACTAAGGAAAGACATTCTAGTTTTGGCCAATCTAAGCACAGGAACCTCTAGCGTGCTATATGTTTGCTCGATGTAACGCTGATGCGATAAGATCGGAGGTAGGCTAGGATGCAGTGTCAGACACCAGGACAATCATGACAACCAGACCCGAAAACCAACAATTTACGTTTTCCATTTCTTGGCTGCGGCTGGGATTCGAACTCATGACCTGCGGCGTAGAAGTCAGGTACTCTTACCACTGGTCCACACGGACGTTCGCTAAGTATTCAATGCAGCATCAGAGACAGTTTCATTCGTTGCATAAATAGATATATTTTCGCGGTGATTCGAATTCGAACCCAGGTTCTATTGCAGATCACTACGCGAATCACTGAGCTTTACGGTGTAAGTAAACTTCAACACCACATTAAATAGGCAACGATCAAATCGAAGTCGTTATAAGGAAAGGCCTCGTCAAAAGTACCCGCAACCGACGAACTTGTATGAAAACACTGATGAAAGTAGAAGAAGCGAACGATGTGTGTCAGGATCGTAGTAAGTAGAAAGATGTCTCTGCCTACCCCAATAGGAAAGAGGCGTGACTCTATGTATGTATGTATTAATTTTATTAACTAGTTGGCATAAGCTTTTAAGTTAATAACTTTTGAAAAGCTATCGGCTATACACTAATCTGCTACTGGATAATCCTTACTTGGTCCACATAAAATGCAACGTCTTGCCGTCTGTCCGTCAGTAATTTAATCGGTTTAGTATGCTTACTTCAACGAGTTTAAATGAGTTTAATAGGTCTCAAGCAGACGCGAAATAGTCGCGCTTGTAACGTTGGCTTTCAGCTCGGTTTGCGCAGCGGCTGAACGGCAAGCTTCTGCGTTACGGATCGCTGGCTCGATTCCCGTACGAAATTCAATATTTGTATGGTCTACTGACATCAGGGCGTCTAACACCTCAATCCTTCCGTGACCCATGATCCCTGCTGAGCGTTCGAAACGTAAATATAGTTATAGTTTAGGGCAAAAATTTATATATATAATTTCGGTGATGTAATTGCTGTTAGCCTTTTTTTGGCTTTTACAGCTTCATCGGATACTGTGCTCACGGGCCAGGGGCCCGCGTGCCAGGTTTGATTTGACCCAAACATAAATAAATAAATAAACTCCTACAAAAACCTCGAAATTCGGACTGTGTCGCGTTCGCTGCAGTGCTTGCGCGATTTAGAATATCTTAATATGATTTTAAGTCGTCTAATGACCGTCCGAGAGAGCTGCGGGCCTCCATTCGGACTGTCGACTTGTGTGTCAGGTAACTATGGGCGGTGAGAACCGCCCTAGAACAAAAATTTATAAAACTTGACTTTAGACCTGTCCTTCATTACTTTTGAAGACACAGTAAATTAAGAACATTTCGAAATCATACTGAAAATAAGAATTATATAAACTCCTACCATTTACTATACGTTGCGTTACCATATTAGATAACGGAGAATTCATATTCAGAACGTCTTTTCTTTATTGTTTTAATGGCTTTACACATTTCTACATAAAAATATCTTTTCTTTTATTTCAGATATATCTTTTTAATATCTAAAAACTACGAATGTTTTATTAAGGTGTTCGAGACTGCCAACCCGGACGCGGGGAAAGGCACAGTCGACCATTAAATTGAATTGTCTGTTTTACGTGCATCGTGTAATGACGGAGGTTATGTAGGAAAGCTTATTGCCGTCCATTTCCATTCGTGCCTTCGGGCTTCCATGTACCGCTTTTATGAGATCCGTCGGTCGAACAGGCCTGAGATCCGCTATAACTTAGTTGGACGACAGCGTGAATGGTCAGAGTACAACAGTACTGCGGGTTCGGATCCCAACGGGAGCGCCAACATTTGTTCAACACACATTGTCGGTTTTCGTGTTTCTGACACTGCTTTTGGAAGGGTTTATTTCCGATCTTATCGCATGAGCAATACACCAGGCGCGGGTAGGTTACGAAGAGTGCTTCTGTGTTGGCGTCTACACTTGTGGCACCATAACATCTCGTGCGCAGTTGGACAACGTCCGACTGCTGTCGCCGTGGTTTAAAATAGACAAAAAGAACATAATTTTACGTCTGAATTATAATGATAATTTTGTTAACGGCCAACTCCAGGGCACATACCTCTTAGTAAAAGTTAAATATTGCATAGTCCGCCAAGTTGCTTCACCCCATGCGCAGTGGAGTTCACTCGTTATTTTCCGATCCTAAAATTTTCATTTTATTAAATTGACCGGGCCCGGCGGGACATGTACTCGGTACACTACGAACGAACGTTTACCTGAACTTGTCTCCCAGAACATTTCTGTGTAACACCACACTGCGCCCGTCACCCTGAGACAATTCTTAAGTCGTATGCCTAGTGATAACACTAGCTCTCAGTCCCTTCCGATCGAAACACAGTAATGTTTGCACACTATTGTGGGCTAGTACCTGCTTAGACGGAATCATGCATAGGAATCCTACCACCAGTAAAAAAACTAACATACATAAGTATGTTAGTTTTTTTATTATATTGTTTATATTATTATTTTGATTACATTGTTGTATCCACTATACAACAATATAATCAAAATAAGAATGGTAAATCAACTTTGCTACTCGTATATAGTTAACATTTCGTTCGTTTGAAAATTCCTTTCGTAATAAAAGTTCTCACAGATTAAATATTTTTTATCGTCACCGTATGGCCTATGAACATTTGGACCGTGAACATTCCGGACAGGTGTTGCGGTCGGTTCCGGGATCTGACACCGCCGTGTCGAGTTACAAATGCCGTTGCACGACGCAGAAATCCACTGAGTTTTGTTTAGTAACAGATCGCCTTTGTCTTAGTTGCTTGGGTTAATTACGATCAATGTTGAGTAGCGTATTTGTTTTTATTGGATAAAAAGATGAAACGAGCAAAACGTTCACATGATGATAAGTGCAACGTCTGCCCATGACAAATGCTGTGTCACCCAGAAAATTTCTGTTTGACACCACACTGTGCCCATCACCTGAGAAGTAAGTTCTTAAGTCTCATATGCCTAGAGATTACTCTAGCTCACAGCGCCTTTCATACCGAAACCCATTAATGTTTGCACACTACTGTTGCACGGTAGAATAACTGGCCCTGGGGTGGTACCTACCTAGACGGATTCCTGCATAGGAAACCTACTACCAGCTAAATAAAGCTGTTTTAGTTTATACTAACGAAACTGTCCGGCTTCGCTGGGTAAAACTTCGTTTTAGAAAGAAAGAAAGAAATACACATTTTACAGTGATTTATTTCATACTAGCCGATGCCCACGACTTCGCCCGCGAGTATATAGTTTTCTTAAATATCCCTCAGGAGCTCTTTGATTTTCGGGGATAAAAAGTATCCTATGTCCGTTTCCAGGATGCAAGCTATCGCTGTGCCAAATTTCGTTTCAGCAGTTGAACCGAGAAAAGGTAACAAATAAACAGAGCGATAGAGAGAGTTACTTTCGCATTTATAATATCAGTATGGATATTGAGATTCCGGTATTATTTAATTAACAAAAACCGTCTTCCACGCAGCAGCTCCTCATAGATCCCATCATCAGAACTTGACCAAATTTATATGGTGGTCCCATATAAATTGGAAAGAGATTCGCAATACATTGGTATATATATATATATATACCAATGTATTGCGAATCTCTTTTTTTTCATGTCAGTTAAAAATAACAATATTTGACAGTTTCGACAACTTTTTCCCTACTTCATTCCCTTCTGGTGGTAGGATTTCTATGCAGGAATCCGTCTAGGTAGGTACCAGCCCAGGGCCAGTTATTCTGCCGTGAAGCAGTAGTGTGCAAACATTACAGTGTTTCGGTTTGAAGGGCACTGAGAGCTAGCGTAGTCAATGAGCATATGAGACTTAAGAACTGATGTCTCAGGGTGACAGGCGCAGTGTGGTGGTACACGGAAATATTCTGTGTAACAGAGCATCTGTTATGGGCAGACGTTGCACTTCCCATCAGGTGAACGTTTTGCTCGTCTCGTCGCTTTATCAAATTAAAAAAAAAAACTAATAATACCGTTAATGCTCAAGCTGAGAGGGATATCTAGAAAAGCACTTACCTCTTTCCTACCGAAGTGTCGTAAGTGGCGACTAAGGAGATTAAAACCATAATATTCAATGCTGCCGTGTGGTAGCGGTATAAGAGAATCTACCACCCCATCTCATCCCGTGGGTGTCGTAAAAGTCGACAGAGGGAAAATTAAAACCAGAAGATGGGCAGCAGCATCTTCCTGGACATCTGAATATATAAACTGCGGCTGCCAACCCGCCTGCCAAGCGTGGCAACTATGGCAATACTCCCCCCCAAAATCAGAGCTGAAAACTTCTGTGGCAATCTGTATGGGAGGCCTATATTCAGCAGTGGACTAGTGATAGGCTGAAATTATGATGATGATGATGATTCAATGCTGTCACTATAGTGCTCGTGGGCGATGGGAACGTGAACGTGGTTCGCCACCCCTCCCGTCCCGTTTTCCGCGGTGGCTGAAAGTGGGGCACATGTATAGCCCGTGCCTACCCCTTATATGGGAAAAAGGCTTGAGTATATGTAATGCTCAGCTCCTATAAGAGCTAGGGCAATTTTTAATTCACATAAATCTTCCTGGAGAGATGCATACCTTAGCAGTGAAAGCCGCATGCAAATTCGTTCAATGGTCCTCGAGACCGCTGTCATACATAAGGGCAGACGCCCGCAAAAGGGTTTCCTTTTTATACTATGTGTAGATTACATACGCGTTCTTTACATGCACTTTTCTGCACAGCATAACATAGAGTCACGCCTTTTTCCCATATAAGGTGTAGGCAGAGGCCACTCGCGTAGTCCACTTTTCGCCCTCGCGGGAAACGAGAACTGACGGGTGGCGATCCACGTAGCCGCCATTTTGGTACGAGTCAAAAAATTCTTACTCCTAATTGCATTCCCACGAGCAGTATAGTGACAGCATTGCATATTAGGGCTGCACTAATAAAGGATGTCCGTACAATATCTCAGTCGCCTGTTACGACACCACAGTAGGAAAGAGGTAGGTGCTATTCTCCTCTGTTGGACACCAATCGGCCTTTGGACCATTCTATTCATCTTAGTTTAATGTATTTTGAACCTCCAATTATTCTGGTGGTAGGATTCCAATGCAGGAATCCGTCTAGGTAGGTACCAGCCCAGGGCCAGTTGGTACTGCACAGAAATATTCTGAATAACACGCATCTGTTATGGGCAGACGTTGCACATACCATCAGGTGAACGTTTTGCTCGTATCGTCACTTTAACTTTTATCATCTGCGCCAAAATAGCTTTCGGTGTCGGTATTTTGAGATATGTATTTTAAACGGTTTGTATTTACAAAGTTATTAAAATACTTCGGGTAGTTAGCCGGCGCCTTAGTCCAATCATTTCGATCGCTTTACAAGATTAGTTACTTTATTATTTATTATATTATTTGGCGGTTCCCTACACTATTAATAAATAATAGTAGTTTTTCATAAAAAAAAATCTTACTTTGTTTGGATATATTTTAACTAAATAATACTAAATGAATTTCGTATTCGTAAGAGAATGTACCATCCTATCAAAAGCCGTGGGCGCCGTTAAAGTCGACTAAGAAATATATTAAATATTTAGCAGTATATAATTATATGTAATTATAGGCGTATTTAAGGAAACTATTCTATCAAATTCAATCTATCCCACTCCGTTTACGGAGAAAAACAAATTCATTAATTTTAAAATAAATGAACATGAATTTTTAAACTTCGACATCACTAAAGTTATTTTTATTTCACAAATAATCTTAAGCACAAGTGGCGTTCACGCGATGTGGTCACCTTACATAAAATTCAAAGAATCTGTTAAGCCAGTTTCGCCTCATCTAGATAAGGGCATAACATGGAATGTAATTAATTAGGGACAGTAACAGATTATATTAAACTTATCAAGCTATAAAGATATTTATGAAATATTTTAATCAAAGTTAAAGAGAGTAAAACTGGAAGTAACAGTATTACAAAAATGCGTTCAGTAAATAATACAATAAGATTAATGTATATATTTTTTGAAGTGAAAACTTCTTAAGAATCGTTGTGATTTGAAACGAAAAAGTGACACTGAAAAGAGACATACATAAACATCTATAGGATTTAGCCTGCTAGAGAATGAGATAGATTACAGTATAAAGCGTTTCCTATTATGTTTATTTTTTCGAATTCGTCCAAATCTTCGATTTTCACTGTAGATTTTGCTCTGATAAGATTTTGCTCGGACAAGATCAAAAATAGTAATTGACGCTGTATTTTAAACATACATTGATCAAATTGATACCAAAGCATTCATTTTATACTTTAGTTACCATAAGCCACTTGTCTCGTTTGTTGAAATGTTGAATAGCATAAAAAATATGTTTTAACTTGTTATCTGTTGCTTATTCTACACCTACTACTCTTCATTCGTCTCATCCTCTCGTAGTTTTCTTTAAGGTTTCAATTCTTCCGCGTGTGAACTGCACACGTTTTTTTTATTTTATTTAAGTTAATTTTTGCACGCCTAAAAGAAGCTGTGCTTTCTACTCGACTCGTCGAGATCAAGCGATTTCAATAAGAGACGTCTCTGTTATATTGATATTTGATACTGTACTTACAGAAATATCAAGAAGACACTTAATGAGGTTTTTTTATGAGATGAACGTAGTTGAGGTTTGAGTTATTTGTTGGCAACATTTTAATAATTTATGGCGACAATTTCTATGTATGTGTATGACACGGGCAGTATGAACGTAAACAAACGACAGAGTTTTATGTAATTTACATTGGAAGTATGGAAAAACAATTAATGTTTTATTTTATTCAATTTAATGTATTTGTAACACATATCCATACTAATATTATAAATGCGAAAGTAATTCTCTCTGTCCCTCTGTCTGTTATTTACCGTTTCACGCTTTAACCGCTGAAGTGATCTTGCCGAAATTTGGCACATAGATAGATTTCATCCTTGATACGAACAAAGGATACTTTTTATCCCGGAGAATCTAATAGTTCCCACGAGATATTTAAAAAGCCTATATCCACGCGGACAAAGTCGCGAGCATCAACTAGTTATATATAAATTTTAGCTGTCTGGCTTCTTCTCCATACAAACTTATATATGCCAAATCTTACACTCCTTAGTGCGTGGAATATGCTTAAAAAGGGGTACAAAGTTTTCACTTCGCGTAGTTTTTCTATTTCTTTGATAATTTTTCGTTAGTTTCTTGCCCTTCGGTTGTACGTGTAAGGATGTGTGTTAATTTTTATGGTGATTAGTTCGGCGAATTTATTTTACAACACTTCCTCCGATACAAATTATATATATATAAATTCATTATGCTTACGCCAATCATGCAACAGAATAAATGTAAACAAACATTTGAAATTATTTACTGGTGGTAGCATTCCTATGCAGGAATCCGTCTAGGTAGATAATACCCCAGGGCCAGTTATTCTGCCGTGAAGCAGAACGTGCACCCAGAACATTTCTGTGTAATACCACACTGTGTCCATCACCCTGAGACATAAGTTCTTAAGTCTCTTATGCCCAGTGATTACGCTAGCTCACAGTGCCCGTAACACAGTAATGTTTGCACACTGCTGCTTCACGAGACGAGCGCAGTGTGGTGCTACACAGAAATATTCTTAATAACAAATTAAAAAAAAAAGTCACTTCATGACTTACCTTTAAAAAATATGCTACATTTATAGCTATACAATTCTTTTAAAACTACATCTCCTGTAATGTGGGTGCGTTTTACATACATACATTCCATAAGCAATTTGTTTTTACGTACAAACGTTAGCTCCGGCTCGAATTCGAACCCAGGATCTGCGGCGAAAAAGTCAGTTACTACGACCCTTAGGCCACGCGGTCGTCAAACTGCAGTAACAAATTATTAATCAATCGTTCAAAATGTAATCCCGCAGTTTCCTGTATCAGTCAACATCATATAATCCTCTCCCAATCAATGTCCAACCAACTAAGTCTAGATTAGCCAATTCCAATAACAGATAGATGCTTTCTTGGATTTCTATTTATGCATTTCATTCTCGGAACAATTGCTTAGTCACGGTTAGACACGGCACTACATTGTACGAAACCGTTATTAATATTAAATATTATATTGTTGTGTTATATTTACTGTTTATGTTATTCTATAGTCGTGGTTAGTGTTACACTGCATTAACATTGCGTTATGAATTTGAGGTGTACACACTTGTTTTCAATTCATACTATACAATATGTACGTACGTACAGGTTGTTTGTTACAGATATAAATAAAGGAGTGCCGTGTGGTGGCGACTCGTTAAAAGATACTACCACTCCATCTCATACAATGGATCTCGTAAAAGGCGAGTAAGGAATAAAACTGCACTGTGCACCCAACAGCGCATTGTGGCGACGAGCTCACCACCTATCACACTAAGTGCATTATATTGTTTTGGTGAAACGTGGATTGTGGCAGTCATCTGCTTTTGCAGTGAGTGCCCAGTCTCTGACTACCCCTTATGGGATACAGTCGTGATCTTATGTATGTATGTATAAATTAGTTCGTCGTCGTTGTCGTTTCAGCCCACCACAAGTGCACTGCTGAACATAGGCCTCTCTCGATAGATAGCCACAAAAGTTTGTAGCTCTCATATTGGAGGGATTTCGCTATAGTTGCCACGCTTGGCAGGCGGGTTGGCAACCGCAGTTTATTTATTTAGATGTTACAGGAAGATGGAAGATGCAACTCTAGGTTTTAATTTCCCTCTGTCGGCTTTTACGACACCCACGGGATGAGATGGGGTGGAAGATTCTCTTAGGCCGCTACTTCTTTAGTTCGGTATGTAATATTTATGACCCACTTTGGAGAAAAATAATAAAGCGAAAAAAAAATGGTTTTGGAGCCGAGGAAATTTATTTCTCTTCGACGTTTCTTGTTTTTATAGGCAACAGTCGGAAGCTGCCAGTACCAACGTAGGATATTCTCGTAAATTTTTGAGAATAAATAACCGTTGCCGACCGCGTGACCTAGTAGTTCTACGCCGCGGGTTCCTGGGTTCGAATACCACTCGGAGCCATTTGTTTTCGGATGTAGTTATCTGTAAAACGCATCCACGGGAGAACACACTTATATTAAACTTATACATTACATTACACACTTATAAATACTTTTTTCCTTTCAGACTAAAGTTTTTAAGAACATCGAAGTTAAAATGACAGTTTATTTTTACTGAAAATTTGTCGGAATGCGGAAAACACAACCGTCAGTTTTCGAGTTGGCGCCAAAAGTCTTTCGAAACATGTTTTTCTGCTATATATGCTACACTTATTTTTTTAAATTTTTGGGTAACTACATTGACTACAGTCTTAATTATGAATTAAGATCTAAACCCTTTCTAGGTATGAACAAGTGAGTGCCTGTATTTATACTGCAATAATATTCATACGAGTATATCCAGCGCTGGCAACAATTTCGTGTTCAGCATGCAAGCTGGTCTTTCTGTGCCCAATTTCGTCAAGATCGGTTCAGCGCAAGAGCCCTGAAAAAGTCACATTTATAACGTAAAGTTCCTATGGATATCACAATAGTAACCAAAATGGATATGATGGACATAAAATGAGTTCTAAAGTATTGGGTTACGAATGTTCGTCACTTTCTACGTATACCTGTTCGGAATACGATTCCAGTAAATAAGGAGTGAGGTTATTACGTAACAGGGAAATAGACGCGCTATAAACTCTGTCATAGATAAGTTAAGTATGATAGATTTATTTATCTATAATATTTAATGGAATCATTGCACAACGTCAGAGCGACACTACTATTTTTATTTCAACGTGGTGTTTCCCCTCGCAAAAAAGAATTCGCAACTAAAACAAAATCACGTACTTGTCTGTTTGTTCCCGTGTTTAATGTTTGAGTCAAAGTAGTGATGGTAGTAATACCATCTATATCTACCAAACCTAAATTTAATGTTTACTGGTGGTAGGATTCTTATGCAGGAATCCGTCTAGGTTGGTGCCACCGCAGGCCCAGTTACTCAGCCGTGTTGAGAGTAATGTGCAAACATTACTTTGTTTCGGACTGAAGAGCACTGAGAGCCAGTGTAATTATTGGGCATATAAAAATTCAGAACAAATGTGTCAGGGTGACGGGCGCGGTGTATTGCCCCACAGAAATGTTCTGAGTGACACAGCATTTGTTATGGGCAGACGTTGCACTTACCATTGGAACATGATTTTTGCACGTCTCGTCACTTTCTTCTTATAAAAAAATGCTAGTGACTGGCGATCAGAAGTAGCATCACTTGTGCGGAGAACCGGCAATAAAACCAGCCTGCCCAGAGTGTTGAGGAACGGATAGCCACCAGTAGTATGAATTCCAGAAGTTGAGACCTTTTTTAGAACCAGCGTATGATTAGAAGAAGATTTTGAATAGCTGGTGAAGAAGCGTCGAAGACATAAGACAGTTCTATGAACAATAATATAAGGCTTGGAATTCGGACTCGGACGGAATCACACTATCGATTACACTTAAACATTAATCTTATCGTGTGAGTAGGGTCATTTACACTCGACAAATAACTGAACAGGACACGTTCTTTATCTTTCACGTAAAATAACAGGATTTAATTTATTTAAATTGGCTGTTCTGGCCAGTTGATCTTGGTCGTCAGTTTGACGCGGCGCTCACGCCCGTACGCCATTTAGGGTAACTTGCGTGCAGCCAGCGTAGGTCATGGGCCGGCCGCGTCTGTCTTAATCGAACCCACTGCCCGGTAGTCGCGGTTCCGCATTTTTGCACCTCGGGATGTAGGAATAATACGCATTAACTGTCACTTATTGCATTTTTATTACGTGTTCGCTTCGTGATAGTCGTAGTGACTTATCAGATGTTGGTATTTTTGATATATGTATATAAATGTCAGTTTTACCGGTTTCGAATGGAACATAATTACAGTACATTAAACTGTTTTTTTTTTCAATTGGTTGTTGGCATTTTAATGTCGTGATTAAGTTATCTGTAAGAAAGTAAAGAAACCAATTTATTACCTCGAGACCAATTTAATCTTGATTATATAAAAAATGAGACGTGGTAGCTCAGGGGCTAGGCGCTCGCTTTAAATTTCATAGTAAGTGAGTGACCTGGGTTCGATTCCCGGTGCGGGTGCCACTTAAATTGTTAATTGCAATTTTAAGTGCGGATTTACCACGTGCTCGGCAGTAAAAGAAAACAGTGTGAAGAAACCTGCATGTTTTAGAAATAAAAAATATTTCGAAGAAGTGTGAAGTCCACCAACCCTGCTTAGAGCAGCTCCAAAACCCTCTCGGAAATGAGAGGAGGCCTGTGCTCAGCAGTGGGAAATTTATAGACTGTTACTTAACTTTTTTTAAATTAATATGATATTCTTAAAGTGAACTTATGGATAAAATAACTGTGTTAATAATAAATTAAAAAGAGAAGAAATACTTTATCCATGCTAATAATAATATCATAATTACCTTTTCGCGGCTAAACCGTTGTACCAATATAAACTTTACTTTAGTTTTTTTTTATATGTAAAAGGTTTTCGAGACGCAAATATAGCAAAATACATTTTTACCCAGCGATGGATATAGGCTTAGGCTCGCCACACCCAGAGGAAGACTATCTATTTGTTTTTTTCTTTGCACGCGTAAAATATGTTATTTTTATTTTTCTTTCTTTCTTCGCGTAAAATATGTTATTTTTATTTTTCTTTCTTTCTTCGCGTAAAATATGTTATTTTCATTTTTCTTTATTTCTTCGCGAACGATGCCCCCAAACTATAATTTCTTCTGTATCGTGGTCAAACCAGGAGCTCTATTGTGAACGATGCCCCCAAACTATAATTTCTTCTGTATCGTGGTCAAACCAGGAGCTCTATTGTGTAACTCTGGTAGGTTTCGTGATCGGTTTCATTTGATACCGATTAACACCTGAATGCTGTTCACACGCCAAAATATTACCGATCACGAAACCTACCAGAGAGTTACACAATCATTATCATCGTTTCAGCCTATCACTAGTCTTCTTTGCCACAAATCACGAAAGTTTGTAGCTCTCTGCGATGATTTTGCCATTGTTGTACGCTTGGCAGGCGGGTTGGCAACCGCAGTGTATTCATTCAGATGTTCTAGGAAGATGCTGCTACCCATCTCCTGGTTTTTATTTTCCCCTGTGTCGAGATTTTCAACACCCAAGGGACGAGACGTGGTGGCAGATTCTCTCAAGTTACACGATATACCGCTAGAACTGGTGGTACGATTCCTATGCAAAATCCGTCTAGGTAAGACCACCGTAGGGCCAGTTATTCTGCCTTCAGGCAGTAGTGTGGAAACATTACTGTGTTTCGGTTTAAAGGGCACTGAGAGCTAGTGTAATTACTAGGCAAATGAAACTTAAGAACCGATGTCTCAGGGTGACGAGCGCAGTGTTCAGAGAAGTCCAAATTTCAGAAATATTCTGGGCGACACAGCATCTGTAATGGGCTCACGTTGCACTTACCAACAGGTAAACGATTATTTCATTTCGGTACTTTCATTTATAAAAAAACGTATTTAACAAAATGGCGCCGATTCCTTAAGGGCATAGGGAACCATGAAAATTAAATCTAATTCTGATCCTCCATTTTGGTAAAGTTATAGGGGATGCTGTTCGTCCAACCACGATGTATTGATTTGCACAAAGAGACTTACCCTCTGCCTTTTACAATGCCTAAAATACCAGAAGGGGTTCTTGATTTTCTTATATCACGAAAATTACAACGAAGCTACGAACGAAGCTGGTCGATAAGCAATCACCGTTTAATCTTATGTTTATAATATACAAAATACTTTTCCCGTCAATACTGTGTATTTTATACCAATAAACTTTATTGCTAGCATTCAAAATAAAGAAATAGAATTAAAACCTTTCTGTGTGACATTTGACAGACAGCCGATTTCATTACGATTCCACCATCGGTTTAACTCCGACCCATTCGTCAATTCATGACCATTCTGACACTAAATTCCTAATAACCGACCACTGTAACTGTAACTAACAATACAACGCCGGTTCTGATCAAACCCATCATAAATCACACCCCCGCACGCTAAAATATTTCGTACTGACATAATAACAAAGAGCATAATAGAACAGCGGCTTAACCGCGCGATATTGACCTCTATCGACCCAGATTTATGAAGTGATCAAAGAACTTATAGGTCGTCAATCAAATAATTAAAATTATTTATATGCAAAGGGATTAATAAAAGTAAGATGCACCTTAATTGCACTTAAGTGCACTGAACTCTACTGCGCTGTACGCGGTCGCAATTAGTTGCATGATGATGCAGTGGCCACACCAACATAATTATTTTTAGGACGTATGGTACAGTCGCGTCCACTAACACGTATACGGAGCTTTATAACCTAATTTATATTACTTGATAAATATGTGCTTTACAAACATTTTAAAATTATGAATGTTAAACTTCGTACCCGCGCTAATTGAAAAAGAGTTACAAAAAATTTAATTAAAATTAAAGAAGGATTTGAACATCCAAAATAAAATGTAAATAGCAATTATTGTACTTGAATTTGGGCTATGTCGATTTGTCACTTCATTACCAGGACGTATATTTTTGTCTTCTATTAAATTCATCATTTATTAACGGTAGAAATTATTTTGGAGACATTAAATACACAATTGACGAAACAGATTTATGAGGCGAGTGTAAATGGGAAAGCCGGTAAGGGTCGACGTAGGCGAACGTATTACGATCAGACCGAAATCGTTTTAAGGAAAGGCCACGTCAAAACCCGCCGTAACCGATGAGCTTGTTTGAAAACACTAATGAAAGTAGAGAAGCTAAGCTTGTGTGTCAGGATCGTAGCAAGTGGAAAGACGTGGTCTCTGCCTACCCCTATGGGAAAGAGGCGTGACTCTATGTATGTAATTACACATAAAGATTTAGATTTATTTTGGCTTTCACTGATATAGGACTTATTAGTTTCTAGGCCTGGATGTATCGCACTATCTTGTGTCTCTGAAACTACGCCGGTAACCTTTATCCAATATTGTTGCAGGAGCATTACGTCGGATACGAGAAAGTGCAGACGGGAGGCTAATAGTGCACTGTATTATAGTCTGCGTAAATGCCACCATCTTGTCAACGACAGTTTTACCACATAAAGCATAATCCTGATACATAAAACAAAAAATAATGCTTTAGATTTCCAGTCCATTCCGGTGAGGCTTCAACGAAAGTGTCAAACGGGATAACAGTGTTCCCCTCCCCTCGCCTTCCCTCTTTCCTATGAAATGGCGACGTCTGTGTTTAGCACAAAACTTAGTAGGTGAAATTATGATAATGATATATATAATATAAAAAATGTCACTAAAACTGTAACGTAACCGCAGTAGGCTATCATCATCATTCATCATTTCAGTCTATCACTAGTCCACTGCTGAGCATAGGCCATAGATTGCCAGAAAAGTTAGTAGCTCTCACTTCGGAGGGATTTTGCCATAGTTGCCACCCTAGGCGTTGGTAACCGCAGTTTTTTTATTCAGATGTTCAAGAAAGATGCCCATCTCCTGGTCTTTATTTTCCCTCTGTCGACTTTTACGACACCCACGGGATTAGAAGGGGTGGTAGATTCTCTTAATCCGCTAAGAGAATCTACCAACCCCTTAAGGCTTTAAGAAATTATAATTATTTTTTCCACATTTTCTAATATCCTTTCACTAGAAACTAGCATACATGTTTTCCTCTCTTTATTTTACATTTACCTCCTTTTTCACCTTGCTAAAGGCACTCCATATCCGGGACTGTCTCGAGTGCAACCGGACACATGGTGACACGACGCGACCGTTGCGTCGGAGCAACACTCCTCCATTTAAGTATCCGATGAAGCTGTAAAAGCCGAGAAGGCTAACAGCAATTACATCACCGAAAATATATAACTCCTCCATTTAGACACTTGCGGTTAACATCAGCGCGGAAACCTGAGCGGGACTGTGTGGTTTTGATACTTTTTACGAACACGACTTTTACGAATTAGTTACAGAGTTTTTTTTAGATTAAAACGACTGCGAGGTCTAGTTGCCAGAGTCCCTGACATCTACGCCGCAGGTTCGGATTCCAACATTTGAAAAATAAAATTGATGGTTTTCTAGTCTGGTTGCGTACTGCACGTGTATTGTAAAACGCACCCTCCATACGGAAGAAATAGTGTGGGGCATTTTTGCCTTAAAAAAATAGTTATGTAGGTACATTTTAACTCCATGTCGTGGCAGTATAAATTAGAAAAACAAATGTTGTTGTTTTTCGGGTCTGGTTGTATTGCGATTGTCCCCGTGTCTCTCACACGGCATCCTAGCCTCCGATCTTGTTGCATGACTGTCAGGAGGCCGGCCAGGAGGACATCAAGATAATCTACCACCCTGTATCATCCCGTGAGTGTCGTCAAAGTCGACTAATGGAAATGTCAAAAATTTATTTTCCGAAAGTTGGGCGCTAACCATTGTTCAATCAATCACCAAATATACATAGGAGCCGCATGCGTTTTTATTGCTGCTCTTATTTTCAAATATCAATGTAACAAAACATCTTTGAGGATAACCAAGTATCAAATTTGCGGTTTGCAGTACATTGGTTCACCGCTAAATTATTTTTACCGGCGTCTAATCGCGGGTTCATTTCCGCCGCGCCCCCGGTAACTTCATTACCCCGGCTCCGACGACCCGGACTCGTGTTTTAATAAACAAATATCTCGTAAAGAATCATTAACAAAATGTGGATTCGTCTGCCTGTGTTAAACATAATTGGAAAATTTGTGAAAGCGATGGTAAGTAGAAAGTAGACTAAATACAAATTATTGAACCTTTTTAATGATTTCTTATATTTACGCGAAAATTACACATTAATAAAACTAATTTTACGGATTAATTCGCGTTAAATTTTTTTATTGCTCATATCTGACCAAAAATAAAAATTAATAATTTGAAGGTACCCCGGATTAACTATGACATCGGGACATCTGTCACCTCAGTCCCCCCTTTCCATATGTTAAAAAGTACTCTGTGGTCCCCCTCGTGACCCTTGGCGTGCTGTAACGTACTCGAAACGTCGGGTTCTAAATAGTTAAAATTGAACGCGATAAAAATCTAACAAAACTAATTTTACAGATTTTATCGCGTTTAATTTTAAAACTACGTTTAATATTAAAAGACGTTACGGTCGCTTTACAACACCGATGGTCAAGGGTCCCCTCCGTGACTTGACAGACGTTCTGATGTTATAGTAAACCCAGTTTTTGTTTTTTATTTTTGGGTTTGACATACGCAGAAGTGTTTTAAAGTCTAGCAGTGGTATGCTTGATTTTTGATCTGATTTCATTAATAATAATAGGATCCGAAGCTAGTGGATAGTACTCAACCAGCATCCAATTTAGATGTCCAGTCGCTATTCACATGTCTGCCCGTTGAAGATCAATTATAACTAGGAAGCTAACAGAGAACAACATGCCAGTAGAATATGCAGCATTACTTAGACATTCAAGTTAAATTACATTTTTTTTATTTGATAAAGTGACGAGACGAGCAAAACGTTCGTTATGGTAAGTGCAACGTCTGCCCATAACAGATGCTGTGTTACTTAGAATATTTCTGTGTAGCACCACAATGCGCCCGTCACCCTGAGACACAAGTTCTTAAGTCTCATATGCCCAGTGATTACGCTAGCTCACAGTGCCCTACAGACCGAAACACAGCAATGTTTGCACACTATTGCTTCACGGCAGAATATCTGGCCCTGGGGTGGTACCCCAGGGCATTTGTTGGCATTTGTTATCTTTATTTTACACTTACCATCAGGTAAACGATTTGCTCGTATCCTCACTATCTTCCATAAAAAAGTTACTTATGGAACGCAGAGGTTATTCGTATATACAAGAAAAATTTAAAAGTAAGGCTAATATAAATTTATTAATAGTATACGAGAGATGACTGCGTGTATGTGTGTGTCAAGTGTAACAGGGGGAGAAGGGAGAGATCATAAGTATGTGAGAAAGTATAGTGTATAAGCATTAGCTGGATCTGAAATAGAATAACCTAGATCGTATGAATCATGGCCGGTTCGTACTCTGATTTATATTTATAGTACGTTTGCAGAACTGCGTCGCTGTTGGGTGTTTTGTTTCGTTGATCCTGACAGGGCGTTTATGTATGAGTCTTGTTTGAATGTCCGTCAATGTCACATTGATTTTATGTGAATTCGTGTTACTGCGAATTAATACTTATTTTATTTTTAACTTGCAAAGTCATTCGAAGATAGACGACCAGTCACATTTGTTAACATTAAAATCTATCCTTAGCTGTAGAAAATATCTTTCATCATATCTTTATATAATTTCGGTGATGTAATTGCGGTTAGCCTTTTTGGCTTTTACAGCTTCATCGGATACTGTGCTCACGAGCCAGGGGCCCGCGTGCCAGGTTTGGTTGGACCCAAACATAAATAAACTCCTACAAAAACATCGAAATTCGGACTGCGTCGCGTTCGCTGCGTGCTTGCGCGATTTTGAATATCTTAAATAATTTTTAAGTAGTATCTTAAATAAGTTTTAGTAATGACCGTCCGAGAGAGGCTGCGGGCCTCCATTCGGACTGTCGACTTGTGTGTCGGTAATTCTGGGCGGTGAGAACCGCCCTGGAACACGGGTGTATCGTGTGTACGCGGTGTGATTGTCGACTGCTGCGCGCCGCACTCTACGGCGGTCGCGAGTCGTGGTGCGTGTTATATGTATCTCCTGCGCAGTTGTTAACTTCCGACAGTCTTCGGTAGTTGTCGTAAACCTAATACACACAATTTATAAAGAAAAAAAGTTATAAAGTTTGTGATAAACGTGTCAATTACGACAAATACTCCCATCGTAGTAGAGACCTACGTCCAGCCGTGAACTGACAAGAGGCTGCTGATGATGCACGATCACCTTACTTTTTCGTTAGCAAGTGATTTGAAGTTCATTGTTCGGAAGTATGGGACACTCTAGCGTTGATTGCGCAAAAGTTGAAATGCCCGAATACTCAAGTGTAAAGTTCGAGCCACAAAAATGACCTTACGCAGCTGACAAACGAAAACTATTGTGCGAGATTGCTAGGCATCGTGACTCGGCGATCTCTGATTGCTCGGTTGTGAAATGGAAATGGCTTTTGTATGTTGTTTTGGAACCGATATTTTCTGTACGTATTTTTTTTATAGTTGAGATTTACATTTCATATTCACTCTCGACTTGAAGAGTTTCAAATTGACTAACGCCAGTGTCATTTCCTGGTTGGAAGACAAAGAAAGATGAGTGGACAGATATGTTATATCTATATACAAGGTGTTTGATAAATATTACAACAAGCGGTAAGGTACACGTGCAACTTTTACATGTAAATGTTTTATACATACATAAGATCACGACTGTATCCCATAAGGGGTAGTCAGAGACTGGGCACTCACTGCAAAAGCAGATGACTGCCACAATCCACGTTTCACCAAAACAATATAATGCACTTGGTGTGATAGGTGGTGAGCCCATCGCCACCATGCGCTGTTGGGTGCACAGTGCAGTTTAATTCCTTACTCGCCTTTTACGAGATCCATCGCATGAGATGGAGTAGTAGTATTCTTTTAACGAGCCGCCACCACACGGCTTATAATTGTCATTATATAAAATTCTAAAATCGAAAAAAAGGCAGAAAATATTTTTGGCGAATAGGTATTTGATTTTGTATAAAACGGCTGATGCAATGCGATGTCGTATTTGTCCCATAGTTAAAGTTAGAACAAAGGCCTCTCCTATAGATTGCAACAAAAGTTCGTAGCTCTCATTTCGGGGGGATCTTGCCATAGCTGCCATCCTTGGCAGGTGGGTTCTCAACCGCAGATTATTTATTTAGATATTACAGGTAGATGCTGCTGCCTATCTACTAGTTTTCATTGTCCCTCTGTCGACTTTACGACACCCACGGGATCTGATGAGATTCTCTTAAGTCGGCCTCACACGGCCACTTTTTACCTAACGCTGTAAATTAAAAATAATGTTTATTTGTTTGTTACGCATGGGTTTCTATACCATTACTGTGATGAAACTTGGATTAGTTGTTGTCCGCACGAACACAAAGGTTTCTGAATTAATACAACCATTTTATGCTAGGTGTCGCGAGTCATGTGGAATAATAGTTAGTCGGCTATTTATTTATTTATTTATTTATATAATTTGGAACGTCAACAGTACACACATCCTATCCTATAAATTCAGTTACATAATAAAGTCTGATGTGCATACCAATTACAGACGAACACATCACTTACTACAAATAGTTGTTACCTTATAACAATAAAACAATTAAGTAAAGTGTAAATGAGAACCTGATAAGTTATACAATAAGAAAAAAAAAATTACTATCCAAAAACCGTAAAAAAAAAAAATTACTTAAAACTAATGATGGTGATACTTAAAGGAATGATTTCGAGATCATACGTTTAAACTCATTATAAGAATTTTGGAAGATGTCAATGTCGCGGTTTTTGCTTTGTAATGAGTTATATTCCCTGCATATTCTTACTATATGCGACTGTAAGCCGAGGTTAGTTTTGCACCGAGGGATGTAGAATAGCTGTGGTATAGGTTTACGGGGCATGTTAAATGGAATGTTTAGCGACACGCGTGACAGCAAGTAGCTGCAATCAGTGAGTCCATTAACAAGTTTATACAAAAACAAGACATCGTTCACAATGCGCCTATCATATAAGGAAATCATTTTAAAATGAGCTAGTCTTTGGTTTTATGTATTTCTGTGTGAGAAACCAGGAGTACTAAAAGCAAGATACTTTGTGAATGCGCGTTGTATACTTTCAATTCGTTGGGAGTGTACACTCTAGTGGGGGCTCCAAATAATGCTCGCATACTCTAATTGAGTCCGCACTAATGCATTATACAATGTAATTTTGGTTCTGGCTAACTTAAATCCCCTTGTGTTGCGTTTTTTAAATCCTAACATTTTCACAGCCTTAGTTATTGTAGTATCAATATGTGGAATAAAATTAAGCTTGCTATTAATCATCACTCCCAAATCGCGCACACTATTTACTTCAACTAATTCTTCACCATTAAATTTATATTTGGACGGTAATGGTCTTTTTTTTCTAGTGTACTTAATGTAGCAGCATTTTTTTACATTTATTATCATATGATTCGAAGTACACCACCTTCCAATTCTATTCAAGTCGCTCTGAACCAACTGAATGTCATCTGAGCTAGTAATCGTTCTGTAAAGTTTTAAATCATCTGCAAACAGCGAGAATTTACAGTTGCGTATTTCTTCTGTGATATCGTTTATGAATAGAGCAAACAAAATTGGTCCCAAATGGGAGCCTTGTGGCACTCCAGAAGCAGAAAAGTAACAAGCCGACTCATATCCCTTGACTGCCACAACTTGAGGTCTATTTCTCAGATAAGATTTAAACCATTCTAACAGTGGACCAAATATACCTTGCGCCTCGATTTTTTTCAATAATATATTATGGTTGACTTTGTCGAACGCACTTGAAAAATCGGTATAGACAGCATCAACTTGAAGTCCAGTATCCAAATCAGTTGATAAATCCGATACAAATGACATTAGGTTAGTATTAACAGAACGACCTGATTTAAGGCCATGCTGATGCGGTGATATAGTAATATCAAAATAACGCGATATAATAGGACAGACAAGAGATTCAAAAAGTTTTGAAAAACATGATAATATCGAAATAGGCCGAAAGTTTTTTTACATCTGATTGATCTCCTTTCTTGTATACGGGGACAATTCTAGCTTTTTTCCATTCATTAGGAAAGAGTCCCTCTTTTGGAGAACGGTTAATGATTAAGGTCAAGGGAAAAGCAATAGCGCGTCCACAGCGTTTAATAAATAACGGAGGAATTGAATCAGGACCAGCCCCCTTTGAACCATCCAGTTTCTTTATCGCCTTCAAAACCTCCTGTTCAGTAAATTTTAATAGACCAATAGTATTGTAAGTTTGGTTTGAAACAGTCCTGGTAATATCCATATTGGTAACGAATTTTTTATGATTAAAAACTGATGAAAAATAATTCATAAAAAGTTCCGCGATTCCAGGTCCAGTATCAACAACTAAATTATTTAAGTGCATTTTAGATGGAAACTTGAGCTATTACATTGTTTATGGTTCATAAAGCGCCAAAAAGTTTTAGGATTTCTGCATATATTACTTTCAATGAGATTTTTGTATTCACTATAACATTCATCATACAGTTTATGACAGCGGTCCCTCAGAATGCTGTATTCTAGTTTATCGCGTGGATTTTTATAAATTTTGTACCTTGATCTCAATTTTTCCTTTTCCGACAGAAGTTTAATAAGTGACCTAGAAAACATACAGGATATCTAAAGCTTTTTAGTGTACGCTTGGGAACATATCTATCAATAACATCATTTAAATTATCGTAAAATACCGAAATCATTCCATTCACGTCATAATTTTGGCAAAGAGTTTTATGCCAGTCAATACTCTTGATAACAGAGATAATAGAATCATAATCAGCTTTGATATAGTTATGAATAATTCTAGGTTTAGGGGTAAGATATTGAATATTACTATATGACAGAGATATCAACAAGCTGGGATGTTTAGGGTCGACTTTGCTCAAAAGACTGAGAGGTTTAGATACGGTTATGTCTGATATATTTGATAGTACTAAGTCTAATATTCTGTTATCTTCATTAGTTATCCAATTAAATTGTGATAAACAATTGGCCGACATGAAATCTATTAAAGTATAACCCAACTTATTATTGTAATTTAATGGAACCATACTGGTGGTCTCTTTCTTTACAGACCAACTTATGAAACCTAAATTAAAATCACCGATTACAAATATGTCATCGCATTGCCACGCACTATAATTAATATTATTTAGATAGTTCGCCAAAGTCTCCTCTTTAACGGGGGGAGGTATATAAACTACACACAAAGCTATTGTTTTTAAGCATCGTCCAATCTTCGTCTGAATTACTACGCATATATCTTCTAAATCACTCAGGCTATGCGTTAGATCATCGTGAACGAGGTGATCCGAATGCGTTGAAAGTATGTGCAGTTGTTGTTAGCATTTGCGTGACTTTATCGAATAAAAATATATAATTATATTTTTAATATTAAAATTTATTTAGAATTAATATATCTTAATTTGTCTGTTTTGTATATACATATGTAAATAAAAAAAAAACAAAGTACAAAAAATTAAATAGGCATTCCGGGCTCACGCCCGCAATAATAGGTGGGCAGAGGCATCGATTAGCCTACTTTTCGCCCTGCCAGGAAACGAGACGTAATGGGTGGCGAACCACATCGCCGCCATTTTGGTACGAGGCAAAAAGTTCTCCTCCGCAATGGGGATCATTGCGTTCCCACGAGCAGTACAGCATTGCATATTATGGTGTTGTTCTGAACGAATGAAGGCTTGTCCGTACAATACCTTAGTCGCCTCTTGCGACACCTCGGTTGGAAATAGGTGCTATTCTACTCTACCGGATTCTTCTTCTTTATCGTTCCCTCACTGCTGAGGATCGCGACCACGTACAATCAGTCTCCATTGGGTGCGGTCATATGCGGAGTGGACCGCTCGGTGCATGCTGCCGCCCACTGCTTTCTTGATGATAACAGACCATCTTGTAGGCGCCCTACCCTGAGCGCGCTTGCCGTCCATTTGCTTAAAATAATCTGCTTCTCAAGACAGTGCTTTGAAGACCGCATAATATGTCCGAAGAAGCTAAGGGCTCTTTGTCGGCCAATTGTGGAGAGCCGTGTGGTGATTACCTATCGGCATAATATTTTTACGAATATCGAACGTCGCCTGTTCGTTCATTCGCTTGCATTACAAACTAATTCTGTAACTAAATAAATGGACTTGAAAACAGCACGGACCAGAATATCAGAACACGCTAGAATCTATAACCATAACCGTGAGTATCATTATGTCATTATCGTTACGAGACTAACTCGGCTGGAGTGCGAGCAGACATGCTAAGTTTAAACGGGAACGACGATTACTATTTGCTATTTTTAGATCTCTGCGAGTACAGTGGCGACTGCGCTCTCACTTGTAATACTCAGAGTTCGTATCCCGCTCGTACGACATACAACAAGTCCCGAGTCTTTTTTTTTTACTGTATAGAGTGACGAAACGAGCAAAACGTTCACCTGATGGTAACTGCAACGTTTGCCCACAACAAATGGCGTGTCACCCAGAATATTTCTGTGTGACACCAGAGTGCGCCCGTCACCGTGATAGATCAGTTCTTAAGTCTCATACGCCCAGTGATTACGCTAGCTCACAGTGCCCTCCAAACCGAAACACAGTAATGTTTGCACACTACTGCTTCACGGCAGAATAACTGGCCCTGGGGTGGTACCTACCTAGACGGATTCCTGCATAGCAATCCTACCACCAGTAAAAGTCAGTAAAGTCTTTGGTAAAAGTTACTAGAAAAACTTAAACATGTTGCGTATCATATTTTTTTGTTGAATTCTAAAATTCTCGTTGAGATATTACAGACCGGCTAATGTCATTGAGTGGAATGGAAGTAGTTAATAAAGAAGAATATGTGCACTACTAGTATTTTTTCCCCTAGTCGACTCTTACGACACTCAAAATAGGTCCAGCCGTTTCGGAGATCAACCGTAACAAACAGACAGACAGACCAATATTTTTTTTCTCATAAGTACCGTATATACTTTCATAAGAATTGAGTAACAAGCTGTTATTTTGTTACTACAAGCAGACACTTCAACTTACATTAAGATATACTAGCAGCACACATGTTCCAACAATCTTAACAAAAACACAGTAGTCTTATACAGATATGTGCACCCATAACAGGTATGCAGGTATGCAGGAATCCGTCAAGGTAGGTACCACCCCACGGCCAGTTATTCTGCCGTGAAGCAGTAGTGTGCAAACATTACTGTGTTTCGGTCTGAAGGGCACTGAGAGCTAGTGTAATCACTGAGCATATGAGACTTAAGAACTGATGTCTCTGGATGACGCAGCATTCGTTATGGGCTGAAATGTATCAAAGTTATATTTCCAAGACGTTTAACGTCGCAGTGTAGGTTTTCACAAGAGATATATCATCATCATAATTTTAAACTATCACTAGTCCACTGCTGAACATAGGCCTATAAATTTGGAGGGATTTTGCCGTAGTTGCCACGCTTGGCATTTTACAATTTAAATCACAGAATAGTTAATAAAATTGTAATATTGAATACATAAATGAAATCGAGGCGTAATGAAAATGTAACCGTTGAATGATGTCGGTTTCGAAACTGAAAGGTCCCGAGTTCAAACTTTGCGTTTATTCCGCAATTGCTAAACAAAATTTATGATGTTTTATTCGTGGCATTTCCATTAAATCGTTACAAGCTATCTCTGATGCGCGGCTTTGCTTATCGTATGATAAAGGCTTATATTTTAACGAAACGGGGACGATTGTATATTTATATGTATTTACCAATTTAAATAAAAATTATTTCCAAATACTGCCCGAAGCTTTCAACTTTACTAGAGACAAGCTCTGCCCCGCGGTTTAACCCGCGTATAAAAGCCGACCCCGATCGATGATATAGATATATACTATTTGAACCGGATTCTGGGGTTTTATGTCTTTTGCGCTGAACCCTTATTATTTTTCTGAAATTAAAGTAGCCTAAGTTGCTTGCTATAATATCACCTATCTATCAGTGAAAGTCCCGTCACAATCGGTTCAGCCTTTTTATAGATTAGCCGGAACAAACAGACATACAGTCAGACAAAAATTTTACAAATTGTTTTTTCTTTTAAGCACCGTATATACTTTCATAAGCATTGAGTAAAAAGATGTTATTTTGTTATTACAAACAGACAACAATTTTATTTATTTGTATAGATATTATGTCATGCACAATTATACACGCGCTCACACCTCCTAATCTACACGCGCCTAATGGAACACTCATGCGACAAGATCAGAGGTAGGTTAAGATGTAGTGTCAGACACGGGGACAGTCACAATATCACAAGAGACAAAAACCAAAAATTGTCTTTTGCACAAATGCATCTAGCTAGGATTAGAACCCAGGACTCGCGGTCGTAATAAAAGTTAATCTATACATACAGTCCACGCGTATTTCCCATATAAGGCCGTTGCCCACTTTTCGCCCTCGTGGGAAACGAGACGTGACGGGTGGCGAAACACGTCGCCGCCATGTTGGGTGCCCATTGCGTTACCGTATAGGAAAGCGACGGCATTGCATATTAAGATGTTATTCTGTGGGAATAAAGGTGGAAACAATACCTTACACGTCGGTAGGAAAGAGGTAGGTGATATTCTATTCTGCAGGGCACTTTTACTTTACTTTTTTTACATAAACTTACATACATATGTTCTATACAAAACAAAAACATTTTCTGTCTAGAGAGCATTGCGTGTGTGCGGCAGATGTTAGAAAACTTGGTGTCTGCAATGCCATGATTCTAGATACACTCGATAATAATAATTGAATTAAAATGCATTGCTATTTGCGTCTGATGTCTCTCCGCTATTGGAGATTAGAGACATCATTTCGCGTTTATTTACTGAGAATAGACCAATATCTGATTATAGTCCTGCCACGATAAAGATGCAAACAGTGTATCCAAATCAGGCCAGGAAAAAATCTTCTCTAGGCGTCAAAATGACGACGAAGCTATACAGAATAAATTTTGGAGAATGTCCGGGAATTACACTATTTAATTCCCCAGTCGTTAGACACTAAGTTAGCCGATAAGTTTGGGAACCACTTACACAACTTAAAGATTTTGCCCGGAGCCTCCAACCATTTCGGGGCTTGTATACATTCGGTATAGAAATGCGTAATTAACATGGCCCTAAGGATTAGCAAGCTGAAGTGGCAATGGGCCGACCATATCTATAGCTCGTAGAACCGATAACCGTTGGGGAAGGAAGGTTCTCGCGTGGCAGAGTCGTACCGGCAAACGACGACCTGATCGCTAGTGCTACCTGTTATATACTAACTTATGTATACTCGCCACACCGGTCACTAATAAAAGTTAAAAATAAGAATTCCAGAAATCAGCATGTTACATCTCAACTATAATACTTTACCACTGACTAGCGTAAAAGTTATAAATACTCTCAACAAATTTTGCTGACCTATTAATTTGCAGCTATTTGCGAAGAATAATGGTTGCAATTTACCAATACCATGTTAAACTAAAATTCCTAGACTAAACAAACTCCATATAGATAGGTACCACCGAATTACCAGATATTCTGCCGCAAAATTGTATTGTGAAAACATTATCGGACTTCGGTCCGAAGGGCACTGATAGCTACTGTAATTGGCATATGAGACTTAAGAATGTCTTCGGGTGACGAGCGCAGTGTGGTGCCACACAGAAAGGTTCAGGGTGACACAGCATTTGTTTTGGGCAGACGCATTTACCTTCAGGTGAACGAGTTATTCCATAAAAACAGTCATTACGATGTAGGAAGCGTTTCGACACGCGCGCAGTCGACGATAGCTATCTCAGCGTTGGGCCCCTTTGATGTTACTCCTCACTGCTTTATCTGTCACCCATGTAACCTTCTAACTACTTAAACTATAAACTTTTTGGTTCAGCAGCATCAGCAGTCACATTGTTCATCCAAGTATATCGAATGAACTAGGGAAAGAATTGTGTCTTTTTTTTTATTGCCTAAAGTGATGAAACGAGCAAAACGTTCACCTGATGGTAAGTGCAACGTCTGCCCATAACAAATGCTGTACCACCCAGAAAATTTCTGTGTGACACTACACTGTGCCCATCACCCTGAGACATAGGTTCTTAAGTCTCATATGCCCAGTGATTACGCTAGCTCACAGTGCCCTTTAAACCGAAACACAGTAATGTTTGCACACTACTGCTTCACGGTAGAATAACTGGCCCTGGGGTGGTACCTACCTAGACGGACTCCTGCATAGGAATCCTACCACCAGTAAAACCACCAGTGTGTCTTGAAATGTGTCACGTGTTCAGTTCACACGCGGTAGAAGTGACTTCAGAAAAATAAACTTCCAGAAACTGAAACGAATGCAGAGTATCAGGGGAAGGATAATTGTAGGGTTTGTTTATTGTTACCAAGTTTCAAATTATTTCACATTTTATTCTGCATAATACTACATTACATATTATACAGACTCCAAGTTTTCAATTTCAACAAATGTCAAGAGTGTCTTATGTAAACTAAAATGTGAAATAAATGCTTTGTTTTGGATTTGATCAACATATCCTTGTGATACAGCGTCGGTTACTGTTTTTTATCTTGTTGTGGTCCTGATGAGAGCAAAATCTACGAAGAATTCGAAGATTTGGACGATTTCTAAAATATAAACTTAACAAGAACACTGTAAACTGTATTCTATCTCATTCTCTACCAAGCTAATTTATCCCCATAAATGTATAGCAGAGTCGTGGTAGCTCAGGGGCTAGGCGCTCGCTTTAAATTTCATAATACGTTTGGTTTGGTTTCGATTAGTGGTGCCGGCACCACTAAAATTGTTAATTGCAATTTTAAGTGCTGATTTACTACGTGCTCGGCGGTGAAAGAAAACATCGCGAGGAAACCTGCATGTCTGAGAAATAAAAAATATATTTCGAAGACATGTGAAGTCCGCCAACCCGCACTGGAGCAGCGTGGCGGATTCTTCCCGGCTCCAAAACCCTTTCAGAAATGAGAGGAGGCCTGTGCTCAGCAGTGAGACATTTATTATCATTATCATTTTAAATGTATAAATATGTTTGTCTCTTAGTGTCGCTTTTTCCTTTCATCAAGTTACAAATCGCAACGATTCTAAAGAAGTTTTCAACAACTTGTTAATATACATAATTATTTATTTTGGACTACAGTAATGTTTTTAGTGATGACGGAATACTGCCGAAAGTTGTCCAACTGTGGAAATATAGTGCCACAAGTGAATGCGCGCGAAAACAGAAGCGCTCACTCGTTTTCACCTATCCTGGAGCGATGTAACGCTCATGCGATCGGAGGTACGTTCGGATGCAGTGTCAGGGACACGAGGACAATCACGAAACAACCAGAAAACCAACAATTTGTGTTTTTAGCACCAATATAAAGCTCCGGCCCGGATTCGAACACAGAACCGGCGGCGTAGTAGTCAGATACTCTGACCACTTTGCCACGCGGTCAGTTTTTTAGTATTGCATACCTATTGGAAAATGTTATGAATAATGCGACAATTAAAAACAATTATTATCTAATAATCTGTACTAATATTATTAAGCTCAAGAGTTTGTATGGTTAGAATTGAAAAATTATTTTAGTGTTGGATAGCCCATTTATCGAGGAAGGTTGTAGGCTATACGAGTATAACATCACGCTAAGACCCTTCGAGCGATTTTTTATAAATTAAACGTCGGGTGAAATCGCGGGGCACAGCCAGTTACGTTATATACCTATCGGTGAATTATCTGTGTACTACATTATTGATTTATTAAATGTAAACATGTCAATAATTACTAAATGATAAAACTACTAAATAAAATGAAAATAAAAGTTAAAAATGAATACGCCGAAACATTTCGTGGTCGTACCAAACTTGTCAAAAAAAAGATAAAACTGACAAAGGGTGACGAACGTATTGCTACGGATACTGAAAAAACTTTCAGCTTCGCAATTTCGCCGACTGATAATAAATCATAAAGTGTGGTAAATTGAGTTTAATTTAGAATGCGCATAAGATAGATATCCGTCGTTTTGAAAATGAGCGCACAAAGCTTCCTTCCCGTTGCCAGAGCCGCATTTAGAAATGAAGCAAATAGACTAGTCGAAAACAAACAAGCGCTGATGAGCTCTCACTTATTTCTGCTGGTTTTAAAAACGTCAGTCATTCTTTAGTAGGTTAGTGGTCAGCGTACTTTCCTACTCACTCTGGTCCCGGGTTCGTCCCCACTCTTTAATATTTTAAAGACGTGAAGATGTTTATAGACATACGTAAATCCCGCAAGGCGATTACATTTGAGGATCTTTTTCTATTTTTATAATCGTCTTCCTTTTTGCGTTGGTATGCCTGTTTTCAATATAATTTATGTATTATTTATATATATGTAAGTATATATGTGTAGTAATATAATTGTTATAGGACATATAACATAGTACCTGCTCTCATTTTTGAGTAGTTTTTTCTTTGCCCGGGAAAGCGCGTTGCTCCAATGCAGGACCAACCCGACTTAACGTTTTCGAAATACATAATACTCCGGACATGCAGGTTTGTCTATTCACGATACCGCCGCATCTCAGGCCGGTTTTCTCCTATCAATAGAGTCATTAACAGAAGCGTCGCTGCAAGTTTCTTGCGCCATTTCTTCTCCAGCGGAAACGCATTCCGAATTGGTCTCCCGATTGAAGTAACTGACCGAGCCGAGGCAGGCGCCCTTGGGCACCCTCGAGTCAGTTACTTTCGCGAACACGATGACCGTGTCCAAGCCGAGGTCCCCTCGGGGGCCCTTGCACCAGTCATCCATTAATGAAGGTTTCGGCTGAGCGCCCTCAGCCTGCCACCTTTCAATCAGGCGAAGCTGTGAAAGCCTTCACCAGCCTTTCTTCAGCCTGTCACCAGTCCACTGCTGAACATAGGCCTCTCCCATAGATTGCCACAAAAGTTAGTAGCTCTCGTTTTGGGAGGATTTTGCCATAGTTGCCACGCCTGGCAAGCGGGTTGGCAACCGCAGTTTATTTATTCAAATGTTCCCGGAAGAGAGTCACCTGGACTTGTATTTCGACGTTGTGTATGTTCTATATACATTTTGAACCATTTCCAATGTAACAAAGAAATCAACCCGGTGCTAGTTCGAGAGTACCTACCTACTATCTGCAAATACGAGTACTTACGATTTTGATTTATCTTTATATATAATTCTTCTGTGCGTGTGTATGTCACTGAACTCCTCCTACACGTCTGGACCGATGTTGATGAATTTTTTCGTGTGATTGTGTGGTTCCCTGAATGGTTTAGATTCAGAATTTGACCCGGTAGGCGGCTCCGTTACTTCTCGTTTCCTTCGAAAAGTCGGCTGTGTGGTCTCTGCCTACCCCTTATAGGGGAAAAGACGTGACTAGAATATGTATGTAACAAGAAACAACGAAGAGCTAAACAACTTTACAACTTATATAACGCAATCAAAGAGCCGTTGTACATAATTCTCAAATTATTTACCGCACGATTAAGTTTGAACAAGCGTCAATCTGTCTTGCTGTACATCGGGCACTTGTTGCTAAATGAATGTTCCCATATAACGCGCTGGACCGCACAATGACACTTATAGCCGCTCAATTAAAGCGCTTTTTTGCTTGATTAATTAACATGCTAATGCGGCGTGTTGTAACATCTACTCGTTAATACAAAAGTTTGTCACTAACGTAATCGTGATTGAATAAACATTTGTTAGTAAGTTGGGTAATGAGTCAGTAAAAAAAAATCGTTTTGTATTTTTTTTTATTTCATAAAAGTGACGGAACGAGCAAAACGTTCACCCGATGGTAAGTGCAACGTCTGCCCATAACAAATGCTGTGTCACCCAGAAAATTACTGTGTGACACCACACTGCGCCCGTCACCCTGAGAAATCAGTTCTTAAGTCTCATATGCCCAGTGATTACGCTAGCTCACAGTGCCCTTCAAACCGAAACACAGTAATGTTTGCACACTACTGCTTCACGGCAGAATAACTGGCCCTGGGGTGGTACCTACCTAGATGGATTCCTGCATAGGAATCCTACCACCAGTAAATGTATGCCTGTAGTTAATTTGAAAGTGGTTTTATGAAATTTGTAAAAGATTTTTGGCGAATGATATTGCCAAGGAAAGGGTAGCTACCCGCCAGATCGGATGGTCCGATCTGGGGAGATCGTCTCCTCCAACTAGTAATATTTAGATGTTGTATATATAGTTCGCATCTCAGAAAACTCATAGTGCGATTATGGTCGTATGGGATTATTTCTTGAGCTTCTCATGTGGCGACCACAGACGTCGCTACAGATTTAAAAAAAAATTATTTTTTAAATGATTGGCATCATTAAAAAAACATTTTTTATGAGAGAAGTGCCGAGCATGACTCTTTACATTGAGTAACTGAGCCTGTGGTGCGAAGGCAGTATACCAACTGGATAAAGTCCTTTGTCTTCAGGCTTTACGCTATTGACGGTGAGAAAGACAAAATTTACCAAACGCTCGAAGCTCAAAGGCGCTCGCTTTAAATTTTATAGTACGCGAGTGACCTGGGTTCGATTTCCGGTGCCGGTACCACTGAAATTGTTAATTGCATTGTTAATTGGATTCTTCCTAGCTCCAAAAATCCTCTTAGAAATTAGAGGAGGCCTATGCTCAGCAGTGGGACATTTATAGGCTGAAACTTTTCTTAACTTTTTTTATTCAGGAGAACTGAAGTCACCTACTATCGTCTTATATCTCGTTTATTCGTACCTTTTTGTACAATTTGTCCAAGAAGAACATAGTCTTAGACTACTTCTAGAATCTCATTATCGACGGTAATTGGTGTTTGTACTCGTATTACACGACCGGTGAACATGACAATCGTTTAGTTCAAATTGACTCTCAGAGCTGCGTAACAGCTAACACTAGAAGATATCGGAAGGCTTTGCTTATACTTACGGCACTATGATAAAGTCTGCGCAGACGACTTGCGCACTATAATATGCTGTGCACAGAAGATAACAATGGTTATCATGTTTCGCATTTTATCGTTAATCATTTCTAATATTTAAAAAAACATTCACGAAATTAATGCACTATTGCCTATGCGCACAATATTACGTTTAAATTATGCTTCTTGGCGTACATTTTATACTTAGTTATTTCTGAGGCTTCTTGCTTGGAACTTGTACAAAGGAAGATAATCGTAAAAAGCACTGGTTAAATGCTCAATTAGCAGTAAATAAGATTTTATCTCGCGGTGAGATAGTTTTGTGAAATACGTATATGTTATATTTGTATTTTACGTTCATTAATATGCATATTGGATGGTGTTTTTCATCTCATAAAATACGCACATTTGAAATCTAGCCGTTTGATATAATATCTGATGTAATCATCTACATCTAAATTTTGCTTATTTTATATAAAAAGGTATTAAGAGTATCTTTTTAATAAGGTTAGTGATCTTCTTAACATCTTTTTCAAAGAGCTGTGTGAATTCCTTTAATCATAATTTGGGTTATCTATTTAGCAAAACTACATTCTCTTGTCATCTATATACTAAAACAGTAGTTCGCGAGTGCAACTAAGTACACGTGACAAAAGTGTAAATTGTATGTATGAAAAATGATTAAAATTAAAACAAATAAACAGGAATTTACAAATATATTACTTACTGTAAAAGAACTAAACAGTACATAAACAATTATAAAATAATCGATAAATATTACTTAAGTATGCTACAGCTACGGCGGCAAATAGTTGGAAAAGCAGGTCATGGTTAAAAATGACAAAATGTATTATAGCAAAAAGTATGGAATTTGGAATTTTATAATTATTAATCTACCATACTGAGTAGGTAAAAAAGAGATCTGGAACTTCTAGCAATAGACTCTTATTCTTCCTCCTCTTCTAAACTAACGTGCAGATATCAGATCTAATCGCAGCCCTACTTTAAGTGACAGTCAAACTTTAGATAATCAATGATTCGGTCATTAATAAAAAGGACACGACTAAGTAGATACCTTATTTCTGTTTAATTCCAAGCCATCGAATACATGTCTTCGTATATGGTATTATAAATAAATCATAGCTAAACAAGGCAGCAAAATATTTAACGTTCTCTTTTTAATTTGCACGTATCTAAATTGCGTTCGCAAGTTAACCACACATAGTCGTCGCTGATGCATAATAAAATGTAGCTGATTATAATAGCGATAGACCGAGCAGTAGCAGAGATAAAATAACATTCGTATACTCGTGCTATTGCTGAGCGAGACTTTGCTCTTATTTCATTGTACGATTAAGTCGTCCTATTCGCAGCTTTTATGTTTTTTTAATCGGCTCAGAGGCAAATGGCGAATTCCTATTACGGCTTGTTTTTTTTGGTCATTCAATCTGCAAAAGACGTTTTAAGTTTGCTATGTAAGTTATTTCATTTATTTATGAAAACAGTCATTTACATTTTCCAATGTCAAGAATCTTATAAATAATCCAGGTATAAAAATACATTTTTAGTAAAGTGACAAACTTCAGGCAGCGCAACTTTAAAATTTCAGGCGACAATAAAATTATAATTCTAAACAATTTTGGTCTTCAATAATTGATTTCCAATCACTGTACAGTGTACACTTTTACGTGCACTTCCTGCTTAAGAAAACTATCGATATTAAACATCAAAACTTGAAATATACACATAAATATCAATGTCCAAAAAAAACTTAACCACCAACTTATCGGGTTGGCACCAACATTGCTTTTGTTATATTAAATCTATATCGACTGCTGTCTTAATATTGTGTAATTTAAAAAATGTGGTAGTTATTTATGGCGGAGACTTTATATATTGTTTTTTTACATTTCTTATTTGTAAAGAAAACATAACTAGATGAAATAATAATTACTTGCGAGGTGGGAAGAACTCTTGAAAATACTTAAGAATATATAATAAAAAGAATGTTGTATCTATCCATACGGCTGCGTTATTGAATACATTTATTTAATAAAAATTGTAATAATGTATAGTTTCCATCTATAAATGTATTTTAAATGTAACTCGGTATAGTGAATTGAATGTCAAAATGTAGATACAAATTTCGATTCAAACAAGCAGAAATTTTTCATTCAATAAGATTATGTAAAAAGTAACTTGAGAATTACCATTTGCTTTAAATGATTGGAAAACGTTGCGTAACAAATAACTGGTTTATCAAAAACAAGTAGTAAAACCATCCTTTATTAGATGAACTTCCAATATTATAAATTTATCAGTTATCCTAAATTATATTAAATATGGTTATTCAAAGTTTAATTATTTCAATGGTTCAAAAATCTGGTGATCGAGTATTGCTCTCGTCACCACAGTATGGAAGTGCTCAAATTTAACCGGAGCTAAGCTAACGAGTTAACTAAAACCGCGTAAAGAGGTTCAGAAGGCCGCCCAAGGAAGGTGCGCCGCCGGTGCGTCGCAGCCGCGCGGGCGATCGTCCGCGGCGCACATTACAAGAAGCGTCGCCTTGGCAACGAACGCGTGACGTCACGAGCTGTTAGAGACCTTCTAACTTTTAACGCTAGCGATCATGGAACAGTAGTGGCATCACACTAAAGAATACACTTCCGACGGGAATACTGTCTTGGCTGTATATATAGCAAGCGATAACGAAAACTTTACTAGCGCGATTGAGAATTACATCAATTTTTTTAAACATAAAAACTATTAAAACTTAAAAAAAATACTTAAATTGATACAATTTATAAATAACTATGTCTAACCAGCCTGAAAATATTTTTATTGTATTTTTTTACTGAGTTTTTCTAATTATTCAGAAAATGAAATGTATTTTTTACTACAGCGCCATCTAGTAAAACTTGATGAGAACTATCTCAAATGACGCTTGGTTCAAGGTAAAACATTCAGCTTTTGAAAGTGTTAACACATATATTTCTTTTGTTTCAGAGTATCAAATAATGAAAGAAACGAGAGTCCTGGCACTGATGACGGTAGTGTATCACCAGAGCCACCTGACCGGCCGCCCGGTAAGGTCAGACAAGTTCATCCTGAGGATAAAGCGCAGTACCTCGCTTATGACGACACTAATTATCGCAAGAAACCAAAGCCGAAATCACTTCCGCTCGAAGACAACGAGATGTACAGTCACTTAGCCAATACAAACGTGGCGATGTCTCCGGTGTATCCGTTGACACCCAATATTTGCGTGGAAGGAGGGAAGATTGAGTTCATAAAGTCACCGCCAGGCAGCGCAAGAAACAGCGTGGCGCTAGCATCGCCGCCACAAACTCCAATCGTTGTTCGGCGCAATTCGCGGGAAAAACGCGAAGTACGGTGTAGCGACGAGCAAGTTGAGAAGTTCGATGGAGATAAGGTAGGTGGCGCTGTTTTAAATTAAAATTGTTTTAGTTTATCAAATGGCGGTTCTGCTTTACATTGTCTTATGTGATGTGTTTTTGGTATTCATGTTATTTCGATAGCATATTTGTATTATACAGCAAGAGAAAAAATACTTTTCCCTTCTTTAAGCGACCTTTCATTAGGATCATCATTATGAATATCTCTGTTAACTATAAATTGCAGATATCGAAGATTTTTATCAGCTGCCGGAGACGGGCAAGCAAAACTTTTTCTTTAATTAATGTTTAACATTGCAGAGTTTCATTTATAGACTGGTATTAAAAACCAGCACATTGTCATTAGTCTCAAAATCTAATAAACTTCCTTGTATCTAGACTTCGTCTTTAAGAATCCAGAAGTTGTTCTTTAGCTGTTCTACGATTTTGTTTAATTTCTTTCAATATATCAAAACATTAAGGGACTAGATTTCTACGGAGTATGGAAACTAAAGAATAAGAAGGAAATATTTATAAAAAAAATTGTAGCGTTATGTGAGAATTTTAGTAAAATATGAATTTGTAAACATTGTTTTTAAATTGATCAAACTATATATTTTTAGAATGTTTTTGTACTAACAATTAGCAACGACCAAGCCAATAAAACGATTCCGCACCGAAAAATTTTCAATTTTTTTTATTAGGTATTTTTATCAGAAGCAAATTAAATAAGTAGTATTTATATTTAACTTATTATATTTCTGGAATATGTTAAGAGTGAGTGAGAGTGAGAGAGTTAGAGGTCACGAGGTTATACTGTTAAACCATTAAAAGGACTCCCAAGGCTAACCTAGAACTGCTTCATCAAATTCCTTTGCTTCCGAAGCGGGGTTGATTTTTGTTGTTTTTATGAAGACGTCTACTATTGTACTATACAAGAAGTGGAGAAAATCAGGAATAGCAGTAACCAAAGCATTCACTTACGTAATTTTGTATGCAGAAGAACTCGGCAAGCATCATCGGCGAATGCAATTTACATGACCTTTAGTTACTGTGGCGTAATTTCGTCTATAAGATTCAAGAATGATATAGATAGGTATAGCGTCAGTTTTGGATATTAATAGTGACTGAAGTTATAGGAGGCTAATGCGAAGACTGAATTATTAATCAAAAATGAAATATGCCGTTTTAAATTGGTGACTGAATATTTTAAATCTATTTTTGACAGTAATACAGTTTAAGGTTTAAATTTAAATTATAATTGATTGATGGTGACGGATAGTCTAAATCATAAAACCATATTTTTGTTAGGTGAGACCGTTTGCATTCAATGACCGTTGACATTTGCTTACACGAGAAAAGAACAAAACTAAATTGGTCTCACCATTGGTTTTTAAATTATCTTGGATTAATTTTTATCAAGGTTTATCCGAGCACCGTTAGGAATCATAGCATTTAGAAAATCCGCTCTATAAAAATAAAAAATGTTTCATTATTGACTCATAAGAACTTATTAAAAGTCATGATTATATGTAGATTTGTTTCATTACTTTTTTATGAACTCAGTAAGAGCTTTCTTACAACTGTGACCGTCTGCGATTTGCGTGTGGTGAACAAATGACACACTTCTCTACGCACACCCTTACATTATACTAAAAGCGTAAGATCGTTTTAATAGAAAATATTATTAATGTTCTAGCTATTATTATGATTATTGTATTACTATATCACATCTGAACACAAAAATCGGCAAAAGCTAAAACTAACGTAAAAATAATGTAGACGACCGCGTGGCATAATTATGACCATTGGCAACGTACGGCTAAATTATTTTTTTACGTCAAAACAAATTTTTGAGTAAAACTTATAAATAAATTTTCGTGTATAAAATCCAATCAATTAATCATTTCAGTTTATCACTAGTCCACTACTGAACATAGGCCTTCCCCATTGATTGCCATAAAAGTCAGTAGCTCAAATGGGGGGGGGATTTTGCAATAGTTGCCACGCATGGCAGGAGGGTTGGCAACCGCAGTTTATTCATTCAGATCCAGGAACATGCTGCTGCTCACCTCCTGTTTTTTTTTTCCTCTGTCGACTATTCCGACTCACGACTCAGGGGACGAAATGTGGTAGCAGATTCTCTAAGGTCAAAAAATTAATAATTCTGATTTATTTCTGAACATCAGTTTAATGTACCGTATATTAAGTTGTACGATTTATGATCACAAGCCCTAAAAGGCATCGGCGTGTAAGCTATAGCATGAAATTTTCATAAATATTTAACAAACTTCAAAAAAGGAGAAGGTTCTCAATTTTCTGCATATATATTTTGTTTTATATATAAGTTCGGCTCGTTAAAAGAATACTACCACTCCATCTCATCCACTGGATCTCGTAAAAGGCGAGTAAGGAATTAAACTGCACTGTGCACCCAACAGCGCATGGTGGCGATGAGCTCACCACCTATCCCACCAAGTGCATTATGTTGTTTTGGTGAAACGTGGATTGTGGCAGTCATCTGCTTTTGCAGTGAGTGCCCAGTCTCTGACTACCTCTTATGGGATACAGTCGTGACCTTATGTATGTATGTATGTTATATATAAGTATAGCTGGAGTGACTTTGATGGACAACGCGAGAAACAGCGTTTTTTCTCTTTTTTTTATTGTATAAAGTGACGAAACGAGCAAAACGTTCACCTGATGGTAAGTGCAACGTCCGTCCACAACAAATGCTGTATCACCCAGAATAATTCTGTGTGACACCACACTGCGCCATCAGACATCAGTTCTTTAGTCTCATATGCCCAGTAATTACGCTAGCTCCCAGTGACGTTCAAACCAAAACACAGTAATGTTTGCACACTACTGCTTCACGGCAGAATAACTAGCCCTGGGGTGGTACATATCTAGACGGATTCCTGTATAGTAATCCTACCACCAGTAATACATAGTGATATGACAAACAACTGGCCCTGGGGTGGAGCGTGATAAGGGAACGTTGCGGTGTGGTAGAAGATGTAGTGACAATGATAGAGAAAGGGATGCTTAGACGGTTTGGACTTGTAGGAGGATGATGAAAGAAGATTGTCGAAACAGATTTATGAGGTGAGTGTGAATGGGAAAGCCAATAAGGGTAGATGTAGGCGAACGTATTACGATCAGATCGAAATCGTTTTGAGAAAAGGCCACGTCGAAATTACCCGCAACCGATGAGCATGTATGAAAACACTAATGAAAGTAGATGAAGTGAAAGATGTGTCAGGATCGTAACAAGTGGGACGATGTGGTCTCTGCATACCCCAATGGAAAAGAGGCTTGACTCTTTTATATGTATTTTACCTACCTTTTGCTATTTCCTGTCTTTACCAAAAAACATGTTATGACAGACAGCCAGATAGATACACAACCTGAAAAATACCATTAAGTATATTTTTCCGTTTCATTTCTTACAATCAAATTTTCTGTACTCTTGTTCAGTTTCAATATTAAATGTTTTGAAGGAAACGCATTGATCGGAAACACGAGGGACGTATTTCAATATCGACAAACAACTTAGCTTGAAGTGTCCAGGCCCTTGTCAAAAAGCTTTGCGAACTCATTTCCGATCTTTCAAATGTGACATTGCCTTTTGTGAGGCGGTGGTAACAAAACAGCGAAGTTTCTCAGATCTCTCCCGGCAGGTTTTACATTGTTTACCTGTTTCTGTTTTTCGAATTGTAAAAAACAATATTTTGAATTAAAAGCGCGTTTTCGAACTGCTTTCGTAAACGTTTTATAAATTCACCAAGCAACAAACACCAAGTTATTTTCAATACGATGCCCCGCAGTAGTATTTCTTCCGTAACGTTGGTGCATTTTACGGACATACATTTTACATGCACAACACAATCAGACCCGAAAACCAACAATTTGTATTTTTACACACAGACGGGATCCGGCTGAGTCACGAACCCAGTACCCGCGGCGTATAAGTCAGGTACTCCGGCCTGGCGGTTGTGTTTTTGTACTATAAGGTCATAGATATATTTTTAATACCAGATAGTGCAGAATGACATCGTACGACAGACATGACTGATGCAAGCAAATTATTCCAGGTCCTTTCCAGTATGCATTATGATACCAAGCAAAACGTTTCATCTAAATGTCAGGACCACTGGTAGTAGGATTTCTATACAGGAATCCGTCTAAGTAGGTACCCCAGGCTAGATATTCTGCCGTGAAGCAGTGGTGTGCGGTTGGAAGGGCACTGTGAGCTAGTGTAATCACTGAGTATATGAGACTTAAGAACTGTTGTCTCAGTGAGGGCGCAGTGTGGTACGGAAGAGAAAACCATTATAAGTTATTGTCTGACCATCAGCTAATGATTCACTTCAACAATTTTTTTTTTAAATTTGATGATGTTAAAAAGAAAGAGTCTTAACTCAGCGTGAAGTGAGCATCGCGTTGTAAAGTAACGTTGCCTCCCGTTATGTTTTCTACCACTTTTGTTATGGAGTGTGTTTCTTGTTGTTCAGTACCTAGATAAGTTAGCGAGCCAACACATTGCCTTTTGTGTACCAGTTTCATACTACGAATGACAGCACTGAGGAATTATCTGCGACATTAGGATCTTAAAGAAAATATATATAAGCTTATTTTTACCTTTAACGCACCAGCAATAAATCTGGGACTGCCGATGTGAATGTGTGGTGTACTTGCTATCAAAAAACTCACTTGATGTCTAATTTATAAGCTAGTGCTTAACAACGATCCCTCCTAATGGTAAGTGTCGATGTAGTTTTGATGATAATCGTGATATCTTAGAAAAAGCCTATTCACTCTTCTCTGAAAGACACTCATATTGTAATCGATCGGGAAGACTGCAGGCAAATTACTCCAGTCCTTTACCGTACGCATTATGAACGACGAAGCAAAACGTTCTCTATACAAAATATTAAAGATTTTCTTTGAAAAAGAATTATGAAAATCATTCTAAAATATAACATGCTTTATTCATCGTAATCTAAAAGCAAGCGTTTATAAACAATAAGTAATTTTCTTTCCATAGAGCTTCTATGATGTACAGGAGGGGTAGGAATAATTGGCCTGATGCACCTTAATGCGTCTTTAGTCGCGCCTAAATTGTTTTTGAAAGCCTCTATGATGGCTGTCTTTCAGAAGATTGTGTTGGGAAATATGGGCTTACAGCGAGGGGATTTGTCATAGATGAAGTTTGAATGGATATAAATATTGTTTTCTTCTGTATCCTCGTTTACTTTTGTGTTGGATAAACGTTTGATAATGTACGTTACTTAATGTAGAATTATTTGTTATTGTACGTTTTCTATTCAAAACTCAGAATATATATCAAAAGAGTTTTATTTCATTCAGCGATCCAAATGTTAACAGTAATATAAAGGTCGGCAACGCATCTGCTATTCCTCTGGTATTGTAGACTGTTCATGGGCGGCGGTGATCACTTACCATCAGGTGAGCCGCTTGCTCGTTTGCCTCCTCTAACATAAAAAAAATTAAAAATATTGGTAGCGACATTCCTTATTAAGAACAAAAATCTTCTCTTCTAAAATCTAACTATCGTTACATTTTTCGCTATTGGGTAATTTAAGATAGGATACTTTTTCGGAGCTAGGTAGAATCCATCACGCTGCTCTGGTGTGCTGTAGTTTGTCGTTATGGATATTGAAGTAGAGTAACTACTACTTTCATCCTTAAGTATACATTTTTAGTACCTTCTGACGGAGGCAGTCTATCTCCATTAAAGTTGGTATGTGCCGCCGCGATTTCAACATAATAATTGTCACAAAGTCTGCAGCTCAAAAACGAATATTCATAGAATTTACAAATATTAATCATTTTGACGTTCAAAATATGATTGTAAAGTTGTGGTATCGTTTAACCGATTATTCGCCACTACGGAACCCTCCATTGAGCGTTGTCCGACACACACTTGGTACGATTTTTATTTTTCAACTGTAGGTAACGCAGGCCTGGACGTCGCGACTCTAAGCCAATATCCATCGCTGATTGCTTGTGCTAGTAGCAGCTCTTAATTCGAAGAATTCGCTCTAACATGGCAAATTTTAATGATATAATTTTTTATCCGAACGTAGTACATTGCATTTCACCCTGTTTATCAAAATGAAAAATAAAACGGTTAGGCTAAATAAAAAAAAATCCAGACGAAGACTATTTAGCATTCAGACTTCGAAACCACCGTCAAGATATCTGCGATAGTGAAGCGTCTCCCCATAAAATGTAGACACTATTAATATTAATAAGGAATTACTGGCTAAGACTGGGTGTTGCGTATTACCGACATACTAAGGGCACCGCGTTATCGGAAACCGATTTGCATAGTTCAATGTCGAATCCGGTTGTTACATTAAGTATGCATGTAATTCTGAATAGTTGTGAAGGTAAAGCATTGTTATGTATCATCTACTTTTACGAACCTTAGCAATTACAATAAGTTTAAAGGTGATATCAATTTATAAATCATATAGGCAAATTCCGTGATGTATAGTAGTGGTAGGATTCCTATGCAGGAATTCGTCTAGGTAGGTACCACCCCAGGGCCAGTTATTCTGCCGTTAAGCAGTAGTGTGCAAACATTACTGTGTTTCGGTTTGAAGGGCACTGAGAGCTAGCGTAATCACTGGGCATATGAGACTTAAGAATGATGTCTCAGGGTGAGGGGCGCATTGTGGTGTCACACTGTTCTGGGTGACACAGTATTTGTTATGGGCAGACGTTGCACTTACCATCAGGTGAACGTTTTGCTTGCTTTTGTTAAATAAAATAAAAAAAAATCTCTTCCGCTACGACACGTGTAAAAAAGTAAAGTAAAGTTTCAGCCTATAAATGTCCCACTACTGAGCACAGGCCTCCTCTCATTTCTGAGAGGGTTTTGGAGCTAGGAAGAATCCGCCACGCTGCTCCAATGCGGGTTGGCGGACTGCACATGTCTTCGAAATATTTTTTATTTCTCAGACATGCAGGTTTCCTCACGATGTTTTCCTTCACCGCCGAGCACGTGGTAAGTCAGCACTTAAAATTGCAATTAACAATTTTATTGGTGCCGGCACCGGGAATCGAACCCAGGTCACTCGCGTACTATGAAATTAAAAGCGAGCGCCTAGCCCCTGAGCTACCACGGCACGACACGTGTACTGTGAAATAAAACTAATGAAATAATACTGATCTAGGATAAGTTATCACGGTCCGAAAAATCTAAAAAAAATATTGCTCGGTGTACGTAAAAAATATTACAATTTTCAATGAAAGTAGCAGTTATCTTAAAAAGCAGCCAAGGTAGAGGCGACGGCTAGACTGCTAAAGTTTATATCAGAAACGTTATTCCCAGATCTGTAACTAATAGAAATTCATAAGGTACCGCGTTCCAAGTCTGATTTACTTTTAGAACCCGTTCAATTAATTCACTTTATGTCCTTCCATCTCCTTTGCATTTCTGCAGCGCGTTTTAGTGTGGATGTGCTTTTACGGTCCCGATTTGCCATTCATTCAAATGAGAGGTTCTGTAGAAGTTATTTAAACTAATGCATGTCTATATAACTTTGCATGCAATGTAATTACTTCTTACCGAGGAGAATTTTTGCTTATATGTGTGATTTTTTTTTTTGGTTTTATTGGATCAAGTGACGAGACGAGCAAAACGTTCACCTGATGGCAACTGCAAAAAGTGCAACGTCTGTCCATAACAAATGCTGTGTCACACAAAACATTTCTGTGTGGCACCACATTGCGCCCGTGACCCCGAGATATCAGTTCTTAAATCTCGTATTCTTGTATAGTGATTACACTAGCTCACAGTGCACAGTAAAGTTTGCACACTACTGTTTCACGACAGAATAACTGGCCCTGGGGTGGTACCTACCTAGACGGATTCCTAGATAGGAATCCTACCACCATTACGTATCTTTCAGATTCCAGCGTCACAATAGATAATCCTTTCTATTTAAATTAAACTAATTTTACGGATTTTATCGCGTTTAATTTTACTATTTATAACCCGACGTTTCGAGTGCTTTTCAACACCCATGGTCACCTTTCTTTTTGACCGTTTCAAATTTAGTTTCATTTAAATGTGTAATGTTCACGTAAATATAAGAAATCGTTATCCTTTCAATTTGTTTCACAATGTCACCATCATGGATACAATATGTGCATTTTTCTTAGATTGGCCTAGTGCTTAAAACTAAATGTAGTTTACTATATCATCTGTATTTGCAATATGAAGTATGTGTAAGTGTATCACAGTAATTTATTTCAAACATATATTTCATCAATCGTTTATATTATTATTCTCCCACTTTCTCTTTATTTCAATGTTCTCTGCAATATCCAGGCTTCATGTTAAGTTTTTAATCAGAGTCGGATTATAATTTTACTGTAATTTTATTTACTACAATTAACCTTCTTTGGAACATCTCGGACATTATCTGTGCCATAAAGTTTCGCTACATCTGTAACATCTTCATTATCTTATCTGTGTGATTACCTAATTATCTATCCATAAAGTTTTTGAAACAGTCAACCTGTGTATTATCTACGCAGTCTTAATAGCGCATTGATTTTTAATGGACGCGTCAAATGTAACCCAAGTTAGGTTAAGTCCAGATTTAGAAGCGAAGTTCAAAAGAAAGCGTATTTAAAAAGTTTTTGTATTCAGTTATTTCAAGGATTTTGGACCAACGTAACAGTTACTTATATTTATAAAACTTGGTTAACGTCTGCGATGAATCTGGCGTCATATTTAGTGATTACGTTAGAAGATAATTTTTATTATGTTTTTGCTCTCCTGGTGATGTTTTTTATATTGTTCTCTGCTTTGGAAACCAATGATAAAATCACAAACGTAACAAAAGAAGCGATATGTATAAAAGATCTAAGTGTATCTGGATTAGATCATGAAGATACTTCCAGTATAATAGGGGAAACAATGTCAAAGAAGTAACTGTGTCGGGATTAAATCTGTCATGTTAAAGCAATCACTAGTAAAAAGAAATTGATCCGATAAAAGCTCGAAAAAACCGTTAACTGTTAACTTCAAAACACACTTACTGAAATATTAAGAAGTCGAAATTGGTCAAAATAATAATTTGGGCTCAAACTAATTTTTATAATGTTTTAGGATAAGAGATTTCTTTTTTATCATCGTTTAACCTTTTTATTCGTGAAACTACAATAGTCACTCTACTCCTTTTATGTCTATCGAAAGTAAGATATTTTATCAAGCTAATTATTAAAAACATTTGTCATACGAACTGAATTGGCTTGGCAGACTGGCACGGACTTACATCTCGTCAAATGTCTTGTTAAAACGTAACAATAAAGTAGGAAATAACAAATAATCATTAAACCATGCATGTTCCACTTAGTTTCTTTAGTTTTCTCTTGCTTGCCTGTGCCGTTTCCTATTCAGCAGGGATATTAGCTTAAGTGGCACATACATTACATTGTACCCTCTGTATTTGATAGCAATGGATTGCGCCGCAAATGTACCGTGGAAATGTAGCAAGGTGCTTCTGTTATAATGTTACGCAGAATGTTTGCTTGTTATTGTGCTTGTTATATTACATTAATGGATGCAAACGTTATTTTAATGAACACGCGTTAAGATATTGTATTTAATCCACCGCGAGAAATATATCTCAAATATATTGTAATGTTTTAATATGTCTTATTTCAATTTAAAACTTGCTGTGCCCATGTTATGGATTGTGTAAATGTTTAAATTGAAATTCCAGAATCATTTCAGAAATTTAAAAGAAAGCACTTGGACTAACTAATCTTCATCTAAACATAGTGTAGATGAAGATTAGTTAGTCCAAGTGTTTTCTATCTATTTTCTGTACATCGCGTTACGGTTCGGATATGGAGATTGTAAATAAAAAATGTACTGTATTCCTTAAAATTGGGCTTTTATTTAAACGAGCGACAATTTGAAATGAGCTTCAACTAAAATTTTTTACAATGCCAAAAAACGTAAATGGGGACACCTTCCTATCCCCGATGGCATTGGCCCCATTAAATGCGGTGATGGGGCTGGGGCTATTCCATATTTATGTGTGAATGCGTGAAGACACCACATCCGCCACTTCGACGCCTTATATTTCAGGCGAAGGACCATCGCCGCGTCTGCCACCTAGGCCGAAAATTACAGAAATGGAAGAGGGTTTGACAAGACCATTACTAAACCTAATAATAGTAATAAAATTTTTGAAACTTTAATTTTCAAAGTTCTTGACCTAGTAGCCAGTTTTTGCACACTATTTTATTTTTAACGCCTTCTGTATCTTACTGAATCTGTAAGAGAAACAATTATAAGTAATCTATGATAGTTAGCGAACCCGAAAATATGCCGATGCCGTTTAGTTTTATGCTCCAAGAAACTGCAACTTTGTTTTTATCTTTCTTGTGGCAGTCTTATTTGTTTGGCACATGTCCACAATAATGCTTCGCAGCTCTCTGTTACGATTTCTCTTTATTGTTCGAATTCATCTTCAAAATTGTATTCACCGTTTTCATTGCGTTTGTGGACTGTAAAAAAGGTTTAATTTTTACTTATATGCATCACATTCACACGTCTATAAATTACGGCATCTAAGATGGACTACTTTGTAACTGTCTTGGTTGCTTATTAGATCTCATTTGATTGAAGTTAAAACTTCTTACCAACATCACCCAAGTCTGAGCTTAATCAAACTGATGACTTTTAAAACGTCAGTATTTTACTAAGATTGCCTATTTACAATTCCCTGCTATTTTTTAAATCACGAATTTTTGATGGAATAGCAACACAGCGGAGAGGCTTTGATGGATTCCCGAGCTTTTTGCATACAGATGCAATCAATCATGCAGATAACTGTGGTTTAATAGATAGGCTTGGCCCTTGCCGTTTGTGGAGTTTGTCGTGTGTAGGGGGAGTGGGGAGGGGTTATGGTCCGTACAGCCGCTGTTAGACACGCGAACGGTTGTCATTCTAACGTCTCATAATATTCAAAATCAATAATAATCTTATTATAATCCGCAAAACTAATTTTTGTATGGGATATGTTTTATTTTATAAAAAGTGAACGCAGAATATTTTTTTATATTATTTAGATTTTTTACTTTGTTATTTTTGTTATTGCAAATATTGCAAGATCATATGATGTCCGCCAACCCGCATGGGAGCATCGTGGCGGAATCTTTCAGGCTTCAAAATAAGAGGAGGCCTGTGTTCGGCAGGTTGACATTTATAGGCTGTTACTCTATTTTTTACTTTCATCGATTCATTTTCGCCACTCATTTGATCAATATTGTGGTTCAGTAATAAGAGTGACATATTATTATTTTATATCATACAATTCATTCTACCGCAGGCTTTAGTTTTAAATTGAATCCATGTACAGAAGGGTACAGTTTCAGTAAACATTATTTTAATTTTAAATAAATCACTCGAACATTCCGTCGTTTGTTAGGTAAGAGTGAACGCACGCTTAGATATATTAATTTACCACTCAATTGGTACATTTATGAATAATTGCTTATGGGACTATGTTTGACAAATTGGAAAATTCAGGACCATGATGTATGGTTCGAAGTAGTAAATAATAATGACCATACAGGGATCATCGAAATAAAGGTTTTTTTTCAACAGTTATTAAATGCTAGCTGTTACCATTGTTCGACGTATATATTTTTTTCAGATATATTATGATGTGCTCCCGCCGTTTGGTTACGGCCTAAGAGAATCTACCACCCCATCCCATCCCGTGGGTGTCGTAAAAGTCGACAGAGGGAAATTAAAAACCAGGAAATGTGGCAGCAGCATCTTTCTGGAACATCTGAAATAAATAAACTGCGGTTGCCAACCCGCCTCCAAAATCACTCAATATTGAGAATAAAATTTTTGTGGCATCTTTGGGGAGGCCTAGTTCAGCATTGACTGTGGTAGCTGAATCGACGCTGTTTTCCTCCGGCTTAGACCAGTGAATACGAACACTAAGGCAGAAGCATGTAATTGAAGTATCTCCTACTACGATAGCTGGAGTTGTACACTGTGTGGTAAGATTCTGAATAAATCAAAATTGTGGTAGGTGTTTGAAAAGCAGTATGACGAGCTAGCGTAATCACGGGCATATGAGATTAAAAACTGATGTGCTAATGGTGTAACACATATATTCGTTCAGGCACTCATATGTGAACGTTTTGCTTGTTTTGTCAGTGTATGCAATAAAAAAAACTAAAAAAAATTGTTTGAATGCACTATAACTATATATATAACTTGTAATAAATAACTTGGGTCCTCGCGAGTCTCTATGAGAACTATTCAAGGATACTAATATTTTGACACTTCCGTCTTTGTATATTTATGAAAATATAATGTACGTACGGAAACACATGTATTTATTTAATAAAAAAGTGACTGTATCCTGTAGAATGGGCCGAGGTGACGCGCTAGAGGTTCCTGTGTATAGGTTGGCCAAAAGAAAATCTTAGTAGGTCCATAAAATTTTGTAATAAAATTCCTATAAGTGTGACTCAAAAAACTGACATAGAATTTAATAAACTTGTCATGAAGACATTATTGGAAAAATCGTATTATAAAGTAGATCATTACATAGAGGACAGAGATGTGTGGAAATAACTCTTACTCTGCACTTGCAAACCCCCTGGCTACTAAATTTATGATGTAATTTTTATGTAAATTATAAATGACATGTAATATAGCATTGAAAAAAAGAAAGACTTCAGAGTTTCTTGCCGGTTCTTCTCTAACAAGGTCTTATTTTTTGAACCGGTATAGATTTTGATATTTATAAAAGCTGTCTATAAGCCTAAACTGAATAAAGAAATTTTGACTTGACTTGACTAATCCGAATTGAAAAATTATTTTTACTTTAGATAGCGCGTTGACTATGGAACGTTTCCGGCTATAAACCTTTATAGCGGATCCGCATGCTGAAAACTAAATATTACAGAGCAGAGCCGAACTGTCAATGCTCAGCGAGGTACCATGCCGTACGGCGCGGCGCAATAATGAGGTCGGATTATCATACGCGGGCGAAATCTTCGGGCTCAGCTAGTTATGTACATAATCTACATCTGAGAAAAATAATGATCGCTCCTTCTTACACAAAAATGAAGATCTTATTTGATGTCCGTTTCAGTTTTTATTTTAACTCGTGCTGTGGTCGAATTTAGAACATAATTCCTATTTTTTTTAAGTTCGATAGCTATTAACGTTTTGAGTAATTATTTGTTTAATGTTTTCTTTTATTTACGCGAATATTACACATTTAAATAAAACTACTTTTTTACGGATTTTATCGCGTTTAATTTTTGAACTATTTTTACAGATCGACGCTCTAGGAAGTCTGCAGTCTGTGACCATGTTCTGGATCATCCCAACCATTACATCAGATTTGATAGACCACAAATCCTTGCAAAAGAACACCGATTCCTACCAAGGATGATTCGCGAGGCTATTGAAATTAAAAAACATCCTAATTTCAATAGGGAAGATGGTTGGGTATTACCACCGGCTTGGGATCCTATTATTAATAAAATTAAATCAAAAACCAAGCATACCACTGCAAGGCTTCAAGACACAGTAAGCTCTTTCTGCGTAGATCGGACTACAAATAATAATTAAAAGCTGAAGGTACTCCGGGTTAACTATGACATTGGGACAACTGTCACCTCAGTCCCCCCGTGACCATGGGTGCTGTAAAGCGTCCTATTTGTTGGCAACATTTTAAAGTTCTGTGGCGACAATTTCTATTCTATGCCACTGTTTCACCACAGTCTATTATGTGTTTGACGTTAGGATCTTTTTCAGTATGAACGTAAATAATGAATCGTTTATTTTAGTCAACTGTTTTTGTAACACATCCATACTATCTATACTAATATTATAAATGTGAAAGTAACTCTCTCTGTCCCTCAGTCTGTTTGTTACTTTTTCACGGTTCAACCGCTGAACCGATCTTGACAAAATTTGGCACAGAGATAGCTTGCATCCTAGAGACGGACATAGCATACTTTTAATTTCGCTTCAGCTAGTGTTATATATAAATATAGCTTTCTAGCTTCTTCTCCATAGAAACTGCAACCATGCTATAATTTCACATTCTTCGAGTGCGCAATATGGTTTAAAAGAGGTACAAACTTTCCTTTTCACGTATTAATATATAGACAGTCCTTTGATTTTATAGACTATCTATGTAGTACTTTTGCAGCTTTTTTTTTCTCTAAGTTCACAGCTGACAATCGCTCAGGGATGTAGGATCAATCAGAATATTCTCTGTTAACGTGCATGTTTGTAATAAAAACTATATTTACGAGGAAATGATATACGTGTACCACCTGCGATGCAACGCCATCTGTTGTTGTTGTAATTAATTCTGCTGTAGCACCGACCTGGCTTTTAGCCAGCTAGTTGGTATAATAGCGTTTTTGGCTGTGTCGCTATAAATTTATTTTGATTAACGTTAGTATTTATTTAATATTTTGTTTAGGTTATTGCTTTGGCAAGGATTAAAAAGCATAAGATAGTAAACCCTCCCCCCTCCCCATTTTAATCCGTGGGTGTCGTAAAACTCGACAGAAGAAAAATTAAAACCAGAACATCGGCAGCAGCAACTCCTAGAACATCTGAATAAATAAACTTCGGTTGCGTACCCGCCTGCCAAGCGTGGCAACTATGGCAGAATCCCCCCAAAGAGAGCTATAAACTTTTGTGGTAATCTACGAGGGAAGCCTATTTTGAGCGATAGGCTGAAATGATGATAATGATATATTTTACACGTCACAGAAAAACGAAGGTCTTTTGATTGAATTCATTTTTGTGTAAAGAATTTTTTTTCGTAGTAACGCGGCGTTCACAGAATGTGAAACGGTAATTAGTTTTTGTCCGTACTTGTTTATTTTTAACTAGAAGTGCCCGGCGATTTCACCCGCGTAAAAAAGTCGACCCCGATCGATGATATACACATATACTTCCCTATTTGAATCGGATTTTGGGGTTTTAAATTATTTGCGCGGAACCCTCTTTATTATCTAAAATAAAAGTAAGTTCAAAGCCTAAGTTACCCGCTATAATATCAGTTATCTGTCAGTGAAAGTGCCGCAAAAATCGGTCCAGCCGTTTCGGAGATTAGCCAGAACAAACAGACAGACAGACACAAATTTTAAAAAGTAGCGTATATACTTTCATAAGCATTAAGTGAAACACTGCTATTTTGTTATTACAAAAAGATACTTCAATTGTATTTATTTGTATAGATAAAGGTGTTTTTATAATTTCAACATGATTTTCATAACGAAATCAGTTACTTGTAGTATTACATATATCATATATCATGTAGGACACATATACTAATCATTTTTTCTATTGGTACGAGGATCAAAGTCGCAATGCTTACGTTTCTAAGTACAGTGTCTCTAGACCCGAAATCCCATTAATTTGTGTTTTGGCACAAATCAGCTAGAATTAGAACTCAGAACCCGCGCTATACACTATCTATTTCACTGAACACTAGGCCACGCGGTCGTCACAGTTTAAAAGTGGATCACCAAATCAGTAACTAAGTCCGGATGGACCCGGTTCCGATACTGATATCTGATTTTTTTTTTTAAATATAAACGTAAAAGTAATAGCATATGTATTAATGTCCTACTGCCGAGTAGAGGCTTCCTCTCATTCCCGAGAGGGTTTTGGAGCTAGGAAGAATCCGCGAATAATTTTTTCTGTAGGTATTTTTTATTCCAAGATTAAATTTACGTATTAACTGTAAAATTACGTTTGACAAATACATTGAAATTCGTTGTTAGCTTTAATCTTCTTTCACTTTCATCAGCGTTATAAGAGAAGAGATTCATTCCAATGAAAGAAGATATATTAGGACATTCGCAAGTTACCCTCAGTCTCTGCAAGTTGGCACGTCATACGCACGTAACAGTCACCCCAAACCAGAACCCAATTTGAGTAATGGAAAAACAAATTTCGCAAATGGATAGGCGCTCTTTGATGCCTCCGGCTTTCGCCTTGCATGCGATAATCCGTTTGTTTTGTCTGTCTGTCCGTGAGTCGTTTGTTACGCGATGCAGCCGCGGCGTAATTAGTGCTTCTAGGTTTGTACTTTTAGCGGCTTTTATATCGTCTACAATCTACATGATGCCTGTTGAAATAGATTACATTCTAATGTGGATCGCATTAGTTAGTGTCGAAAGTTCAGTTCAGTTTAAAATAGTACGTGATAATATTATATCAGAATTATCGCGATGCTTGCTATGGACCCTCATTTCCCGCATATAGATCAATATATATCAAAAATTTTTCTCTATTTTATTGATTTACTTTTTTAAATAATGTCTCTTGAACACTCGAAACTTCCACACAGGGTACGGGTAGATTTGTAAAACAACAAAGATACTAAACCACAGTAAAATTGAACAGTCGTAATATAAGTTTAATTTTTGGGAGGGGTTTGGACTCCTTCACCGACATCCCTCACGTGTCGGTCTTCATATGCTCTGGAACTATATTTTTAATTTTTTAGACATGAATGTTTGCTTACTATTTTTTCCACTAGCTGATGCCCGCGGCCCTATCCGCCGTCCACGTGGATATAGGCTTTTAAATACCTCGTGGGAACCTTTTAACTCTCCAGGATGCAAGCTAAATGTGTGCCTGGTTGGTTCAGTTCAGCGGTCCTTCTTCTTTAATTCTGGCCTCTTTCAATAGAATTCTGCCGATGTCAAGACAGTAATGGGAGTGACAATAGATAATTCAAAATGTCGATCAATAAAATGATAGTAGACTTTTACTGAAGATTCGCTTGACTGATGGCGACAAAACGAAAAGAACATTTCTGGTTTTAAATTGCATTCTCCGATCACTGTACAATTTATCATGAACTTGCTGCATAATAAACTATCAATATTAAAAATCAAATCTCAAAATACGAGTATACACATAAATTACAAAATTCAATAAAAACACTACCGCCACTTTTCGAGTTGAAGCCAAAAGTACCGATTCAGCGGTTATTCAAGAAAAAGTTAACAAACTGACAGATTGACAGAGACAGCTACTTTCGCATTTATAATATTGGTATGGATTGGGTCGAATCAGCGTTCCCCTTTAGCACTTAAAATTGAAAAAAAAAAATTCTAGTGCTTCTAGCACCGATAAATATTCTGTGCGAGAAGGCGTGTAAGCTGCGTCCTATAAACATCGCGGGAAGACTTGTATTTCTAAGAAGTATAATGTCAACTGGAGAAGAGTGGCTTATACGTATGCAAAACGTTTAAAAACTCAAGAAGTGTGCTCATCAGTGCGATATTTATACGATGGTACTCTTATAGATAGCAATCTTAGCGTTTGTTAAATCGAAAAATCTTGAACAAGTTACTTTAACAGACTTTATTGGGCGAAGCAAAGAAAATGGCGGGATGAAACTTGAGCATAGCAATGGCGCTTTCTAACGGGTAAACATTTAAGTATGTTCAGAACTTGAGTATAATTGAACGTTCATTGAATAGTATAGTAACCTACATAAATGAATACGGTTTCATGACAGCAATTGTACAATCCACTCATTGCATCGGAGTGGACACGAGACGTTATGTAAATTTAAATTAATATAGTGTAATAACAACATAGAGATTTTTCTAACAATATTAACAGAGTAATAAAATAACGTTAACATGTTTATTTTGACTAAGTATTTGAGTTTATGTGAATTCTTTTTTTTTGGATAAAGTGACGAGACGAGCAAAACGGTCACCTCCTGATGGTTCGTGCGACGTCTGCCCATAACAAATACAGTGCCTCACTGAAAATTACGGAGCGTTGTAGGAGTAATTTTTGGTAGTTTTTTGTAGACGAGGAAATCGTTCACCTGTTAGTCAGTGCAACCTCGGCCCTTAACAAATCACTCAGAACGCACACAGAACCGCGTGGCATAGTGGTTAGCGTACCTGACTTTTGCGCCGCGTGTCCTGGGTTCGATTCTCAGCCGGAGCCAACATTTGTGCAAAAACTCAAATTGTTGCTTTTCAGGTCTGGTTGTATTACTTGTATTCGATTTGCAATTCGTATTGAGTTAATACGAGTATATAAACATGTCTTGTGTGTTTATAATATGTGTTTATAAGTTTTTGAACCTACCACTTCAGGCCAGTTGTTATGCCGTGAAGTACCTACCTGACTGAAATGCGTGCCTAAAGTCTCATAGTGATGGGCACAGTGTGGTGCCACACAGGAATGTTCTGGGTAACACAGCATCTGTTATGGTCAGACGTTGCACTTACCATCAGGTGAACGTTTTGCTCGTCCCGTCAATATATCCAATAAAAACTATACTACTTACAACTATATGACTTAAATATATTCAAGAAAAGTGCCTACGCCTTTTTACTAGGGCGGCAATGCACCCGCAGCTCCTCTGATATTGCTTATGTTTATGGGCCGCGATCACTTACCTTCTGCCCGAATGACCATTATATAAAAAACTATGTTGCAAATACATTGAACGTACTACCATTCGTATTAAAATGACTTGGAAGGAAAAATATAAGTGTCAAGATTACGTGCGAAACCTTATTAGTCCGTGCGACAAGTCAGCGTCGTATTAGACGTGTTACTGACATATCACAGATCAGATTAGGAAAGGTATTTATTTATTAACTATACTGACATTTCTTTTTGCTAGAAATATTTATTTATTTAAAACTTCTATGTACTTAAGTTGTACATATGGCGGACTTTATGCCTGAAGGCATTCTCTTCCAGTCAACCATAAAGCTAAGCAGAGATAAACATATGATAGGCGGTGCAGCAAACATTAAATAGGAACAGAAGGAACATTTTATTCCGTCCTTAAAACATCGATTTCTATGCAATGGAATTAATTCATACTTGCAGCAAATTTTTGAAGTTTTGAAGTTAATATGTCGAAGGGAGTGAAAGTAGTTGTTCTATGTTCACTGGTGGTATGATTCCTGTACAGGAATCCGTCTAGACACCAACACAGTGCCAGTGTGTTAGCTGCCGTAAAGCAGTTGTGTGCAAACATTATTACTGTTTTAGTCTGTAGGTCACTGAGAGCTAGTGTAATTACTCGGCATATGGGACTTAAGTGAAATGTTCTGGATTGGCTCTAGTTCTGGCTTCGGTCAGTACTGCTTCGAGCAGTATTATTTTGTTAGAACTACATATAAAGTATGCAATACTAAAAGTTCTCACAATTAATTGATGATACTTCTACAGTGCGCTTTATTGCAATGGTCCTTCACTTCAGCCTATTACTAGTCCACTGTTGAACATAGGCCTCCTCCATAGATTGCCACAAAAGTTTGTCGCCCACATTTTGGGGGGATTTTGCCATTGTTGCCAGGGGGTTGCAGGTGTTTGTTGTTGTTCCAGGAGGATGCTTCTGCCCATCTCCTGGTTTTTATTTACCGTCTGTCAACTTTTATGACACCCACGGGATGAGATGGGGTGGTAGATTCTCTTAAGCCGCTACCACACGTCAATGGTCCTAGGGCGTTTTATTGCAATGCTTCTAAATTACAGGCAGAGACTTAAGAACCGATGTCTCATGCTGACATGTGCAGTGCGGTGCTACAGGGAACTATAAAAGCAAAAGTTCTGGGTGACAGCGCATCTGTTACGAGCAAGCACACTTGCTGTAGGAGAACGATTTCATCATCTTCAGTTACTTTCAGAAAAAAAAATATCTAAATTAATTAAGAGGAAACGCTCTGTTAGAAAATTACTCTGTGCCCTGTAATTGGCTGTAACTCTCAAGACATCCTCAGTCCATATTGCGATATGACACTGTCGATGCGCACCAAAACATTGAACGTTAGATTCCCCATATACAAAGCTAACTTCGGTATTGTTGTCTGTGTTGTCCAGTCGTAATCGAATAGTTATATTTTCTACAATCAGTCTGATATTCTCCGGTCACAGTAACTTGTTACCGTGTTTTGGACTTGTGTTTGTGAATATGTGTTTACGTGTTTTAGTGTTGTTGTAAGCGGTAATTAATCTGTATATTGCTACGTGGAGAGGAAACTTTCCACCCATCTTAAGCATTTTGCTCGCACGGAGGAGTCTGAGACTTGGCATAGTTACAGTTTATATAGACGAGGAGTGCACAAAGCTAAAATTTGTATACTATGTGTAACAAATGCATTAAATTCAATAAAAAAAGTTAATGAATTTCGGTCGAATTCGACCATTGGGCGATTGATAGTATTTAATAAATTTATTGTATGGTGAAGTCGTAAGAGAACATACCATCTTATGAGTGTCGTAAAATCCAGTCAAAATATGTATATATATATATTTATTTTAATGTTTATAATGAAGAAAAACATAGTTTTATTCCTGCAACGGTTTTAAGTGAATAGTGACTTTGTGAAATGTTTAACAAATTGTCTTCGTACTCGAGTAGCAGGAGTGATCACAACGCGTATTATGTTAAGGTGAGACTGTCTCTCTGTTTGCTTGCTTGGTTAACTGCTTTCTCTTTTTGTGCACTGTGATGTGTCATCACCATCATTTTAGCCCATCACAAGTCCACTGCTGAACATAACCCTCCTTGAATTCTTACAAAACACTGTAGTGTGGGACATCCACACACAATGTGAAATACTAATTGTAAATGATATTTTTCTAACTAGTTGCTCAGTGGCAAGTATATACAATTTTATTTATCGTGACGAGATGTGACATACAGACCATTAACTGGTGGTAGGATTACTATGCAGGAATCCTTATAGGTTGCCGTGAAGAAGTTGTGTGCAAAAATTACACAGTTTCTGTCTCAAGCGCAGTGAGAGCTACTGTAATTACTGGGCATATGAGACTTGAGAGCTGATGTATTAGGTTGACGAGCGAAGTGCGCCGCCACACAGAAATGTTCTGAGGGATACAGCAATTGTTATGGGCAGACATTGCACTTACCACCACTTGAACTTTCGACTCGTCTCGTGACTTTCTCCTATAAAAATACACAGCGTCAACGATTTTGATAAACATTTCAGTACGAATTTACACTGTAGTTAAACACGCAATGATAGATATACATATAGTCACGCCTCCTTCGCACTGGTGTAGGCAGAGACCACATCTTTCCACTTGCTACGATCCTGACACATGTCTTTCGCTTCGTCTATTTTCATTAGTGTTTTTGTACAAAGCTCGTCGGTTGCGGGTACTTTCGACGTTGTTTTTTTCCTTTAAACGACTTTGATCTGATCGTGATACGTGAGATGATGATAGATAAGCGATTACATTCAGACATTTGGTTAATGTGCGGTCATTTTGCAAAGGAAATGTACAAAAACTTCATCCACGGTATACACGGTAAGGCTATGTAAGGGGTAATGCCGAGGCGCGTGGGTGGCGGTACACGCTAGCTTTTTGTAAAGAGCCCCGATGTTTCACACCCCTGACATATTTTGAAAGCTTAAACTGGGTTATATTGTGAAGTGAAATGTAATTAGGTTAAATTTGCGTGTGGTGGCGGTACAAAAACCACCCCTCCTTTTTCATCTCGTGGCTGCCGTAAAAGTCGAAAAAGGAAATGCCAGTAAATCTTACCAGATCATAATTATTCAGACTTGTGACGGTGGTAGCAGTGTCTAGGGTTCGATGTGTCTGATATTGCAATCGCAAATCCGCCTGCCGACCACCGCGATTTTGGCAAATTCTTATTGGGCAAACCTCAGAAAGGTCAACGTGGACTTTTGACAGGCTATAGTTAATAGAATCAGGCGTTACTTTGCGGAAATCCATTATAGTAAAGTACCTAACTAGGTAATACACACCATTTTACAGTTTGCATGCGGATCTTAGCAAATTAACTTTCTCTCCTTTACTTTTGACAGGCTGTCAGAGGAGAATAGCATAGACTGGCTACTTTTTACATATGTAGTTCCACTATTATATCCTGAAAGCGTGTGTGCGATGTGACGTTGCCTGTTCTAACGCAAGCAATTCGCAGCTGTCAGTAGTATACTTTACTATCAGTAAAGTAAACAATTGACAGCCTATAAATGCCCCACTTCTTAGCACATGCCTTCAGCTTTTTTATTTGAGAGGGCTTTGGAGCTGGGAAGAGACCGCCAAGCTGCTCCTATGAGTTCGAAATATTTTTATTCTATAGACGTATAGGTTTTTCTTGATAAATTAAAATCATAGAATAGAGTTTTTAGGTGACACCGGGGTCAGTCTACACACATGCTATGAAATTAAGGGCGAGCTATCTATTAAACCATCACGTCTCGGTGTTAATATTTTACTTTAAAAAAAGTAGCTACTTTAATTAAGAGTGATAAAAGACTGATCTGTGAATTAGATTCAAAGACAGACGTCGTACGTATAAAATGAGGAGTTCGTAATGATAGATCGCCAGCAGCGGGACACTTTAGATCCATTTAAACAAGACTCGACAATGGTGTCATTGCCCTCGCGGCATTTCAAACAATAACAACTAAGGATAGTTACTTAAGATGTCGCGGCACAGTTGTATTAGCAATGTTCTAGATAGTATCAAGTGTCGATCTTTTTATTTCTGTTTTACAGTAAATTCGTCTTTAAATGCTACATTTCTGCAACTCTCAGGTCTTTATTTCGACATATAAATTGCTATGAAATTCACATTAGTTAATCGTAGTGATGCCGGCAAAAGTATGCTGGTAGAAGGAGTCCTATGCAGGAATCCGTCTAGGTAGGTACCACCCCAGGGCCAGCTATTCTGCTGTGAAGCGGTAGTGTGCAAACAGTGTTTCGGTTTGAAGGGCACTGAGAGCTAGCGTAATCACTGGGCAAATGAAACTTAAGAACTGATGTCTCAGGGTGACCGGCGCAGTGTGGTGTCACACAGAAATGTTCTGGGTGACACAGCATTTGATATGCGCAGACGTTGCACTTACCATCAGATGAACGTTTTGCTCGTTACGTCACCTTTATCAAATAAAAAAAAGGTACCACCCCAGAGTCAGTTATTCTGGCGCAGAAGTGTTCAAGGATCTCTCAACAAACTCAGAGCTAGTGTAATCGTAATCACTGGGCATGTGAGACTTAAGAACTGATGTCTCAGGATGACGAGCGCAGTGTGGTGCCACACAGAAATGTTCTGGGTGACACAGCAATTATTATGGGAAGATGTTGCGCTTCACCTGATGGTGGTGAACTTTTTGCTCGTCTCGTCACTTTCGTCCATACAAAAAGGTAGTTTGAATCCGAGAACTTATTATTTACGTTTACGTTCACGAAATGTTTTGAAGTTTTTAAGTTGAACAGTCGAAAACTATTAGTACTAAGTAAACTCGATTCACCGTTTACCCATTTATCTGATCCCTGAACTCATAAACCTCTGCAAAATGACTGCACTAACAGAATCGCAGTATACATTACAGCGCACTTTATACGGTCCGTAGATAGTTGGAAAGAAGGTCGATTTGTTTTGCGCAGGTGTGGCAGCGGCATTAACAAATGGGCATGTCTCAATCACCTGAGACTGGTGCAGGCGTCTGCTCGTTTGTTATCGTGTACTGCTATTTGTTTGTGTGATTTGCTTCGTTTTTTTCTTACTTGCGGCAAGAAAATTGTGAATGTGATCCAGATAAAATTAGATTCTACAAGTCAATACATACTAATAAATCAGTAGTGTGAAAACATTACTGTGTTTTGGTCTGAATCTTGTGTTTCAGCAGGGCATGTTAGACTTAAGAACTGATGTAGTAATACCTAGTGGTGGTAGTATAGCACGTCTCATAGCGCGATATATATAATTTCGGTGATGTAATTGCTGTTAGCCTTTTTGGCTTTTACAGCTTCATCGGATACTGTGCTCACGGGCCAGGGGCCCGCGTGCCAGGTTTGGTTCGACCCAAACATAAATACTTAAATAAACTCCTAGAAACAAATCGAAATCCGGGCTGTGTAGCGTACGCTGCGTGCTTGCGCGACTTCCAATACGAATATCTCAAATGATTTTAAGTCGTCTAATGACCGTCCGAGGGAGGCTGCGGGCCTCGACGGACTGTCGACTTGTGTGTCGGTAACTCTGGGCGGTGAGAACCGCCCTGGAACACGGGTGTATCGTGTGTAGGCGGTGTGATTGTCGACTGCTGCGCGCCGCTCTCTACGGCGGTCACGCGTCGTGGTGCGTGTTATATTAAAGCTATTAACAGTGTGTACAGTGTAGCCTGGATCGTGACTGACCGTCCATGGCGCGAACAGCGTGAGACAATGCTCTAAACCCGACATGTCAAGGTCAAGCGATTCGGCGGTCTTCAAATGCCTCTATCACAATTATATTGCACTTATATGCTAATTTGAATATACCAAGAAAACACATTAATTAATTCATTAAAATTATTTTAAAAAATCCTCTACTGCTGCTGTTTAGAAAAAAAAACAGTTTAAAAAAATTGACGTGGACGTCCGGATTTTTTTAGGGATGTGTTCGCGGTAACTCCAAAAAAATTTACGTATCGAGACCGGGTTTTTTTTTTATCGTGTCCAGAATTTTATCTAGTGGTTTCCTATTTCATATCAAAAGTCTGGGACAAGCGCCAGAAGTTATTAAGAAAAATAATATTTTCTTATTGTTTTCATCTGAAATAGAAATGACTCGAAATATTTGAAGCTCAGCACGTTTTTTTTTTCTTAAGAGTTAAATGAGCGTCATGAGACGTGCACTTTTGGATTTTCCAAACTATTTTTGATTTACTGCGTTCGTTAATTAAGATGGATTTATCTATTTGTAATAACCGTTCAGTAATTTGTCTAACTAGAAAATATTAATTCAATAAGAATTTCTCGTCCCTAAACGCCTTTCAGTTCGACCCTCGTTACGTATTTGCGAAAGATATATTCATTGAGTGTACTGTTTGACCCAACCCTTAACTGCCATCGAAGGGGTTTGAGAAATTCATCAATCAGGTTCTCGACACGCCCAATGGCCTAATGGAAAGCGCTGGGACAAAGGGACTGTTTTCGAAGAAATAAATCGGAAAACAGGAAACAAAAGGAAATAAGAGTCAGAGTCATTTTGCTAATTATCTTCGAACTTTTTTCTTAGATATTTGAAACAATATTTTTTCCTCTAATAAAAAACGTCGTTAAAAAAAATTATATCTGTTTTTTTTTATCGACTATATTTGATTTTGGCCTTAACCGATACTTATATTGACGACCGAGTGTCAAAGTGGTCAGAAAACCTGACTTCTACGCCGCCGGCCCTGGGTTTGAATCTCTATCCGCCACTTCCCTTGAATATGGTTGAGAAGAGGCCGTGTGGTGGCGGCTCGTTAAAAGAATACTACCACTCCATCTCATCCAATGGATCTCGTAAAAGGCGAGTAAGGAATTAAACTGCACTGTGCACCCAACAGCGCATGGTGGTGATGGGCTCACCACCTTCTTGGTGTGATCCAAGTGCATTTTATTGTTTTGGTGAAACGTGGATTGTGGCAGTCATCTGTTTTTGCAGTGAGTGCCCAGTCTCTGACTATCCCTTATGGGATACAGTCGTGATCTTATGTATGTATGTATGTATGGTTGAGGAGGGCGATGCCCACATGCGTCATTCTTGTGAACAGGTGCTGTTGGTGGAAACTGGTCTTCTCGAGCTTATAATAATGTAATAATAAACTTGTTGTTATTTTCTCACAGGTCACAATGACAATTTCGTGTTACATAACGGGAGCACTTTTTTTGAAAAAATTCGGTTAGTATTTGTTAACAATACTTAGACCCGATTTCACCGATCGCTTTGGAAACCAAGTTTAATAAATCCACGTTTTACTGAACTTAGTTCAAATGTATCATTTGAACTCGGTTTTCGTCTAACCGATTTCACCGGCTCCATTTTGATCGCGTTCAGAAAAACGATATTTACGTGAAATATCGTCACAATCTAAAACAAAAACTCGATGTATTTATTATTTTGTGACATCAAACAGCCTGTTTTTATGCATAAGACACATATGCAAACAATAAACAAAGCGTATTAAAAATATTTATTGTGTTTACATAGTTGTGCAATTGCCAATGACAGCTCTCTAAGCGCGTTTAAAGAGCTGAACGTCGAAAATTGGGCGTTCAGAATTTGAACCGCGTTTAGCTTTAATCGCGTTCAGTTGATGTTGGTGAAATGCAAACAGTAGCATTGAACTCAGTTAAACGCTTAAACTTCGTTCAGCTTGAACTGATCGCGGTTAGTTTCAACGGTGAAATCCGCCCTAAATGTCAACAAGTAAACATTGCTTAAAAGTTATAAAATAGACCGAGGGACAGAGAGAGTTACTTAAGCATTTATAATATTAGTATGGATACATTTAGATTTCCTATGGAGTCTTATTTTTGAAAAAGGTGACGAGACGAGCAAAACGTCCACCTGATGGTAAGTGCAACATCTGCCCATAAACAATTCTGTGTCACTTAAAATGTTTCTCTCTGGCACCACACTGTGCATGTCACCCTCAGACATCAATTCTTGTATTATTTATGCCCAGTGATTACACTACCTATCATTACCCTTCAAACCGAAACACAGTAATGCCTGCACACCACTGCTTCACAGAAAAATAACTGGCACTACGATGGTACTTACCTAGACGGATTCCTATACAGCTACAAATAGTAGAGCTGTCACCAAACCATCTGCAAAGCGTGGTGATTATATTAAATCTTTTCTTTATGGGAGAGACTTATGCCCAGAAATTAAATTTTAACAGTCTGGTGACGAAGGATCGCACGTCGTAGTTAAACTTCTCAATATTTTCGGGGTTCAGTTCCTCCGAATGAAAAAACGGTACCTGTTGGTAGGAATTCCTGTGCAGGAATCCGTCTAGGTAGGTACCACCCCAGGGTCAGTTATTCAGCCGTAGAGCAGTAGTGTGCAAACATTACTGTGTTTCGGTTTGAAGGGCACTGAGAGCTAGCGTAATCACTGGGCATATGAGACTTAAGAACTGATGTCTCAGGGTGATAGGCGCAGTGCGGTGCTACACAGAAATATTCTCAGTAAAACTGCATCTGTAATGGACAGACGTTGCACTTACCATCAGGTGAACGTTTTGCTCGTCTCTTCACTTATATATAATAAAATAAAAACCCTTTATGGGATCACTCGTGTGTCTGTCTGTCCGTCTGCTACAGCCAATTTGCTCGGAATCTATCTTGGTTTGTGAACCAAACACAGGCGTGTAATCTCAATAAATTAATTCAATATACGATATAAGACCCTCATGGTCTTTTAGGGGGCCTTTTTATATATTACAGGAAAATCTATAAGAAGTCTATGGTTCTTAAATGACATAATAAATTTCTCAATATTTGTGCGTACAAAACTTACAATGCACGGAACCCTCTCCTTTCCTTTAAAATTAAACGACTTGAGAATAAATTTTAACGACACGTTCGCTAAAAAAACTAAGGCGACGTAAAGCAAATGAATCCGACAAGTCTTTTCAATTAAAAGAGAAAATTAGTCTCAATTTTCATTTAACTTCGCCATAAAAAGAACATGAATCGCCACCGCCGGTTAGAAGACTCCGAACTCGAATAATAAAAAGTAGTTGAATAGTGGAGAGGAACAAAACAAGCAAACGTCTCTATATTCTTGTAGTTTTGTAGAGTTGAATGATTATTGTACCGTATAGTTTTATGTAGCGCGTGTGCTCTACTTTTTAAGAGAGCTTTTGTATGTAGAGATTGGTTTTGAATGAGTTATTGCTATGTTTAATTTTAAAGTCCTTGCTTTACTAAGTTTGTTTCTTTTTTTTTTTATTGTGTAAAGTGACGAAACGAGCAACACGTTCACCTGATGGTAAGTGCAACGTCCGCCACAACAAATGCTGTGTCACCCAGAATATTTCTGTGTGACACCACACTGCGCCCGTCACCTTGAGACATCAGTTCTTAAGTCTCAAATGCCCGGTGATTACGCTAGCTCACAGTTCCCTTCAAACCGAAACACAGTTATGCTTGCACACTACTGCTTCACGGCAGAATAAGTTTTTTCTCAGTATGTTTTAAAATTGTAAGCTCGATTAGGTTTACTACTCCCAATTCGAATTCAATCCGGTGTCAATCAGTAATTGTTTGTATTCGGTTGGGTTTATATTCTAGAAAAATATAAGTTAAAATAATAAAAGTAAAAAGTGAATAAATTTAGATAAAAGCTAATATGCTAAGATCCGCATGCAGAAGTTACACCGTGTTATGCAATGCTGTCACTATACTGCTCATCGTCGTCGTTGTCGTCGTTTCAACCTTTCACAAGTCCACTGCTGAACATAGGCCTCCCCCATAGATAGCTACAAAAGTTTGTAGCTCTCATATTGAGGGATTTTGCCATAGTTGCCACGTTTGGCAGGCGGGTTAACAACTGCAGTTTATTTATTCAGATGTTCCAGGAAGATGCTGCTACCAATCTCCTGGTTTTAATTTCCCTCTGTCGACTTTTACGACACCCACGGGATGGGATGTGGTGGCAGATTCTCTTAGGACGCGAGAACGCAATCTCCCCATTGCGTTCTCGCGAAGATTTTTTTGACTCGTACCAAAAGGCGGCGACGTGGGCTACTTGCGTGGCCTCTGTCTACCCCTTATATGAGAAAAAGGCGTGACGTATGTATCTAGGAGAACACCGCCCGCACTCCCACAATAGCGTGCACAAGCTGTCTAATACCGCCAACGAAGTAAAGAATACGACACGTGTTTCATCTCACAACTAGGCATTATAAAGTTATTGTACGATAGACCGCCGCCGAGATAGTTCGTAATTTTTTGAAAATACTTTATTATTTTTTATTCTGCACGCGGATCTTAATAAATTTTCTTTAAAGTAACTCCTGATTCTTTTCACTATAAAAAATGTTACCTCAACGATGGCGGAAAGTATTGTATAAAGCAGAAGGTAGGGTCCTTCTGTTTTATACAATACTTCTTCTAATGAAATCATTATATGAAATTACCGAGTTTGAACCAACTTCATGTAATTGCAATTACTTCATACAGTCCGCTTGAATATTGTAATATATTTTTAGGGAAATTTCGTCAATATAACTCTGTACCTGGGTGGCTGCACGGGCGTCATTCTAATCTCGCACGTTAATTATCGTTCCGATCTCTAGGGTCCGTGATGAAGTGCCCCTGCACGTTAGATTAGCCATTGTCCGCTAATGATGGATGAAAGAGGGTGACTTGAAATTTCGTACGGTGCGATCGACAAGCGGAAGCGGCAGCGAATACATAATTATCATCATTTCAGCTTATCAAAAGTGGCTTCCCCCATGCATTGCAACAAAAGTTTTCTGCTTTCATTTTGGGGCGATTTTGCCATAGTTGCCACGCTTGGCCGGCGGGTTGACAACCGCAGTTTATTTATTCAGATGTTTCATGAAGATGCTGCTGCCTATCTCCTGGTTTTCATATTCCTTCAGTCGACTTTTACGACAGCGACGGGATGAGATGGAATGGTAGATTCTCTTAAGCCGCCAACACAGGGCAACATTTTACGTATTACGAAATAAAAATGAAATTACAGCAATTTAATCAGGAATACGGCCTTGTTTTTTTAAAAAAATCACTCAACACTTGAATTTAGAGTCAGAATTATGCGTTCACCCGACGATAGGCGCAACGTCGTCCAGAACATTTCTGTGTGGCACCACACTGCTTTCGTCACCCTAACACTCTTAAGCTTCCAGTGCCCAGTAATTACACCAGCTATCAGCGGTCTTCAAACCGAAACACAGTAATGTTTGCGCACTGATGCTGCACGGCATAATAACTGGCACTGCGTTGGTATCTACCTAGAGGGAATTCTGCATAGGAATCCTGTCACCATAAGATATACTTACTTTTAAAAAGCCGTTAAACTTTTATTTTATTGGATAAAGTGACGAAACGAGCAACACGTTCTCCTGATGGTAAGTGCAACGAATGCCAATAACAAATGCTGTGTCACCGAGAACACCACCGTGTGACACCACACTGCGTTCGCCTCCTTGAGACCACAGTTCTTAAGTCTCATATGTCCAGTGATTACGCTAGCTCACAGTGCCCTTCAAACGGAAACACAGTAATGATTTCACACTACTGCTTCACAGCAGAATAACTGACCCTGGGGTGGTACCTACCTAGACGGATTCCTGCATAGGAATCCTACCACCAGTGGTTCGTTGTATACTATAAAAATGATAGACACAGTTAAATACTTCTTTCTTGCAGTTATCTCGATTAGAGCTAGTGTCAGCTTATCTGGACAAACTACTCCAGTCCCGATCATGAGCTATCTCACTGATGAAGACCTCATCATTGACATCGTCAATACTATTTACTTCAAACCCGACGACCGCGTGGCCTAGTGGTCAGAGTACCGGACAACGCAGAGTACAACGCCGCGGGTCCTGGGTTCGAATCCCATCCGGAGCCAACATTTATGCAAATGTATTTTATTGACAAATATTGTTTTTTGAACTACGACTTTTCCAAGTCTACCTACTATTTTCTGATCTGGGGGTCTACTGTGTAACTCTAGTTGGTTTCGTAATCGGTTTCATTTGATGCCATTATCCAATGAATGAGCTTCAAACGCAAAAACAAAACCGATCACGAAACCTACCAGAGTTACAAAATAGACCTAGATCCTGTTCGTCCATCAATAAAAAACTCCATATGCATTTACCCTAACGCTTGTATTTTACACCACACGCGAACTTCTCTAAGGTTTCACGGGGCTCAGTTTAATTCGTTCGGGTTAATCTCGCGTCATTGTCTACGGTTAGGCTCGACCCGGGACTCGAGTGCGCTTGCTATACCATCGGTATTGACAACGATTCATAGGAGTACAAGCACTTTCGAAATGACATGGGTCAGCAATTAATTAACATTGTTTTCACTAATTATTGAACTATGTAATACAGACAGTATTTTTTCTATGAGAATGGGGTAGGCCGAATAGCTTGGTTATAAAAACTTATTAGAGATTGGGTTAGGAAACGGAAGTTTAGAATAAAAAATAATTAGCAAAAATTATAGCATTGAAGCTTATATATGAACAATCAAAGTGTGGGATACAATATAGCGAATGAGATAGTAAGGCCTAATTTTTACCAATGTAATACATATTTTGTATTACTATCAGCCAAATAAATAGATCTAGATTTATCTATAAAAATTACCTACCCAATGTTGTGCGTCAGGACTCTGGAATTAATCTCACTACTGAAACTTCAGAAATATTAAAGAAACTTACCGTGAAGGAGCAATCGCTTTCGCCTTATACAATTTTTGATGAAGAGATATATTTTTTAGGGGGTCTACTGTGTAACTCTGGTTGGTTGCGGGATCGGCTTCATTTGATCCCATTAACTAATGAAACCGATCACGAAACCTACCAGAGTTACAAAATAGACCTCCTGGTTAAGCATAACGATTAAACCATGACAATTTAATAGTTTTAAAATTTTACACAACTAGCTTCATCGTTGCTTAGCATTGCGCAGATAACGTTGTATAAGATAACAGTTTTTTTTATTGGCATAAATTACGGATACAGGTTTTTAGTACAGTATAAAAGATTTGCCAATATAAATATATTGAGATGTGTACGTGTAATAACTTTTTTAATATACTTTTGCGGGAATGGTAGCGGCTTAAGAGAATCAACCACCCCATCTCCCATACATCTCATCCCGTGGGTGCCGTAAAAGTCCACAGAGGGAAAATAAAAACCAGGAGACGGGCAGCAGCATCTTCCTAGAACATCTGAATAAATAAACTGCGGTTGCCAACCCGCCTGCCAAGCGTGGCAACTAAGACAAAATCCCCCCAAAATGAGAGCGACAAACATTTGTGGCAATCTATGGGGAGGCCTATGCTCAACAGTGGACTAATTATAGGCTGCAATGATGATGATGATGATGATGAATATACTTTTATGTATATCTCTACTTCGACTCTAATTCAAGACAATTCATTAAAACATTAATATGTTGCGAGATTCTGCTTGAGATCTTTTGATCATGGATTCCTAGACAGGATAGACGGATCTATCGCTATCATCGCAATTATTCTGCCGTCGGTTCGAAACGCAGTAACCTTTGCTCACTACTGCTTGACTGGCACTGAGACTTAACTGATGTCTGCGCCTCTCTGGGTGACGAGCGCAGTGTGGCTCCTTGCATTAATATTCTAGTTTCATGGCATTTGTTATAGGCAGATGTGAATTTACCATCGGTTAAACAATTTCTTCGTTTCGTTACTTTCTTGTATAAAAAAATGAAGCTTGGTGTTATTTACACAATCATATAAAAAGATAACGACTCCGTGTCTAAGATTGCCTTATAATTTTAGTTTGATTATCGATTGTATTTTTGGAGGGTCCAATTATGATGTCACTGTCGCCCTAAAATACTGTTAAACAATGGAATAACGCCTTTGTTCGCATAGACAAATGGATGCAAAGGCGACACGGAGACAAGCCTTGATACGATTGCACAATGGGACACTTTTACATTTGCGGGAAGGAAATAAAAGCACGGAGACAATTCATCGGAAACACGTACAGATATAGCGACTTAGACTTAAGTTTGTTAATGAAAGCATACGTATGTAGGAAAAAGGAGTTATGGTCCATTTCGGACTATGCAAACCGAAGCGTATAGAAACTCTTAATCTTAATAGCCATATGCCTTTTTACCACGTTTTTATTAACTCGCTTTCGGTTGCCTGTTGTGGTCAAATTTAGTAATTAATTTTAAACTAACTTCCCGAGGAGCTAGAGACGTGAAACTTTTAACATAACTTAGAACTGGACGACAATCAATTATTAACTCGCTTTCTTGTCTGTCTGTCTGTTTGTTTGTCAGTTGGGTACATTTGCAAATGATTATAAACTAACTTTATACTTTTAGTCTGAAAAACGTGGTATATTAACGTTTTTTATACAATTGTTGTTATGCATAGACTACCTGTATCCGCCACTCTGTCCGTTTGGAGTTTTGGTTTTATTGAAATAGGTTATTAAAAAAAATCTGAGCGAAGTATAAACATTATTAGAGAACTTTCTACATACATTTTACATGCAAAGTTTTCAACAGCCAAGGGTTCTGCTGCTGCGTTCAAAACGATGAAACCTACCTAAGTTGGTCTCAGAGTTGTTATCTATATGCCTGAGTAACATATTTTAGGATAAATATATACATGTATATATTATATTAAAGGATTAAAAAAATAGTGCAGAGTTTGCCTATTTGTTATGACCAGTGGTTATACTATATATAGATATATTATATATAGATAGACGATAAGGTAAATGATTTGCTCATCCCGTCATTTTTTATAAAAAAATTGCAAACGCTGTGTCCTGACCAGTTCTGTGTGGCTTGTCAACCTGTGGCAAAGATTTTTAAGTCTCATGTGCTCAGTAATTACAATAGTGTGCAGCACAGTACATTTATACCGAAACGGTAATGTTTCCACACTTCTGTAAACTTCACACGATAGTACTCGTATAACTGGCACTGCGGTGGTATCTGTCTATGCGGACCCCAGCACAGGAATTCTACAATCAGTTGATGCAAACAGCGCACCTTAATAGACAAAGTTGTCCATTTCAAAGATATTTACATAAAGTCTTGAATAACTCTCCTAAGTAACCGTAGCGATATCTATGACGCTACATGAGAAGCCCAAGAAATATGTCATACGTCCAACATCACGCTATTATAGCCATGCCATCTAGAAGTTTTTGAGATGCGAACTATACATGCAACATCTAAAGATTACTGGTCGAAGGAGACGTCCTCCCCAGATCAGACCACCGGATCTGGCGGCTAGCTACCCTGTTCCTTGGCAATATCATCAGCCAGGCCAGCCAGGAAAAGGGTAGCTACCCGCCAGATCGATAGGATCCCTAGGGGAGTGTTTATGACATATTATAATCTTATCCATTCTCGTCCTATTCGTATCAAAGACGGTGGTGAAGGTTCTAGAATAGTTTAAATATAATTGGTAAAGGTTCTACTAACCATTCAAGTTAAAATATAATTGGTATTTTGAATATTTAAGCAATAAATTTGTTTAGCGGTTTTAGTCTGTACGAGCACAGAATGAAGCGATTCTCTCCAGTTGACATCGCGACACGGGCAGGGAATGAATTTATCGAGTGCGTGAAAAATGATACAGGATCGTCGACAGCGCCCCTGGGCGGGGACGGGGAATCAGGGACGAGACGTATATAGTAAATCGGTATGAGGAAACAAATGCTTGAATTGAAGACAATGCCATATGTTTATAGGATTTTTCTGATCGGTTGTAGTAATACTTATTTGTTCATATTTACTTTTGTTGTTTTTTGCTCTTGCAGTTTGATATTAAAGCACGTATAATCCATTGCTAAACATAAGCTTCCCTCATTGAGTCTCGGGAGGTCGAGCAAAACGCTCACTTGATTGTAAGTGCAACGCCTACCCCTAACAAATAACCCCACACAGCGCCTCCCTGAGGCATCAGTTCTTAAGTCCAGTGATTACACTAGCTCTCAGTGCCCTTCAAACCGAAACACTAGGCAGAATAACTGGCCTGGGGTGGTACCTACCAAGACGAATTCCTGCGTAGAAATCCTACCACCAGTGCTCACCTCGTTCAGATTCTTCCATAAATAACATCCATACGTTCAGATGGTTTGCGGCAATCGAAACGAAACATAAAATGATCTTGTTTATATGCGTAAACATTTTACACAAGGTTTATAGAAGGATCGGTTGGCGAAATGGCTAAGCAATTTTCGTCCGCACTATGGGGTCGCGGGTTCGATTTCCACACGGTCAAAATATCTATAGGGCGTTAGTCTGGGTACCTACGATACCGGAATAACCCTAGGGCAATGTTTTTTTGTAATAAAAATTGATTATGTTCTAAATCTCAGAAGATTTTCGTAATTGGTGTCTAGACGATCAGGCACAGTAATGATCGCTCAAGCTTATCAGTACCCGTGAAAGAGGGAAGGGGAGGGGAGACGATTTACCTGATAATCTTCCTAAAGAACGTCGTTTTCTATCTTCTATTGATGTGATCCTGGCCAACAATGTCGCCGCCATTTTGGTACGAGTCAAAAAATACTCTCCATTGTGTTACCACGAGCAGTATAGTGACAGCATTGTATATAATGGTATAACACCATCTGATGTGTCTCTTATGACACCGCAGAAGGAAAGAAGCAGGTGCTCTTCTACTCTGCCAGACATCTATCCGCATGTTAAACTAATGAAAAAAATAAATTATTATTTAACAATACTCAAATATTGTGAAATTTTTAGCTTACCTAACTTTTACTCCGCCGATCACAGGTTCGAATCCCAGCCGGAAACAATATCTGTACAAAAACGCAATTCGTCGATTTTCGTGTCTGGCTTTGTTGTGCACCCAACTGCGGCGTAGGGGAAATCCCAATGCATGGGAATTATTTGAAAATATACGTAAAAGTAAAAAGTAAAGTTTCAGCCTTTAAATGTCCCACTACTGAGCAGAGGCCTCTTCTCATTTCTGAGAGGGTTTTGGAGCTAGGAAGAATCCGCCACGCTGCTCCAATGCGGGTTGGCGGACTTCACATGTCTTCGAAATATTTTTAATTTCTCGGAAATGCATTTTTCCTCACGATGTTTTCCTTCACCGCCGAGCACGTGGTAAGTCAGCACTTAAAATTGCAATTAACAATTGTAGTGGTGCCGGCACCGGGAATCGAACCTAGGCTACCCGCGTACTATGAAAATTAATGCGAGCGTGATAGCTCACCCCGTGCCGTACCGAAGCCGTAGGGGCCTAGCCCCTGAGCTACCACGGCTTAAAAAAATATACGTATTTTTATTTTTTTATTTGAAAAAAAAAATAACAAAACGCCGCAGTAGGATTTCTTCTGAATCGTGGGTGCGTTCTACAGACACACATTTCACATGCACGACACAACCAGACCCGAAATCCAACAATTTATGTTTTTGAAAAAATGTCGGCTTCGGCTGGGATTCGAACCAAGGACCCGCGGCGCAGAAGACGACCGCAATAGTCGGCCGCGCGGTCGTCAACTACTTGACCTACATAATCCCCCAATGCTAGTTCCCAATTTTCTGGAATGCGGCGACAAATCTGTAAATACCTTTGAGCTATGAATCTGTGAGTTATATGCCGCCTCTTTGGTACGCATGCGTTATGATAAGTAACAGCAAGTTATACGGCGCGTAAGGAGGGAGTGAAATGTTTTGGAAATATCGCGAAATGAATGGCCACCGTTATTGGAAATTGATATAGAATATTCGCACTTGCCTTTATCACACATATTGGTTTGCGAGTCTGGATGTATGCAGGCTTCAGGCTGTAATCATCATCGTCATCAGCATTCAGCCTATCACTAGTCCACTAATGAACGTAGGCATCTCCCATAGATTGCCACAAAAGTTAGCAGCTCTAATTTTGGGGAGATTATGCCATAGTTGCTACGCTTGGCAGGCGGGTTGACAACCGCAGTTTAATTATTCAGATGTTCCAGGAAGATGCTGCTGTCCATCTCCTGGTGTTTATTTTCCCTCTGTCGACTTTTACTACACCCACAGGATGAGATGTGGTGGTAGATTCTCTTAAGCCGCTACCACACGGCAAGAATATCACACGGTGAATAATAATATCAATAAGAAGAACTCTTTGATAAAGTTAGTTTGTTTTTATGACTGCATGACCGAGTAGTCCGATCACCTGACTTCTACGCCGCAGATCCTAATTCGAATCCCATCCGGAGTCGACATGCAAAACACAATTTGTTGGTTTTCTGGTCTACTTGTCTTGTGCATGAGACATGTATGTCTGTCACGATAAGAAGTATGTGTGGTGGTCATTGTTAATAAAAATAATGTATGCTGTTCGTTACAATACATTCATGTCATCAAAAGTATGTCATTTACAGAAAATATTTATATACATTACGCAAATTCCAACGCTTCCCTTTGTTCTTAATCATTCTATTTTAACCGAAATAGATTTGCAGGCTCTAATGATGTTAATAGCATTACGTATAAAGTATAATTTCCCTTGTCATTATTGCAGAATATGGTTTGTTGCTTACATTTTAGTCATTGTTCGCGAGATGTCATTCGGAAACGTCGCCCTTTGTAAATGAACCGTTGGGAGGAAGCTGGCTGCTTTGGTGAATTATTTATATGAATACTGAATAAATTAATATATGACCATTAAGTGCAAAGAAGTGCGTCTTATCATTTTTTATGATTTAGTAATTATTAAGTTATTTCTTACAAGTTAAGTGCGTTTGTGGCTCTGCTTACCCCTAATATGGGAGAAAGGAGTTACTGTATTATATTTTCAAGTTTCCGATCACTTAATCCCTATTCAATAAGAAAAAAACATGTTTAACATATCAGTTCACGTGAGTGATCAACACTTACCCTTTTATAATATTACCTCTGGTACTGGTTTGGATACGTAGAGAGGATGGTTGAAAGAAGATTGACGAAACTGATTTATGAGGCGAGTGTGAATGGGCAAGCAGGTACGGGTGGACCGAGGCGTCCGTATCACGATAAGATCGAAGCTGTTAGGATGAAAGGCCCACTAATGATGGTAGAAGAAGCGAAAGATGCGTGTCAGGATCATAGCAAGTGGAAAGATGTGGTCTCTGTCTACCCCGATGGGAAATAGGCGTGACTTTATGTATGTATGAATGTATCTCTCTTAACTAAGAGTAAGTATAATGATAAAAAAAAATCTGTGTTCGAAAGGATTTAACTTAAAATAGCAGCTATTATTGATTTGTTATCATTATTTACTGGTGGTAAGATTCTTAACTAATTACTGTGCAGAATTCCGCCTAGGCAGGTAACACCGTAGTGCCAGTTATTCCGCCGTGAAGTAGTATGGCAGCCGGGCATATGAGATTTAAGAACTGATGTCTCAGGGTGACGAGCGCAGTGTGGACACTCAGAAGTTATCTGGGTGGTAAAGCATTTGCGTGTGAAGTATGAACAGACGTCGCACTTACCAACCGACCAGGTGAACGACTGTCTCGTCTCGTCACTTTCTTCCATAAAAAAATGGAAGTGGAAGGGAATTGTAGCTGTGGCTCCATTATATTTATAATAAGAATCATCATCAACAATAGGTGTCCGGCAGAGTAGAATATCACCTACCTCTTTCTTACCTAAGTGTCGAGGTGTCGGTATTCTACGGACAGCCTTTTAAGTAAAAAAAGTAAAGTAACAGCCAATAAATGTCCCACTGCTGAGCACAGGCATCCATTTCTGAGAGGGTTTTGGAGTTGGGAATAGTCCGCTTCGCTGCTCCAATGCGGGTTGCAACCTTTATTAGTGCAGAATAACACTATAACATGCAATGCTGTCACTATGCCGCTCGTGGGAACGCAATGAGGTGTACAATTTTATTGGACTCAGCAAAATGGCGGCGACGTGGGTCACCCGTCACGTCTCTTTTCCCGCAGGGTGCGAAAAGTATCTCTGCCTAACCCTTATATGGAGAAAAGGCGTAACAGTATTTATGTATGTACTCAACAAATATATATTTTTTCTCCTTGTTAATCATTAACCGACACAACAATGTCTGACGAGCTACCAGCCCCCTGAATCTCTGAAGCGTGAAGGAAAAATCACCCCGCTGCGGCATAACTCGCTGGGGTCGGGGAGCAGGGTGCATATCCGGCTAATGACACCGGATAAACGACGTCACATCCGGTTAGCTTTGTGCCCAATCGCGTTATTTCCCCGGCAATGTAAACTTTAGACAAGTTGAATGGGTGCGCTGTTTACTTGCCTTAACCAGCTCCACTCCTTTGTAACAACTGTGGCACTTTGATCAGTGTTAAATAATTTGGCCTTGCAACCGAAATAGAGTTGACGACCGCGTGGCATAGTGGTTAGCGTACATGAATTCTACGCCGTGGGTCGTGGGTTCGAACCAGCCGAAGCTAACATTTGTGCAAAAACTATCCTATCATCATCATCGTTTCAGCCTAACAAGACCACTGCTCAACATAGCCATAAAAGTTTGTAGCACTAATTTTGTGGGAATTTCGCCATAATTGCCATGCTTGGCAGGCGGGTTGGCAACCGCAGCTTATTTATTCAGATGTTCCAGGGAGATGCTGTTGACCATCTTTCCCTTTATTTTTCCTCTTTCGACTTTTACGAGGCCCACGGAATGAGAAGGAGTAGTAGCTTCTCTGAAGCCGCCGCTCCATTCTAGAGTAGGCTTAAATAGCCACAAACATTTATTGGCGCAAAAATGTGTAGTCATATAGTCGTCTTACACTGTGTTTGCTGAAGAGGGTTTTGCCGAGACGCTCATTTCCCTCCAACGGTTATCGTTTCTAGAAGCCATAGCCATCCAGCGAATTGTCATTTAAGCTTGCTGATCCTTAGGATTACGTCAGTAAATAATACTAATAATAATTAATAATTTGTTTATTTATTCAGATTACACAGATCCATTACATAATTATTAAAATAAAACATAAATACTGTATCACTGGTGGTAGGATTCCTATACAGGAATCCGTTTAGGTAGGTACAACCCCAGGCCAGTTATTCTGCCCTAACCAGTAGTATAAACATTACTGTGTTTCGGTGTGAAGGGCACTGCAGAGCTAGTGTAATGGGCATATGAGACTCAAGAACTTATGACTCACGGTGAAGGGCGCAGTCGCTACACAGAAATATTCTGAATAACATCTGTTATGGGTAGACGTTGCACTTACCATCAGGTGAACTTTTTGCTCGTCTCGTCACTTTATCAAATAAAAAAGGAGATGCAAAGACTTCAAATCATTTTCGTTCAGTCGATTTAAATGACTGTATACAAATTTGTAACTAGTCGTTTTGTTAACTTTGTCCGCTTCTACAGAACCCATGTAACTTCAGAAGTGTTTGTGATATTACGGTGAAATGAGCGATGACGAGTTGACATCATCTGGTAATAAAATGAAGAGTGCCGAAACCGACATGGAGAACGTTAACAGACAACTTCGCTTCGACAGTCAGACAGATTTATTTCTGTTGATTACGATTAATGAGTACATTTGTAACTCCCTATTTCTCGTTGCAGGAACTTCTAGAGAAACGTATAAAGCAGCTGGAAGCTCAGCTGGAGGAGGAGAAACGGCGCACACAACGTGAGCGCATGGCCGTCACAAAGCTGCAAAACAAGCTGATAAAGGTTAGTGTTTAAATAAAACGAAATTATTTAATATATATTTAATTAATGCGACAGAAGTAAAACTTGAATATCTCAGAAATTTGATTATAACAAAAATAAATAAACATGTAATACTAAAAAATATTACGCACTGTAAAATAACTGCTCGGTAAATAACAGAAACGATGCACGAAAGCTCATCAATCAAATTCGACCTTGAAATTTTACTCTCCATTTTTGCTAAAGTCGAATAATAATTTAATTATAACAAGGACTTCGTTTCGATCGACAGTAAAATGATAGTTGGCTTTTACTGAAGATTAGTTGGTCAGATGAATGGTGATGAAATGAGTGATGGAGATAAAACAGAAAGTACGATTTTGGTCTTGATCTTGCTGCATAATAAACTATCAATACTATAAACATCAAAACGCAAAATATACACAGAAATAACAAAATTCAATAAAAACACTACCGCCACTTTTCGAGTTGGCGCCAAAAGTCCCCCTAGATGTTTCACTTCAAAAAAAGAAAAAGCTAACGACAAAAAATAGATACGACCGCGAAGGAAAACAAAGGATACTTCCTTTGTTTTTCATAACGCATATTTTTCGCACGTCTATGCAGGCCTGTATGTGAAGTACAACGATATAGTTTTCTTCTTTATCACTTTGTTAAAGCCGTAATCACCAGGCTTGGCAGGCAGCTTGGCGATAGACGCCATTGCTCGCCACCTGTCTTTTTAATCTGTTTTTTTCGAGTATGTTATTCCGCCACTTGCCGGTAGATAGATCTTACAAGCGTTTCCCTTTTTTTATAGACTCTAACTATTTTCACGAATTGAGACTGGAGATCATACAACTGAAACTGAATCGCGTCCAAAGATTGCTCGATCACGTACGTAACTAATCGATATATTAATTAATAATTGATAATTAATTCTTTAAATTATTGTACGCAAAAAACTTCTTACTGTCTTTAATCATTTATATTGATTACTTGGCAGACATCATTTTAATTTCAACATAGCGCAAATAGTCATAGAAGAGATATGTTCGAAGTTTCTCTTCCAGATGAAATTCGCACTTTAGATATCCACACTAGAACTACGAGCAACTTGGGTAAAATACTGATCGCTGTATACCAGAACAATTGCAGACCTCAAGCTAGATATAGACCTATACAGTTTTGCGAGGAGTCGGTTATTCTAAGCTCAGGAATTGACCTGCAGTTCAATATTGAAGAAAATGTCGACAGTGACACATTATCGAATTAAAATTCGTAGTATTCTGATATAATAATAAAAATTAACAGAAACTACAACGATGTTTAGCAGTGAGATTTAGTGTTTTAGAGTTAGGATTGACAAAGTAAAGGAAGAATAATCTTAGCTCCCGAGCGAAAGGTTATGTCGCTAGTACTATCAGGTATGGAGTAACCATAGCAACAAAATATCCATTAAGAAGCGCCGTCAGAACGTAATTGTTTCAATTCGAGAGGTAATATTTAACAATGGGGTTCGGATAATCCGCCCTTCAGATTTGAGGAAGTAAACGATACTCAATCAATCTCCTGTGCAATCCTTCTGCTGTGATTAAAACGAATTGAAATGAAATTTTGAGTTAAAGCCAAATTGACTTTTACTTAAGTAGACAAATTTTGAATGTGATTTGATTTTTTTTTATTATCAGCATTATAGCAAGCAAGGTAAGCAAAGCGAAGATCGCGCGGCTTAGCACTTCTACCCCGCGAATCTTGGGGTTCGAATTCCGGCTGGAGTTAACATTAGTGAAAACTCAAAATGTTTGATTTTCTGGCCTGGTTGTGCTGTGCGTGTGAAATTTGTGTCTGTAAAACGCACTCATGTCATAGGATAAGCCCTAATGTGTAATGCCCTAAATTAATGATGCCTTCATTAATAAAACAAATGAAAACAATGTAACTGCTGGATGTAGACCTCTTTTAAGTTGAGAGGATGATTCTTTTTCATCATGAATCATTAATAGTCTACTGCTGGATATAGGACACTCCCAACAACGAAACGATTTGCTGCAATCACCACGTTTGGCGAGCAGATTTGCGATCGCAGTCCCAGATGCCCCGCGCGTAAGAGTCTGCGGCCCGTGTCCAATCTGCGTAATTTAGTTTTAGCTTATTTGGGATAATCATTACTTCATTCATCGGAGGTCATGTGATTTTGGTGGTTGTTTACCTTTGTCGATACTCTTAGACAAAATATATCGTCAAGAAAGTAGTATAGTAATACAATAATAGGAGGTAGCGAGGTAGAGTGAAAAGTACTTAAACATCCACATTATTTTTTCATAAAATATTCTTTGAAAAATTAAAAATTTTGATCTTTTTCACTTTAAGTCAATTCAAAGCATCCAAATACCATAATTTTCATATACGTAATACTTAGATCATTATTATTTATTTTTTTGAAATATAACCTTTTTAATGTCATCAAAACCAGCCAGATACAAATAGTACAGCCAAGAGATTTTAATTACAAGTTTATATATACTATATGTGACTTTTTCCTCAACCTTTACCCTCGATCATTATAATTACCGATGTTTCAAGCGATTTAGAGCACCTGAGGTGTTCGACTTTTAAAATCCGTAAATATAACTTTTATTCAATTTTTTTACATGTCAGAACTACACTGCACTATCTACATCAATACAGATTTTTCATCATAACCGCCACAAAAGTAGTATAATTATTATGAAAGTAACGGCAAATATTGGTTCTAGACTTCGACCCTCCTTAACATCCACTGTTTGGGTTAAAGCTACGTCTGCAGGGAATTCAACGAGTTTTGATTGCTTGCATCAAATTGATTGGACTTCCTTTTATTGCATTGCGTTCCTCTAGCGTTTGAGAATTTTTCATAACGTTTTGCGTATTCCTTTGAGAGTGATATTATTATTAGTCTGTGTTTTGCAGTTGTTTTTCTTGTGACTTTTTTAAACGCAGCAAATATATAAAAAAATCAATTAGAACACGCAAATTCTCTTTTGTCTTCTTATTTTTATCTACTGCTGCGTGACCTTGACACTTCAACCTATAACAGGATTTTAGATGTGTAAACAATATCTCAGTCTCTCCGTGGCCGTGAGTGCTACAATATGGGAATTTAACTGGTGTTAGGATGCCTATGCAGGAACCTGTCTAGGTAGGGACCACCCCAGGGCCAGTTATTCTGCCGTGAAGCGGTAGTGTGCACACATTACTGTGTTTCGGTTTGAAGGGTTCTGAGAGCTAGCGTAATCTCTGGGCATATGAGACTTAAGAACTGGATGACGGGCGCATTGTGGTGTTACACCGAAATTTTCTGGGCGACACTGCATTCGTTATGGGCAGACGTTGCACTTACCATCAGGTGAACGTTTTGCTCGTTTCGTCACCGTATCCAATAACAAAAAAAACGCTATAAATGAATTATGGTTTCATTAAATGTTACCATACGCATAAAGGGATGTATAAAAGATATATCTGAAAACTGAAGGAGAAATTCGGAGTCGCTAATTATATCAGCGCTAAACCACAGCATTTACCAGCTGTACTTAAATACAGTTTCATGTTGAAACTGTACGCTTCGGGAGAACTAAGTAACCCGGGTGGTTCGCCCGGGGGTCCGTCTCGGTAAACAAGAGCGAAGCTCCGCTGTCCGTGCGCGAGTTTGTTTGAGTTTCAGCTCGGACGGCAACGCATGTCTACTTTAAGGGTTAGCGCACAACAACGAAGTGGCGACGAATCGACTAATTCCATAGCAATTGGAACTCAACTTTACTTTCTGTTGCATACGGCCTGGAATTAGTATAACGAAAAAAAATTTATACTGAGAGGATTGAGTGGCGTGTAGCGCGGCCGAGAGGCTCGCAGTTGAAATGCCACGAGCGTCCCAAACACCGTGCGCGATCTGGACATCGTGCATGTTCGATTTTATGCCCGTGCGGTGACCCAGTCCACCATAATTAGTAATTATTTTTTTCTGATCATAAACACACCCATGTAAGAAAGCATCGCGCATTCTTGTGAGCCGAGTCGTGCTAAGGCTTTTCTCGGTCGGTGTGCGCTAACCCTTACAGTATATACATAGTTTTGGTGTATCTTTAAACGGATTAATCAAAATTACTGTTGGTAGGATTTCTATACCGAGGTCCGTCTATTCGGCCGCGTTATTGCATGTTTGGTGGGAACTGAAGCTAATGTAATTACTGGGCATATGAGTTTAAATAATAGAGGTCTCAAGCGTCAGTCACGACTTTGCAATTCAAAGTTCTTACCATCTGGTGAACGACTTGCTAGACTGTTTACTTAATGATACATATAATATATAGTGACTTATACCTACCCTATTTTCTATGGCAACAGTCGTTACCTTCTCCAGGCAATGTCAAAGTAGCGAACTAGATAAGTTCATTCTATAAATTAATAGTAAAACTTCAAAGTTTGTGAGAAAATCAACTAAAATGATAGTTTACTTTTGCTGAAGATTTGTTGGACTTGGAAACAAAACGAAAATCACGATTTCAGTCTTTAATAATTTTTTCCAATCACTGTACACTTTCCTACTGTGGCAATATTTGTCCGGCGGAGTAGAATAGCACCTACTTCTTTCCCACGACGTGTCGTAAACAGCAACTAAGGTCTTTATTCGTTCAGATTAGATAATATGCAATGCTGCTACTATAGTGCTCGAGGGAACGCAATGAGGGGTAAGAATTTTTTGACTGTTACCAAAATTGCAGCGATGTGGTTCGCCACCCGTCTCGTCCTGGTCTGGTGGCCGTAGTGTGGGCTACGTGTGTGGCCTCTTGCTACCCTTTTATATGGAAAAGGTGTGACTGTATGTACACTTTCACAATCAGCAATGTACACGTTCACTTTCACTTGTACACTATTAATATTAATCTAACACTCCATCTCTTCCTGTGGATGTCGTAAAATCGACAGAGGAAAAATTAAATCCAGGAGATGGCCAGCAGCATTCTTCCGAGGACATCTGAATAAATAAACTGCGGTTGCTAACTCGCCTGCCAAGCGTTGCGACAATGGCAAAATCTCCCCCCCCCCCCCAAATTGAGAGCTACAAACTTTTGTTGCAAACTATGGGAGACCCCTATGTTCCGTAGTGGACTTATGATAGGCTGAAATGATGATGATGATGATGATGGTTTTATATTATTTATTCAATTAACAAAAAAAAGTATAGCCCGTTTCCACGTTAAGCGTTACAAGGGACATTATTATTACTTATTAATACACATTGAAATAAGCACCTGTAAAAATATTTCCCTTTTCTCGCAAATACGCGAAGTCGGAGATGTTTGCTAGTACGTAATTAATGTAAAAGCTACGTGCCTGTACGTACAAACGACTTTGTAATCTGGATGCGGGTTAATCTTCAAGCGTTAAACTCGCGATACGTGGGAGAGACATCGCGGCGAACGGAAGAGAATCCTCAACTTTCCGCCATATATCGTGCGGAGGCTCACACGAGTTTCAACTTAATACGATGTGGAGCCCTCTCGCATAGTTCGTGAAGATTTACGTTGTTGCGAAATGATAATTAACGTATCTTGGGTTGAAGAGGTATTTGTTTCATGTCATGCTACGGCTAAGCCAAGGGAGTGGTATGATTTTCACGTATTATGTGTTCTTCTATTGCTTTAAAAGATTCTAAAGTACTTGACCAATTTAAACAAATGAAGTGTGACATGATCTTTATTTTTTATTTTTAGCGTATCATAGGCTACGTTACTGTCATTTTGAATCCAATCTCAACTCGATGGCCGTCTCAACTCGATGGCCAAAATTTATGAGCGAATAATTCTCAGTCGATTAAAAGACTACGTCCTAAATAATAATATACTACCAGACGAGCAGTTCGGCTTTCGCCCCGAACACTCGTGCACTCATCAAGTGCACAGCCTAACGGAGCACATTTTAGAAAACTTCCACGGCCGCCCTAAGCCAGTAGGCACAGGGGCCTTATTTTTCGATGTCGCAAAGGCATTTTAAAGAAACTGCAGACCGTGCAAAATAGCTTCTTGCGAGGTGCCACCGGAGCCGGCTGGTACCAACGCAACGTAGACCTTCACAACGACTGTGAAATGCCCGTACTCTCTGAACACTTCAGAGAAATATTACGGCGGTTTTTCGAAAAAGCCGCGGTTCATCCAAACCCGCTGGTGGTTAAAGCAGCGAATTACCGATCCGACAAAAACGTGACCGAACGCAAACGTCGCCCGCGAAACGTGCTAGACGACACGGACGTCTCAGCACTCCCTGACCACGATACGGTCAGCCATGATCCAAGCAACACTGTACACACAGTCAATAGCTTCAACATAACACGCACAACGTCGCGCGACCGCCGTAGAGAGCGGCGCGCAGCTGTCGTAAATAACACCGCGTACACCAGATACACCCGTATTCCAGGGCGGTTCTCAACGCCCAGAGTTACCGACACACAAGTCGACAGTCCGAACGGAGGCCCGCAGCCTTCCTCGGACGGTCAGTAGATGACTTAAAATCATAATTTTATGGAGATATTCACAGTAGCGCAAGCACGCAGAGAACGCAACGGTCCGAATTTAGATGTTTAGTAGGAGTTATATATATGTATTTATGTTTGGGTCAAACCAAACCTGGCACGCGGGCCCCAGGCCCGCAAGCACAGCATCCAATGAAGCTGTAAAAGCCAAAAGGCTAACAGCGATTACTTCACCGAAAACAAGCAAGTTGAATCCAATATAGCGAAATTAAATCCCAACGATCCGCAGTGTAAAAAGCAATCGCTTCGCTACTGCGCTAACTATGCCGTCGTAACTATAGTGTAACTTATGTATCATTAAAAGCAACAGTATAGCAATCTTTTTGTTTATACATACATACATAGATTCCCGATTCTTTCTCGTTGGGGTAAGCAGATACCACATCTATCCACTCGCTACGATCCTGACACACATCTTTCGCTTCTTTTACTTTCAAAGTGTTTTTATACAAGCTCATCGGTGGGTACTTTTGACGTGGCCTTTTTCTTAAAACTACTTCGAACTAGTCTTGATACGTTCGCCTACATCGGCCCTCGTCGGCTTACCTATTCAAACTCTTCTCATAAATCTGTTTCGTCAATTTTCTTTCATTCATCCATCCTTTTTGTTTATGCACAATAGTAAAACGAAGTATGCCTTCGTTCTTCATTTAAACACGATACACATAAGCTTAGTCCTCATTTCGTAGTAAACTTTAAGAGCATTAACAAAAATTCAATCGCCGCTCTGAGACTCGCAGTAATGGAATCCTTTAATATGATGCGATTAATTTTAACACGAGCGCACATATTTATAGTAAACACAATCATAGCAAGCGATATACGTGACAGGCGCCTTTCATTACGTCCTTTGATACCGCGACTAACATCATCCGTAACAAATTGCTAAGGAAACCAAGTAATGAATCAATCCTTTTACTAATTAACCGAATGGCAGTGCGGTATGCGCGTGAGACTCAAAGGCAGACGCGTGCGCAGGAATTTGCGTGACCGATTCCAATTAGTTGGTCCTTCGAGCCGGATGTTTCGCGTTACTCACTTGGAATAACCAGGTAAATCTTAAATAGACTTTTATGTTCTTGTCTTTTCCAAGGTATTTCAAAGCTTTCGCTTTTGCAATAGAATACATTTTATCGAATAGTGCACAAGCATAATAAACGAAATGTAAGGTCCTAAATACCGTTACTCGTTCAGGGGATTTTGAGTCTTAATATGAATTTAACAAATTCGTATTTCTTACCGTACGTTAACTTTGCAATTCTTGGTTAACATCCAGGATGCAATTCCTCACCTAAATGTCTACTGCGTCTGATTTGTTTTCATTCTTAATGACGACGCACCTGCGTGCATTAATTGCGGTGTCTGGCATGTGCTATTATCTAACATATTATTCATTTTCTTGTGTTTTGAATTCTTATTGTCATGTTAGCAGTTGATCGTGATTACGTTATGCATAATTACTTAATAACCAAGTTTTTGTTCCGTGTTTTAAATTAGCCGTGTCCCGACAGAGTATAATAGCATCTACCTCTTTCCTAAGAAGCGACTTAGGTGTTGTACGGACATCCTTTATTCGTGCAGAATACCATAATATGCAATTCTGTCACTATACTGCTCCTGGGAACGCAATGAGGAGTTGACTCGTACCAAAATGGCGGCGACGAAGATCGCCACGCGTCAGGTTTCGTTTTCCGCGAGGGCGAAAAGTGGACTACGTGAGTGACCTCTGCCTACCCCTTATATGTGTTGTTATGTGACTGTATGTATGTATGTCTGTTTGTTAATTAACACCTGTAAGCCTATGTTTTACTGCTGCGCTCAGACCGCCTCATATTTTTTGTCGAGTAAATAAATGCTCATGAAGTATATATTAGGAATTATGTTTAATCGTAAGATAATACGACCAGACTATGTTCTTTTTTATTATTTTTTAAAAGAAACCGTGCCCCACGCTAGTATTCCCCATTTTGTATTGTGGGTGCATTTCACAGAAATTTTCCACACGCACAAAAACCCACACCAGGATCTGTGTGTGATGTATATGTAGTCTATATAAATAAGAATCGAACCCGCGACTCACATCGCCTAAGCCTATCACTTAGCCACTGATTATTGAAATTTTATAACAGTACTCATGTTTAATGTGAGCTGCACTTAAAATTTAAGAAGGTAACAGTTTCTCTTTTAAATAGAATTAGCTGAAGCCCACGACTGCGTCCTCTTGGTTCGGTTCGGTCGGTTCACTGGTCGAGCCGTGAAAAGGTAAGAAAGAGACAAAGGGAGTTTGTATCGCATTTATAATATTAGTATGGATAAGAGCTGTCTACCCGCGAATTAGTTAAAAGACGATGACTTGCCTTGCTTACAAAAAACGAACTTAAAAAAGTAAAGTAACAGCCTATAAATGTCCCACTGCTGAGAGGGTTTTGGAGTCGGAAAGAGTCCGCCACGCTACAGACATGCAGGCTTCCTCTCGATGTTTTCTTGCACCGCTGTGCAAAATCACTGCTAGTAAATCAGCACTTTAAATTGCAGAACAATTTTAGACACCTGGGTATGAACTTAGGTCTGAGAAAAGCGAGCGTCCGGCTCCTGAGCTACCACGGGTCTAAAGCAATTCAATAGAACGTGAATATTTATTACATTCAATCATTCAAAAATTCCATCGGTCATTGTATGTACATTGTATGTATGTGTATTAATATTTACATGAATATTTTTATATAAAAATATTTTTTGAATTGTGTATGTATGTAGAAGTGTATGTATTAAAGCGTGTGTATGTATATATCTACATGTAACAATTTATGAAATCTAATTGCGTTTTCCGCGGAGCCGAAAAGTGAGCTACGGGGCTAGTCTCTGCCTACCCTTATGAAAAAAGCGTGGTTGTAGGTATGTAGATAGATTAGACTTACATGAGAGTAATTTTTTTTACTGTATGAATACAAATTGATATTTTACTTCTGTCAAGAATCAATTTACGTTTCTATCTTTAAAAATAGTAAAAATATTAAAAACAAGACGCAAGCAGGAAGTGAATGCATTAAGTATGGAACTTGCAATAAAGCCGACATAATCTCAACAGATCTGGGCGATCGGGCGCGGCAATAAACGTAACGCATCCCGACTAATCAAACTTAAGGGATTCAATTACCCAGCGCGCCATCAGATGACCCGCTCCCCTTATTACAGAGACAAGATCTTTACGTCCCTTCTTAGAATACGCACTAGATTGAAGAATCGCGTCGTTTTAATGCTCACTTTAAAGTCATTTTTACAATTTTTTTTTTTACTAATATTGCTCTGTGACAAATGAAAGCACTGACTTAACATACCGCCGGTTTCACTTAAACGTGCGAGAGAGGGAGCGATTAAGGATAAGCTTAAACATAAAAAGATAAGATGACATGTGGATCGATGAGAATCATTTATTTAAAGGCATCTGAAATTTATCAATCGGCAGGGGAACTTATTCCGGGCGGTTCCTTACCTCTTAAGGGAGGCTTCTGGTATGCGTTGAGAGAAAAAATATAACATTTATATTTCTCTTCGTCTTCAGCCGCCTTTAAACACTCCACATAGCTACGATTGGTAGGAGGATTAAGTGCTTCTGGCCAACACCGGTCCGGTTAACTCAGGTCTTGCTTATCTGTCGTAAGCCACGAGATTTGTCTGGCGATTTATTTACTTTTGTAGACTTAAGACGAGATAGGTTGGCAGATTGTCGTTGATTGACTTGTCTTTCACCCTACAGCATTAATTATTATTACTATCATATAACATATTAAGTTTTTGTGTTAGTAGTTTTGATGTCGTTACTTGAAAATTTCAAATTCAGGTAAAAATAATGTTTTAATTAGATCCTCCTAATGTTTATTATACATCTTCTGATTTTATCTATATGTACAGAATATTATAAAAATAGTGTTTTTCTGCTTTAATAGTAAATTCCCAGCAAATTAGACCACAGCGTTTGACGAAACAAGTGCGTGATTTGACTTCTTGCTCTGTTGTTATCTTCGATACGACTGCGCTTCTAGTAATTATTTCTAATACGCGTATAATACATTAAACATTACGATGGGATCTTCGCTTAAGTTTACATGCTATTGTCCAGTTTATTTTAGTTGAAATGGTCAGAACAAAATGTGATCATTTACTTTGTACATTCGAATCACTTTTCACCGATTTTAATTGTTTGTTCACTTAGCAGTTGTGAATTCTTTGCAAGATAATATACTTTTTAATATTTACAGCCAATATACTTTAAATTTTAAGAGACAACACCGTCCGTTCGTAAATGAAATCATTGTAGCGAGTTAAGTTCGTCGCTTTAAAACTTTATCAATACTTCAAATGATTTAAAAACAGTTTCAGAAATTGTTGCTAGTAAAGTTGCCATTGTTAATAAGAAACTAACATACATACCTATTATTTCTTCGCGGCAACTTTTAGATATAGATATAGATAGATATTCCAAATTTAAAGTACAAGAAGTATTCAGAGTCACTCATTCTAATTTTCCAAAAAAATAATAATAATTGCCAAATTCCGTCGTTATTGGATTTCTGAAGGGTCAATCCAAAAGATGTTTACATTTAGATGAACCACAACGATTTCGGACATAAAAGCGTTAAGTTTGTTCGTTAAATAGTAATTTTATATGTTTGCGTTGACTCATTTCGTCACGGACGTCTCTCTACCGCAATAGTATAAAACCGACGTGATGCTATTTTGGTCTTCACATCAAAGTTGTTGTCTTTTCTCTAAACTTTGGAACAATAAATTCGTGCGTTATCGTATGCTGTTGGCCGCACCTGTTGCAGTGCCCTTCTCGGAATCAAAAGCTTATTTAAAACTTGCCCTGTCGGAGATCTTGGAATGAATTTGTCTTGGTAAGAGCCGTGGTAACTCAGTTCATAGTTCATAGTACGCGAGTGACATGAGCTTGATCCCTAGGGATGTTACTAGTAACCGCACTAAAGTAATTCTGGAGTTTAAAAAGCTGATTGATCATCTGGTCAGCGATGAAAGAAAACATAGCGAGGAAATATTTCCAGGACATATGAAGGTTAGCCGATAGGTGTACCTGCTTTTCCTAACGAGGTGCCGTATGAGATGACTATGGTATTGTATCGACAGCAGAATAATACCATAACATGCAAAGCTGTTACTATACTGCTTTTGGAAACGCAATAGAGATTAACATTTTTTTGACTAGTACCATAATGGCCGCGACGTGGTTCCCCACCCGTCTGTTTCGTTTCCGCGAAGGCGAAAATGGGGGAAGGGATGTGGTCTCTACCTACCCCTTATATGGGAAAAAGGCGTGACTATATGTATGTGAAGTCTGTCAAACCGCATTTGAAATGTGGCAACTCTTCATCGTCAAAATTCCTTTTTCAAAGAACTAATTTAAAATAAAAATGAATACTATTTACATTTACCACACGATTCGCATCTCGTTGGTCACATCACTAAATTGCAAACATTGCAGTTCACTCCTCTGAATATAAACACCGCTATGTGAATAAATTTAAGAAGAAAGCACTGTTCGCGTCGCCTCCCGCAGTAATGATACTTTATTTTACAAGTGAGGCAGAAGAAAATATGTTTTAATATTTTGAGCTTTGTCTGCGGCTTTGCTTGCGTGACTGTTGAAGCGCGGTCGTCGCTGTCCCATGTGCCGTAGCATATTTTAAATTTTCTTACAATAAAGGGCATGCCCTTTAGATGAAAATGTTTTTTATTGGATAGAATGACGATACGGGCAAAACGTTCACCTGATGGCTCACCACGATGCGCGACCGCCGTAGGGAGCGGCGCGCAATAGTCAATAATCACACCGCGTACACACGATTCACCCGTGTTTCAGGGCGGTTCTCACCGCCCAGAGTTACAGACACACAAGTCGACAGTCCGAATGGACGCCCGCAGCCTCCCTCGGACGGTCATTAGATGACTTAAAATATTTAAGATTTTCGAAATCGCGAAAGCACGCAGCGAACGCGACACAGTCCGAATTTCGAGGTTTTTTAGGGGTTTTTATTTATTTATTTATGTTTGGGTCAAACCAAACCTGGCACGCAGGCCCCTGGCCCGCGAGCACAGTATCCGATGAAGCTGTAAAAGCCGAGAAGGCTAACAGCAATTACATCACCGAAAATATATCACCTGATGGTAAGTACGATGTCGTCTCCGAGAATATATCTGTGTTGCACGTCACTGTCCCCTGAGTCATAAGTCCTTAAGTCATATGATAATGAAAGCACTCGAAACGTCGGGTTGTAAATAGTAGATAAAAAGCGATAATATTCGTAAAATATAATTTTTTTATTTATTTATTTAATAATTTATGTACACACTAACAATGATTACAAAGAAAACAGTATGAAGAAATTTAGTACAAAGGCACAGCTTATTTCATTTAGAAATTTCTTCCAGCAGGCCTGACACTGGACAGTTTAAAAGAGATGAAGACTCAGTGTGCAAAATTACTTGACATGACACGTACATTCATACATACATATACATAAACATATACATACATAAATAGTTATTTCTAGTTTATTTAAATTTAAGATGTTCGACTTAAATTATTCAAATCGTTGGGGAGCGAAGGTACTCTAGTGGCACGACCGCCAACACAGCGTAGGGCGACCTCCCAGCAAAAGGAGGGGCGACGACCTGCACTGTTTCGCTTGAAGTCGTAGGATGCAAGTGGCTCAGGACTGGATTTACAGTTAATGTGCCATATTTCGGAAGCCATAATGTTTTCTGAGGCTTTTTTAGACTGCTCCACGACACCGATTCGATGAGTTGCGAATGCGAGAGTTTTGTTAAGTTTAAAGCTATTACCATGCCTTTTTTGGAAAAAAGTAATAACCTAAAAAGTGTATAACTTTATATAAATATTGACGCAAAATTATAACACAAAAAGATAAGATCTGAATTATGACCGGTGGTAGGATTTCTGTGCGGAATCCGTCTGGTAGTTACCACCCAAGGGCCAGTTATTCTGCCTTTTGCAACATTACTGGGATACAGAGTAATCACTGGCCATATAACACTTAAGAACTCATGTCTCAGGGTGACGGACGCAGTGTTACACAGCATTTGTTATGGGAAGACGTTGCACTTACCATCAGGTGAACGTTTTGCGCGTTCGTTACTTTATCAAATAAAGATAAAAAAGAAAACAATCATCATTCATCGAACCTTCATTTTGTTCAGTGTTGATAATTTACGTAATAGTTAAATATGTACTCGCAGTACTGGTAAATATAAGAGTGTAGATATAGCTTGGGGGCGATCACCTCATTCCCATTGGTAATTGTCATTCATGTGTTCCTCATATTTAACCTTTTACAATGTCTTTGTTTAATAATAGTGAGGTAACATTGTTGCCAGTATGCAGCATTACTAATGTGACTATCGAAATTTTTAGTCAATACGGGACATTGTATTGTTTTCGAATTATAGTATTTCACTACGTACTTAAATTGCGACGGACCTCGCTAGTCTTTTTAAAAAAACAATTAAAACTTATTAAAAGATATTTAATGTTCTCTCGAAGGTGGTTAATTTTAGAATGAATGTTATTCTATGTTAGTTATTAAAACAAAGACAATACTGTAACCGGATAGCATGGGAATCGTTATCGCTAAACTCTAATTACCGTCTAATCCGGGTGGCCAATGCTTACGTAGGCGTTATAAACAAAGTACTAGGGTTGGAATGATGTGACATAACTCCTCCCTCCGCTAGTTCGAGATTATCTGAAGGATTATCTCGCTTTTCCTTTATACAAATTTTAATCAGTTTATGCTTAAAAAATACAAATAAAAGAATCAGTATTATAATTAAAATTACAATGTTCACTAAGCTAACACTTCTAAAGGCGATTTTACTTTTGTTACTATTACGTAACTCACTATCGTTACTAAATTCACTCCTACTTTTCTGCAATAATAAATTTAGAAACTGGACATCAGCTAAGTCGATTCCATTGAGGTTGATGGGCTTCATTAGCATACTTGGCGAGTCAGTTGTTATCTTAGGTAAGCTGATTACTGGCTGCTTCAGGTAGGTTACATCCTTTCCTAGAGTCTGATGTCTTTTCAGAACATATCCTTTGATTTCCACTCTGCAACTGTCATCCATTGTTAAAAGGTAAGTTCCCTGTATAATTTCTTGAGTTACTTCATTATCGCAGAACTGACTCATTATTGTTTCAGGATATGAATAAATAATCCAACGATTTGACTGTACACGGTATATCTTTACATTTTCCACAGTTACAGGAATCGGGTGGCAGCTGGAAATGTTAGTATGAAACTGCATGATTTCAATGACGCATTTGTCGTCGATGAAAGGTGGCACGTCGTTCTCGTAACACAGGAACCGATGCTCGTCGATCTCCCGACATGACTCTGTGAGCGGCGTTGCTTTCAACCCTTTCACTAGTAAGTATGGATTTTTAGGAAGGATAAGGGTTGTCTGGCCATTTTGGAAGATCGGTAAAGGAATTAATTTGTAATAGGTAAAAATATCTTTTCTTATGAGTGGAATACCCATAATGAACTTTATTTGATTTTGTTTTATATAAGCTTTTATCTCTATAGTTTGTTCTAATTTTACAATATTTTCATATTTTACAGGAAATACTAATTTTTCGGTTTGTTCTATTTCTTTTAACAGTAGCATAAGTTCATCTGTATCGACTATCGACTGATGTAATACATTAATTTTACTAAAAGCAATAGCTGTTTCAATTTCGTTTAGATGAATGTATAAGTTTTGAAAATTATCAAGAAAAATGTTATAGAAGTTAGTGACTTTAGTACTAGTTTGACGGAAATTCGATTCATTTAAAGCTTTATTTATATTCTGAATGCTTTCCTCTATTCGTATAAAATTACTTTTAGTAGAATTTGCAATATTCGTAAAAGAACCCACCATTTCGGCTACTATTGTTATTTTATTTTTAATCGCGTCCTGTTCGGTGTGCATTTCATTTATTAACCTTTCGTATGTTATAGCGTCATTATTATCTAAGTTACCTGTAATAGTTTTTATCAAAGAGCCTAAAGGGTTGAGGAGGCCTCTTTTTAATCGCATTGAAGGGAACAATTGTCTATACTTTTCAATGGTAATATTCATAGCGTAATCTGTTTGCGTTTCAACGTCAGTAAAATCCGAATCAAATATTTTAATATTAAAACAACTTTGAACATGCTTTTTAAGTGACCTATATCTATGTACACTTGTTTCTAATTCTTCGTAAATTAAGTTTAAATCTAAAATCTTAATCACTCTCCAGTTGTCATAGGTGACGAAGGCTTGACCTTCATTAACTGGTAGCAATCCCGGGTTCTTGTCAATCCGGAGCAGATGAAGGGCCTGGATTCCCATTGTTTGGATCACCAGAAGGATTAACCTGTGAAGGGCGTTTTATATCTTTAATAGGAACCGTAGTGCTTCTTTTATTGGTTACAACTCTAACTACATTTCTTTTAACAGTACCAGTGACATGAGCTTTCTGATAGCGAGGTTTATCTTTACTTCGTCTTGTATTGACACCTTTTATGAACACAGTATCACCTACGTCTATATCAAATTGCGATTCACCTGCACGTTTCTCTTTTACCGTAACCTTTCTATCAATCATCCTATTGGTTAAATACTCGTATAAATGTTTAGTTCTTTTAGCATGTTCCTTTACTAATTGTTGAGTGTACTGCTTATCGAAATTTACAGAAAATGTACTATTGGATTCTGTGTGTCCGAATACTACTTCAAATGGCGTGAGATTTGTTGTGGAATGAATAGAGTGATTATAAGACATAACAGCATATGTCATTACAGATGCTGCATCGGTGATTTTGTGTTCGTATTTTGCGATACGGTACACTTCGGTAATAGTTGAATGGAACCTTTCAACCAATCCCATAGAGTTAGGATTGTGCGGGGTGCTAATATGTAAATTGATTTTGTATAATGCTAGCATTTCCTTCATCAGTACATTATTGAATTCCATACCGGGATCTGAACATATTTTGGTAGGAGTTCCATAAAATGAAAAATATTTTATTAAGGCTCTAATTACCTCGGGAGTAGATCTGCTATTTATTTCAATAGCTTGTCCTAACTTACTGAATGCGTCAATTAAGGTAAGGAAATGCTTCCCTTCTATTGAAAATGTGTCGATAAATATTTCCTGGAATGGTTTCGATTGAGTTTGACTCAATTGTATTTCTGGTTTTAAAGGTTTACGATCGTATTTCATTTTCTTACACAATTCGCATGAATTAATGATGCTTGCTACCGTTTGACCCATGTTATTCCAGTAAAACGTTCGTCTTAGATGTACTAATGTTTCTTTGATTCCTCTATGGCAATTTTTACCCAAGTGATATTTTAGAACTACTTCACGTTGCTCGTTTTCGTCTTCTATGTATATTATCCTCTCAGTGCATTCATAAAATTTAACACTATCCTTTTTAAATAGTTGTGTTGTAACTTTTGAAAATTGATCACGGTGAAGATTATCTTCAAAGTAAAAGAAATATTTAATCTTAGGTCTAATGTATTCTTTTAGAAAACCTTTAATTAGCTCATAATTATTCAAAGGTAAGTGTACTTCTAATATTTTTTGTTTATCCCTAGACATGTTTTTTACTGAACATTCATTTCTATTCCAGGTATGTACGAGTATTTGGTTTGGTTTTGTGTCTATAGCTTCATGGAGAATAAGGATACCTGCTGTGTCTACATCTTTAGCCGAATGTACTGTATGTATACTACTTTGCCCTTCGGAGGCGGTGGCAGTGCTACTATTCGGAGAGGGCATTGAATACGGAGAACGTCTACCGTCTAAAGAGGAAATGCTTAAAGTTTCAGAATCAGATGAAATTATTATGGGTTGTAATGGTTTTTTCTGTTTCCCAAGCTGTACAATTTCAGTGACAACATTATCTAAATATCTTTGTAGTTTTTGTTCCTTTTTGTCTAAATTAACTTTCATAGATACGTCGTCTTTTTCGTCTAAAACATTAATTCTAATACGAGATAAGGCATCTGCGTTACAATTTTGTTTTCCATTTTTGTAAATAATTTCGTAATCGAATTCTGCTAGTCTTAATTTCCACCTGATAAGTTTACTATTGGGCTCCTTTATAGAATTTAACCAGGCTAAAGGGCGATGGTCAGTAAATATAGTGAATTTTTTTCCATATAGATAGGGACGAAAATGTTTGACGGCCCAAATGATTGCTAAAAGTTCCTTCTCTATCGTGCTATATCTGGTCTCAGCATCGTTTAACGTACGGCTGGCAAAGGCAACTGGCTTATCACTACCAATAGGCCCTTGAGATAGGACTGCACCTAGAGCGAAGTTCGATGCATCCGTAGTGAGGACAAAAGGTCGAGAAAAGTCAGGATATTGCAAAAGCGGGGCATTCGTTAAAAGTTCTTTACACCTTTCGAAGGCCTCTATATATTCTTGGGTTATTTCAATTTTATTTTTCTTTTTCAAGCAAGATGTGAGCGGTTGTGTGAGCTTAGCAAAGTCTTTGATGAATTTTCGGTAGTAGCCTACTAGTCCGAGAAAACTCTTTATTTCGGTGGATGTTCGAGGTAACGGGAATTTTAATACCGATTTGACCTTATCATTGTTAGGCTTCAAGCCCTCTTTAGTGATTGTATGCCCTAAATACAAAACTTCTTTTCTCAAAAACTCGCACTTATCTAAAGTTACTTTTAAATTTGTTTCTCTGAGACGATCAAAAATTTTTCGTAATTTTTCAATCTGTTCTTGAAGACTGGATGAATAAACAATTATGTCATCGAGGTAAACTAGGCAATGAAGACCTTGAAGACCTCTTAGGACGTTATCCATTGCACGTTGGAACGTAGCTGGAGCTGTCTTTAAACCGAAGGGCATACGTTTAAATTCATAGTGCCCTGATTGTGTTGTGAAAGCAGTTTTCGACCTATCGGCTTCGTTAACTTCTATTTGGTGATAACCACTTGCCAAATCGATAGTACTAAAATATACTGATTTACCCAGTTTGTCGAAAAGGTCCGTTATGTTAGGTAAAGGGTATTTATCGTCTACTGTCTTTTCATTTAAACGCCGATAGTCAATAACCATTCTAAATTTTTGTTGACCGGTTGCGTCTAATTTCTTAGGTACCAAATGAACGGGCGCACTCCAAGGTGAGTGGGAATTTTGGATAACGTCATTTTGAAGGAGTTTGTCTACCTGACTTTGTATTTCCTCGTTTTGAAAAGGTGGATGTCTATAAGGTCTTATATATGTCGGATCTTCATTAACGGTTCTTATGTTATGTTTTACTTGATTTGTAAATGAAAGTGGAATTTTCTCACTATAAAATATGTCGCGATATTCATAACATAATTTAGTAATAGCCATATGTTCTTCCTCATTGGTATGGTCTAAACGAAGCTTGTTTAGATTTTCCTTAAGAATTTTATCAATCTCGCATTCAGACATCGTCACATTTACTTCACATTCAATATTTTCAAACAGAGTAACATTAAATGGATCTGTAAATTTAATGGTAGCCTTCTCATTAGAGATATTTTGTATGACAGTTTCAGCAAAGAAATTTTCACATTTAACTAAAGCACTGGGCATACGCAATCCTTTACTAAATTGTGTAAAATTAACTATTGCGTCTCCGCTTTGTAAGTTTGTAGGAATTTTTACGCGGGTCTCAGACCTTGGTTCTAAATTTATTTCATAAGGTGGATTATAAATTATTTGAATTTCTGCATTAGGTGTCCGCAATATTTGATGTTTCATGTCGATATTAGCTGCCAATTTCTTTAATAGGTCTGATCCAATAAGGCCGTCATATCTACCGTCTACGTCATAAATATAAAACTTATGTGGTAATTTACATTTAAATGTTTTCAATAGTGGTATAAAAATTATTTCGTTATGAACGCTTTGTGCATGAGTGCTTACGACTGTAAATGGTTCGTGATATTTAAATTTTTCGAAATATTCATTTGCCTTTACAGGACTAATAAAAGACCGACTACTGCCAGTGTCAATCAAAAATTTTGAATTGATTTCTGGAATTATAATGTGAGGTAATTTCAAAATACTGTCGGAATAATTCAAATGAATTATTTCACTGTGTCGTCGGGGGTTGTCATCTGAAAATTTACAGGCACTACATTATCTTCGATACAATTATCGGGTTCATTTGGATTTTCATAACAATAATTGTCCAAAGGAAATTCTTCTAAATGATTGTCACAGTAATCGTGGTAATTATTTTCAGAATTGTACTGAAGAGTATCTTGACAGAACGTCGATGGTTCTTCATTATAGAATAAGTCATTTGTTGTCATATTCTGCCTAATGGGCGCAGTGCGCATAGAGACGTCCGTGTCAATAACGTTTTTAGGTGGTTGCTGTGGGATGCCGAACTTAAACTGGTTAGGTTGGTGTTGAAAGCCATATTTAATTTGGTTGGGTTGTTGGTGCATGCCATACTTAAATTGATTGGGTTGCTGTTGATTTTGCATGCCGAATCCTGAACCTTGCTTTTGAGGGATGCCAAATCTAAATCCACCGCTTTGATACGGTGTTCGTGTTTGCTGGGCGAACGGATGGTTAAAATTACGTGACATCGTGTTACTTTGCTGTGGCCCAAAACGGTAACCTTGTGGAGTATTAGCGAATGTGCTAGGCTGCAAAAATTTTGGCCCTACTTGATTTTGAGGAATACCAAACTTAAAGTTATTTGACGTTGGATTTAAATTTTGGAACGCTAAGGGTTTAGAAATATTTTGTGGAATTAATTGTTGTACGGGTTTAATTTTATTGTTTTTTGCATTGTACTGTGTGAAGAAATTAAGTTCCTCTGTAACTACACTTAACGCATTCTCCAAGGTGGAGGTTCCCTTCAATCTAACGATTCTTATTAAGTCTTCTGGAAGATTATATAAAAACACGTTCAAGGCTGTGTTGTTATAAATTATAATTTTTGCAGCCTTAATTCCTTCGTCACGAATCCGTTGAACTTTAGCGAATAATGAACTTCTTATATTTTGTATTCTATTACAAAATTGAATAAACGATTCCCCGTGTTTTATTTTTAAGGACTCAAGCTCAATAGCAATACACTCTTCTGAACGGGGGTCGCCGAAATGTTGGGTTAAAATATTTTTTAAAGCTTCCCACGTCCTAACATCCGGGTTGTCGCTTAGTAGAGTCGCGGCTCTACCGATAAGCTTACTACTTAAGGCATGGAACCGATATAAGTTTTGTGCCAAATTTTCGTTGCCTCCTGAAGATGTTAAAACGTACTCACATTTTGAAATAAATAAGTTTAATAACTTTTCATCTCCATCGTATTTTGGAATTAAATCTAAAATGTCTTTTGGAATAACCGTGACCGACATATTTACGCTACTTTTACTAATCTTACGCAAATTACACACAAGAATATTATAGTCAACAAAATCAAATAAATTCAATTAATTAGATCTGACGATTTTAGTTCAGAAGATTTGGAAAAGAACGGGATATATGTAAACAGGAAGTGAAAAGGTTTACTCACAGTCTGTTCAACCCCATGTCCTCCTGGTGATTCTGACCACTTCGGCGACGTCGCAGGTCCAGCACGAGCTCTCGATTGATTTGGAAACGGATGCGCGTGCGTCGCGGGAGTTATTTATTTGGTTCGAGGATATCCGAACCTGCCGGCTGTACTAACCCTTAAACCGATTTTGGGGTCTAATAGACGTTAATGCAACAGCGAGATATATATACGGATATCCTACCGGCTGCGCCACTTAAATTGCGACGGACCTCGCTAGTCTTTTTAAAAAAACAATTAAAACTTATTAAAAGATATTTAATGTTCTCTCGAAGGTGGTTAATTTTAGAATGAATGTTATTCTATGTTAGTTATTAAAACAAAGACAATACTGTAACCGGATAGCATGGGAATCGTTATCGCTAAACTCTAATTACCGTCTAATCCGGGTGGCCAATGCTTACGTAGGCGTTATAAACAAAGTACTAGGGTTGGAATGATGTGACATAACTACGTACTTACAATTTTTTTTATTGCTGTTGCATAAGAACACAAATTTGTTCGACGACCAAAAAAACGTTTGTTTTATTTTTATTCAAGGAACCATTTTTTTTTATTGTATAAAGTGACGAAACTGGCAAACGTTCACCTGGTACCTTAATACCGCTGCAAAATTTTGATAGCGAATTAGATCAGTAAGTTTCAGAAGGCGCAGTGGCTAATCGATCGACTTCCGCGCTGTGGGTCGTTGGTTCGATTCCCGATTAAACTTATACTTCAGAAACAGAAATTCACATACTCCGAAATTAACTACATAATCATTGCAGTTCTAAACAGAGTCGATCACTAACGTCTAAAGGCCAGTCCTCTGAAGGTGAGATTTTTTTGAAACGACCAAATTTCGTCTTTACATTGGAACACTTGTCTTACTACCGCGTTTACAAGGTTTCTTGGCTTTAAATGGAACAGTCCCGTCGAAACCTACGACGAATGGTCAACTAAAGCTTAACGTGCTGCCATTTCTGAAATAATGTGCAGGTACGCATTCGTTGAAAATAGCTACAAAAGCATTAAGTAGAAAATAGCGTCGCTCATTAAGATGCAAGACAATGCACTCATTTGCATCCAGGAATGTCATACTCAAAGAAACCAACATTGCACGACGTTCTAATTTGTGTTTCCTGGGCTATTTTTCGCTAGAATTAATTTGATCGAAATAAAATTGTTTTATATACATACATACATACATTACATACATATCACGACTGTATCCCATAAGGGGTAGTCAGAGACTGGGCACTCACTGCAAAAACAGATGACTGCCACAATCCACGTTTCACCTAAACAATATAATGCACTTGGTGTGATAGGTGGTGAGCCCATCGCCACCATGCGCTGTTGGGTGCACAGTGCAGTTTAATTCCTTACTCGCCTTTTACGAGATCCATTGGATGAGATGGAGTGGTAGTATTCTTTTAACGAGCCGCCACCACACGGCTTGTTTTATATACATACAATTATATATCCATACTTAATATTGTACTATTTGGTGTACTATTGGTGGTAGGATTCCTATGCAGGAATCCATCTCCTACCTACCTAGGTACCACCCCAGGACCAGTTATTCTGTCGTGAAGCAGTACTGTGCAAACATTACTGTGTTTCGGTTTGAATGGCACTGAGAGCTAGCGTAATCACTGGGCATATGAGACTTAAGAACTCGTGTCTCAGGGTGAAATGTTCTGGCTGACACAGCATTTGCTATTGGCAGACGTTGCACTTACCATTAGATAAATCACTTTATCACATAAAAAATATTATAAATTCGTATTTAGTCATTCTCCTGTCCGCTTACACACTGTCTGCTTGTTTCCTTTATCCTCTTCCTCCCCTCACGGCTCAACCGTTGAACCAATCCTGAGGAAATTCTACTCAAAGATAGCTTGGATCCTGCAGACGAAAAAAGGATACTATTTATAGTTTTTTTGTATTTATAAAAAGGATACTATTTATAGATTTCAAAGTATTATAATGCCTAAAACTAAAGTATTTTTTGGAACCGGAAAGAGTCCGCTACGCTCGTCCGTTACTTCGGATGCAGGTTGGCATACATCACAAGTCCTCAAAGTATCAGCTACTCCTAACAACTGCAATTTTAAGATCTGGTTTACCACGCGCTCAGGGGTGAAGGAAAACGTCGTGAGATGAACGTTTTGCTCGTCTCGTCACTTTATCAAATGAAAAAAATATAAATGAGGAATGTAAATATTTCGGCCCATATGAAGTCCGCTGGCCCGCATTATAGTAGCATGGCGGACTCTTCCTGGCACCAAAACTCTCGCAGGAATGAGAGGGGACCTCAGCAGTAATACTTAACATTTTATATTTTTTTTTAATTTGAATGTAGTCATTATCTTTATATAATTAAGTTAATTTTTTACTGGTGGTGCGATTCCTATGTAGAATTTCTACACTGGCATCTGGGATTGCGATCGTCACTCCGCCTGCCGAGCGTGGTGATTATGGCAAGTCCTCTCAGGAGAGAGAGAGAGGCTTTCGTCCAGCAATAGACTATTGGCTAACGATGTTCCTCTTGAATCAAACAGCTGTGTGTCAAAGCAGCTTATCTTAATACAATTTAGAAGTTAAATAAGTTCTCCTTTAAGTCCTTCCTAATTATAATATAGCCAAATTTAATTACAAAAATAATAAAATGGCCTTTCATTAAAACCTTCAGCGTTGTATTTCAAAGTAAAACTTTCCTATTTAAATAATTTTATAACGGACTTGAAGTTCCGAATACTTCACAAATTAATTAAGTCTCACTTTAAAGACTTGTACGTATCGTGATAAGGTCTAAAATAATTTAAATAAACTGTAAGGGTAACGGGTAAGTCCAAAGGGTTGTAGCAAAATATTAGACACGAACCGTTGTTAGAAATCAAAACATTAGTAACTTCTGTAAGTATAACGGGGAGTGAAGGGATACAGTTTGATAAAATAACCCAGTAACTGGCGTTTTGTGACAGTTTATTAACGGCAAAAATCTAAAATTTTAATTTATTGAACATGAAGATTTATTTACGATTATGGAGGTCGAAAGCTAAATACGTCGCGATACGTTTGATTACAATGTTTTTATCTACAGACACATCTACACGATCAGACCTATATATGTTGTCTAAACGTCTATGTATTCGAAAGTAGGTATATATGGTGTACTGTCGTCTGATTAGATTTGAAGCTATGACTAAGTGAATATGTTTGTTATGCAATCTGCAAAGTCACATTAGCAATCTGTGAAATGTTCATTAAAAACGTGGCCATAAAGAGCAGACCCAAAAACCCTTCACTGCCTTTTGTTACGCGCTTCATAAACTTAAAAAAAACCCTGTGACAAAATCCGCACAAATCATCAACCTTATTCTGCAGTGTTAATGGGGATCATAATGGGATTTTAAATGTCGAAACATAGCGCAGAGCACTATGAATGTATTATAAAATAGATCATATACCGCATTCTACATTTTAATAGAATGAAAGTTTGCTAGAAGTAATTACGAGGTAAATGAGCGTAGCGGTACAGACCCTTCTCCAGAATCACGGATCCGAATTTAACGATTATATTTTATTTAATGTTCCTCTTCCAAATGTAATAGATTATTATAAAATATATTTCCGTTTCTATATTTTCTCAGCATCGAAATAAATAATACCGGTTTTACTGGTGGCAGGATTCCTATGCTGGAATCCGTCTAGGTAGGTACCCCCACGCCTGTTATTCTGCCGTGAAGCAATATTATGCAAACATTACTTTGTTTCGGTCTGAAGGGCACTGAGAGATAGTGCAATAACTCGTCGTAAGTGACTTAAGAACTGATGTCTCAGCGTGACGGGCGTAGTGTGGTGCCACACAGAAATGTTCTGTGTGACACAGCATTTGTTATGAGCAGACTTCGCACTTACCATCAGGTGAACGATTTCTTCGGCTCTTCATTTTATCCAATAAAAAAGTGTATATACGAGTATTATGTTTATTGAAGCGTAGTGTTTGTTAGAGACCGGGCTCTCGCCTTAAATTTCATAGTTTTTTTTTTTTTTTTTGGCGTCGTAGTATAGTGCGCGTCGGCACCTCTAAACTTGTTAAATGTTATCACACTCTCCGTGGCGAAAGAAAATATCGTAAGGAAATCTACATGTATGTGAAATAAAAAATATTTCGAATGCAAATTCTGAAAATCCACATTGGACCAGCGTGGCAGACTCACGGCTCCAAAACGCCCTCTAAAATGAGTGGAGGCATGTCACTTTGTGTCACTTTTACGTGTGTCATAGGTTCAAATTTAGTTGGATGGTTTTTGTACGTATATACTACGTGTTACAAAATTATTAAAAAAAAACTTTACAAAAGTATTTTAATGTACTACAAGTGACAAAAGATCGTTTTACTATACAGTACTCATGTTAAATGGTGTTTGAGGACGATAGATTATTTTATTCGTCCTCCATGATTAATTATTATGAACGTTTTTCTGATATCGGGATCGACTCGCTCTCTGTAAATGGTAATTCACGACACGGGTAACTAGTGATCAGTTAAAATAATTGATAATTTTTGCGAACGAAGCCGCTTGGATTAACGATGCAAAGATACTGCCATCGCCTAATTAATATTTATTAACGAAAAATATTGCATCAGCTCATGATGAATATTACATACAATCAAGCATTTTTCTTAGCAAGGGGTGGCAGGCCACGTAGCCGAATAATTATGTAGTGACAAATAATTATAACATTTGGTATTTTTTTTATTAAAACAAAATATCAAATAGCCTTCTGGTAATTTCGATCATAGTTAGATTTTATAATACGAAAAATATTATCGTTTATCTGGTATACAGTCCATAACAATTCCCGAACATTGCTGTGTGGCACCACACTGCGCCCGTCACCCTGAGACGTCAGTTTTTAAGTCTCACATGCCCAGTATTTACACGAGCTTACGATGCCCTTCCGACCGAAACGCAGTAATGTTTGCATAGTACTGCTTGATGGCAGAATAACTGGCACTGTGCTGGCACACCTCGTCGGATTCCTACATACTTTCTATCATCCTACCTCCAGTTAAAATCATCCTTCAGAAAATCAGCAGATTTCATCTACACCGTGTAAGCATAAGAATAGCGAACTTGCGCTTAGGAGGAACAAATCAAAACAATTACAGTACATTTAAGATAGCAAAACTATAGAAAAGAATAGAATTACTTTTATTATTATTTATATTACATAGATTATTTACATAATACTCATTGTACGGTCATTTATTTGTTTCCTTGTTAAATATTTTAACAACAATAATATGTTCTTCGATTACAGTAGTATCATATTTTAATATATTAATATTTAGGCAGCGATTACGTCATTCCTAAGGCTTATCATAAATGTATTTTTTAATATTATAACGTTACGTTTTTGTTTTACAAAAAATTAAACATAAACTGCTAACGTAAGACGATGGATGTTGGTAGTTCACAACCGTTGTTTACGGGGGCGGCCTGTGTACATCATTGGACTTGAGAAGGGCTTTCTTATAGAAGAGGGGGCAATCGAGCAGGCGAGCCCTGATGGTAAGTGATTACCACCGCCCATGAACATCCGCAATACCAAAGGAATTACGGGGCCTTTTAGAAAGCTTTACTCGTAGGCTCTTTTATTGAAGTCTTATCGGTCAGGTAAAATTGCTGCCGGCAGCTAATTACACACAGCAACAGTGCGTGTCAGAAAATTCCTTAAAAAACTCACTGTAACTATAATAATTATGATGTCACTATTATTGTTATTTGACGGATGATATTGCCATGAAAAAGGGTAGCTATCTGCGCGCCGGATCGGGTGGTCTGATCTAGCGAGGACGTCTCTACCCAATAGTAATATTTAGATGTAGTGTATATAGTTAGCATCTCAGAAACTATGTATGAGATATTTCTTGAGCTTCTCATGTCGCTGTCTCGTGTCGCTACATCACTCTCCTGCTGAGACTGGAAGTCGTAGCGAGCGTGGAGATGTTGAGTCGCCCGGCTATGTTGTTCAGTCTGGCGATGCGATGAGACTGTGGTCCAGGTCATCAGTGCGTTGAGATGAATGGATGTATGTTGACGCCGCAGGAGAGGGGCTCCCGTTGATGATGATCTGTGGTACGCGTTGTGCCGACAGTATCGGGTGTCTGATTTAGGGAGGATCTCCTCCTAATAGTAATATTTAGAATGTGGTATATATAGTTTGCATCTCAGAAACTTTCATCGCGCGATTATGGAATGTATGAGATATTTCTTGAGCTTCTTTTGTGGCGACAAAGATGTCGCTACAGCGACATAAACCGAAGCAACTGATGTGCTACTTGACAGTACCATTATGTAACATTTATACAAGATAAAAGTTATCCTTGTCTGTGGTTCACCTCGTATCGGTGGTTACCTTATCCCCCGATTAACTTTCATGCGTTTCATTCAATAACCATTCGATTAAAACAGGTGCAGTTTAATGTTAAAGGCGTTATGTATGCGATGTATTTATAATCAAATTTGTTATAAAACGTCACACAGGAGCTAAACGATAGGGAGGATCTAAGTACCGGTCGCTGACCGCTCAAGCGTTTTGGGGTGACTTCGCGGTGCGCCTAAAATGACGCTTTTTGTGAAATTGCTATCGATATAAGACTGGTGCTTAGTCAAAGTTGTATTACGATATATTTTGGTGGTTTAATTAATTATATTAGATGTAATAATATGTACCGACTTACAAACATTGCTTTACCGTCCTAAAAGAACGGTTCGGAACGATTTGTAAGAAAGAAAGAGATATTTATTTGTTGCATTTTATTGTTTACGCGTATACTTGTGGCACTAGAATGCAACCCGTACAGTTAAAAACTCCAGACAGTGTCCGGGAGTAATTTATAACTTAAAACTTGGTCACCTCCGTGTATCCTGGCTACATTTTAGGCGACCGCGGGTTTACCCTAATCCCAATATTAATTTATTTCGCCCACCTCTGCATGTGGTCAACGGGGCCCAGGTGCGAATAATACCGTTACAAATGATGCGACCGCAGTTAGCATGACAAGTGAGGCTGACACAGGCCCCCAGCTGTCTAGGATACTGTCATCTAATTGAATGATATGATTTTGTGTTCATGCTATTTCGGCTGACTCAGACAGAAATTAGTATTTAGTATGTTTTTTTTATAAAAGCAATATACATAAAGTTTTGTCTTCATGTGCTTCAATTTTATTTATATATTTATTTTAACTTTATTTGCACAAAAGTGTACAAAAAGGCGGACTTAATGCTTAGAGGCATTCTGTACCAGTCTACCTTTGGGTTGAGCAGAGAACATATTAGGGTGCTCAGTAAGACAACAATCCGACAAAATTAATCCACAGTAACTTAATAGATACATATCCATACACATACATACATATACACATAAATATTGACAGGTTCTGAAACTATGTATAAGGATCATATATAAAAGAAGTAATATAAAATTTAATGGAAGAAGCAGTACGCAGAATAATATAAAAATTACTAATTAATTGTTAAGTTATGCTCCCAGAGTAGGCGTTTGAAATAAGCCTTGGATTTAGCCAACCGTATGTTGGTCGGTAACTTTCCAGTCTTACAGCGAGAGAATCAAATTGTTCACCTGATTGTAAGTTCAACATCTTTGTTATGGGCACAAATGTTGTGTTACTCAGAAAAAATCTGTGTCCAGTGGCCCACTACTCTCGTCAATCAGAGATATTAGTTCTTAATTATCAAATGTCCAGTAATAAAGTATATAATAATAAAGTAAACTAGCTGTAAGGGCTTATTAAACCGAACTACAGTGGTGTTTATTTATATGGATTGCATAGGAAAAGATTCTGCTTATTTATATGGATTGCATAGGAAAAGATTTTTTTATTTACCATACACCATAAACCATTCTCTCGTAGACCATTCACCATGGCTACGAATGTAGAAATTGCGATATGCATCGAATGCGGGACGTGGTCGCTTAGCAGTTTCCTTCGGCGCTAAAAGTTGGAGGTTCGTTTTGCGCACAGAATAAATTTTATGGCCTACAGACAGTAGTTCTGGGTTTGGGTGGTCGTTTGGGAATGTATGCATGTGTACGTACGAGTATGTAACGAATGTACCCCCCCGATACAGGAGAAATCCTAGCGTGGCGCATATAAATAAAAAAACGATATCATATAAAATAAACAGCCCATATATATCCCACTACTCAGCACAGGCCTCTTCATATTATTGAGACGGCTTTATGCTGAAAAGTGTCCGCCCATCTGCTACAATGCGGGTGGCGGAATTCACATGTATTCACACTAGAAATATTTTTATTTCTCAGATATACAAGATTGATTCCCCTAGATGTTAAGCTTTACCGCTGAGCACGTGGTAAACAAGCACTTAAAATTACAGAACAATTTAAGAGGTACCGGTAACGGAGATCAAAGTTAGTTCACACGCATATTATGAAATTAACGGCTAGCGCTCGACCTCTGAGCTGCGGCTGCCGGCTCTCTTATATACTTAACTATATTAGAAACTTAATGATTTCTTATATTTACGCGAACACTACTCATTTAAATGAAACTAATTTTTACGGATTTTATCGCGTTTAATATTTTACTATTTATAACCCGACGTTTCGGGCGCTTTACAGCTCCCATGGTCACGGGGGGACTGAGGTGACAGTTGTCCCAATGTCATAGTTACCCCGGAGTACCTTCAGCTTTTAATTATTTTTTTTATTTTTAGTCCGATCTACGCAGAAAGAGCTTACTGTGTCTTGGCTTCAAGACACAGTAAGCTAGCTAGTAGTAAAATATTAAACGCGATAAAATCCGTAAAAATTAGTTTCATTTAAATATATTAGAAACTAACTTAACTAAACTGGTGGTAGGATTCCTATGCAGGAATCCGTCTAGGTAGGTACCACCCCAGGGCCAGTTATTCTGCCGTGAAGCAGTAGTGTGTGTGTGTGTTGTTATGGGCAGACGTTGAAATTACCATCAGGTGTACGCTTTGCTCGTCTCGTCACTTTATCCAATAAAAAAATACTATATCTCTCTACTCGGCACCACAGCGACACGTCTATCGCTGCAATGCCGAGTTTAGGGGCAATCCTAATTACACAATAAACCCACTGGCCCGCGCTCAACGTACCAAGGACGGCCACCTCTTGCGTAGACTTGTGTGAAAGCTAGCTGTGCGCGCCGAGGCGAACATGCCCGAGGCCCTACAGAACCGGGACAGCCCGACCAACGCCCTGAACACAGTGACAAATTGAACACGGGGAGGGTTCTGTTATATCTCGGCGTGAAGTTAGCCGACAACTACAGCGAAGTGCAGTCATACTTGGGCTCGTTGGATTTGACAAGTGCCGTAGCACAGCTTGACTTGAAGCCCACTGCTGGGCCCTATGCCCATAAATAAAAGCATGTAACAATAGTATATAATTTATAGTAGTACTGGTGGTAGGATTCCTATGCAGGAGTCTGTCTAGGTAGGTACCACCCCAGGGCCAGTTATTCTACCGTGAAGCAGTAGTGTGTGTGAGCTAGCGTAATCACTGGGCATATGAGACTTAAGAACCTATGTGTCAGGGTGATGGGCACAGTGTAGTGTCACACAGAAATTTTCTGGGTGACACAACATTTGTTATGGGCAGACGTTGCACTTACCATCAGGTGAACGTTTTGCTCGTTTCATCACTTGATGCAATAAAAAAAAATAGTATGATTTTTGTTAAAAACTTATTTCCACTTCTGAGCATCGAGCAAACCTGAATAAAAGTTGAAAGACGAAGTTTCTTTTGTGGCTATGTCGTGACTTCGAAGCGTACTATTTACGAGTACCCAAAGAAAGGAATGGATTTTTGGAATATCTTTTCTCGCACTTATTATTTAAGATACGAATATTATATATCTTTTATAGTTCTCTTTCAGCAGGCGGCACGGTGCCTTTTCGCATTGAAATATTTCATAGCCAAATTACACCCTCATTATAATGCGAAAGAACATTTGTGCTGCTTAATGTGCACTACAGAACGTACCGTGGCTTATGGTGTGATGTATGAACGACAGCGATTTTGTGGGGATTCGAATCTTTACCCTGCGGTTGTCAATCCGCCTTCTAAGTGAGGCAGCTACGGCAATTTATACCCGTGACGGATAATCAATGTACACGATAAAAAAAAAATTCAGTGCCAAGACGATAAATTCGCCTAATGGTAAATGCAACGACTGCCCATAGCACTTGCGCTGTTGACCAGAACATTAACTATAATTTTTTTTGGCTCAAGGGCACTGAAAGAATAACCGCGCTGCAGTAGCTCGGGTGCGTTTTTGTTTCTGCAATCCTACATAATGTTAATAAATATTTAATCAAAAAACCGACTTGAAAGCAGCAGCTACCAACAGATTTTCTAGATTTCCTCGTGGGTCCTACCATCAGAACTTGACCAAAATTACACCGTTACAATATCCCCTTTCTAATAAAAAAGAATCATTAAAATCGGATCATAAACAGAGCAGTTATGGCCGAACATATAACGTACATCAATACGTGTAATATAACAGACGAAATGAGAATCTCTACCCTTTTTGAAGTTCGTTAATAAAAGTTTTCATCTGCGCCAGATAAATTATAGTGTCGTAAGTGACTCTTAAAGGTACGTGACGCTTACGGATGGCAATACATGCAGTTTGAACTGGGGAAGTAACTCACAGAAATTCCAGACCCGAAGACGAATTATCTGTTTGTTCCACAACCCTTGTCTGGGATTCGCAACTAGATCACACGACTCAGCGTGTAAGCACGCTACCATTGAGCTATGTGGTCGTCGTGTTAATTGTTTTTTATTTGTAACTTTTGACAAAATTCCTACCTGGCGTTAAGTGGTGATGTAATCCAATATGGTATGGTGCTGTGGATGGTATATATGTCGGTTCAAACTGGCTGAAATAATCTGTAATATAAAATTGGCTTCAAAGGACCAGTACAATATAACCGCTTACAGCTTATTAATTGTGTAAATATTTCACGCGAAATTAAATCTAAGCGTTCCTCGTATGGGTCGTTGGAATTAAGATTCCAACATTTACGAAAACTCGGTTTTGCGGTTGTCGTGCAAATTGAAGAGCGTTTCATTTGGAAATTATACAGTAGTTAGTATCTTTAAAGGGTCTATTATCCTCCTGGTTTGTGAAGATACGCAAGTTGCTTACATCTAAAAATACTTATTTGTATCATTATTTCAGGTCATTATAAAGCACTATCCATCCATTTGGCATATGGTAGCACTGTAGGAGAATCTACCTCGTCGTCTCATCGACTAAGGAAAGAGTCTGCCCAGCGTACGACATGTGGCGGAATATCAAAAATAACAGACGAAAAATATACAGAGATCACGAATGTGTCGTAACTGATCATAGGGTCGTCACAGATGTTTTACGAGAGTTATTTCTTAAAGTCGGTAGCTTGGCATGCAGGTTAGTAGGTTTTTTGGTTTTAAATAAATGATGCCTACGTTAGGATTGCTCCGGTATCATGGGTGCGTTTTAGAGACATAAATTGCATATTTATTGGTGGTAGGATTCCTAATCCGTCTAGGTAGTCACCACCGCAGGACCAGTTATCCTGCCGCTAGCGTGTGCCTGCGTTTTACTGTTTCAGTCTGTAGGGCAGTGATAACTAGTGTAATTACTGAGTATATGAGACTTAAGAACTGATGTCTCAGGGGGACGGGTGAGGTGTAGTGCCATACAGAAATGATCTGGGTAGTAGATAGCATTTGTTATGGGCGGACTCTGTACCATCAGGTGATTTTCACCTATAAAAAAACACTGACATTCAGACCCGGAACAACTATCTGCAGGCCGGAACAAACATTTATACCGTGTGAGAATCCAATCCGGGACTGCGATAGTCTGTCATTATCTGTCAGAGTCTACGACATCTGCGTTTCGTATGGCGACCGATGAGGATCTAAGATTGAATTACTTACACTGAAGTATTCCAATCTAGTCCCCAAGCTTTATCACTCAACTAAGTATATATCTTGCTCGATAACCGCGTAGCCTAGTAGTCAGAGTACCTGATTTTCACGCCACGAGCTCTGAATACAAATCTTGGACCGAGGCAACATTTGTGCAAATTGTAAATTATTGGTTTTCTGATCTGGTTGCGTGGTGATTATTATCTTATCGCGTTATATCGAGTGCGGGTAGATAAGGGCGACTAAATACTATAATTCCTCCTGCGCAGATGATAGCTTCCGACAGTATTCGAATGTTGTTGCCGTGTTCAAAACGCTGCTAGGGGGACATCATATCTTGCTACGTATTACCATCAGGTGGAATGTGAATTCGTTTGTTGCTTTTGCTATTATAAAATTAAAAGAGAACTATCACAACAAACAGGTTAATTCCGAACTGTTTATTATGTTGGCTTTCGTTTAATCTGTCGTTTCAGCATAACACTAGTCCACTGCTGAACATAGACCTCCCGCATAGATTGCTACAAAAGTATGTAGCTTTCGTTTTAAGGGGATTTTCCCTCGCTTGGCAGGCTGGTTGGCAACCGCAGTTTATTTATGTTCCAGGAATATGCTGCTGCCCATCTCCTGGTTTTAATTTTCCCTCTGTCGACTCTGCTCAATTAATTTGCATAGGTATTTAAACGACTGTCAGATAAAACCTACCACCCTTTTTACGGTAAAGCGTAACCCTTTTGTAAATATTAAAATTTTCATAACTGTTCGGGTATTAGGAACGGTCGGACGAAAAACATTATTTATATCGTCGGATGCACGAGTACGTTAAAAGGAATATAAAATACGGCCACTAAAACAAATATAAATATATTTATGCCGGAAATCAACCGTCGTATCAATTGTTACGTTGATAAGATACAATTCACTACGTTTAAGTCTTTATTTCTTACCAGCAATCTCTACTTATAGATATTTTTAAACGAGCAAACGGCTCACCTGATATTAAGTGATCACCGCTGCCCATTAACATCCGCAGCACCACGGGAATGCGTTGACGTTTGAGAAAGGAATAGGCTTGTAGGAATAAAGATACGGTAACTCATGACTTTGAATATAAACCAATTCATTAAAGCAAAGTCTTTATAATGTTACCATTCACAAAAAAAAGAACGAAATTGAATTCTATTCTGTTGCAAGTAAGGACACAATTGTGTTTTTATATTTAAAACGATCCGACGGATTTGCGAAGCCAATAAAATTTCGTTAGTGCTTTTAGAACCAAAATTGTTAGACAAGCTTATGAAAGCCAAGCAGCAAATTTTGATTTTTCGTCAATCTGATTAATTTTTCCGATCAGTATTCCACTGTGTTGATAACGCTCAATACGGATGTAAAAATATCTTTTGACAACAGCTTCACTTAAATCTATATATTAATCTAAACATTAATCAAGCTGGATCTTTGATATACTATCACTGATACACTAACACTGTCTAATGAAATTGTTTAAAATATTAGTCTTATTAGATGATCCAAAGAATACGATTATAGTATATACATCTATTTGCAATTTATTTTGTTTTATACTGACTTAAATCTCTTAAGAGCAGCATTGGAACAGGGACCGTGTCATTGTACTGACGCTAGCCTAAGCTAAACGCAGTTTTAGGTTAATAAAAAGCAAGATAAATACTTTGTGAAACGGCGCCATAAAAAACAACGCACTTTTTCGTAGATTGTTTGAAGTTTTGACTTTGTACTTTGGCAAAAATAGCGACTTATACATACATACAAGGCTTATACATACAATCACAACTTTTTCCCATATAAGAGGTAGGCAGAAGCCAATCACGTAGCCCACTTTTCGCTCTCGCGAGAAACAAGACGTTTTCGCCATTTTGGTACGAGTCAAAAATTTCTTACTCTCCACGTCGCCTCGGTAGGAAAGAGGTAGGTGCTATTTAACCGGACACCTTTCGGCTGTATAAAAAAAAACATTTGGACTTGCCCCCCCCCCCCCCTTAGTTTAAAAACGATGACACTTGATTTTACCACTACCTGGAGTGCATTTTACATTTATAAATCTCACATGCACAACATTACCAGACCCGAAAACCAACGATATGTGTTTTGCGCATATCATTGGCTCCGTCTGGGATTCAAACAGAGACCCGGCGGCGTAAAGTCCTGTACTCTAACCACTAGGCCATTAGGCACGACGAACAGCGTCGCGGACTTTACGCTGCCCCAAAACCTTCTCAAAAATGAGAGAACACTGTGACTGAATAATCTAAATTATTCACCGTTACATTAATTAAAGTTAAATATATGTTACAAAGATAATTTGTAAAATACATTTAACTTACAGCGTGTCTGAAGATCACAGTTCAAATCATTCCATTTACCGAAGAGCAACTTTAAAGATTGGATTTGAAATGAGTTTCATTGGCGTGTTTGTACGTCCGCCGGCGCTTTTCACTGCACTGCAAACACGAATTTCATATTTCACGCTTCTGGAGCTTGTTTATATTTGTGATTCGACTGCGGTGAGGACAAAAAATGGAAGTCGTACTTGCGTTCTCTATTTACATCGCTCATAAAGGAGACCTTTTTGTGCCAGACGTGGATGTTGGTTTGCTTTTTGTGTCTGTGCTTTTTTCTCATCACATATAATTATTAAAACTAGCGGTCGCCCAATGGTCAAATTTAATGTATTTGTAACACAGATTATAAATAAATTTTAGTTTTCTTCACTCCCACATATAAACTAAGTCAAACGTCGCACTCTTCCGTGCGCGCAAAATGCTTAAATAGTACCCTTTTTAAAGTTTTCTTTTCACGTATTAAAATATACATTTGAGTTATAAATACATAACATTATAATTAAGATAAATATTTTTCCTCACTATCGACACATAATACGATAAAAATTGGCAAGTCATAAATAATATTCCAACATCAGACAAAGTGTGGCATCCAACACCTCCAAACAACTTTATTAATCGTAGTCTGTTATAAATTCATGATGTCCTTTAACCGTGACACCTCGCTTCGAAACCAGGAGGTCTATTTTGTAACTCCGATAGGTATCGCAATCGGTTTTATTTTGGCGTATGAAGCTCATTCATTCGTTAATGGGATCAAATGAGACCGATCCCGAAACCAACCACAGTAGACCCACTGATCGCGTGTTGGGTCCATCCGACTTGAGTGAGGATTCCGCTCTTACAGAAAGTAAAGCCTGCGGAAAGTAGCAGCATAGGACTGCTACGTTTGATGATTGGCGAGAGCCTAAAAACTAAAAAGAGGATACCTCCGGAGTTTCTTTGGCCTGTTTCTTCTTCGTAGTATCATCATCGTCAATCGTAAAAGTCATGGGTTGATATGACGATGACGATGATATTGAGTACAACGTTGTTAGATAGTATAAAGTGTACCTAATCCACTTGACCGATAGTTCTGTAGACTATCCGGCTCAGTACCGCCAACTTGTCCATTACACGACACTGAAGTAGTTCCTAACTAGTCTGAAACAGTTTAATTCTGTATGTTTGTTTCAATAAGTATACAGTTATATATCCCTTACGTCTGTATAGTTTGTTGGAGAGATCGCCGTTGTGAGTTTGCGAGGCTAAGGGTTGATCAAACTTAGCAGGTACTTTTGACGACTTGCGTATACGAATTTCTATTTAAGGAATGGTTAAAGTACCATGGTAGCGTAGAGGCCGGGCGTTCAATCTAAATTTGTTAGTACACAAGAAACCGTTTACGAATCACAGTTCCGGACATTACAGGTTACGTTAATTTAAAAATTTTATGCCATTTTTCTACATGCTCAACGATGAAAAAAACCATCGCCACTAAACATGAATGTCTAACACATAAAAAAATTAAACGTGCTAAAGCATCGCGACAGAAACTTACTTCAAAAGCAAAATGAAGTCATTTTGCTTTTGAAATAATCAGAGGAAGCGCAGCCCAGCAGTGGGGCTTTTATAGCGTTACTTTACTTTTATAGTAACTTATCCTTAGTAAGCTGTAGGTACAATGCTTCAATGTATTTGTAA